>CM032060.1:29935072-30649621 GCA_018831715.1 Matsumurasca onukii
TGTACTTTAAACTATTTTTCTACATAATTGCCATTCATGTTTGGGCACTTATCATATCGCTTTAGCTTTTGAATTCGATGTCATAGAACTTTGCCGCCTGACTTGACAAAATTCAGCACAGCCGTTTTGACTTTGTCGTCGTTGTTGTGGCGCACGCCGCCCAGGTGCTTCTTCAAGTGAAGGGATATGTGGAAGTCGCTCGGCGCAAGGTCTGGACTGTAGGGAGGGTGTTCAAATAGTTCCCAACCAAATTTTCGCATAAAATCCTGGGTTCTCTTTGTGACATGTGGGCGGGCATTGTCGTGAAGCAAAATGACACCTTTAGGCAGCTTGAGTCGTCTTTTGTTCTGGATAGCACGGCTGAACTCCGCTCAAGTGTCACAGTATAGGTCTCTGAACTGATTGTGTCCCCAGGCAAAAAAAAACCACCACCACCCCATTCCTGTCCCAAAACACTGTACACGTGATTTTTTGGGCAGACATCGTTTGTTTGAACTTGACTTTCCTAGCCGACTTTCCTTTTCGTGAACATTGGATCGGCCATCTTTAAACGCCCTAACTCATTTTCTTACCATTCCTTCTCTCATAATGTGTTCTCCGTACACTGTCCTGATCTCACGATAAACATCGACTGCTTTCAGGCCTTTGGCACTGAGAAAACTAATCACAGATCGAACTTCACAGTCAGCGGGACTTTTGATAGACGGAGGCATTTTAAACGGTCACAGGCAAGCGTACGCATCAGCTAAAATGGCCGTACTGGTGTCTGGGCGTGACCAAGAGATGCAGGTACACAACGAACATGCTCGGAACGCCGACCGTAGCGTTGCAGCGGCGTAATTCCAAAACGGTACTTACTTTAAAAACACGCCTCGTATATTTTCCTTAAGAAATTAATGTATTTTATTAATAATATTCGTATGTGGATGTGTAGCAACGGTGCACTGTTTAAAGATATTTAGGTTTAATTGTAAAATACAGAAAGTCAAAATTCTTGTTTATCAAAATGCCAGTTGAGTTTATTAAGGCACGCAAACGAATTTTTTACATATTAATGAATACATTTACTATTTAGTAAGATAAAAGGGCAACAAAACGTACTGGAAGTGCAGAAACCAAGTAAACTGCACGGCTAGAGCTATTACGTCTACTGCTAGAGAAAACGTCATTGTTTACCAAGGACCAACAGCTTCACAGCATTTTGGGCATGCACCTAACCTAGAAGAAGTGAACTCTTAAAAGGTACTTTAAACTTAATAAATCTGCACGAGAGCATCCGGAAGCCCCGCCTGCACAAATATTGAGAACTGAATTACGTGGAGTTGATTCTGGTACAATGTCTCACTTGCCTGACAGAACAAATCTCAGAAAATAAATAACCCGAGAGAGATTGAAGAATATGCATTGTACCAGAGACGTACAACAACAAGAAAAAGCAAGCAGAAGAAAGAATTTTTCGGGTAGTATCAAATTGCAAAGTGTGCTTTAAAAATGGTGATTTATTTACTTACTTACGTACTTTATCACACTATATAACAATGTAACCAAATAGCATATTAATTAAAAACAAGTGCCCATTATGAATAAATTATTTTAGAAAAATTTTTTAAAAAATTAATTTGACTTGGAAAATTGAAAAATGAGAAAACTTTTTTTGGAAAGAGTATTTTAGAAAAAGTGTCCCCCTACCCAATCCAACATCTGACCAGCCCAATACATCAGGCAAACACCTATTAACTTCCCTAGCCCCCAAAAGGCACATCAACAGGCAAGAGCTTTCCACGGATACATAATATGTCTTAGCATTTATGCCCCGTTTTAAGGGTAAAATTGGTTGCACAACATCTATATAAATAAAAACTTTTTTAACAAAAAAAAATTGAACCTACTTCAAAAATAAACCTACAGTAAAATGCTCTAAAAACTAAATTTATATAATATACCTCGTCAAGCAACCCTTATTGAAGATTATTCTCTACCGGTTTCGGTACTAATATACCATCATCAGGAGTTGCAGATTTTATCGCCCATGTGGCGTCGTCCTACAACTCCTGATAATGGTACACTGGTATTGAAACCGGTAAGAATAATCTCCAATAAGAATTGCTTGACGAGGTTTATTATATAAATTTAGTCAATCTCCAATCCTTGGGCTCAAATGAATAGCTTTAAATTTTAATAGATGCTCTAAAAAGTTTGAAAAAATTAGGTGAATTCCATTTTGTACTGCATATAAGCTACATATGATGAATTTCTGATAGCATACAGGCAATACGAGTAATTTATCGATTACGGTACAGCAAGATATTACAGCTGTACTCATTTTATGGTAACCAATATAATAAATATTAAGTGTTGCCGATACATATTAGAATAACACTTTATGCACACACTATTTGCCATATTGTGGACTTTAATTTTTGGGTTGCTATAATCTTTATTCACTTAAACCATTGTTGGAGTCGGTACTGCTAAAGAAATATTATCAAAGGGGTAGCAGCATCTACTCCAACATTCTTTTTAAGTGAATAAAAATTGTGTTAAAAGTTTTATTTTAAAATTTGTGGTATATTTTTAAAAAACTTTATTTAAAGCTAGTCTATTATTTTGCTGAAGTTTCTAATCAGACAAATTTATAACAGGTGAGATTGTTTAAAATAAATACAGTAACGTCAGAGAAAAATGCTTTTGTCTTTTGAAGCTAATGAATGATATTCTACTTATAGTAATCCAATCATATTCTTTTGAGCTTAGTAATTAAGTCAAAAGATCTTGAACTTAGTAGTTGAATCTTATAATATTCAATACAAAAGCTTTGTTTTCTCTTACTGACCACGCCATTGGCATTTTTAATGTGTTACTCAACTTAGGGTTTTATGGTCATCACAAGGGAAAGCGGTCCAAACCCATGTGCCTGCACCAAGAATAAAACCTGCAACCTTGCGCTTTGCAAGCCTTGACTCTACCCACTGAGCCATGGACGCAGACAAGTTTGGGAGAGAGGCAGCCCTCTAATGGGCCCTAGGTTTGATGAGCCCTTCATCTATCGCTGATTTGACGTGATTTTCCTCTAGTACAGCTGTTCCAGGTAGAAAATTGGACCGCTGCACTAGTCACAAATCTGCCGCATGGGATTGGGCAGTATCTCCTGGATCAGGGTAATGCTTCGTGCTTTGTCCTCGAGGACTTTGCTTATAGTAACCTTGCTGGCCTTTTTTTGCATATTGCCAGCTCTCAAGATCATGTATAGTTAGGTTTCAGCCCTTACTCTTATAACTCATGGATAATTTGCTCTTCTTTTAGCAAGTTTGCTATATTGGGAGCCGTTTACATTGCTCATAGTAACGCGCCACCCTTTGGGCAAGCAAATTAGTGGATATTTATTAGTGTAAAAGGATGGCCACAATCAGAAGTAAATTGTGAACAGACATAAAAAAAAATTGCCTTAGGTCAACTTGTATAATCTTCTCGTTTCTCTGAAGTCGGTTAATAAAATAAGACTTGTCTGTACATCGCAGTAATTCCATCGGTTTTGGGTTATTTGCCTTTTTTATACTCTGCAAAGACTGAAACTGGCGTCAAACAAATTCCTGTCTGTAACGTTTTTAAGGCATTTTGGCATGTTATAACTCAAAATCGGCTTGAACTATGACAGTGAAACTTTTAGCCCAATAAGTAGTGTGTCTTTAGCTATAACTCATATCCATGCAACATCCACAAAATAAATGGCAAAGGACCAAAGTGGGCTCTGACAACGTTTTTAAGGCATTTTGGAATGCTTTTAACTCAAAATTGGCTGAAACTGTGGTGGTGAAACATCGTTTAAGGGTTTAGCTTATCATACAGTCCGGCTTTAGCTACATTTGATGTCCATATAACATCCTCAAAATAAAATTAATAAATGGCAGAAAACCAAAGTGGGCTCTGAAAGCGGCGGAAGTAGCTAATACTTACAAGGTAGCCAATCACCAAAAAACACTTATTTGGTTTCCGTATGTCTGTAGATCAAAATGAATCCGGTTTTTAAGTTTTCTTGCACGTTGTAAAAACCGAAACTGAGGTTAAAAAATTCCTGCCTGTCTGTAACGTTTTTAAGCCATTTTGGAACTCTTATATAATTATAGATAAGTCAAAATCGGCCAAAATGATGGCAGTCAAAATTTATTTATGGGTTCAGCCCATTACACACTGTGTCTTCATCTATCTTTAATTTAGATACAACATCCACAAAATAAATGGCAGAGAACCAAAGTGGGCTCTAAATAAGTGTTTTCAGCAGTGGTGTGCTTTGCGGTGTGTCCGGCGAATACATGTATATGTCATTCTATTGGAAAATAAATATTCTTATGTGACAGGCATGCCTGCCATTGACAAACTCAAGTACAGGGGTTTTCAATCTGCTAACTAGGGTATTAAGTATCTGCCGCCTCTAGGCAGCAAAGAGGGTGCCCCCCTTTATCAGCGCCATCCTTGGATTCCACTAAGAAGAGATTACCCCAATACAAGCACCTTCAGCTGATTATGTGGACAAATTATTAGCAAATGCATGCTGCATCAAAAAGTCCAAAACCTACAAAAACGTGATTCTAACTTCTGGTTGGATCTACGGAATGCAACATTGTTCAGTTGTATCAGCTTTAGTGTATCACCCTGTTGAAATTAGCCTTAAATTGTCCAACTTATATCCCTGTAAATGTAATTTTTTATACAGGGTTGTTACAAATGATGTTCCTTATTTTGATTATAAATTTTACTGGGTAAAATTGCTTTTAGACAATTCTAATTGGTACCATTGGAAAGAAAACTCAAAGTTTTATTTACACTGGTTTGGGTATGTATTTGCTGTTTGTTAAGTCAACTGTTGTAGGTGTTGTGTAATGCTTGAATTTGAAGACAATAAATCTAGTTAAGTGCTGGATTATCACATTAACAATATTTTTATTAGTGTCCAACCACTTTTAGTGCCAGGTTTAATGAAAATCCTCTTAGTAACCACTCTATTCACTAGTAGTAGTGAATTTTGAAACAAATGGCGCATTAGTAAAAGATTTTACTAGCTGCCTGGGACTGGATTGGGCGCGAGGTCGGAATGATGGTCGAATCCAGTCCCAGGCAGCCATTAGTAACATCTTTTATTAATGCAACCATTACAAGTATTCTCGCTCTTCACTGCTTTCTCCTGCTTTACTGTCTTCAAATTCAAGCATTACACAGCATTTACAACCGTTGACTTAACAAACAGCAAATACGTACCCAAACCAGTATAAATATATGAAGAAAAAAGGGTAATTAGAACCATATGTCAAGCAAAATTTAGGGATCACTGTAGATGTCTTTTAAACAGCTTAAGATCCTTACTGTAATTAATCTATATATTTACCATGTACTTGTATATATAAAAGTAAATCTCAGTATTTTTTTTTTGTAAGAAATGAAGTACACAGTCTCAATACAAGAAATAAGAATAAACTTGACATCCCTAAACACAGGCTCACCAAGTTTGGTAGTTCCTATATGGTCAACTGTATAAAACTTTTAATAAGCTCCCAGATGAAGCCCATACTACTTCTATGAGTAACTTTAAAAGTAAATTGTATAACTGGCTTGCAGATAATCACTTTTACTTTATTAACGAGTTTATGGTGACTAATGTAAACATCCAGTTTCAAATTCAATTTTTTATCTTTAGACTATTAAAATTTTATCTTTTTAGATTTAGACTTGCCATGGCAACTATTACTGTATAGTCAAAATATTTCAAAGCTGATTTGATTTTAATAATTATGTAATTGTTTTAAAGTAACGTAAACATGTCTTTTTTTTCTCTCTCTCTTTTTTTAGAATGATGTACTTAGTTTAAATTATATTATAGTTTTAAATTATCATGCAAGCAAATTTTGTAAATAACAAAAGTGTATTATGTACTGTAATTATGATTGACAATGCCTATTTCATGTATACAGACTGTGATCAACGGCAATAAACATCTTATGTCTAATGTCTTAATAAAACTTTATAAGTTTTTCTTTCCAATTGTGCCAATATAAATGGTCTAAGAGCAATTTTACCCAGTACAATTTATAATCAAAATGAGGAACATCATTTGTAATAACCCTGTATTATCATTCAAGCAATACACAGTATTGATAGGTTTAAACATGCAATTAAATTGGGAAAAAACTGCTTGCAAAACAAGGCTACCTTGAATGAAGAAAGTTACCAAAATGAGGTCTGATTGCCCCAGCCACAACGCCATTGTTGAGAGTGACTCACTCAAAAGTTAAAACTGTAATTTCTGAACCATACCTTTAATTTAGTTATAACAACATTTGTGTTTATACAAATATCTATGATTTTGATGTCAGAATGTTCAGCGTTTTAAAAATATTATCATTACGCAAATTATATATTTTGAGACAAGAGAACAAATGTGACATTACATTTATTTTGTTGTTTTTTAGACATATTTAATATTTGTTCCACATCACATATTTTTATGTAAACATCACTTGCAATTTAATAAATAATAAATGTGACTTGCACTATCTGAACATACTAAGTCTGTCATTCCAACTGAAATGGCTGCAGGTACCACAAGTAGAGCACCTGCTCTTGTGGGCTTGCTCCATACTGACAGGCAAATGTCCAACACACACTAGATCAGGTGAAACTACACTTCATTCTGGCATATTAAATACTCAACTAACTACTAGCATCATCTAGCACCAATACTACTGAGCATCTGAACTATTTGCAATTTTCTACTTATTGGTTGTTTTTAAATTGTGTTTTATGTGCTCTAGGCCTGTTGATTTGCTGCCCTCTCCTCATGTCATCATAAAGGAGGGAGGATCTAGACTTCAAAAGGTTTTTTTAAGATTGTTGTTATTTTTTTCTGTAATTTATCTTGAAGTTAAAACAGGATGTAAATAGTACAATTTGTGAGAATCAACTCTTTAAATTGGGTATTTACAAGTTCTGCTTTTGTTTCGTCACTTTGGATTGTTTTAAAAAATAAACATTTGGACGGGCAGCAAATTTTGTCAGAATATGTTCTTTTAGATTAATTAAAATCTAAATCTGGATGTTGTATTATACTTTTAGCACAAATATAATTTTGTAGTTCTGTAATTACATTATATGATGCAGGCAGGACCTGAATCAATAAAACAATCACTTTTCCCACTTTATTTGGCTATTTCTCCTTCAATTTGTTTTTTAACACAGCCTGTTGCAAATGTTTTGGTTAAATCAAGCCTTTTATTCTGTAAATGACTTTTTAAACAGACGATGGAAAGAAGAGGATTACTTATAAGTTAAGCTATGGAAACCTTGTTTATTTTGACATGCCTATGTATTTGTCATTCTATCAGTTTCACACGCCAGTGAGGCAGCACCAACCACCGTCCAAATCCATGAACTGAGTTTTGCAAGAAGAAGAAACCGTGGGCAAACTGTTATTGTTTTCATAGTTAACATTGTAACACTCATATTGTGTTGTTATTTTGGAAAGCTTGCACATCCACTTTGATTTATTGATAGCATATGAACATGTAGAAAATCTTCTACATTTTATTAACGGAAATGTTTTTATTAATGTGTGGATTAATGAAGCACTCGGCTGCGACCCTTCAGTATAGTGTGCCCATTGGTAAATCCAGCTCTGATTGAATTTGTGATGATTATTAATCAAGTGTCGTAGCAATGCCCCGCCTTTTCTCGCCTGCCTATTTCTAAATTCCTTGGTAAATAACTGAACTTCAGGTGTAAAAATCATTACACTTCAATCTTGTATGAAAAAACATATTAATTTTATTAGCTGAAACTTCAAAAATCTAAATATTTGTATCCTGAGGAATGCATTCATTATACATACATAGTTAAGCATTATCCAAATAACATTCAAAAAAGTAATTGTGAAGGAGTAAGATTGGGTTTAGTACAATTTTTAAATACAAATTCAGGTCCAGAACAGTTTTTTGTTGGAAAATCCCATAATTTTCCTCACAATTTTCAGGAAAACTACATTTTATTGATTTGTTACTAAAACCATCATTCCTGCTTGTAAAGGAAGATTTACTGGCAATATATTACTTTCAGCAATAGGTGAACAATTTGTATACTTTCAACATTAAGGTTATTATAAATTATGTTCAGATCTAAATCTGCTCATTGTAAGTTTTTTTTTATTTCTCATGAGTATTTAAGACATTTAATCTAAAAGTATTATAATTATAGACTAGTACATACTGTTCATAAATCACATTTTAAACTCAATGACTAGATTTAAATGTTGTACATAAAAAATCTAAAAAATAAAGACTTAATATAAGTAAAAATTACCTTCCGCATATAAATGCGAAAATATCAGGTATTTTAATTTTAAAATAAAGCTTGGCGTTAGTTGTGTTTTGGTGCTCAATATAAGGTGTTTCCAAACTAGATAGCATTCTACATACAAGCTTATGTAGTTGATCCCTTATCATATGTGAACATTTTTGTCAAAACCAACTCTTTCAATTAATAAAAATCAGCAAAAAAGTCCAGGGTTGTTTCTTGCGTGAAAACAATACCTTTGATACAAAAGTCCAGGACTTGCCAAACCCTAGAGTTTATTTCAGTCCTAAACTTTATAATTCCAGGAAATGTTCTATCCCTTGCCATGAAACTTACATTGAGTAATTCCTAATATTGTTTGTCTGTTTGCTATTTTCAAAACAGAGAGAATGGCCTTTTGTTGCATTTATTGGTAAAACCTGAAGGATAGACACCCTAGAGTTAAGAGATTACTGATCTACAATGATGACTTGGAACAATTTCATGCAAAATCTTGCTCTTTTTGTATTATGCCACTTTTCTGTATACATGATTGTATGTTATCTTTGACTTATGAATAAAGACTTTTCTACTTTAACTTTGTTGGATAGTTAAAAAGTACACTTTTAATTGCCACATGAAGGAAACCAAAAAAGGCAGATGGTTTTGCAACCTGCTTTGGAAACATCCTGTATGATTTCAGGAACCATGATGTCATGAGGGACACTTAAATATCCCAAATCTCTTGTCAAATTAAATTAAGTAATTTAACTCAAACTCTAAAGTAATTAAACTAGAGGTGGACGGGATTGGATTTTTTCTTCGGACAGGAGTCGGGCAAGAAACACTTTTTTTGCTTGATATCAGGAAATTTTCAAGCGGGATTAAAACTTTATTTAAGTCATTACACATTATTTAGAAAAGGTCCGAAAATTGAAAAAGATTTACCCTACAAATCCCAGTTTTGTGTTCCATTTGTGAGTTTTAAAGAAATGTGTATGGTACAGCATTATTGTCCTTTTTTTTAGGTATATATTAATTGGTGACTTAGATTTAATATAAAAAGTCTTATGTACATGAAAATTAAGACTAGGATAATGAAAAGTCAACAAACACATTTTACTAATTAAAGAAAGACTAGAATCTTTGAGAAATAAATTTCAGCCATACAGCACACTACCAAAAAATAGGTGATTGTGCAAATATATTTGAATTGTTGCTTAGTTTTTTGTAAAAATGGCACTCTTTAGCAACAGATTAATAAAAAATTAAAACAAAGATATAGAAGAATATCTATTAATCAAGGTTATTAGGTCCTAAGCTACCTCAAATACAAAAAACTTGGATAGTACAAATACCAAGTTGTTTTACGGCATTCATTATTAGGTTTAAACCTTTTGATTTACTTTAATATAAAAACACAAAACATTAAATAAACTAAAAACTGTGACAGGCGAATAGCCACAACAATTGATTACTATCTTCCGACCCTGGATTAAGAGAAAGTATAGGTAAATAGGGTACAAGACTCAGCTTTAGTTGGGCTACAGGTACTTCCAGGCTTTTCATTACAAGGTGGAAAAGGACTGCCTATACTGTCTGAGAGATACTGAAACTGCAGATGACAACAGTATTTGTCTGTGGCAGAGAGACTGTTTGTTGTATACTTCTGTCAGACCGCAAGCCCTGTATAGTCACAATTGGGCATTTCTGGTGTCGTTTGACCGTATTTCCAAAGTCTGAAATCCCTTTCCCCGGAACGTCCTGAAGAGAGTGGTGCAAAGCTGATACGTGGTGCTTGTAAAACAGATTAAAACTCAATAACTCCCCTTTACACCCAAGTTCTCTCACCCTGCCACACCTGCCTCAACCAAACCAATGAGCTGTCCGCTTCGCATAACAATATGAAAACTACTTCTGGTTGGCTTTTTAAACTTCTATACTAACTACAACCAATTTGTCAATACTATGTTTTTTTAAAGTCTTGACAATGTTACCAAAGCAGTGCTTCCTTTGTTTACATGGACCGCATACCATTGGTTGATCGGGGATCGGTTAATAGTCTGCTGTAATCGCGAAAATCAGGTAATTTGAAATCTGGATATAGAGATAATAAAAAATTGAGTTTTACAGAGTTAAATTAAAAATGTTTAGCTTTTGAGAAATCTGCTTACGTAGGCACAGAAAAAAAGAATGTGAATGGCTAAAATGTTAAAATGGGTTCTTCTCTGTGGTCCAAAATATCTGGAACAAGAAAACAGAATTAGGTTTAATAACCCTAACAGCAAGTAGTTCGATTATTACTTTATTATCTTCATCAAATTAATAAACATTTGAATGGACCCCATTTTAGTTATTTGTATTAAGGATTAAACATCACTTCCCACAAATGAGCCTACAGTCAACTCCCGATTAACCGCGATAAAGTCGGGTTGAGGCTTCTTTGGATAAGCAAAATCGCGGTTAATTTGCAAAAACCCAAAATTAATGTATAATAAGGTATATAAAGACCTAAACAACTAAAAATGAGGATAAGGCCGTTTTCAGACATTACAACTTTTCGCCCTGCACCGGATACGGCATAGCGCGAGTGGGTTTGATTATAATGGCAAGCAGCTGTGTCTGGCGTGGCGCCGTGGCAGCTGCGTCAGAATAACAATGATGTATTGTAATAAAACTCTTTCAGCGCCAAATATATCGACACCGCGATGAAAAGTATTATTATGAGCGGCCTAACTTTCATCCATGGCGGTCTGTATATGCGTAACACAGCGGCTTCTCAAGGGCGCTGGCGATGAACTCTTGACCTTGGGTCATGTGACTTGTAACTTGTCTGAAAAAGTGTTGGCCACAGAAGCATTTTATAATACAGGCGGGTTCATGACACATGACTGGGAAATCACGGAACACACTGTCTAATTACGGGACTAGAGTGGTTCAATTCGAATGAATGAGAGAGAGTGAATGTCAAAAATGTATGTATGAACGGGATTTCAATGTTAGAATGTGTGGAAAATTTTAGCTTCAAAAATAGAACTGACGATTGCATAACATGTCACATGTTTTTCGCAATAAACCATTTATTTATATTAAAATATACTTTGTGTATAAAAGACTTACCTTTTGCTATACTCCACCAAGGAAGCGTGATGTATGTAAGGAAGGCATTGAGAGGAACGGACTGAGCTCGCTTGTTTTCCTTCCAGAAGTGGAAAGTCTGCGTAAAGCCTCTCATTGTCCACAGCGGGTTGTAGGCTCCATCATCCAGCTCTGAAATCAAACAACACTTTAAATAGCTATATCTTACTAAACCCTAAAGAGAACATTAATACCAATTTTCATGATTATCTGACAACTTATTCTGTTTGCATAGTGAAAGAAACAAAATTCTGTGGTTTCTGTAATTTAATTTTTACAGTTAATTCTGTATTATTTTTGGTTACTTAAAAGTTGAAAGGAATTGTCATTGTGTTTGGTATACTGCTGGCAGCTGGTTGCAATCAGAATAAAGATTTACTCAGATAAACAACTATACATAGATAATTCAAATCTATTTTTGGGGGTAGACACCCCAATAGATGGAACTTTCTGTATTTAAATTTAGGTAGCTAATTAACTTGGTTGATATATTCACTAAAGGAACATTGAGATCAGGATTGGTGCACATTTCACAAAGTCTTGGGTCTGGGTCTTCACACTGATGGCATGAGTAGTATTTTTCTCAAATTAAGTTTAGATTGGAGTTATATTGGAAAATATAAATGGACAGTTGAGGTCTTGATGCAAATTTAAAAGTTTTGTATACAACAATTTCAATCATCAAATACTGCAATAATTCAAGTTCCAATTTTTTACATGGGATTTACTAATGTCCATCTTGTGTTCTGGCTTGTATCTAATATTCCAATGTTTAATACCCAAAAGTGTATTGAATGCACTAGATTCATGCTGCTTCTAGTTATTATTATTGAAGATGGAATTCCAGACATTTATCACTTTGAAAATCATGATCAGCGTACGATGAGAACGATACAAGGAAGATGATTCTTTGGACCATCTATCAGTATGAGCTTCCTCATTATGCTCTATCTTAAGATTTAATAGTGGCTGACCAGTCACGGTATATTAAAAGTTAGACAACACCAACTTTGAAACTGTGTAATTTCCTCACTGAATACTGGAGATGTACAGTAAATTGCACAAGTGCGATAGCACAGGGAAAAGAAAATTGCACAATACTACTGGCATTTTGACTGCAGGGTGGACATGAAATAGCTAAATTACTAGAGAGTGGACATGCCAGAGTGGCTGTATCATCGAGACTGCACCTTACATCACTTTTAACTGCTCTTTTTGCATAAGCATATTGCAAGTTTTCCTGACAGATACTCTCTTCTCTGTTCTGGTCAAACATGATAATCTATTCGTGGGCAAACTAAATACCTTCACTAAATAACAATTCATGCTACAACACCATGCAATAACATACCATAACTACGACCACTGAATGAAGCTCTTCGAGAGGGCATATCACACCAATAGTGTACAGTAGTGCCATCAGGAGCTTTTTTAAATGGTGGCAACTGGCGGTTCAGCCATTTGGTCTTACGATTTTCTGAATCTTTCATCATTTTGGGCAAAGAGTTTGTACTAAATTTTGTTTTCTCACTAACATCATCAGGCTTGCCATCAACCGAGCAGGAACATTTTGGTTTTTCTCTTTCTGCCATGGCCCCTACATCAATTCCAACTTCAAGATCACCTTCTTCCCAAGATATACAATCATGAAACTCATCTTCATCACTGTCTTCGTCATCTTTATCCACAGCACTCTTACTTTTGTTAGTTTTATCAACATGGTCAACTCTCTCATCTTGACCAAAGGTTGGTGATTTAGAGGTTTCTCTTTTTTGTGTTGAATTGACAGCTGAACTTGTGGATGAAATTTCTTTGTGACAATGTACTTGCATGCCCATGCACTGTTTGTGACAACAACTATGAGAAGTGGCGAGGGGTGGAGAAACTAAACCAATGCTCCAACAATCTACAAACAAAAACAAGAGAAAAAATAGGCTAAGCAAGCAGTTATTGGTAAATCAACAAAACAAGCAAAACAACAATGAGTGAAAATCAGCCAACAGATTGATTTTGTTGTAGTCTTTTGTGACAAAATCTAAGCATTTTGATAGTTAGACAAAACAACACATAAGATCAAAGTAAGAGTTTGAACAGTTAAGGACAGAGTTAGACTTGAAAACCTAACTCTGTTGGAGTAAATTGTTTACTCCAATTTTTAGGGTGGGAGATGATTTAGGATGGTAATTAATATATTGGATAGCAAAGTAACCAAGGGTGGGCAGGATTGGATTTTTCCTTGCTTAAATTTGGCAAATTTTCGGGCAATACTAAAAGTTAATTTTAGTCATTACAATCTTTTTAAAGTTAAAAATTGAAAAGGTTTTTTATAGTTTATAAAAAAATTGTACACTAACTTAATTTAGAAATCCCAAATTTACCCCATTTTTGAGTTTTATACAAATGTGATGATACAGCATTATTGGCCTTTACTTTGATAGTAATATTTATAATATTACCTTGCAATAAAACTTTGTAATAATTACAGCCAACCTTAAACATTAAAAAGTCAAAAATGGTCAAAATAATAAATTATTAATTCCTTAAAAAATTAAAAGTTTAAATCAGATTTGTTTTGTTTTTAAGGGAGTTTTTCATAGGAATTCGCTTAGAAAACTGATCAGCAATCAGATTAAAATTATAATAAAATACAGGTTATTTTCCAGTCTCCTTTTTGTTACCAGATTTGTAAAAATTCCTTTTTGCCAAAATCTCCAAAATATCCTGCCTTAAGAAAATATTAGAAAAATACCCTATCAAAAATAAAATTTCTAAAAACCTCTCCTGTCAAAAAAATTCTGTTTTTAGGAAATTCTGTCAGATTTTTGGGATTTTAATTTTTGTTGGTATTTTCTTTATTTATGGGCCTCATTAACCTGTAAAACTAATGTGACTTATAGTACTGTACTTTGAAACAAACAGCCATATGCAGTCAAAGTCAATTCAAGTGTTTACTTTTAATGCCAACACTTGACATTTGATGCCAGTTAATAATAATTTTCGATTAATAGGAAAAAATAAACTATTAAAGAAAAGGTACTTAAATGCTTGCTGACAAGAGTTGTAGATACTCTTACCATTTTAAGATTTTGTCAGCATGTGAAGTACAACTCTTATATTATGTGAGGGAAGAATTAACAACTCTTGGAATAACACAGGTGGTATGGACTAAAATCTTCACGTTTTTCTATGCTTTCCGTGTGAATTAACAGAATACTGGGGTTTGGATCGGCTTGTTTCTACACTAAGTAACCAAATGTTAATCCCTTGAAAACTATGGAACTAATATTTGGAGACCATGGAGTGAAATGTCAATAAAAAGAAGATGTAACTATGGAAGTATTCTTAAAGTTCACCAAACACTGCGGTTCACCAAATCAAACCACATAAAGACAAAGAGTATAATGCTTTGACTCTTTGTAATTCTGAACTTGCCCATCAATTAATTTTAAAATCTAAACACCATTTTGGCTTGAACCTTAAATAATTTATTTGTATTATTTTTTAATTTATAGTGTTGATTTTTTTTAAAGGAAAATAATGTTAGTGACTCCACATTAGCTGGCAAAAATTATAGTTTTAAAAATTATGTTTACAATATGTTTATTGTTTTCACCCCAATTTATCCCTCTGTTCCTCCTCCAAAGTACTTGAAAACGTATTATATACAAAATATTGTAACTTGTTTCCTTTTCTTTCCTTCTATCCTCTATATTCCTAAGTAAGTCAATAGGCACCTCAAGAATTCATCTTAAGTATTTAAAAGGAAGACAAGAGGGAAAATATGTAATAGAAATATAGTATAAGTTACATAATTAATTATAGACAATGATATGCACAAGCATATTACACATACATAATGTCGTACCCATGATATAAGATGAGGTTTCAAAAGCCCCCTAACTTGACTTTTAAATGGCTGAAATGTTGTTGCTGAGCTTTTGCTCATGTTATTAAAACCTTGTAAAGTGTTATTTGACCACATCAGAGGTTTTGTTTCCCACCCTCCAAAACTGTGAATTCTGAATTTCTTATGGAATACCTACTGTAAAATCCTTTATTTTTAAGTTCATAAAAGTAACAACTAATGACTTCTCTCAGAAACCTCTTAAGCTCCGTTACAGAGTGCCAACCAAAATCATCTATGTTTTTGCTTAGATTAATGCCTACTGATGGTTCACTTTGCAAGATAACAGGGGTGGACAAGACCTGAAAATTGCAAAATTCTTGACAACAAATCAAAATCCCAAAATCAGGCAGAAAATGTCTAAAAACAGTATTTTTCGGGCTGATGGAATTTTTTTGGGACAGGAGGGATTGTTTAGAGAATTTTTGAGACGGGAGTGACTTTTTCAGAAATGTTTAGGGTGGGTGAGATTTTTCAACAAAATGGAAGTTAAAGGGAATTTTTGGCAGATCTTATAATTTGAGAAGATTTACAATCTCACTTTTTATAATTTTACTGTGATCAATAATCAGTTTTCTAGGTGAATTCCTATTAAAATTCTCCCAATTACAAAACAAATCCAATTGAAAATTATTATTTCAACCTATTTTGACATTTTTATGTTCACAATTGCCTGTGATAGTTGCAAAGTTTAATTTTATGGTAATATTATAAAAACAATCAATTATAATATCAAATCAAAGGACAATAATGCTGTACTATATACATTTATTTTAAAACTGTCAAATGGAACAGAAGATTGGGATTTGTGTGAGGGTAAACATATTTTTGAACACACTTTGAGCCTTTTTTCACACTTTATATATACATATGTATGTATCATCTCTACAAGTCACATTTGTTGTCCAATTTTTACCACATTTTATACAAATGTTTCTATTGTAAATATCTTGGTCAAGTTAGTTAACCAGCAAAATTGGACTACCGGAACACCCCTTTTGGTAAGGACTATTCAACAAAAAAGAGGCGTTCGCCACTCCGACAGATCCAGTAATCCGGCGCTGTGACCACGTCAACTAGACACTTGTGTTTACAAGTCTCTACTTCTCTGTAAAGCGCGTGATGTATGTCGTCTGTATCGATTACCTCAGTTCACTGCAGACAGTCAGAGAAGAGTGCGTTGTTTATTGCTAATCTGTGCTTCTGTTTACTACGGGCCATGAGATTTTGCAAAAACGTAATCATGTTACTTTGAAAAGATAAAAAGTACGTGATTTTAAAAAGTTTTAAAAGTGGTGATCAGTTAGCTACTCTATTCAAGGAATTCAACATCGGCAAATCATAAAATCACAGACACAAGGGAAGAAAATGAAATTGAATAATTCTTTAAGAGTAGTAAATCATCTTCCAACATAAGAAAGATTATTCCTGGCAAATTGAGTCTTTTTTAGTGAACCTCCACTAATGCGGCATTTTCGCTAATCCGGCGCTTCTGATCCTGATATAGGGACGGAATAGTAAGATCATACTGTACCAAGAATTATGAAAATTTATAAAGTTGTTTCAAAATGGCGGCCAAAAAAGTGATTTTTCACTATAATAGCGGAATGAGTAGTCCTATTTCAATGATATTTGAAATGTGTTATCGCTTCAAAATATGTAATAAAACTTGCAGTAAAAGAACACATAAGTCTGAAGCCGAAGGCTGAAGCGAGGCTGTGAGCGGAGCAACCAGCCTCGTATCGCCCATGGTAACGACCAAAAGCCGAGGCGAGGCTGTGAACGGAGCAAATTAGAGTATCAAATTGCAAAGGAAATTCGATTCACTCATGCCAGCAGCGCTTAGCTGCGAGTCGGTCTGGTCCTTATAATTTGTAATAACTGAAATAAGCTTTTAACCCCATCCAAAAATTTCCTGATATCAAGCAAGAAAGAATGTTTTTGCCTAATTCTCGTCCAAAGGAAAAAATCCAATCCAATTTCTTTTGGATTTTTTGGTTTTAGGTTTCAGAGCTTTACAACAAAGTGCTATTTAATAACCAGTGCTCTCATACACCAACACCGCATCCGCCTCTGGGCGAGATGGATCAGACGTATTATATGGACAAATATTGACCAACACATACTGAAATTATTCATTTGTTGGTGGATGAGATGTTATCCACACAGCACTCTGTTGTTACATGGAGTAAAGCTATTTGTAGAAAGTGGGATGTTGACAGATATCAGGCTTATCTTTAAGCCTTATTTTTAAATAAAAACATTGATAGGGCAAAGAAAAGAAAATATTTTGCAGGCACAAACTGCTTTATCAACAACTGAGTACCTCTTAAATTTTTGATCAGTCAATAGCTGTGTAATTTGATGTATTTTGTGCTTTTTTATGTTTCTCTTAATATGTAAACATTAAAAAAGCAAACCTGCTTCCCTGTCACAATCCCAATATATGAATCTGGCTACTGATCTATCTTCATTAACAAGCTATTTGTGGGGGTTTTTCAGTAATAAACCGTCATTATATTTGTGTTTTTAATTGCTCAAGTTGAAATTTACTGAAATACGTTCACTGTAAAAATAACGTTAAAAGTTCTGTTTTAACAATTAGTAATATATATGTTTAAAACTGGCATGCAATAAATTTTGTTCCAGACCATTTTTTGGGGTACTTAAGTCTAGCAACTCAACATAATATGTTTGAAATTAGCAGAACATAAAGTGGTCTCACTCCTAGGAGGCCCACCAAGATGTTAATTCCTGATCAGAATTACTTATTTTGCCCGGCCCAGGACTTGAGACCTGGCTTGGAGGGTTAAGCGCTTGCGGACGCAACACTCCCCTCACCGGGCATCCACTGCTCAGATCTTCTCAACCACAACCTATAAGATGCTTCAAGGGCTGCCTTGGAAATTCTTTGTAAGAATAGGTTCGTTTGCCTTCTGCTAAGGCCAAAGAAAACGAACCATATAATGATTTGGCGGGAAGTCCTCTAGCTCCCACCTCAACTGCATAACAGTGACATTTAAACCCCTTTTATCTGATCCCAGAACACAAATCAGAGTATTTATTCAATTTGGCTTCATGCTGTTTTGGGATGTTGGTATCCCAGGGGACTGTCAGTTCTATCAGAATTATTGTTTTAATTTTCCTAGAGATAGCAGTTATGTCGGGTCACTTTGATTTAACTAAAATATCTGAAGGGAATTCATAATGACGATTCCCTTTATCCATGAGAATGATCCAATCATCACTTTTCTTAGACTATAGAAGGTTGGTGTATAAATACGTAGGGATAAAATCCGAAACCAATAATTTTTCATTTGAATGACTGAACCAAATATTTTACTGGACTGTGTGCATAATAACAGTTTTAGATTGACTTTATACTGCAGTAGAATCTCGATTTATCGGAGGCTGATTAACCGGGGAGGGGATTAACTGTAGCATAACTAAATGTAACTAAATCATAAAGAAAGAAATGCGAGAGTGGCCGAAAAACAAATAACGAAGGAGAAACGAGAAAACTGCACAAAAGAGATTGGACAAGCAAAAGTACTATGAGTTGCTGGATATTGGTTTGTATTTGCGTCGTTACAATGGTGAAGGCATGTGAGGTGCAGGAATACATCACTTTCCCCCAATCAGGTGCTTCCTACATCACCTAGTGCAGGAAAATATCGCACGGCACGCAATTCCTCTCACACGCAAGTAGACAAAAGAAATCATTATTATTCCAGCGCAACCCAAAACTGAATTGATCTAGGCCATCTTGTTTGTTTACATGTATGTTTTGCAGGTCTACTGTATTGATTTGAATAGTGTTTGTCAAGTTTAAAGTTCTTCAGTTAAAATATCCGATAATAAAAACGCAAACTCTTTGTTCTCTATACAACAAACTAGAAATTATTGATAAACTTGCAAAGGGAAAATCTAGAATTGTCATGAGCTCTAAAGAGAAGAAAGACTATGAAGAAAGCCTTATACAAAAATCTGAACAAAGCTACGTTGGATTGGTTTCGTCAACAGCGTTCTCTTGGAAATATTGTTAGTGATGAAACTTTTCTCTGAGGCCAAGGGCATTGAGGGAAAATTTGAGATCTCATCTGGTTGGCTTAATCGTTTTAAACATGTACGGAATCCGGAAACAAGTTCATTTTTCAAGCATTATAATTCAACAACAGGACTTTCAGGACAATCTTTGTTATAAATTAAAACATTTTTGGCTATCAGCGTATTATTAGCCATGATTAAAGTTTCCATTCTTTTCCTCACAGTCACTAACCCGGTAAATCGAGGTTCTATTGTACATATTACCATATTTTCACTTTTGGAATTCTTTTGATATCTTATCTTGTTTCCAAGATACACGCAATACCAGTGGATAAGTACTGTGCAGCGCATGCACAGGAGAAAACATGTGCATGAATGTATCCGAAAATTGCCCATCTGCAGATGGCAGGGCGTTGGTGAGAGCCGCCTCACTGGATAAGCTGGTGAGCAATTTCCATTGTCCGCCGCATCCATCCAGTCCACAGACGAATGTGAAGCTAGTTTGCAGTAGCTTTAAGTAGTACACAATACACACACACCCACACACACAAAACATTGTGCAATGTCATACTACAACCATTCTGCTGAAAACACTCACCGTCCTTGACATCTCCGACCCCGATCTACGACGGGCAAGTTAGCCATAGAATCCAAGCCATCATTCTCTGAGCGTGTGCGTGCTCCTGGTCCATTTGCTTTATATGCTTTTGTCTTCCAACCTCCTCGCACAAAATTGTTCAAAGTTAACAGGATCACGAATAATACTCTTTAAAAAACAAAATGTTTTGTTATGTAAAAAAACACAACAAATGAACGCTAGAAATTTAAAATAAATGCTGAAATTTTAATATAGTTAACGTTATTTGTTTCAAACGTTGATTTAACTGATTTAGCTCTTAGATGGTTTTCACAGTTCTGATTAGGTTGCCTACCTGATGCCTATAGATGTAAAAGTCTTCAGGGTCTTCATCCCAGTCAGAGTCCCACATGTCAATGGCACACAGACCAGGTTCTGAGGTTGGGGTTTCCGCTCCATAACCTTGTAAAACACCAACAATTGTACAGTTTACAACAAAAATAATTGCTTTATTTGCTTGAAGTAAAAAATATAATTGAGATCATAATTAAATAAATAAATAAAATACTTTGTTTTAAAAATCATCTGGAGCCAGAGAAACTATCTCACCTCTTTCTTTAAGATCTCTTATCCAGGTGCTTTGACCTACTTTTAGTGGTAAAAATTAAGTAGTTCTATTTTCAGCCATCCAAAGGATGATCTTCAAAAACATTCAAATAGTGTTAGATCACGTTGCAATTTTTCTTTAGCAAGAATAACAGCAGGCTTCTTTTGTTCTCCTACTTCCCTGATTCTTTAGTTGGCCACTAAACACAAAAAGGTAAATCATCCCTGCAAATCCCCCCAACCACAATCTGCAACACCCTAACTTGTAGTCAGACAAACAAAACTTCTTCAAACCTTTGGGTTTGGTGACAGCTACTTCCGCATGTCCTTTTCCCTGAGGACCCTTCATCCGAACAAACTCCACTCTCTGGGCAGCTTGACTTGAAAACAAACCGAACATCATTCTCTGAGCCATCTTGCTGCTTACACTTGCCTATAACATATAACATGGTTCTTCATTTACTAGTCTCTACATTCTCTACTATTTTAGTCAGATTTATCAGTGAGGTGGATGGGTAGTTCTGGGAGGTGGGGAGAATTGCTATTTTTGACTAATACTGTCAGACGAGTCAAGGTCACGCGGAACACTATTATAGTATATTTTGTATTTTGCCAAGATGGCGGCATTGTATTTGGTTCTCCAATTGGTGTTGCAGTTAATCTGGAGTTGACTGTATTACCATAAATGAAGCTGTGTGAAAACATAAACTTAGCACATGACAGCACACATTGTTCCTTAACTAGCATACACATGAGGGGAAAACTAGCTAAGTATCTGAACTAGTATCATTGAAACTACTAGGTAATGAAAATATTTTATGCAACATTAGACTTTGATCAAGAAAAACTGTCTTGTCTGCCTACAGGACATCATCCTTGTTTTTCAAGAGTCAGCATTGTTGAGTTAGTCAAAAAGGACAGATTATCAAACCCTACAGGACTCTGTAGCCCATTATATTTCAAATATGTATAAAGCGTTTTGTAGCCGTTTCTTCTGAAATAGCTAGAGAAGAGAAAATGTTGTGAAACAGACCCGTGCATCATAGACCCGCTTCAAGGCGTCATAGCGAATTGAGCCAAGAAAGATGACAGCTTGAATATTGGCAGAACGGTCTGAGGCCACCAGCTCCACACAAACCATCTCTCCATCACGCACCATGATATCACAGAATACCTGCAACCGTAAATTCAAAATGCAACTGACACACTCTACATTATTGAGACAAATATCTTTTAATTTAAGCTATTAATTCACTATTAATAGGTTCATAGTATTATTATATAGATTGCCACATATGTACTGCAATAAAATATTGTTAGAAACACTGAAATGAAAATCTTGTCTTCACAACAACATTTAGTACAGTTCGTCAGGTTTAGCATGGCCGGTGAGATGGGCTATAGGGCCATAAGCGGCCAGCAAGAAATCTCAAGGTCACCGGCTATGCTATCCCTAACAAACTGTACTCAGGGACTTCAAACAAATTTTTATTTTTATTTGCACAAAAGATAGATTTAAAAAAGGCATATGCCATTTAGTTAATTAAAATCAGTTTTGTTTTAGAAAAACCTAATTAAAAATAAGTTTTTGGCAAAAACATACATTTTTTTAGCTAACTAATTAATGGGTAGGTTAAAAAAAATGTTGAAAGGCTTTATCAGTTGGGCCTTAATTATTGCACCCCAATTTATTAGTTAGCCCTATCTCATTTTAAGACCAGCTAGGCTTAACTTCGCTTGACTATGGCTCAACTTCGCTAACAATCGTCTTATTTGCAGTTTTCAGTGCTACCCCTAAAAAAAACTTGAGTCTTTTTGGACCATTGTTTTTAATTATGTTTTGTCTCTCAATTTTTTTAGATTAGTATATATTGCTAATAGAAACAAAGTTAGTGGTTTGAAAAATCTAGAACTTGTGACTCTGACGCTGTAGATGTCTTTATTTCAAAATGTGAAGTGTCTAAAAGGGTATGATTAAAGTTAAGACATTTTAACAGTGACTTTAGGGAAAATAGATGATTTTGAGGGAAAACCCCATGCTGACCAAAGTTAAGTAGACAATTAATGGATTTACATTACCTCATTAAAATTATCAACCATAAAACAGACATGAGGATAAGTCATTTCTTCCACCTCTCCTTTTGTATCCATTCTTCTACGGCTAGGAGAAGCGTACACTTTCTGAAATAGTAAGTCACATATTTGTAAACAAAACCTTGCAATGTAATCACTCAGTGTGTTTTAAAAATTTAATTTTTTTAAATTGACGAAGAGGCAGGTTTCCTAAAGTTTAACAGTTTGTAAAAAAATTTACATCTTGCCAGTGAACATTTTAGTTTTTATGATTAGCTATAACTATACTGACTATAATGTTTACAACTCTGTTGGCAATTATGGATTGGCATTTTTCTTCAGTTGTTGCTTTTATTTATTTTAAAGTCAAACCACAAAATACTGTTAGTAATTTTGTTGTTGATTCCAAGTTGTTCCAATATATTTATTTTTCTGGGCTCCAATTGTGTGGCTATCAAGAAGAAGTAGATTAATTAAAAAGTAAACTTATTTCCCTGTCAAAATTCAACTATCTAAAGACTGGCAACTGTCCTATCTCAGTTAACTACTTCCATATTTATAATTCTTCTTCATAACCTTCAAAATGTGCCTAATGATCATCGACTAATCTATACAGATTATTGAGCTGATTATTGTTTTGTAATGCTTGTCAACACTTTAAACCGTTAATGTGGCAGTTAGACTAAAACATCTTTTGTCTATTCATATTTGATTATATTCTACCAAAATATTTGCCAGCAACCATTGAATTGCCTGAATCTGTCACGTCTCTCATGCATATTTAATTGTTTGCACTCTCTAAATTGTAGGAATAGCCTCTAAGTACTTTTCAACATTAACAGAACATGCTATTAAGTATAAATAGCATATTTTTCAACAATACATGATTATTATACACCTTCAAAAATTTATTTACTGTTACAAATCTCATTGCACGTTTTTATTAGTTGTTATATCGTTTATACAAATTGTTATCATTGTTACTCAAATATATGTTAATCTCGTTAAGTATACTCATAAATTATATTATTGTTATTCTTGTATATTCTCTTTGCATGTTATTGTTATATTGTATTATTATTATCACAGTATACTATCATAAATAATATCCTCTAGTGCGCACAAGTCTTTGTCTTTGTTTAATAATATTTTATGTAATTACATTGCTCAATATTGTAGCTTATATTGTAATTGGTGTATGCCGTTTGTAAATAAATAAATAAATTATTGCTCAGTACCTGAGAGTGTCTGCGTAGGACTTGTAACTGTTTGGGCGAAGTGCGAGTACAGATAGCGAGGGTAAGAGTGTAGTCAAACTGGTGAATAATGAGATTCAAGTAAACTGTCTCTTCCCAGTCCAACTCCGGGTCTCCTATCGGCAGCTTTCGGCTGTCCTTACGATACACTTCCACTTCTGTCTGCAAAACACCATTCACTTACATTCAACTGTGATATATTAATTATATCACTGTGATATTTATATATGATTTATAAAAAATACTTTTAACTTAAATAAATTACTATGGTCACTTTTTTCAGTTACCTGCTAACCAGCTGGTTAACTAACCACTGGTTATGTTGTTTACAGTCTGCAATGTTTACATTTTTACAAATTTTACACAATGTTCAAAACAATTTAATGAATGATTGAAGATTATTTATGCAATAAAGGTTATTAGTTTTACATTCTTTACCGCTCTTCGGGCTCGTCTTGTATTGGTGCAAACAATAAACATTAAAAAACATGTGTGTATCTTCTGTAATGTTTATTGTTTTGTTCTCTGTAAATAATGTATTCTTCCTACTATGGTTTTTTTCTTATTATACCCTTTTTATTTACTATAAATCCGTTTTCAGTAAATTAAAGCTTGTTGGCATTTCCTTTCAAAGAATAAATGTTGGTACAGTCACACTATTAGCAATGCTGAGCTAAAAGTTAAACCAGTAATTCTGAGCAAGACAAGGTTTGCAGAGCAAGTTTTTTCCTCCAAGACAACGCACTCCCACAAATGTATCTTTAAAAACTGTGAATTATTACAATATTGGACAGTGAACTTTTACCTAATCCATACTGTTCTGAATGGCCCATCTGAATTTCATTAGTTTGGGCCCTTGAAAAAATATATGTGAGGAAAGAGATTAGAGAGTAACAAAGAAGTGAAAGCTGTGGTGGAAGTATGGCTTAGACATTAAGGTACATAATTCTTCGCTGATGGCATACAAAATCTGGTACATCGATGGGAGAGGTGTATTAAGGTAGCAGGTGACCATGTTGAAAACACGGAAAAGTCTTGGTTGTATATAATAAAGCATGTTAACTCTAAATACATGTTGTCTCTTTACTTATTGAATGGCCCTCGTATACAGTTATAGTAGACTCCTGCTTGTCCAGCTTCCCTATCCAGCCTATCCGGACCGGCCAGCATTAAAAGAATATATGTGAAAACGTCACTTAACATAGTTCATCTTGACTGGTCGAGTTTCATTTCTAAAGTACTGTAAGTTCTGTTTGTGTAAAGTAATGAAAACCTTACACACTTACACATGATGGAAAACCATAAACACCTCATTTGAAAGGGGTATTTCAACTTACCTGAACAGACCAGAAATTATAACATTATTGTCATCTCTGCCCTTTCTGGCCAACCATTCCATTATATTTAGCTGTCTGTCTGTATGGTACATTCGAAACAAAATGTGTAATATTCATTGGTTTACACTCTACTAAGTTAACTGGGACTGACCTATGTAGTTTTTGGGTGAGAAATAAGAATAAAGCATTGGTTCTATAGTAGGATTCTATAGGGGTTTTAGATGATACAGTAAAAGAGCGGTAATTTGGACTACTTTGGACAGAACCCGTTTCTAATAACAAAAATTTAGATGGTCCAGAAAATAAGAAAAAAGAAATAATCAATAAATAAAAAGAACTTTTAACATGCCCTATTTTGACTGAAGATAACAAAAACAAAATAATTGCACACACATAATTTTATAACACACAAAAGAATATTGTGCAATGAGAAACAGTCTTAGGTCAAATGGTGCATGCAAGAGTCTGTTTGTTGGGAAGAGACTAGATAAAGGAATGTCTCCTTTGTACCAAATGCTACTGATTCTCGGAATGCATGACCAGTTAAAAACTCAAACTGTAGTCGGGAAGTTCTGTTGGTCGTATCTTTTTTCTTGTAATAGAATTATATACCTTGAATTTTTGAACTACATTGTTGATAGTAAAATAATAGTATTGCAGTAAATTACAGATTACAAAGAAACAGGCTGTAATTTGACTTACCTCATATTTTGGAAGGTACCTTGGTGATCCTTTTATATGTTTTTTCCTTACAAAAAACAAGAGATCATCTCCATCGATGCAGTGTTCTGCTTGAAACAGGAAATGACGAACAAATAAATCAGTCCAGTAGGAGGAACCTTGGAGTACAACAAATCCAGAATCTAAAACACAAGAATCGAATACACTTAATGGAAGCTGCTCATCGCTCACAAAGTAAGACTATAATAAGAACTTATACCCACTGTAGTCTATTACAATTTTGAATTTAAGATTTTGCAGCAGTAACCAAGACTTGTGAACAAATCACCAATAGCATTAAAAAACATAATGTGACTGCAAGCTTTTCTTGGACAGGTACTGCATTCCTGTAATGTGTGTCTTGATTTATGTCCAATCATGGAAATTAAATTTTCAGTCACTACTGGTCATTCTCAGAAAAAGTTTGACACTTATGTCGCACCTCAGCTCACCACTCAACGAATTGACGTCATCTTCTTTGAAATCAACTATCATGTCACTGCACTATAACCATCCCTAGCCTTCATCAAGGGTTTCACCCAATATCTTCGAGAACCCCTTGTACAGTGACTGGCTGTGATGACACAGCCAGCCTCAGCAATAATTACGTCTTCATCCTCCGATATCCTTCACACTCTGACTAAACCTTTTTTCGCAAATTCTTTAGAAACAAGTTTCTCACTTGTTCCTCTAACCTTTCGCCAACAACTCGTAGTTTTGTATAAACTAAACAATCCAATGTTATATAAACCACAGAGGTTTAGAATCCAAAATCTGATGTTAACTTTGATGAATGCACAGCTTTATTTAAGCAAACTTAGCTGTCGCATTAAATGCAACACCCAACAGTTTTCAACCTGACTACCCACCAAGTTCACTTGCCTCCCCAGTTCCCACCGGTATCCCACCTGCCTGCCAATTAAATTATCTTGCCTCTTCAGTTTCACCACTGCTGTTATCAAGCCTGCCTACACACCTTGTTGATTCACCTCTCAGTTTCCCATCACCTCCAATGAACCTGCCTTCCAAGTAAACCTTCTTACATCTTTTAATGTCTTTGCATTGAAACAGAGTTGTGTCGTCTGCGTCTGGGCCGAGTTGGCCGTGGTGTACCGATGAGCCAACATCATTGACATAGATTAGAAAGAGTAGAGGACTGAGTATCCCCTGAGGCACCCCATGGCTCAGTCCCCTTTCCACCGATCTCACATCTTAAATCCCTACAAATTGTTTTCGGTGACTGAGATACAATTTGATCCAAGAAAGTGGCACTGCTCAGATCCCATGAAGTCCAGTTTGTAAAATAGAGTACACAATGGCAAAAATATGTTTTACTCACCATCTTTTAACAATTGTCGCATTTCCTTAGTTCTTTGAAAATTTATTTCTTCAAGCAATTGTTCTAAAGCACTTGGAGTTTTAAGAAAACAGGCTCCTGGAAATGCCATTGAGCTCAGGACATCAAACTACTATTTGAGAGAAAATTTAAAATTCAAAAAAATATAGCTAAACCACAACAATTAAAACAGTTTTGACTTCCATAGAAAGAGTCCTCTTCAATTGGGATCTGAAGTCATTTGAAATAACAAATACCTTAATGGTTTGACCGAAGCACATCAGTAACAATCTACAGTATTTTAATTAAAGTACTTAAAAAGCAGCAAACACGTTGTAAGCTTTAAGACAGTCCAGCCTGCTATGATCAATTTCTTTAACGTAGGTACTACAAATCTCTCCTTCTATAAAGTAAATAACAGTGTCGACATTTTAAAACCCCAGCAATATGTTTTTTCAACAATTAACAAAAGTAATTTGTACTTCGAATAATTGTAAATAACACATATTTTCTTAAGCTTTTTATGTACACTCCTTCGATGGCAATGGCATGTTGTATTGACAAGTTCCTGATAACTGAACTGTCAGTTTCGTGACGTCGCTGACAACCGTACCAACTGACAATCTAGCTACAAGGAGAAAAGAATATATTAATCTTACCATTAGAATAATACTGTATTAAAATATATAATACAATTTTTATTGAGTTTGAACGTTTATATAATAGGAACAACGTCGAAGTCGATGTATGTAGTCCAGGAGTTTTAAATAACAATTGGTACGATATTCAATTGTATTCAACATACCGATAATCATAATAACTTTCATATCTGATACTTATTTAAACTATGTTTTAAAGTACTTACAATGGTTCAGTGACTCCACTGAGCCGAGTTCCTATTTTCTATTTTATGAAACCGTGACATAAATGCAAAAATTTATAAAACTTTGTATTTGAATTTCTTATTTTGACTTGTAAACTAATACATTTTTCAAAAAGTGCTCAGCGGAGACACTGCAGATCATTGTCATCTTTGAAATAAAACTTATTTCAAATAGATCTGATAACAATTATTGTAGGTGTAAAGCATTAATTAAAAATAACTTTAATTAACTTTTAGGACGTGTCAGGAACTATACCTTTTGATTAATAAAACCTGGTGATTTCGTATTAAAGATGAACTAATGTAAAGAGATTGTGGATGAACGTCATGTCATAATTTCTAATTCCTCAAACCTTTTACATTACATCCCTCACATAAAACCATATAAACACCAAAAATAACTTGATCCCAATACAGAACCAATTTTATAACGAATAAGCGAACAAAAGTGCGAGTAAAACGATCTGTTTACACTAATCCAAAGCCTTGGAGAGAAAAGCGAAGACAGCCACAAATCTAACCAGAGATAAAACATGAGGAAATGAATTGCGAAGGGCGCACGGGGGTGAGGGTTGTTTTTTGGGGCTACGGGCTACCGCAAATTGCTGTGGTGCTAGATATCGCGATGGGGTCTCAAAGCCCTGATGGGTTGAAATCTATTTATCTCATAGGCAACAATTATTAGTAGCGATATCAGACAAAGTATCTAACTCCATAGAGTTAACATTTGGTGTCCCTCAAGGTTCCATTTTGGGGCCCACATTATTTAATATTTACATTAATAATTGTAAAAGTTCTCTTCAGGCTTCTGTTGATATAATTCAGTATGCTGATGACACAACCTTGAGTTTTAGCTCACAAACAATTGAAAATTTAGAGATAACATCACATTCAAATTTAAAAATCACGTGTGTAAAAAGGTTTCCTCCGGAGTTTTTCTATTGAGACAGTTAAAAGATCTATGCTCAATAGTCTTTGAAAATATTTACTATGGCATAATCCAACCTCATCTTTCCTACGGTATAATACTTTGGGGTAGCTGTGCTGTTACAAGACTGTCAAGAGCATTTATTCTTCAAAAAGCTGCTATTCGTGTAATTTGTAATGTAATGCCTAGATAATCATGTAGAGAGCTTTTTAAACAGTTAAAAATACTTACCTTGCCTTCAATTTATATATTTGAAACTATTATGTTTTGTATATCTAAATGTGACTTAGTTCAGGGTAGGGACATACACAATAATTATTATAGTACACGCTCAAATACAATATATAGACCAGTCAGTCATAGGTTGCAAATTCATGAAAGATTGCCAATACAAGCTGGCACAAATTTTTGAATCTTCTTCCAGTGGAAGTTAAAAGTCTTTTATATGTCCATAAATTGTTCAAAAATAAATTAAAGCAATATTTGCTGTACTTGGCTCCTTACTCTGTTGCAGAATTTATCAATTCCAGTTAGTAGCTTTTCAATGTTATAAACTAAACCTATTTATTTTATATGGTAATTTTTTTGTAAATAATGAATCATTTTCATATTCATCAACATGTCAACACAATGTATTTTGTTTATGACAATAAATGTTAAATACAGTAGTACACAGCTAAATAACAACACGAACAGCTATCGATAATTTCCAACTTTTAAAAATATCGAGTGATGTCGATTGTGAGATATACGCCGTGGAGCTATGTGTGTCTAAGGTGGGGATAAAGCAAAAAAATTAAAATGTCAATTGAAAAGTTTAGACGAGTAGAGTGATGTCTAGCGAATGTGTGGTACGAATTGATTAAATTTACTTTTACCGAGAGGTTGCAAGTAATTATTAGTTTGGAAAGGAAATTATATTTAAGATAATCCAGCGATAAGATATTTATTTGGTTATACTGTTGTGTTGCTTTGTTCCTTAACAATATTCTTTGAAATACCAACAAATTCAGTGCTATTTTCAGATTTGCCAAGCTAGTTAAAAAATATTTGGTAGCTATAGCTTAAAATTTAATGTTTTTCCATTCGGACCTTCTAATCTCACTGTAATGAAACTTTTATTAGCATTGATATGACCAACTCCTCATGACAGGCTAGAATTTTAATGGGCAGTTTTCAAACACTTAGATGAAAATGGATCTGGCCACCAAGCTCAAAGAAGATGGATGGTATGTATAGGACTAGTTAGCCTAGAATAAGTTATTTGACGTGGATCTTTTTGTTACTTGGGAAATAATCATATTATTTTTATTTCAAGTATACAGCCTGATTGATTGACCAAGCCCATATTTTAGGCTAGTGCGCTAGTGCATCAAATTGGTAACTTAGTAACTAATACTGTGTAGTTTTTGTTTAGGAGAACAACTTTATATATTGATGAAATTTACCTTGTTTAGTAGGAGAGCTTATTTTAATTTCTTTTTCATACAAAGCATTTTGTAAAGGCGATAGACATATGTTGGGCTTACATTAACACGTTCACTGCTGAATTTCAGCTTAGAGACCTCATGTGCATGCGCCGGACCTCACCTGCAGTGAACGTGTTAAGTTAATTACAAAGCTCTTTTTCAGCTTACAGTCATCCCCTTTCTTTCCTGCAATTAATAGGTTTCCAGTCTTTTGCAGTGTACAAATGTCCTATTTCCCTTTAAGTTCACATTGGATAGGTTGTTCTGGTTCTGAAACCCACTTTGCCTACGGACTGATTTTTCATACCCCTTACAGATTTGGCATGCTACAGGAATTTATGAAAAATCAATGATACTATGGAATGTACGATTTATCAGGTATTATAAGTAATAAGGTTTATAGTGATGAAACCAGGCCTGGTGATCTTAAACAGGATGCTTGGTTCCATGGTTTTAGTTAGTTACTGAGCGGTCAGGAACGCTGGTGTCGAATTCTTGACAGGTCACGTGACTTTGTCCGAAGCAACCAGAAAATCAACAAGATGTCGACGGCATAATATTAGTGTTTACTTTATTATTGTTATTCTAGTTTTGTATTACCCTTTTAGATGTTACCGTTTTTTGTTAAAATATTTAATAATTTAGTATTTTTACTAAATAATTTCCCATCTATTTATTAATATTTTTACCAGATAACAACACCACATCGTAACAGTTTTAAGTCTTGTTTGTTGTAGGCATCTGTCCAACGAAGCAGTTCAGTCAATATCTGAAAATGGTGCAATTACCAACTTACATCAACTTCACAAGAAAGCTCTTGATGTAAGTATTGAATTGAATTGTAGATGTTAGTTCCTAATAGTTTAACACATTATTGTAGTAATTCACTCTTATAATTATTTCCAGATTGGTTTTAGTGTTTTAAATATAGAACATTTTTGTTGGCTGTCTTTGTTTATATAAAGACTGTTGAGTCTGTGTTGGTGTCCAGTCCAGGAACGCATGGGTGCCTTGGTCCGGGGTGAGTGGGCAGGCGGTGGTGTTACGGAGGGGCACTATATATCAATAACATGAACGATTTATGAATGATTTATTATCACTCTTATCTAGTCATTCTATGTGTTTTGTTTTTTTATATATTATATTTTATTCGTATCTGTATTCTTATCAAATGTATTTCTATTATTATTTATTCACGCGTAAAACTATTAACATATTTGTTGTTTTCATGTTAAATTATTTAAATATTTATTTTATTTTTATGTTAAGAGTAACTACACTGTTAACAGTTTAGTTGTATACAGTTCTGGAAGATGTCTTCAAGTGATCAGATTTTGAAAGTGAAAAGAAGGATTTTGAAGTGAACCGTGCGTTGTTAGTTAAGCTGTTAAGTGAAAACTCGGTTGTTTTAGATAAATAAAAAATGCCTAGTGTTAAAGTGGCAAAAAAAGTGTGTTGGAAACAATTTTAAAGGACTATATACACGCTACTGGAAAGTTCGTAACTTTGGCGCCTAGGGTCACCTTAGCCTTTTCTGTCACCATACATTCTGGGTTTTAAACTTTCTACATGTGTACAGTCAAGAGCACCTGTCACAGAAGGCTTTCTAAATCAGATTTGTCACAAGTGTTGTGCCTCGTTTATTTCACGCACAGTGTTAGGAAACTTGATCCACTCATGAGCCCTATCCGAGATTCGATCCATAACAAAATCTATGGTTTTACAGGGTTGTCCGATCCACACTAACATCCATTGAAACTCCACTTTGAAAGCCTGGATCAGCAACTGATTGTAAAAATAACTCCTATTTCTTTGGCTCCTCCTCGCGTTTCTTCATGTTATGGCAAAAACTGACGTGTTAAAAAATCAACACTTTCTTCTTCTTCAAAAGTAGTTGTTTACCAGTAATTAGACCGATCACAGTAAAACTTGCGGTCACAAGTATGCATAAACATAGCCATGATGCAGACTGACAGAAAACTTAGATGTTTAACTGACTGATCTTTTTTTAAAGTTTAAACTATACATTATCTTCATTGCTCTTTTTTGCTGAAGTAATATCCATCCTGAAGCATAAAGTCCTGAAGACATTTTTTAATAACATGATCAATGTGTCCATCCCAGCTAACATTTTTATAAATTTTTAGGCCAAGAAACTGTGTATGGTCTACTTGATCTAGCATTGTATTGTCTAAAAATATTGTTTGTTGTAAACAAAAGTGTAAAAATTAAAACACTAGTACCTTGGACATTTTATTGTTTCACGACTGGTTTCGAGCTGAGCTCATCTTCGGGTAACTGTAGCAAATGACCTGTTTAACAATTTTTCTTAAAACTAATTTTAAATAAATAATAAAATAAAATCTTCAAAACATTTCTCATTTATGATAACTGTAAAGTATGCTGGATCTTATGGTTTGGTATTTTCTTTTATATTAGCAATTATGAAAAAAGACAGTTTAAGGTCAAAAAAGCCACTTTCGGCCAATGATCATGAATTATTGAGCAAACATTGTTTTGGACTTAGTAGTTTTAAAAAAAGTTTTGAAGAAACAGCTGTTACACTGATTTACTGTAAGTTCAGATGATGCTCATGCCACAAAAAGATAACTAAAATTATCTTTTTCTCCATAGGGAGAGGAACATCATCAAAACAATACTTTATTTACCTGGGTGTTAAAATGACAATTAGGCATGTCATATCATTTGTCTAAAGCAGCTGTTTTTGGAACAAAATGACAAAAAGAAATTTTACAAACACTTTTATTTATAAAGAACTTTTATAAGTTTTTGAATTTATCAGCAAACTTATTTGATAGGACTTCACCTCTAAAATAATCAAACAACTTTATTTTAAAAAGAAATGACAACTTACCTATCAATTATTTAAAATAATTAATTTTAGACATTGAAGTAAGTTTTATGTAAACAATAAATGAATACAAAAACAAGTGTTGATAGTTAACAGAGACATATGTTGTAAAATATTAATTAAACATCTACTGACTTTTACCCAAGTTAAATTTGCTACAAAAATATGTTTAGAATACAATAATTATTAAAACTGCTTTTTGTTCTACAATTTTTGTTCTCTGTCTTGGTAAAAAAAGAATAGATCCTGCAGAAATTGGATAATAATATAATGTGCATTTTCAGCTTGATTTGAGAGAGATTTCTGAACCATTTTTCCCTGAAGACATTGCCAAGGGAAAACTTGAATCGGTAAGTAAAGCTTTCTTAGTTAAATCTAAGTGAATGCATTTAGAATTCATTGATAGTACGTTGAGTTGCAAGTAGTAAACACACTACTTTTTGTTGAAACTAAAGGAAATTAGGCTGCCGGCTGCCATTTTGGAATTTGACCTGTTTTCCGTGTAGAGGGATTCATGGAGATTGTAGTATAGTAACCTACAATTTTTTAGAATACAATCCAATAAAAACCTGCATTTTTACAATTTTGGGGAAAGTTTACTTAAATTGTCCTAATAAATTGTTTAGGAAATTTTAACCTCAATGAATACTTTTTTAAATATGCATGGTTTATTAAAATTACAAACTATTTATTTATGGTCGGAACAAAAGCCTTTTCATACGATAACATAGCACACAACCACTTTGTGACACTATATTAGCGAATTTCCTTTGGAAAGATGAGATATTCATGCCGTCCGCATGGTAAGACCCAGAACCGGGACCATGAAATGTGTGCACCAATCCTGACTCCCAATGTACGTTTTGAGCATTTTTTCAAAACTTCATATGCATATGTGTGTACTCTCTACAAATTGCATTTTCTGTCTGATTTTTATGAAATTCATGGATACTATCACAATACATATTTATTTCAAATTCCATCAAAATCAGATGGAGTTTACTTTTTTTACATGTTAAAATTACTTTTTACATCTGTGCTAAAAATAACATATTTTATTTCAAGTGTGTCAAAATATTAAAGTAATCTATAAAATAAAACTTTTGGGCCAACCACAATCAAAAACAATTTTCAATGTATTCTGGTAGACCCAAAAATGTTATTTTAATTTATCATGACAAATCACATAAGTTTGAAATCCAAAATAAACTAATTTTGTTTAGTTGAAAACGGAAAATTACATGGCTATAGTACAACACCTCGTTTGTTTTGCACCCTGTAAAGCATGAATTGTAAGTAATGGAAATGTTCGTGTAATGTCGGTTTGTGTTCGGCGGTGAATCCCGTTGACCATACAGTACCTGGCGCATCATGAGCCTATTTCTCCACGCTGAAGCAAGCTTTCCGAGCAAACGGTTGAAGATACGACAAAAGTGCTCAAGACCTTTTGTGTAGAAAATTAAATTTTAAAGCTCGTATGGGCTGTCAAAACATAAATATCTGTTACGGTTTTTCTGGAATTTCACCTTACAGTATTGGGCTTGTACATTTTCACATGTAATGCATACAAGCCACATTCCTGCAAAATTTCATTAAAATTGGTTCTGTGGCATTTGCGTGATTGAGGAACAGACTGACACACACCAACTAATTTTTATATATTAGTATAGATTATGGATTGATATTTCTCAATTTGTGTATGGATAATTGATAAGGTTAGAGGGAGCATGTGCTGGGCATAAACTTCTCATGGTACTTATTTTAAAAATGGATGTCATACAAATGATTATTAAACTTTAAGACCGAGATACAAGGCTTTTAAATGATTCAAACTTTTACTCTGCCTTGTTTATATATTTTCATACAATTTGAAAGGAAAATCAAAATGTTATTGTTATTGGTTAGATTATTGAAAAATAGTGGTTTCAACATATTTTAGCTTTACACTTATTGTTTCAGAATGGTCTACTGAAAGTGTGATGAATTTGGCCTAAGAACTAAGATGTATAACAAACAAATCTAAAATCAAATTTTAAACATTGAATCATAAATAATAGCTTGGACAGAGAATAAATTTAGTTTACTTGGAATCTTGCTGGGTTAATACTAAACATGTTCAAAAACTGATTTCTGCTGCTGCATGGGTTATGCTGAGTAACTAGATTCAATTTTTGATGTATATGTGGAAGCTTTGCAATCCATTGCTTCACCTTTTGTCTCAAAATCCAGAATTGTCAGTATTTTCTTCAAGTGCTTGTATGGAATATTAGACTGTATTAAATGTTCAGCAAATGATATTTTTTTAGACAATTCATTATTCCAACTTAAGTGGTTGAATGTGTTCACAAACATAGACTTCAAAGCATCCTGTTCGGCCAATGTAAGAATTTAACAGTCATTGCACTGATTTGTAAATACCTCACTTTTCATATTTTGTTCAAAGAGTCTTTACCACTTGGTTTACAATTTGTTGCCGATCATTTTAAAAGCTGTTTGTTTTTGTTTTAAAATTCTAACTTGAAGTTGCATTATAAAAGTTTTCCTGACAGCCTTTTCAAACGTTTTGTTAAAGGGGCTACACGCAAATTTCTTTCATGTGGCAGGGTTTTGTATTAAGTTTGTCTATTTAGGCTTTTTCCAAATCATATTATTATAAGGTTCCACATGTACATCAATAAATTAAAAAATCTTAGTATAAAATCGAACCTTATGCATCCTGGAATACAAATCCAGTTTTGAATTCATAAATAGATTAACCCAGTAAGATGATTCAAATAAACTAAAATTTATCTCCTACCAAGTTTCAATATTTATGATTCCAGATGTTTAAATTTGGATTTTATATTTATTTATTTATATCTGAAGTTTAGGCCAAATTCAACCACTTAAAATGGAATCATTTCAAACTAATGGGTGAAAATTAAAATACGACCAGGGTCTGTATGTTTTATTGTAAATTATTAATTTTCATACAATTCTATATCTGGAACGAAAATGTGTGTATGGATTTTTAAGGATGTTTCAGTGACCATTCTGTTATTTTACACTGAATTTTAGGTGGTAGGGAATGTGGTGGTTCAAGTACAGAAAGTGCCTGAATATTCGCTCCTAAGGCCAATGAAGAATCTCAAGGTGCCCCTCAATGCCTGCAAATCTTGTTCACTGATGGACACAGTTTGTCATGGCATTGAGATTGAGACTATAAACTCATTTCAGGTTGTTCAAAACTTCTGTTAATACATTTTGGGCTTATTATCATTTAAAACATGTTCAGATAATAATATTTTTTGAATGCTCTGTTTATTTTTTGAAGGATAACTTTTTTAAGATTAACCTTTGGACTCTATTTAAGGGGATTTCAGAGCCCTAGTTGCCCACTAATGAAAGGAAATGTATATTGTCTCACAAAACTGGGGCAACTCTCATGTAATGCAATACTTTGGACTATTATATACCAATGTCTGAATAATTAAGAAACGTGTACAAATATTTTTAGAAAAACAATTTTTGCAACCTAGGTTTGTAAAATGAATTTTGTTAAACACTTACATAGCATCACGAATTTTCTGTTGATATGCTAAGAAAAAGGCAACAGATCATCGCATCGTTCTTTCTTTACTTTTCTGGTGCTTTGAGGCATAAAATTTTCATCCATTATCAAATATTCTTCATTTACATATACATAAAGTACAATATTATGCCTATTTAAAATTACAAAAGAATTTGTTTTGTTGTCTTCTTTCTTCGCTCGTGACCAGCTTAGAGGAATTTTGATGAGTAGAATGATCTCTCCCAGTTTGGGCTGACCAAAGTCATAATGGTTTTGGCGGTCGTGTTGTTTTCCGGCATCATCAATTCATGGTATTGTTTGGTGAAAGCTGCCCAGTAGGCAAGGTTTTTTCTAAAGAATTGTTGAAAACCGTGGAGCTGCCACAGTGTAAAAATTCATATATTAAAAAAATTCATTATATTAGAGAAATGTAAGACCTCGCCGGACCGGACTGGGATGAAACGACCACCCCTCGGTAAAAAATTAAAATTGTCGAAAACATATTTTTGTTACATACAGTATTTTTAACATCAACTCAAACGCTAGTATCAAACAATATTTAACAGTGAATATGTGCACTAACATCAATGCTGACAATATCTGAGCTACGAGAAACTCAACTGAGTTCTGAGTTTTAATCATGTTATGTTGTAACAAGCAGACTGGACAGGGAGGATCGATAATTTCAGGGATATCACTGCTAATCGGGAAGTCACTCCCAGCCTGCACTGTCACAATTGTAAACAACAGTGAGTCACCTGCAGTCAATTCGCGGATGTGATATCTGTACAGATAACTTGTGTTAGTGTGTCGGGTGATAAATTGTAGCTTACAATGCAGGACAACAACCTTTTACTGTAAACATGAATTGTACATAAATTCAGAAAATACAGTATTTTGAACTTAAATAAATACATGTTGGAACGTTAAATGTATCATTACTTAAAGACCTTTCAGTGTGAAAGTAATACCCACGAAGTGTGAGTGGTTTTAAGGTGTATAACTCAGCCAAACATTTTGGTCAACCCATCTGGACCTCAAATTATCTTGGTCTATTTTTAGATCCAATACAATTGTGGATATGCTTATCGGTATCCTCTAAAACCGGATTTTTCGAACTGACAATTTCCGCCACATTAGTCCCTGGACAAGGTGGGTCTATCATATAAATTCATTATAAAGGACATCTAAAATAAATTGTATTCTTGGGGTATTTTGCCAATAATCTCCCTAAAGAAATTACATAATGTTTGAGTTTAACAAAGTGTTGAGGACCAGTGTTTTAATAAGTTGTTTGATTAAAATATTAACAGCTGGTTTACTCAAATATTTTTTTTATTTTGTCATACTAAAACGAACCACTTTTCAATCAAGCCACAAAAGCGCTTGTCAATGTGCCATTTATGCCGGTCAAACGTGAGCTGTCAAAGCCAAACGCTAGAAAACAAAGTAAACACAACATGGTATTACGCCATGGGAATGCTAATTTTTAATATATTTAAAGGCTGAACTCTATTTACTAAAGTTCACTGTTAAATATACTATTTCAGATTGTCTATGCTACAGAAACCGCTTTCACTTTGTTATAACCTGTAACTAAGAAATTATATACGTTTCAAATGCGGACTAATTTTTAGCTGCATCAAGGCTTTAATAGCTATAGCCTATAATGGCTGCCAAACTTGTCTGGACATAATAAAGCACCTATCCTACAAAGTTAACTGATCTGATAAACCAAGTACTAGGCCTATTAAAATTAAAGGAATATGGTAATCGCATCTATGTGTAGAATATCTCTCACGCAAACCAATGTATAGTTGTATGTCAGATATTTAAAATACTAAGTCAATTCAATTTAGAATTCGGCATGAACCGCATCAATTTGAATTTTACCAGAAATTTTGTAGATTCGAGATTTGAATTCTCGTTCCATCACTAAATGTAATGATATGAGGAATAGATAGGAAGTGTATGATTGAGTTATAATTCCAATGGAAAAGTAATCTTTAGAAAACAAACTGCAGACGTAAGCATATCACTGAACCAGTTCCAGGTCCAGAAGAGACTGCGGACATGTAGTGGGGAACGACTGTCGCATCATGAGCCTGTTTCTCCACTCTGAAGCAAGCTTTTCAAGCAAACGGTTGAAGATACACAACAAAAATGCTCAGTACCATTTTTGTAGAGAATTATTTTAAAGCTCGCATAGGCTGTCAAAATTAAATATCTTTACGGTTTTCTAGAATTTTAATGTAACAGTTTTGGGGTTATAAATTTAAAATTTTCACATGTAGTGAGGTCTTATTAACCCCATCTTGAAAATAATAAAATGATCAAACATGTTAATAGCTTCCATGTAACCAGGTATATGAGCTACACATTCCTGTAAAATTTCATTTATACAAAGACACAATAACCATCTCATTTTTATATATAGTATAGATTATGGATTGATATTTCTCAATTTGTGTATGGATAATTGATAAGGTTAGAGGGAGCATGTGCTGGGCATAAACTTCTCATGGTACTTATTTTAAAAAATGGATGTCATACAAATGATTTCTTTATTAAACTTTAGGACTCGAGATACAAGGCTTTTAAATGATTCAAACTTTTACTCTGCCTTGTTTATATATTTTTCATACAATTTATCTGGGAAATCAGAAAATGTGTATGGGATTTTTTAGTGATTTGGTGACAATTCTGTTATTCTTTTACACTGAATTTTAGGTGGCAGGGAATGTGGTGGTCCAAGTACAGAAAGTACGGAATATATCTGCTCCTAAGGCCAATGAAGAATCTCAAGCTGCCCCTCGAATGCTCAAAATCTTGTTCACTGATGGACACACAGTTTGTCATGGCATTGAGATTGAGACTATAAACTCTTTCAGGTTAGTTCAAAAAACTTCTGTTAAGTACATTTTTGGGCTACATAATCATTTTAAAAACATGTTCAAATAATAATATTTTTTGAAATGCTCCTTATTTTTTTGAAGGATTAACTTTTTTTAACCTTTTGGACTCTATTTAGTGGGAGCCTCAGAGCCTTGTCAGCTCCAATTAATGAAAGTGAAATTTGCATATTGTCTCACAAACTATACCAGGCAACTCTATGTAATGTAATATCTTATACCTTCTTCTTCTCACCAAGACCTTTCAAGGTTGTGTCATAAACAAAATAAAACTATACTGTATACTCTTTGTTAAAAAAAGATTGTCAATATTAAAATTAATATCAGACGATTATATACCAATGTGTTCAGAATAACACAAAGAAACATGTAAAATATTTTTTTAGAAAACATATTTTAAGTAACCTTAGGTTTGGTAAAAAAGAATTTTTAAACACATACATAAATGATTACGTCTTTTCTGTTGATATGCTAAGAAAAAGGCAACAGATCATCTGTGTCGTCTCTTTCTTTACTTTTCTGGTGCTTTGAGGCATAAAATTTTCATCTATTATCTACAAATATTCTTCATTTACATATACATAAAGTACAATATTGCGTCTATTTAAAATTACAAAAGAATGGTTTTGTTGTCTTCTTTCTTCAAGTCTGTGACCAGCTGAGGAATTCTTGGATAGAGTAGAATGATCTCTCCTAAGCCAGTCTACCAAAGTCATAATGGTTTTAAGGTCGTAAGGTTTTTCCGGCAGCATCATCAATTCATGTGGCAGGCTGTTGTAGAAAGCTGCTCCACAGTAGGAAGGTTTTTTTCCAAAGAAGAAAGTTAAAAAACTGTGGAGCGCAATACAGTGTAAAATTCATGATATTAAAAAAATTCATTATATGTAAAATTCATTATATGGTCTTGGAATAACAACATTTTTTCTAATAATAAATAATAACTAAATTACCATTTTCTTAAAGCTAACCATGAATATAAACATAAGCCTAAAATTGTTATACCTAGTTTTCTTTTAACTTTCTTCAAAGAGTTATAAGAAGTTGCCAGACCCTTCACTCCCTCAGATACTCGTGAGTTAAAATGGATTCCTTGTTCTATTCCAGCTTGAACACACCGCCTGGGACCAAGGTGCTACTCAAGGGTGAGAATCTACAGATGGACCATGGTCTGTTAATGGATTCCTTGTTCTATTCCAGCTTGAACACACCACCTGGGACCAAGGTGCTACCAAGGGTGAGAATCTACAGAAGGACCATGGTCTGTTAATGATTCCTTGTTCTATTCCAGTTGAACACACCGCCTGGGACCAAGGTGCTACCTAAGGGTGAGAATCTAGAAGGACCATGTTCTGTTAATGGATTCTTGTTCTATTCCAGCTTGAACACACCACCCAAATTCAAGGTGCTACCAAGGGTGAGAATCTACAGAAGGACCATGGTCTGTTAATGGATCTTGTTCTATTCCATTTGAACACACCACCTGGTACCAAGTTGCTACTCAACGGTGAGAATCTGCAGATGGACCATGGTCTGTTAATGATTCCTTGTTCTATTCCAGCTTGAACACACCGCCTGGGACCAAGGTAAAAGTACTGAAAATCTACAGATGGACCATGTCTGTTAATGGACCTTGTTCATTCCAGCTGAACACCGCCTGGGACCAAGGTGCTACTCAAGGGTGAGAATCTACAGATGGACCATGGTCTGTTAATGGATTCCTTGTTCTATTCCAGCTTGAACACACCACCTGGGACCAAGGTGCTACCAAGGGTGAGAATCTACAGAAGGACCATGGTCTGTTAATGATTCCTTGTTCTATTCCAGCTTGAACACACCACCTGGGACCAAGGTGCTACTCAAGGGTGAGAATCTACAGAAGGACCATGGTCTGTTAATGGATTCCTTGTTCTATTCCAGCTTGAACACACCACCTGGGACTAAGGTGCTACTCAACGGTGAGAATCTACAGAAGGACCATGGTCTGTTAATGGATTCCTTGTTCTATTCCAGCTTGAACATAACACTTAAAATAAGGTGCTACCTAAGGGTAAGAATCTACAGAAGGACCATGGTCTGTTAATGATTCTTGTTCTATTCCAGCTTGAACACAACTCTAGACCAAGGTGCTACTCAACGGTGAGAATCTACAGATGGACCATGGTCTGTTAATGGATTCCTTGTTCTATTCCAGCTTGAACACACCGCCTGGGACCAAGGTGCTCCTCAAGGGTGAGAATCTACAGATGGACCATGGTCTGTTATTGCTTCACTCAAATTGGGTCCAAGTTCTTGGCGGGAAAGTTTCAGTGCTTATTGAAAAGTGGGAGCTTAATCGGGTGAGTTGTTAAGCAGTTTTGTTTGGTTTTACTCTAAACAAGGACAATTAAAACGTGTATATTGTATTTTAAACCAAAATAACTACGAGGGTCATCCAGAAAGTAAAGAACGATTGCGGATCACGGGCCGCACACACCCCTCACCACTACTGCCACGCGGCAGCTGCTAGCTACATTCTTCCTCTTCAGTTTGAGTGTAAGTTCGATGCTGTGTGATTATGTCTCGTGATAATCCACAGTGATTAATAATGGCATTGACAATTGAAACCCCGCTAAATGTAAAGTGTGAAATTTAAACACTCGAAAAGTCATGGCTACTGTTTTTGAAATCGAAGGGCTTAATCCATGTCGAATTTATGCTGAGAAAAGAAACGACTACAGCCCTGTCTTGGTGCCAAGTGATTATGACTTATTCCCGAAGCCTAAGGATTTTTTGGGTAAAAAACAGTTTGCTAACGATAAGAAACTCAAAGAAGCTAAGAAATCCTGGCTCTTTTTTATGGCGGCAAATGAGTAGAACATGGGTAAGGAAAAACTGGTCTCATGTTAAAACCAGTGTCTTGAAATCCATGGCGACTGCGTAGAAAGGTAGAGGAAGGTTCTGTACATTTGTAAATAAAGTTTTGTGTTGATATCTTTATTTTTTATTTGACCATGCCAAAACGTTCTTTACTTTCTGGATGACCCTCGTATAAAAACCAAAATAAACAGGAATTGTGGGTTCCGAGGCCTTGAACTTGCACAACCTTGCTGTCTCCTTGATTCCGTTCACCTCGCTGGTGAACTTGAACCACGAATCTGATTTTGCCTTCCTGATAGCCTTACTGTACTTTTGTAGGCTAGCATGACAGTTCACATTTGCGAGTAGTTCACGCTTACCCTCAAAATGTCTGATTGTTTCGAATTCTTCTCCAGAAATATACGTATTTTTAAATGTAACAGGGGTACAATTTTGGAGTAAGTTATGCTCTGGACAGAACGGTACCATTATCATATACTTCCATCACATCGGAATGAAAACATCATCAGCTTAAAATACGGGAATAAACCCGTGTTTACATAAAATGTATCAGAGGATTTTTATAAGTTTTTTAACAGTATTTAAAACATTTCATGGAAACCATGTTGTAGAAAATTTAGTTTTAATTGGTCTCATATCCTTATTATTTTTATAGCCTTCCCAAGCAAGACCTATACCACTCAGGGCGCCAGGAGTAAACGTTTCGGCATGAAATTTCTGACATTTTATTCTTGTTTACAGACCCTATAAAGAGTTTTAAAGGTTGTAAAATAATGCTTTTGTTGAGAACTTAGCTATGCACAGAATCTTATCACTACCGGGTTTATTATATTGAAAATAAAGTTTCTATAGCTATCAAACTTATATGAAGTGCTAAAAATTACGTGTTTTTTAGCGAGAAGGAGGCCATAGCTCGGTAAATATGAGTATAATCACATAAAAAAATATATATTTTCTTAAAGAAAATTAAATTTGACCTTCACTCGGAACCTTCAAAACTTTGATCAGATGTATAGATTGGTGTCTATAACTCTATAAATACAAACAAAGAAATGTTTTAGAGTATTTTTAGAAGTAAATAGCTGTTTATCTCAGCAACACTCAAATATTTGAATGATATAAGGCTACCATCTTGTTAAAAATTTAATTTTGCATAGAAATAGTGCAATTGAAGACCTTATTTAGTTCAAAATAGTGTTTTTACCATGCAAAACGTGAAACAAATACACAGGTTTTTGAGATATTTTAGAGGTTTTTTACTTTTTTATATAGCAATACAAGTCTGATCAAAAAGATATTTAAATGGCACCACTATGGAGTTAAGATCTACCAATCTACGCAAACTAAATGATGCCCCGTTCAGTAATTGTGAACAAACATAAAATAATAAAATTACGTGTTTTGAGGAGAAGGAGGTCATAGCTCAGTAAATATGAATATAATCATAATAAATATATATATTTTCTTAAAGACACTTAAATTTGACCCTCACTTGGTTCCTTCAAAACTTTGATCAAGTGTATGGTTTGGCGTCAATAACTCTGTAAATACAAACAAAGACATTCTTTTGAGTATTTTTAGATCGAAAATATCTGTTTATCTCAACAACACCCAAGTTTCAGAAGAACTTAAGGCCTTGTTGCAAATTTAATTCTACATCGAAATAGTGCTATAGAAATCCATTTCGGTTCAAAATAGTGTTTTTACCACGCAAAACACTAACAAGTACACAGGTTTTGAGATTTTTGAGGTTTTACTTTTTATATAGAGATAAGTCCCATCAAAAGATATTTAAATGGGACCATTATGGAGTTAAGATCTAAATAAACGCAAACTGGGTGTAAAACGATGCCCGCTAAAAATTAATGAACAGTCATGAAAAAAATTGCCCAAAGTCAACTTGTATAACCTCCTTGTTTCACTGAAGTTGGTTAAAAATACAGTTAATTTCAGATTTTCAATTATGTTTTAGACTTTAGCAAAACATACAAGGAGAAGGATAGGAGAAGAAGGAGGACCTCCGTCCTGGATACCTTTTGGCCAAAAATTACAACAACCAAATCTTCCAGACAAATCATTTAAAGTAAGTAACAGTAAATGTTATGAGATTTCCTCCTAAAATCTTTAAATCTTATGTGAAAAGTTTGTAAATTAAGCTATGACAAAAATACTTTCAGTTACCAGTACATGGGTCTAGACTTGATACAAGGGGGAAATAAGTAGGAGGTTGCTTAGACACAATTATTATGATAGAAAATGTATTTAATTGAATTTGTGTGCCAGGGGAGAAGGTCACGATCATTCAAAAGACTCTAAACATCCTATTTTCTGAAATTTCCTTGAGCTGATTACATAGCTTAAAAATTAGTAATTACCATTTCTGCCATAAACACCATTTCTTTGTTTAATTTTTAAAGTTTTAAATTGCAGCTCAGAGAAAATTTGTTGTACTATAATAATTATTATTCCAAATTATTATTTTCCAATTTAGTTTATATTTAGTCAACGTCTTTGTCTTGTTTTCATTTGTACAGAAATGATGTGACTCCCATTACAGGTTTTATCTTGGGGATTCCTGTTTGTTTTGCTGAAATTGGCTCTTTATAAAATTTATTTATCATGCAGTGTTATGGTTATTCCGTTTTTTGATCATAATAACTTGTAACTATACATTAATTTTTCTTATTGAATGTATACAAGTTTGAATGTTTTTTATTGTTTTAAAGAATTGAACCAAACAGACAAACTATACTTTAGTTGAGCATGCATTATATTATTTTATTTTTCTACAAGAAAAATAAAGTTATTTATTTATTATTCTATATTCAAACAGTTGTTTTTAGATACAATATGTACAATTTTTCAATACAATATGTGTATTAAAAACCAAAATAATATAATTTACCTAGAGGCTAAATAATGTATGTCTATGTATTATGTACAACAACATTGCTTTAGAATGTAAAGACGTATAACCAATTATGACTATAACTAGGGATGGGCCGATACTGATGCTCGAAACTTAAACACGTTCAATACCAGTGGTATCGAGGTATCGATGATACTTGATACTTCCTGGGCTTGCATTCGATATCAATACTGTTTAAAACCTAACGCTAACCTAGGCTATATTGCCTTGGGTAGTCAAATAAATAGAAAATTAAGTGAAAGATCTAACTATAATATTGTTAACTTTTAAAATATAACTTCAATTTCACTAATTACCTACAGTACCAAGAACGAACGTAACTTCATCTTTGTTTAGTCGTCTAAAGTCGATACACCTCTCTCGACTAGTGGTCTAGCACATTCACCGTCGTTATTTTCATTTGGTTAACTACTTAAATCACACTTTTCAATTAGTTTGGCGCTCTGAATTGCATTTTAATCATAACTTTGGGATGTAATACTCGTTGCGCAGTAAAATGGTTGGTGGAACTCATAGCCTCTCTCTCTCACACATGATACGAGCGCACCCTTTGTGATAGTAACGAAACCGTTCCTTGCACTGGAACGGTGAACTGAACCTAGTCGCGACCTGAACCTAGATCATGAATCAACAAAGAATATCTTGTTTGGTTGTTCGCAAATCACCTTTCACCTATTGGAATCGCTTTTCTATTCAGATCTTGAACAAACTGCTTCATTCCGTTCCAACCCAGTAGATTCAATGAGAACCGTATCTCATCTTATGTTTTCATTGTTCATTTACAATGTTACACTCTCTAGTGAAGATTATTACACTCTGTAGTCTTATTATACTATGCTTAATTAAAATTTGTACATTTTAGTTATGTTTTATTTTAGACCCATTTTAAAGGTATTTAGTAGTATCGATATCGAGGGGTATCGTGAGTATTTTTACAGTACAGTAGATGCCGCCGAAGCGGACCTCGCCGACCGGATTCGGGATACCGGACCACCCCTCGGTAAAAAATTTAAATTTAATAAACGTAAAAACATATTTTTTTGTTACATACAGTATTTTTTAACGCCAACGTATAGCGCTAGTAATTTAAACAATATTTAATGACAATATTGTGCACTAACGCATTTTAACAATACCGGAGCTACGCAGAAACGTTAACTGAGCGTTCTGAGTTTCATGACGATGCTGGGGTTGTCAGGATACACCGTGCAGACTGGAGCAGAGTGAGTGGATCGATAATTTCAGGCCACTCTCTTATCTATTAAGACCGGCTGAAGTTACCCCTCCCTCACTTCCCTGTATTGTCATAAATGTAAAACAACAGTGAGTCACCTGCAGCTGATTCACTGATGTGATATCTGTACAGTATTGTGATAACTTGTGTTAGTGTGTGGGAGATTAAATTGTGTGATTACGATGGCGGGCATTTTATTAAATTAGAAACCTTTTTACTGTAATTATGAATTGTACATAAATTGTGAAAATACAGTATTTTGAACGAAATAAATACGCTTTTGAACGTTTAATGGGTTTTTATTTCGTAAGACCTTCAGTGTGAGTACTGCCTACGAGAGTGAGTGGTTTTAGTGTGTGGCTCAGCCAAACACGCAGGTCAGTAACCGATCTGGACCTCAAATTACGTCATCTTGAGTCTATTTTATCGATCCTAATGCACCAGGATATGCTTATCGGTATCCCTGATCGTCCGGATTTTCAAACCACCCTTCCGCCACATTAGTCCGTTCTATCGAGGGTCTACTGTATTGATATTGGTATCGAGAAATCCTGGTATCGGCCAATCCCTAACTATAACTATGTATAATGTATAATTTGTCTTAGCAAAATAAAGTATTATTATTCTTAAGTTTCCTAAAGTTATCATACTGGCCATAAGTGCCCTTAAATCAGCCCCTCCCCCAATAAGGATTTTTAGTGATATAGTGATAAGGATTTTTATAGAATCTCCTAGCTCTTCTGTCCCTAGTAAAATTAATATTAGATGGTTCTTAGAGTAAAATCTGTCCTTAGTCTCTAGGCGAGGCAGCAGTGAGAGAGAACACGGAGTTCGAAGCTCAGCGACAGGATGCGATTGCGGAGGCAGCTCGGGGAGGTGCTCGCAAGGTGTTTGGTGGAGGTCACAAGCCGATAGTGGACCGCAACGTCAAGACCATCATGGACATGGGCTTCTCCCAAGAACAGGCAGAACAGGCCCTCAGGCAAACGCGCAACAACTGCGACAGAGCCCTCCAAAATCTTCAGGTACATACCTTTTTGTTTCATTTCCAAATTCAAATTCTTTATTCACTTCCTAGCTCAAGAAACACAAGTCATACACAAGGTGATTTACATAAGCTGTCTGAAACAGATTACAGACAGACCAGAACAAAATAAAAAAATTTTCCTATCACCATACCTGAGAACAAATTAAAATCAATTTCAATCCTCTTAGGAAGGGTGTACCTAAAACTGTTGTTCATAAGTTCATCTCGGTATTATGACATAACTTCGGAGTAAATTGGGGTGTTTGATAATTTTTCTGTGTGATCAATATTTCTTTAGGTTTGATTTTTTTACTTGTGACATATTCACATACAGAGCAAAGTATACTTTTATTTCATCAGTTGTGACATCAACCCATTTGGAATCATTCTTCAATGTTTTACGATTAGGGTTGTTTAGAAGTTTTTTTGCATAGTCATTGGTTTCAATGACCAACATGTTCCAAAACTCATCTCCTACTAACTATATAAAAAATGTTAGAAAAAAGTGAACCGACTTCAAAAAAGGTTTAAATGAAAAGCTCTAAAAAGGGAAAAATAACTTTAAATGCATAATATCAGGTGTCTTAGTCTACTACAAATGTATTAAGTCCCTGCTACCAAACTTCAATAAATTACAAAATGGAACTTTGTACTTCTTGTTTACACAATGCATTGAAATTCCACCAACCATATTAAAAAGCAGCTTACTATGACTTGAATGTTCATTTCAATGAGTGAAATATTGGACTGGCTAAAGGCTTTAAACCCAGTTACCACTAGTCTAGGCAGTGTTGATCCATACATTTTGGAGAAATTGACATGACATTTGTTTTGGTCTGCTAACAGGCAGATAGCAAATAAACTAGACTCCAAAGACCTCCAAAGTTGTATTGCAACGTACTATAGTGGGGTTTTGGTCCGAACAAATCAATAGTAAAGAGCGCAGTGCAGAGCACGAGCTCAGCTCGTAGAGCGTAATTGAGGTCGGCGCGTGGACTACGAAGTTGGTACCGTAGTACTACTCCAATGGGTTAAAAAGAACATGTTATGAACAAAATATTTTGTTTCAGAGGAGAACTGGTGGAGGCTTAAAAGCAGGTGGGAGCGGAAGCGGTAAGGATGGCATTGGAGGCAAAAATGGTGTCAAGGAGGAGAGGGAGAGGGAGCGAGGAGGCCGACGCAGAGGGGAACGAGATGAAGAGGGAGGTTCCGGTCCCAAGCCCTCTGGACAAGTGTCTCTCTTTGCTTTTCTTGAGGATAAACTTCCAACAACAATCGGTAAGCACAAAGTAATAAGTTTAAGCAAATTCTGTGCACACAATTATTTTTTTATGTGTTAAAATAATATAAAACAGTTATTTTTCTCAAAAAATAAGAAGCTAAACAACTTGAAAACTAGGGTACTGAAATCAATGGTTGCTGATAGATTTAACAGAACATTGCATTAACGCTGATGAAGTTGCCTTGGCTTCACCAGATGGTTTCAATTGTGACAAAGCCTTCTGCAGAACTTATTATATAAGAGGTGGTTCCAGGTTCTCTAATATTTACCAAAAATTATTTAAATGTAAGAGTTTGTGATGTGAGTCAGTTTTGTATAGAAGTGAGTTTGGAAGCAGCAGCAGTGTTTATTGATTATTTCAAAATTATTTGTGTCTCAGTGTACCACTCACCGTCAGGCAATTCAGTAAATTTTCTTGAAAATTTTGATAAATTACTTACGTGGTCTGTCCAATAAGTTCACGAACTGGTTCAATATGGCGGCCCTGAGGCGACGTAAAGCTCCACCAACCACATCACGTGACTACTGGACATCCAATGAAGCATCAGTGCTTGTTTGACAGTCGAGCTGTGCCTATCAAGCTGCCTGTGTCAGTTTATATTTTTTTTGGTTTTGCTGTTTGTCGAAAAATGGTGGTTGATCAAATCACTGAACAACGAATCAACATCAAGTGATCCAGTGATGCCCTCTCATCAATTTTTGCATTTTGGAAAACGGACCAAAACACAGGGGGCAACATCTGGCGAATAGAGTGGGTGGTCAAGGAGGGTGATGGAATTGTTGCCAAAAACTCACGAACAATCAAAGCAAAATGCAGGGCGTTGTCATGGTGAAGATTCCATCCATCGCCACACAATTCGCCTCACTTGACTACAACTACCCTCGTTTCCTAAGGACGCCAACATAGAATTCAGATGTTCGTCTGCAATCATTCTAACAGTTTTCCGACGATCATCAGACACCAAGAGTCGCACACGATCAATGTTTCCATCCACACATGAGGTTGAAGGTTGTCCCTGCCTTGCACCATCTTTAGCGTCTTCACAACCATCTTTGAAACGTTTAATCCACTTAAAAATGAACGTTTTCTTCAAGGCATTATCTCTGTAAACAGCCCTCAACATATCTGTAACATCTTGAGAGTTTTCCCTAGTTTCACTAAAAATTTGATGTTGATTCGTTGTTCAGTGATTTCATCAATTTCCATTTTTCGACAAACAGCAAAAACAAATAAAATAGGAACTGACCCTGGCAGGTTAAAAGGCATAGCTCGACTATCAAACTAGCACTGACGCTTCATTGGATGTCCAGCATTGATGTAGTTGCCGAACTTTCATTAAACCTAAACGGCATATTGAACCAGTTCGCGAACTTATTGGACAGACCTCGTACTTACCTTTCTCACTGGTAAAACTACACCTCCATAGTTAAAAGAGATTTCAATGCAAACTTTGACCTCACTCAAAACAATAGGTGTGCGAGATCTCGATTTTGAGATCGAGATGAGACTTTTCTCTACGAGAATTCCTACCTTGAAAAGTTCGAGACGAAATAAAAATGATAACCCACAAAATTTTGTAAACCATAAAATTTACTAGAAGTTGTTTTAAACAAGATTTCATTAAACTAAAGATTCGCTCCAAATATTTAGTGCCAGCAGTTTGAACAACATACTAGGTAACATCGATGTCCAGCAGCACTGAGAACGGACGATAAGAGGATGATGCAATATTTATATTACTTAAGAAATGTTGGTCAAGATGGCAGTCGATCGCCACAAAATGTAAAACATAATTATTATTGGTAATCAAAACTGGACTAATATTTATTTATGCGTTACAATACTTAAACTATAGGAGCACTAAGGAAAAATAAAACCCATTATACTTTTAATATTACAATAATACCATAACAATTCTATAACAACTAAGCAAATGACTTATTAATAGCAAAAACAAACAAATGGGGCGGAAAAATGATCAAAATTAAAATTTCTTGTCTCGATCTCGATTCTTGAGATTTTGGCTAATTCTTGCTCGATCTCGTCTCGACCTTAAAAAACCTGCTCTCGCACACCTCTACTCAAAACCACTCCCTTTCAAAGCAATTCCACAACATTCTGCAGCAGCATAATTTCAATTTCCTCAATCACTTACGTACCACAGGCAACAACTGCCTGGATAATGTTCTTGTTAATAATGTAAAAAATATGCAAATTAGGTGCAAAACTTTTGACTAATCCTTTTCCGATTGTTACTAAGCCTGCCCTTAAATCTAGAAACAGACTTATACCAAAGTGCTGCTCTCAACTCTTTTTTTAAACTAGTCCTCCCAAAAAATCAGTTAGCGGCTTAGTTGACAGACTCGGTTCTTATGACTGGGAAAATGTATTTGATCATGTAAATCTAACTGGAGATAGTGTTTTTAAAACTCTTTTTAAGATACTTCAACAATTTGTTAAGCTAATAAAGATTATATCAACCCACAATGTAAAAATCACAATATGGCAAATAGTGTGTGCATGTATTGATTTTTCTTATATGTTTTGGAAACTTATGTCATATTTGTTATATTGGTTACCATATGTTGAGTACAGCTGTAATATCTTACTATAGTGTAATGGATAAACTATTGCCTGTACTCTGTAAAACATCAGAAACTCATTTTTTATGAATGTAGCATGTAAAGCAATACATAATTACATAACCCAATTATTTAAAAAATTCAAACTTTTTAGAGTATTTTATTGTAGTGAAAAATATGTTTTTGGATTAAACCCCTGAATAATATTTTGTCTTAATTTGTTATATGTTTTATATAATAAAATATTTTTCAGTGGTTTAATCCAAAAATAATTTTCCATATGGCTAACCACTTAAGCTTAAAATTCAAAATACATTTTACTGTAGGTTTATTTTTGAAATTGGTTCAATATTTTTGTTAACAAAATTTTATTTGTGAACAAACCATACAATTGATAAATATTAAACAGAGTTTTTTCTTTGTGAACAGAACAAAGTCGAGTTAGTTAGTAAAAAAAATATGTTCAAGATTTGAGTTTAACATGGTTTTGAAATGTATTTTAATGTGATTGCACGTTCAACTTGTCTGTAGTAACTTGTAACCGGTTAGTTATAATTTGGAGTGAATGTAATCAGTTACATTGATTTTCAGTTTTTCACATATTTTAAAACTGTAATCCATTACTTTTTTGAAGTAACTTCCCCAATATCTGGTATTAAACGACACTTGGGATATGTCAAGAGTGTTAAAATGCACCCGGATCTTTAGTAGTCTTAAGGATTATAAATTAATATTTGGAATAAAAGTAATATCTCTGTTGTTTTAGTGTTTGGTTTACCTTCAGTTGATAAAATCACTATTCTGTTTCAGAGAAAGATGACAAGGAAAATGACAAAGGAACAGCATCTAGTGGTTATAACTATTCGTCAGGAAACCAAAGAAATCAATCATCATTTCAGAGAGGTCGACAAGACAGGAACTCGTATAGAGGAAACAGCCAAAGTAGTAGTTTTAATAACTCATCAGAAAGTAGAAACCGAGACGATCGTAATCGGAGTATTAATAACAGTGTTATTCAGAAACCACCAAGATTTCAGAATCAACAACACCAGCAACAACGCTTCGACTCGTACCAGTCCTGGCCTCACAGTGACCACTCGCACACAGGATACAACAATAGGAACTTAAATGATTCAAATAATGATCTGCTCTCTAGAAGAAATCAACCACTGTCATATAGCAATAAGGAGCCTTCATTTGACTACAGCAGAAATAACCATTGTAAGTTTTGTTAAAAGTGTTTTAATTTTGTGTGATTCATTGTTTATTGTGGATGAGTTGTTTATCACATTATAATTCGAGGGGGCACCCAAAAGTATCGGGAATCGGTCGATGGCGAGGTGGGGCGCATAGTTCACATTTTGGCGATAGGGGAAAAAACAACTCTTCCTGAGTTCAGTGCACTCGGTGTGGTCAGTCTGAGAGGCTGTGAAGAGGAGCTGTGTGTGTTTTTCTAAAGCAGTTTTGTTCTGCCTCGTTTTGTTTTGATGGTTTAATTAAATGGACAAAGTTCAGCAGTGATGTTTTTGCTTTTTCTCAGTAGAGCAGCGTCAAGCGGTTGCAATTATTAAAAAAACTTACAAATCGATGTTCTGAGCAAAACTTGAATGAAGCAGTATTTTCTTAAATTCAAGATGGCCATAATCGATAGAAGACAAGCCCGTCCTGGACGACCTTCAAATTCGGACTAGTGAAATTGTTCAGAAAAACCGTCAAATTGCAAGAAGACCATTGGGAATGCTTTTGCTGTCTGGAGTGTGTTAAAATTCAGTTTAGCGAAATTCAACTCACTCCAGACCTAAATTTTGGCGATATGGAGACGGGTTCTTTCATCATGACAATGTGCCTGCCCACGTAGCCATCTCAGTGCGCTAGTTTTTGGCCAATACCAGCATGTCCACCCTTCCCCACAACTCATATTCGCTAAATCTTGTCCCACGCGACTTTTTTATGTACTCTATAATGACAAATTACATAAAAGATCACCGTTATGACAAAAATAAAGGAGTGAAAAGGCAAACGAGGATGGAGCGTGCAGCCATTCAGACTAAGGGGTATGAGGGGTGCTTAAAACCATGGAAGCATCAAACGAACAAATGCATTACACTAAATAAGGATTATACTGAACGTATACATGTAAATTAGTGAAACAAATAATAAAATATGGTTTTTATAGTTAAATTCCCGTTATTTTTGGGTACCCCCTCGTAGTAGGTTGAGAATGATTTGATTACAAAACATACAATTATTAATTTTTAATATTAAGGATTTGAGACATGGAAGCAGGCAGACCTTCAAATAATAACCAGTTCTTGATAGTAATACAATTAAAAGACTAACAAACTTAATACTGAGCAGTCACTGGCTGCTTTACTGACAAAATGACCGTGAAGAAAAAATAAGATCAATCCAGAGTTCCTAACTTATTCGGAGCTTTTATAAGTAACCAAACCTTTCATAGGCATTAACATTTTCATTTAAATAAATAAACTAAGAGAAATTCAGGATAAAAGGAAAGGAAAGAGTTTCTATCTTATATTAAAATAGTTGGGTCTCTAGATCAGGTAAACCACTGGTATTTGGTTATTCTCATCTTCTAGATTTGAAGGATTGCGAATAAGGGGAGATCTTGCAAACGTTAACAAAGGCGTGATTTTGTCTGGACGCTAACAGTATTCTAGATATTTGTTGCGAACAGCATCAAAAGTTGTGATTCGTCACAGGTGCGAGTAGAAGTCTAGTGAACATCGCAAACGGTAATGAAAGGTGTGATTTTGATGCAGACATTTATGATAGTCTAGAGATCATTCTAAAAGGTAATGAAAGTCATGATTTTGTCGCGGACACTAACAGGTGTCTAGAGATCTCTTCTGCCTTGCACAAATAAATTGTTAAAAGGCAACCCTCTCCAGGAGTCTGGAAGGAAATGTGGATGAAAGGGGAATAGTTTTGTTACACCAAAACCAGGATATCGGCAACATTTGTCTGGGAAAATGTGGAAAATATACAGGATTTTTGTTTGTCTTGAAAGTTAGACACCTTGTTGAAAGAATATAAATATAATATTTCTACTAACAGTAAAAATTTAGTACTTTTTTAATTAAATTTAAAAATAGCGCTTGTACATATTTATTTATGTGTTAGCTCTTTACAGGTTGCATTTTTGTCCATAAAATTTGTCAACTTTTTCACCTTAAAATTTGGCACAAATTTTTTGTAAATACCTCGGCTAAGTTTGTTAGCCAGCAAAATCAGAATACTGAAAGTCTTTTTTTTGTGGGGAGGAGTTTCACAGAAAAGTTGTTTTAATGATCTAAAATAGTTCATTTGATCTGATTTTGATACCAATTAAAATAAATATGTAGTTTTTACTTTTGTTATTTATTAATGTATAAAAACTATGATTTCAAAATGGTGTCCTAAAATGTTATTTTCCACTATAACAGTGGAGTGAGTAGCCGATTATAATGAAATTTGAAATGTGTTTTCCCTTTATGATATAATAAAACTTGAAGTAAAAGTCCATGTAAATCTGAGGTCGAAGGAGAATGTGAGGGTAGCGAACAGCCTTTTACTGTTTGTAATAATAAAGGATGCAAAGCTTGCAAATACCTTAAACGCCTGTCATAATAGAGCATGAAAAGCAAGGCCGAAGTGAGGCTTGACTTTTCAATGGCTGAGATCATAAAAGAGGCAAAGACTGAGCAAATTATAGTAAATGGCAAAGGAAATTTGCTTCAATCATGCCAGCTGCCTTTTAGCACTTAGCGTCAGTCTGGTTTTCCATATCTAAACAAGATCCTGTTCGTGTTAAGCCTATGTATTTTGTTAGACATTCTTTGCACTTTGTAGATAACAATGCTATATTTAAACCAAAAATGCTGATATTTACGGTAAGTCCACAACAAGTTGTCGGATTAGACGTTATCCACTAGGCCCTTCAATGATTCAGGAATAATCCACTATTGTAGTAGCTACATTAAAGTAAGCATTGTAATGTTTTCTGAATAACACCAATACGATAGAAATTTGATCCAATATCGTTAAAAATGGCAATTTCTTTTAAGCTTGCCTGTATTAGCACCAGCAGAAAGCCAAAGTAAAAAGCTTTTTCATAGTCCATGCTTGCTGGTCTGCCCCTCGAGCCAACCAAATCAGAACTGAGAATTTTTTTAGCAGGCACTTTTAACCTCTAGTATCAGACATAACAATGCCTGCCTAACAAAATTATCTCTTGTGTTTTTTCGGCCAGTATAAATAACACCTTTAAATATAAATTTAAAACATTTTGTCTTTAATTTTGTGTTTTAATTACTTTATTTTTTGCATAATAACATTGTTAAGTACCTAAAGTCTCAACTGCATCTAATTTTAAAGAAATTGCTGTTCATTTTTGTAATAGGTTGACTTTGGAGAGCATTTTTTGGTATAAAAATGAACCAAACATGTCTACTGATAATTATTTAATTTGAAGGGTAGTTTGATGAGTAAGTATTGGTTTCAGCAAGTAACAGTTCCTCAGGACAGAAGAACAATGCTGCCAATCTGAACTATTGCCGGCAGATGATGGAAGCTGGTATGCCAGAAATCCCTGACTTCCCGTTCAAAGATGCTTCAGCTCTGCCTTCTCTGCTGACGAACAACCCACCTCGTGAGTAACTAGACGACTATTTATTAGCTGTCTTTTTTGGCGCAATGTAATGTTGGAGATGATTTTTTGAGTTTAATAGGCTTTCAGAGGATTAGTGTTATTATTTAGAATCGGTAAAAAGTAACTACCCCCTTCCCTTAACTTTAATGTTGAGATAACTTGTGTGATTTTGGGCTTAAATGTTTTGATGTGCTTGAATCACAGTTTTAAAATTGTATAAAGTTCTGGAGCCAACAAAATCAGGGAACCAATGAGAACAAAAAGCGGACCCTACACTTGACTTAATTGCTAAGTAGGGATATGTAGCTGGGAGTCTAGGCATATTCTTGCAATCCAGTTATGTTGAGGCCAGGTGCCAGAGCTGTAGGTGACAGCACTACTACCCCTTTCTCCCTCTCACATAACAACTCCAAATCTACATAATAAGTTTGGGTATCCTCTGAAATTAGGCCCGTTGCACACACACCGATTTTTATCAGCCGATAAATATCGCCCGACCGTATGCAGTTGAGAACTACAGGCGATATAGGGCTTTGCACGGGTCGGTCGAGTCGCGGTCGGAAGTGGTCGGCCAAACTCTCGAAGCTCGGTCGGGATACTGAGAACCACGTGAGCATATGGGAGCTTGCAGACTCACCGATATTTACCGCCGACCTCAGTTCTCGCCGACCTTTTTAGCCTGTACAGTAAACAACCTGCTCTGTGTTCCGCTACAATATTGTGAAAGTGAAACTGTGCAGTGTAAACATGAATAACACCTATAGATAATGATGTTTTATAAGTTTGGTCCAATCAAAACCAAAGTTCTTCAAATAAGGTGTAAAAGTTCCTGTTTGTTCTCTGGCCTGGTTGATTGGATGAACCCAGAACCACGCTAATTCTACGACGCTATGCCGATACAACATATAGATCGCATTACCGGCTACGGTTCATGGTGCAACCAACTGCGATCACATAAACGTAGCAACTAGCAACTGAGTTTGGCAGAGACAGAGGGGTAGTAAAGCGGGGAGGGGGTCTTTGGCCGATAAAAATCGGTGTGTGTGCAAGCAAGTGGTCGACCGATTTTTATCGGGCGATATTTATCGGCCGAAAAAAATCGGTGTGTGTGCAACGGGCCTTACTCGGTGTAAAATATTTGGTTGTCTGTTCTATATTTGACATTTGTGTTTCTATCAAGAAGTGGATGGTTTAAAAGGTAAACCTGCTTCACTGTAAAAATTCTAATATCTTTAACTGTGTGCAGTTTGTATAAACAATTTGAGGATGAATTGAAAACAGGGTATTGACTTAGTCCTGGGTTTCAGCTTATTTCCACAACAACAGCGGTGCTCATCAGCCTCGCCATCACCAGCCGTACAACATGAACGGAGAGGCACAGCCGCCGGCCTGGCAGTGGAAAATTGGTGACAAGTGTATGGCCAAGTACTGGGAGGATAACATGGTCAGTCCAGTCAACTATGTCGTATTTCATATGCTCAGGCACAGAAAGGGGTTAGCTGTAGGAGTTAATCAGTTCAACATACTTTTTTGTAGCATATTTTAATTGTCAAAAAAAAACTTCTAAACAAAAATATGGTAATCATTATACACTAGAGTCCCGCTTATCCGAACCCCGCTAATCCGAAAATCCGCTTAATCCAAACACTGTTGAGGGGAAAAAACTATACGATTTTGAGTTGGTAAAATAAATAAACTGGTTTTCCAATTACTGTATCATACTTTATGTGTTTAACAACAAACTCCAAAATACAGTAGAATCTTGATTATCCGAGATAGATGGGACCAAGACCACCTCGATACTAAAAACCGAATAATACGGAGGTTAAGTGCTGCTATCAGGAAAAGTGACAAAGAGAGAAGAAATCAGACTGTCCAGCTACGAGCCCACAGATATGAGGGGTGAAGGCAAAGAAAGAGATGACAGGAGGAAAGGACAAGGAAGAGAAGGAAAGCAGAGAGGGGAAGAGAGCAGCTGCAGTATGTGCGCAGGAGGGAGAAGGCAGGTGTCAGGTTGTCAGTGAGGGACAGCTGAACCTTTATCAGCTGTCTACTACGTCATTAGCTGCTAGGCAACCACATAGGGCGGGATTACATAGCCAATCACAGCATTTTCTCTATGCTTGTGACATCGATCTTTGAGGAGAGTGTAGTGTGTTTTGTTATTTCCTCACTTCATCTCCATTTACTCAATGATTAATTTCATTTGACAAATAATGTTTTATACGGTACTAGTTTGGAATTACAGTAAATTGCAAAGGTTTTAGAACAAAAAAATCTAGAATTTGATTTGAATGCGTGTACAAAATGGATGTTTGGTTCTGTCTGAGATTGGCTAACCTGATAATGGCTGCGGCCTCCATTGAAAATGCACTCAGCACGGATGTAGGGGAGAGAGGGGTTGTTTACTTGGAACTGCTCGCCACTAGTTCCTTATCTTATCTTCACCAGAAGTACAGTACACACCCTGCCGCCACATCATCTTTGTATTGCCCGTCATATCTGCGTACGTTACTTCCGCACTGTTTTGTATTCCAGTGTACTACAGCATTCAAACACAAAGTTTCTTACATTTAAATATAAAATATTAGTCGCTCAAACTCAATATATGACTTTATAAGGTCAATATATGCCTAAAATCCGCTTAATCTTTTTCGAATACAACGGGTTGGTCCCAATTAGTTTGGATTAGCGGGACTCTACTGTATTTATTTTTAGAATAAATTCAAACAGGTCGTAACACCCCGTCAATTTTTGAGGAAAGCCCTTGTACTTTTATCCCAGAAAACAATGTTCACTAGTTTTTAACGAACACTTAAGCCTTCGTTTGAAAATACAGAGACATGTTTACTCATATTTTAATAATTTACTTCTAAAATACAGTAGACTTCCATAAGTTCGGCCACCCTGGCCGACCCTAGGTCGAACTTAAAAGTGGCTGAACTAACCAATGCCAATCTAGAAAATGCCCATTTATTGTTTATAAGGATCCAAACTGAATGAAAATCATCACTGACTATATGACTACTGTAAGGATGAGAGGGCAACCCACATTGTGAATGAGGGCCACACGACAGCAAAGTATAAATACACGACGCAAACTGATGAACTAAACAAAGAGTACAATAAACAAGTTGATACTCATGCTCATGGTACTCATGGAGACAGAACTAACCAAGGCCGAACTTATGGGAGTCTGCTGTAACTTCAAATTGCATTTTGTAAATAACCAAATATCTACTTTGAGGTTAGTAAATACTAAATAGTTGTTAAAATTAAAAAAATGTTTGGTCAAAACCAGAGTTCCAATTCTTGATTCAAACTCCTGAGCATCTACTCTGATAATGATTTCTAAATGTCCAGTGGACTAACCCTTTTTCCCCTAAAAACAAAACAAAATACTAGTAATTTGAAATGTATGAATTTTTCTGTTACTTTGTTTTTTGTTTTATAGCCTAGATAGTTTTATCATATGGACCCGGGCTTATTCTTTTTCTTAAACAGTTGTGGTGGCACAATTTGCAAAATAATAAGTTTAATTACAGTGTGTTTTATAACACATCCATGTTACAACTTCAGCACGGTTGTATAACTCGTTAATCGTTAGTCAAGTTCGTTAATCAAGTTTGCCGATCAACTCTTGATTCTTATTCTTTACCTCAGGAATCAATGAAATAGAAAATCAGAATCTACCCACCAATAGAAATGATAATTTGTAGCCCTTCACTGATTAATTCATCCTGTATTCCTTTTTAGTATTACAATGCTGAAGTGACTGGACTATCAAAGAAGACTTGCGTCGTAAGATTTTTAGAATATGGAAATTTTGAAGAAGTTCTTCAAGATGATTGTTTACCGATAACTGAGGTGAGATTTTTTGTCTATAGTCATTGTTTAGTCATTATAGTCATAGTCAGTTTAGTGTACTAGTGTACTGGCCTATTCCCAAGCTTTGATATTACAAAAATATTGGTATTTTGAACTGTAATAATACAGTGTTACTATGCGGTAAACAGTTTAAACATCTTTAATTGACAAAAACTATTTTGATATACCTAAAAGTGTTTTTTTAATTTATATAATAAAATTATGCTAGAAAAAAAATTGTCCCAAAAATGTTGACATTACTGAAAAACCTTCATTTATTTTCTTATCTCAATTCGCCAAGTTCTTTTCCAGAGCTATAGAAATGCTCAAAGGTTGCTTAATATTCCTAAATGAAGATGTAGGTTTCCACCCGCTATGTTCCATCTACTACGTCTACATCATCCTGCCTGCTTCCCTTATACATTGAGTTTACAATGACGTAAATTTGCCTTGTGTATCTTTTATTCCCCACCCTGGGAGTTGAATTTTATCCTCTCACGTTATCTTCACCAGGATCACCATGATGCAGTGTAATAGTGCATAGCCCTACCTCTGTTGCTGTATCCTGCTTTGAACACTTATGTTCTTTGCTCAAGCCTTCATTATCCTTTTTTACTGAGTACATTCTAAACATGGCACTGCCTTTAGGCTTCAACCACTTTACTTTTTACATTAGGCTAAAGTTTACTAGATGGTAGCTAAACTGCAGCCTTTTTAGTTGTAAAAAACTACAAGGAAAGAATTTCATTCTACAAAAATATTCTGTTATCAAACGGTAGTAAACTAGTTTCCCAAAAGGCAATAACCTAAAAAAATATTTTTGTTTGGAATAAAGTAAATACAGTCAACTCCCGATTAAGCGTGAAAAGGTCGGGTTGAGGCTTCCCGGATAAGCAAAGTTGCGGTTAATCCGCAAAAACTCAAAATTGATGTACAACAAGGTAAATAAATACAAAAACAACTAAAAATGAGGATAACAAGCCCAATGATGTCTTGGTAGCCATATTCGGTTGCCTTGGTTTCACAGTTTTAGTTGGCTACTCAACGGTTAGCAGCGCTGGAGTCGAACTCTTGACAGGTCACTTAGTTACCAAAGCAACCAGAAATCAACAAGATGGCGACAGCGGATTGTTAGTGTTTATTTATTTACAGCTTATCTAGCACCATTAAGAAGTGGATTATTCAATAAACAGTTATTCTTTTTTAGCTAAAAATAGTTCATATTGTTTTGGTTCACAAGGAAGTTGTGGAGTTTTTTCTTTAGTTGTTGACCCTTCACTTCACTGATGTCCTTGAGCAGCTTACTGTGCAGCTTCCGTCCAATGTACGAAGGTTTTTTCTTGGGGTGCACGGGCCAGCATTTTAAAATTTGGGTCGGGTCGGGCTTTTTTTTGACGCTCAGGCTTCGGGCTTTTTTAGGGCCGGGTCAACGTAAAAAAAGCATATTATTTTGACGTATTATTATGACAGGGTGTTTCAAAAGTTGCTATCCATACACGATGATCTAAAATACTTGAATAAGTAATGAATGATGTTCTTTAATCACCTTGTAGGCCTGTAACACCGCACCTTGTAGCCACACTTTTAGGCTCTAAAACAGGGGTACGGAGTCAGACTCACACATTTACGGTGAAAATTAACAACCATAAGTAAGTTTTATCAGTGGCAAAACCATACAAAATCCTGTTCAGGAGACAGGGGTGAAGGCAAGAAACAGAAGACAGGTGGAAAGGACAAGGAAAATAAAAGACAAGGTGGAGGGGTTAGTGTTAGTCAGTGGCGACAGAGAGGGGAAGACAACAGTGGCAATGTGTGGGCAGGAGGGGGAAGGTAGGTGCCCGGTTTTTTGTGTGGTACAGCTGCACCCTTATATCAGCTGTCTACTACGTCATTAGCTGTTGCTAAGCAACCACATAGAGGTGGGGTTACATAACCAATCACAGCATTTTCTCTGTACGCATGTAGTACAGTGGGATGGGGCTTTGAGGAGACTGTAGTGTGTGTTTGTTATTTCCTTATGTCTTCTTCATTTACTCTTTGTTGAATTTCAGTTGATAAATAATGTGTTTACAGCAAATTGCAAAGGTTTAAGAGCAATAAAAAACAGTTGTTGCAAGCTAGAAGGATCTAGTACAAGTACAAAATGGATGTTTGGTTCTGTCTGAGATATATCGGGAAATATCAGCCAACCTGACAATGGCTGCCGGCCTCCATTGAAAATGCGCTCAGAACGGAAGTAGGGGAGAAGGGGTTGTTTACTTTTAACTGTTCAGCTACTAGTTCCTTATCTTATCTCCACCAGAAGTACACACTCACACAACAAAACAAATACACATATCGACCGCCCAATAAAAGCCCTTAAATTATCGCCCAACCGACCCTTTGTAGCCGTCCGACCGACCGGAAATTTCGGGGCCCCGTGCATCCTTAGTTTTTTCTCAAATAGTGCAGTTCTGTGTTTAGGCACTACACACTTGGAAGCATTGCGTGTGTTGAGTGAATGTCCTTTCCTGTTTTAAGTTCAGGGTATCAGCATGTAAGACCATCTCTTGGATGTATAAAGCAACAACAGTTTTTATACCAAGATTTCGCAAGGCTCGACTACAGCTTTCTTGTAGACCGAGCTCGGCAAGTGAACGGATGGCATTTTTTTGAAGAATGAGTAATCTGTGAAGATTACCGGCAGATGATCCGCGCCACACAATCAGGCCATAGTTGATGTCTGACTCAATCAAGGCATAGTAGGCAGTTTTGGCGGCTGCCAGATCGCTGATCCACTTTATTCGCCTGACTGCGTAGATTCCAATGCTGATTTTTTGTGCATATGTTGTCAACATGCTCATTCCACCGCAGATTACTGTCTAGAGTATGTCCGAGGAACTTATCATGGTTCTCCATTTGTATGTTTGGTATATTTAGTATTTCTTCCCTTTTTTTTACTAAAATTTACCATCGTTGTCTTGGAAGGATTTATTGCCAGATCGTTGCTTCGACAGCAAGTCATCGCCTTGTTTAGTTTCTTGGTTGCAGCAATATATAGATTCATCACAGATGAGCTCTTAATCAATAGTGTAGTGTCATCTGCACTTCTGAAGTCTCCGTATGTTTTGATAGAGTATTTTTAATTAATCGGGTGTTTTCAGATTCAAGTTCACGGACTGTTTTTAGTTTCTTTTGTGTAGTAGTCTTGAGTGTATTACAATTCTTTTAGTGCAAGGTTTCTATCTCTTTTTTATCTTGCTTTCCCCCAAAAACTAACCTCTTCAGCTATTTGTAATTTGTTCACCTTTATGCCTTTGTTATTCTTCTGGGGCTCAAGCAACAGCTACAAGCAAAGCATAAGCTAAAACTTGATAAGTAAAACTCAAGGGTAAATTCATTGTTTATCTCTTTGGGCATCCAACCAACCAAGAAATTCCACCATGGTAATCTATGATAAAATTAATTTTGAGTTGTGAAAAATAATTAGTTTATATTATTTTTCAGGAAAGTGTTCCTAGCCATCAAAACAATTCTTCCTCTCACCATTCTAGTAACAACCGCTTTTCAGGTAAATAGGTAGATTAACCTACTAAATTAGTACTTCATCACAAATACATACCAAAAGTGGTACTTTTCCAACATACAACAAAAGCTCATATGTGAGACGAAGCCCAATAGTTTGGTCATAATTATTTAGATAACAATGTCGTCAAGCACAGGAAAAGACAGGTCTTTTGGGACGAGTTGTAAACAATTCTTTTCACCATACTGCCATTTTACACAGTTAAGACAAGCTTAGGTCTAAGCTGAACTTATTCAATTCTTAAATGGAAATAGGCACAAACCTGGATTGAAAAGTTAAAACTAACATTCACCATGCAAAATTGGTCACTACTAATAAGTCTAGCACACTCGAAAATCACCTGGTAAATCCATTTTGAAAAGATAATCCTGAAAAAAGAAATCAGTCCTTAGTTTTTTATTGATATGGAAATGCTAACAAAAATCAGCCAGCTCTAGTACTGACAGTGTAAAAGCCTGTAATTGCAGTTCAGAAAATGACAAAATTTCATTGTATAAAAAACACTGTTGAATTGTTTCTTTCTGGTATAAACTATCTGCAGTCCTCTCGTTTCACTCCTTCTCGTGTAAGTCACAGTTCTACTGCATCAGTGGTAGTGCAAGTGTGGGTTGTTTCAGGAGTAATAGAATTCCGGCGAGGGGGTTCACGCCCTTATATAAAATCCGGTGACAGCAACTATCGCAAGAATCAGCAGCGCAACCCACAGCAAGTCTATGTTCCTCCAGCCCAGCGCAAAGACTAAACTCTACACAACAACCAGCTTGTCAACTGTAATGCTCACATCACAAGCAAGATGGGAAAAATCAGATGAGTAAAATCAACATTATAAAAGAACTTTTTAGTAATACAGTAGAACCCCTCAAATCCGAACCCGCAAATCCGAAATCCGGCAAATCCAAACAGGCTTTGAGTGAAAAATGTTGTTAAAAAAATACAATTTCAGTAGCATTTCAACATTTTTATTTACAGTTTACATACCAAAAGTACAGTACATACTTCAAATTAGATCAAATCTGTTATCTTCTTTTGATGAAGGGCGTCCCTCACTTGCGAGTGAGTGAGAGTGGTCTATTTATAGCTCATCGGCACAGAGTGTCCGTGCAAGGTCACTCACCCCTCACTGCCGCGCCTCACTCACGTAGTGAGTCACCCTCGTACTGCAGTGTGCTAATGCGCAGTGTTACTACAGTACTGTACTGTGTTGTGGATACATACTACACATATATTTTGATCCCAACATTTAATTGCAATAATATGGACTGCATTCGTATGCAGTATTATTTTACCGTGTTTTTTTTTGTAATTTTAGATTTAATTCGGCAAATCCGAACAAATCAAAATCCGAACAGGCCACAGCCTCAATCAGTTCGGATTTGAGGGGTTCCACTGTATTTAAAAGCTTCTTAGAAAGCAACTGGTAAATTTGTTCTTATTTTTTGTCTACTTCGGAAAACTCAAAAAACTTGGTTTATTTGATTAAAAGTTGAAACGCACAAATTTGCTATATAATGTTAAGTTAGGTTATGAATTCCCATTTTCCCTCAGCAGTGTAGCGCTCTGGATAGTTACAAAACATATGATTTAATTGCATTCTCACTGCAGATAGATATTGTGTCATAGTTGTAGCGGAAGTAATTATGCCTCCCAGCAACTGGTTTTGTGAAAAGATCATCTTAATTTACTTTAACAATTTTTTAAGTGATAACCATGTATTCATTTAAGTCATCTTGTCCAATTGTCACCTGCTGCTATGACTTTACATATCTGAGTCATTCAAGAAGATTTTGACAATGTAATATTCCTTTTTTAATTAACACGCAAATTAAAGCCTATTAAGACTGTACTATTTAACAGGCAAATCTGCACAATTTTCCGTGAGGAATAGAGGATTTTGTTGTTTTTTTTACCGTGGTTTGGTTGGAAGTTTTGGTAAGAAAGTAGAAGTTATAATGTGATTAAAACAGGCCTGCATCTTTTGTTTTTGAGTTTCAGTTTTCAATGTGAGATGTCATACAATTTAATTTTGTCAACAAATCATCACCTCACTCCATACCAGTTGCTTTCTTTGTAAACCTCCGTTATTCTAGTTAAAAGGTATCACTTTAACATTTAAAGTTCACCATCAATAAACAACATAAGGTTGTATGTAAAACAAGTGTTTATGATTTGGTTAGTTGCAATAATAGACAGCTTTTGTAACATATAGTTTTTGAAGCTGTATTCAGTTGTACTGGTATTTACTATTTAGGTTTCCTCTGATAATTGTGACTAAACTGAAGGTCTGAGTCTCAGTGTTTCTGGATGAATTAGAAGAAGCAGATCATTGCTAGTTTAAGGAACTCAGAAGAGCTTTAATCGATTACCTATAATTTTGTTTAATTTTTCTTAGTGTAAAATGTGAGGTTAATCAGTTGGCTTGTATTATATTTTTCATCCCCTCCTTCAGTTTCTAAAATTTGTTAATCAAATGTATTAATGTCCAAGATATTCTTATTATTCTTGTTATGTTTTGTTTCTATTAATTATTTTGAAATTTGTTCATTGTTGTGGTTTTGAGTTATACTTTGTATGTTTATAGCATAAATAAACTTATTACTAATTTTTAAATATTTCAAATGTTCTTAAGTATTAAAATAAGTTATTCATGAGTATTGTTTTTCTATCCTTGTAATCTCCTGAATCAATGTCAAGATATATCTATAATCTAGTTCTTCCGGTTCACATTGAGTCCAAACTTCATAATTAGGTTGACATTATCAGGTTCGGCCTCGCTGAGGAGTAAGATCTTCAGTCACTGATTGGCTTCAGAAATATCTCAACCTAATTATGAAGTTTAGACACGGAATGAACCGGAAGAACTAGATTATAGTTGTGATACCGGCCGTGAAAGCCTAAGAGTCAATATATATCCTCTACTAGTAGTTAGTTATGTTTATATTAAACTAAATAGTTAATATTAATTAGCATATACATATATATGTATGAAAAAGGAAGGATCCACTAATAAGGAATACTGCATATGTGACGAAAATTAAATAAATAACTAAGTATCCTTGCAAATACATTTATTACCACGACCGGTTTTGAAGGATCACCTCATTGTCGGGTGGTGTGTAATCCTTCGAAATCGGTCGTGGTAATAAATGTATTTGCAAGGATACTTAGTTATTTAATTAATGTCCATCATATTATATTAGTTTTAATAGATCTTAATTTGTATAAACGCTAAAAAGCTAATTTATTACTAAAGAAATTTGAAGACAAAAATGTTTGGACCAAACCAGGACTTGAACCCAGGTCTCCCGCTTGCCGGGCGGTTTTAATATATATGTTTGTTCATACAGGGCTACTTGTAATATTAGTAAAGAACAAAAGACAATAAAGTACCCTTTTATCATTTTCTATTACCCACACTACCGGTTTCGGGACAGCCCATCATCCTAGGTGTTTAGGTTAATACAAATATTTTAAACAATATAATTATATTGAATATTGTGGTTAAAATATTTGTATTAACCTAAAGACCTAAACTAAGTCAAAACGATGTAGTATTAATAACTAAAATGATAAAAGATACTATTAATCTTTAATTCTTTAATATATATATAAAACTAATAAAGAAGAAAAAATTATAACTTTAGTATAACTAATAATGAATATTAAGGATTAGGAACAAATAAATTAGTAAAGATTAAAGCAAAATTTCTCAATTGTATACAATTACTTTGCTTTGAAAAACTAATATTAAATTGAGGTTGTCAATTACATGACACATGTGACGTCACACTCACAGCTGATATGCAGAGAGTCACGTGGCAGGGGCAAGGAGAGGGTTTGTAGCGGAACAGTCAGTGTGAAGAGCGCCAGCATTGAGTATTGGATATAGTTAATTTTATAATATTGTTTTCCCATGAATTGTTAGTTTACTCCTTTAGGGCCCTTTTGGCCCAATCATGACCTATCTTTAAACGATAAATTGCCAGATGGATTGTATTTTCACCAATAGAAAATAACAGTCACATTGCTATTTCTGTTAGAAACGCTAAGACCACCAAATCACATTTCATATAAAGAATAGGGTGCCAGCTATTTCTGTAAATTATTTGTACAAATTCATGTCTATATAGTCTGCAGACAATTATTATAAATCATTAAAGCTGGCTTGTAGGAAGTTCTTCTAACTTGTCAAGGGGTCTGTTGTGACTTGTATAATTTAGTTTTAGTCTAAATTGTACTCACTTTCTGCACCATCATTGGCCAGGGCAGAAAGCATTACAAGTCTTTCTACATAATTTCCAAATGTAAGTCTCCTTCACACATCAGAGAATCTTCGTCCAGGAATGGAAAGAGATCCCTTTGAATATCGACCAAAACATGAACCATTAGAAATAAAGTTATTAGAGAGAAAGGTTGTCCCATTCTCTATCTTGTCCAGCAGTCGGATCGTGACATTACCCCCTTGCCCCTACAAAAGTTATCGCCAACTTAATATCTTTAAAGTTTAAACCTAGACTTGGCCTCTTTATGAAAATACAGTATTGTATAAGCAAACTGCAATTTTTGTTAATCACAGTTTGTTTAGCAATGTGTAATTTCACTAATTTGTCCATGGTCCTCTCAGAATCTAGGTACGGTAATTAAAAAAGTAAATAAAAATTAATATGCATTACTTTACAGTAACAGTTTAGTGCTTTGAGTGCATTGTAACCTCACAAGATTTATTTTCAAATCAAAATATTATTTGTAAACAAATCAAAATTTTTAACAGATGATAAGTAAAGAATGTATTAATAATATGTCAACAAGCTAAGTAGATAATGTTCTCTGACCACATTGCTCTAGACCATTTAAACAGAATGGGTTACAACGGCATATCAGAGCTGCTCATGTAATTCAAACACAATCCCATTTCCCAACCAAAACATGTCATTCCACATGTTAATCAAATAATATCTCCTTCAGAGAAAACCTTTGATGCACTGTTTTACAGTAATAACGACAATTCTAGTTTAGAAAACTGGCAAAGAACCTGGAAAAAAGTCTGCAAGTTAAGGGGAAAACAATCCGATTTCCCATTTGGAGCTGCATTTTTTTTTACAAGCCTGTGGTTTTAAGCAAAATTTTCTAATTTCTCAATTGTATACAATTACTTCCTGCTTTGAAAAACTAATATTAAATTGAGGTTGTCAATTACATGACACATGTGACGTCACACTCACAGCTGATATGCAGAGAGTCACGTGGCAGGGGCAAGGAGAGGGTTTGTAGCGGGAACAGTCAGTGTGAAGAGCGCCAGCATTGCGTATTGGATATCGTTAATTTTATAATATTGTTTTCCCATGAATTGTTAGTTTACTCCTTTGCCCTTTGGCCCAATCATGACCTATCTTTAAACGATAAATTGCCAGATGGATTGTATTTTCACCAATAGAAAATAACAGTCACATTGCTATTTCTGTTAGAACACGCTAAGACCACCAAATCACATTTCATTTAAAGAATAGGGTGCCAGCTATTTCTGTAAATTATTTGTACAAATTCAAGTGTCTATATAGTCTGCAGACGTTTATTATAAATCATTAAAGCTGGCTTGTAGGAAGTTCTTCTAACTTGGCTCCAAGGGGTTCTGTTGTGACTTGTATAATTTAGTTTTAGTCTAAATTGTACTCACTTTCTGCACCATCATTGGCCAAGGGCAGAAAGCATTACAAGTCTTTCTACATAATTTCCAAATGTAAGTCTCCTTCACACATCAGAGAATCTTCGTCCAGGAATGGAAAGAGATCCCTTTGAATATCGACCTAAAACATGAACCATTAGAAATAAAGTTATTAGAGAGAAAGGTTGTCCCATTCTCTATCTTGTCCAGCAGTCGGATCGTGACATTACCCCTTGCCCCTACACTTCAAAGTTATCGCCAACTTAATATCTTTAAAGTTTAAACCTAGACTTGGCCTCTTTATGAAAATACAGTACTGTATAAGCAAACTGCAATTCATTGTTAATCACAGTTTGTTTAGCAATGTGTAATTTGTCCATGGTCCTCTCAGAATCTAGGTAATTAAAAAGTAAATAAAAAATGTGAAAGAGCCATTATTATTCAATAACACAAATAATAAAATTTATAGTGATCCCAGGAAATTTTAGGGTTTATTCAATGTACATTAAGCTTTAAAAAAGATTCCAAAGCTGTTTTAGTGTAAGGCCTATGTGGCTTTTTTTTATTACAACGGTTTAACAATGTTAACTGTTTGAGAAAAATAATGCATTAAAATAAATTAATAATGTAAGGTTTTACGGTAACAGTTACTTGAATAATCGGTTAGAACTTAACTGTATCTTTAACAAAACGTAATTTCACTCCAATTTAAGTAGTACCTTATATTTCCATCATCATATTTTAAAATGCTTTATGTTGTTAGCAAATAATTTCCAGCTCTAATGTTACATGCTAAACTATTCTAAAAAAACTGTATTGCAATAGGTCATAGGTAATAGACAATCTTTTTGAACTAAACTGTACATCCATGTATAACTAGGATATTATTTAAACATACTGTTCATTTCAACAAACTGTTGTCAGTTTTATAAATATGATTTAAATCAGTTTAGCCCCTTGCCAGGTATGTCCAAGGAAGATACAGTGTCATTTTCCGCCTCCCAATTAAAACACTGCTGTTTAAGAGAGTTTATTGTAGTTTCAATTCATCCAGACAATATATTCTGTTATCAAAAGCCAAAAGGAATAGAAAGGAAAGCAGAGTCACCTAAATAAAGAAGAAACACATAAGGGGGCATAAAGTGTCAAATTTTCCGACCCGCTGGGGCTTTTGTCAAGACAAAAATGAAAGCAATGTACTAATATTTTGGTGAGGCGACGTTTTTACCTGTTATGTTGCGCTGAAACATCTTTTGTTGTACTAAGAACTGAGGTTTCTTGTATTCAGGGTGATTCAGCAACCATTTGCAATATTCTTTCGTAGATCTGAAATTTAAAATGAAGACTATATAAATTGTATGTTTTTGAGCTGAAACTTGTTTATATTGTTATACTAACTACGTGGTTGAGCTTTTATTTAAGTGAATGTAAATAATCTCTTGTTTAATTTTTTAAATATTTAACATTTGTATTGAGTTTTAAAGGTAAGATTAATTTATTATAATTAATTTAATTTTTTTAATTTTTCCATTTTGAAATTGAGTTACATATTAAGGTTTTTAAAATTTTATTTTACTTTAAACACTTTGTTCATAGAAATGTAATAATTTTTACGTCCTCTACCAAATTTAGTTTTAGCCTTCAATTTACCCACCTAAGCTCCTTTATAGCTCTGTAGACATCAACAAAACTCAGTTTGTGAGTTGTCAATTTGTTCCATTCCAACCATGTTTGAGCGGTTTTATTCTTTGGAACTTTGAAATTCATATCTTTTGGTAGCCCTCTTCCAAAAGCTTTCATTACTGATACTTTTTTTTCGGTTTTAACATCCCAGTTCAAATGTAAAGACAAGACCTCATGAAATGATTTCTGTAAAAAAACTCATATTAAATTGTTTAAAAAAGGTGCTTCTACCATTCTTTGTGTATTACTGTAATTATTATTATCGAATTTCCATTGGAAAAATGAGATATTCTTACCGTCAGTATGGTAAGACCCAGTTATGTATGTATATCGGGTGGCCACAGTAAAGTGTCCTAAATAAATTATAGGAGTACAGTACTTTATTCTCTAAAAATCGTACATTGAAATTTCAGGAAAAATATTTTTAAGATTCTCAGCATACAGGGTGTGTGCATACTGAAACCCACTGGGACAAAACTCGAGAGTTTCAAAATAAATGTAAAGGTAGGTCAAACTGTACCTACATAATTTTAAATAAACAAAACAAAATCTCAAAATTTTAACAAAAAGTTTTTAATGTCGCCTTGTTATAAAACTAGAGCTATGAAGGTGAATTGTGTAAGCTTTTACAGGATGCCTTGTATCAAATTATTAAGTTGACTAAAAATATGGTGTTTACGTAATGTTTCTCAGAATTTAACAAGCTTTTCAACAATATGTCGTACAACACTGTTTTGGAAACATTTCTAACTTGAAAATCAATGTATACATTAAAATTGCTATTATCACAAAGAAGTCAAACACATTAAATAGCAAGGTATAGCATGTTGCATATGATGGTAAAAATAATTTTAATATGAACATTTTTTGTATAAATATAGTTTTGTATCTTTGTTTGTTTAAGAGCTACCCAGTGACACAAATTAAACGGACACATTTGAAACACCTGTCAAATTCTTATTAGTTCTTACAGCAACGTTGATCTCATGTCATTTTGAAGATATTGTTATGCTATTTAAGATATGTTGGCTCAGTAGAATGTTTGGCAGCAGGCTTTCCCTTATTAGACCAATATTATTAATGAATCAGTAATCAATACTCGGTGGATCTTTTGTCAGTATCTGTGGGCATGTCATCGTTCCAAATCAAAATACATTAGTAAGGTGGGTTGATAGCTCGACAAAACATGAAAAAAATAATATCAAATCCACCAGGATGTCCTGGTAAATTTATCTTAAATGGGATAAAATTACCTTCAAAGTGGCATAGTAACAACATTGCTATGACAATTTGACAGGTGTTTAAATTTATGATGTATAATAAAACTTGCAGTAAAGGACTACGTAAATCTGAGGCTGAAGCTGAGTATGTAATGGCCGTGGTTGCCAAAGCGAGGCTGTGAACAGAGCGAATAAGAGTAACAATTGCAAAGGAAATTCGATTCACTCATGCAAGCGGTGCATTAGCACTTAGCTGCGTGTCAGCCTGGTTTCTTTCTTCTTGCTGTAAATTCCTGGTGTTAAAAACAAAAGTATATTCTTATTTCTCATCACATAAAGTCTGTAAATTGTATACTAATGTTTTGAACAGTATATATACCACGTGAGACGACGTTATATTATAAGCTTTTTACTAGATTTTATAACTGAGAAGTTCAGAACATATCATTCTTTCTTTAAGTTTTAACGATTTCTTCTTCTATTTTAAGTGTAACAAATGAATCAAGGCTTACAGCAGGCACTTGAAGAAACTCAGCTAACTTATAGTAATGAACTCGTTTTTCTCTCATTTTAATGCAAATAGCCTTAGAAGCTGGATTGTCCATTCCAATTTGAAAGAGTTCCTTAACAATTTCCTCACTGATATTCATCTCCCCTCCAAGTTCCCTCATCCAATTACAGAAATCCAATGCAATCTAGAAAAAAAACACACTAGATGATTTCTTGGAACTGCTTTATCCTTTTAAACTGACTTATTTATGGTTCTTACACATAAATGTTTGCTATTCAAAAAAGTAGTTTTTTGTGTGTAAATATACAGGAGAAATAATGTGCATTGAGAAATTTGAAAAAAAGAAAGAGAAGCACGGTCAGAGTGAATAAGAAATATTGGGCAAGTGAGTGAAGAAAACCCTAATCCATTGACTCAAGTAATCCAGTGTAGGCTGTAATAAAGAATAAAAACATTAGTTTCATTTATCCACCCTTTGCCAATCCAACATTCTGTGTTGTCTATAAAACGTAGCTGACAAGTTGCCACAAGCGCTAATGAGGGAGGTAAATTACCCAAAAGTGGTTTTATGCTCTAAAAACTGTATTTAATTATGGTCTGATTTAGGATTTATGTGTAATTTACTAGTAACATTTATGTCATACCAGCGTTTACAAAGAGACCTTTTTGTCATTATAACAAAATTTGTATAAAAATCCAACCAGCTTATTCCCGATGGCTGAACAGATTTTGTAAATTTTTTAAATCACTGCTTCATAAAAGGTTTAATTTATTAAAATCTGATCATAAAACAGTTTTACAGCATAAAACCCTTTTTTGGGGGGAAATACCTTACAACTTATAAGGGCACTTTAGGTGGACAGTTGTTGCGCTATTTCAGGAACTAAAACTAGAGATTTGCAAATAAAACATTATTTGTGCAAAATTTTATAAAAATCTGACAAATAATACATCTTGTAGATTGGACACTCATTATAAGTTTAAACATTTCTTAATAGGTGTTGGGAAGATGAAAACTGATTTGTATACAATGTTTCCTTCTACATGGTAATCGAAATAAATAAATTCTATTCCTTCGAAAACTCACTAAAAATTACAAATTTGCACGAAAAACTCCCTAGAATCTGCATTATTTCATTATCTGGTCTTCTGGCGACTTGTTCATGACTAGCTCCAGGCGGAAAACCAGAGTACTTCATAGGATTTATTTTAATTTACTAACATTTAAGCTACAAAGTAAAATTTTAATGTGTGTTGCTACTTAATTATATGTATTATTATTTATTTTATATATGTATGTGTAACTTTTATAAGGTTTTATTTATGTATTGTTCCTATTTGCATTTCCTCCTCGCTTCTCCGTTCCTTGGTTATTCATGGCAAGTACGGTTAGTCATGGCCAAAAGCCAGCTGTCTTTATTCATTTAGAGGCAACGTCTGTGTTGGCGTTAGCCCAGGAACGCATGAACGCCTTGGTCGGGGATGTGGGCTCGGAGGAGTGTTAAGGATGGGCAATATGTTTGAGGCGTATTCGATTGTTATCTCAAATAGTCTACTGTATTTGTTTTTGTGCTGTAAACATATTTATTATGTGTATTATATTTGTAACTTATTAACATATTTAAATTTGACTATGGAGTTAATTTGCTGTACAATTGACATTGTCTATGTATGTATATTACCAAACGACAAATAAAAGCATATTATTATTACAAAATCAACCAAATGACAAAAGTTGACTTAAAAAGGTGTGAAAAGAATAATTTTGCTACTCCTGAATCTGGATTTCGGGGAAATGGCCTGTGGATCTTTTTTGTGCGTCCCCTAAAATAATATTCAACTAAGAGCTAACTGTCTGCTTGATGTCAGTTTGATGGTTTCCCCCAAACACATACATGTACCAAAGTAATAATGAATTTGAATTTAATACTTTTTTTGTGATGGTCAAAGTCAAAATATCTTTATTACCATTTCTTTGAGAAATTTACTGGCATCAAAAATTAGTAAGGCACCTACATTACAAAGTACTATACCTTGTTTATTAAGAAGTCCCCTTGCTCTTCAAGTGTCATTTCATTTAAATCACTAACATCTCTCGCTTCTTTCACTCTCCAGGTTGCAGATTCGATCTCTGGCAGTCCCAAGAATTTCAGAATTGCTTTATGTCTCTTAGTGCGCTCACCATCATGCTCACTTAAAACCAACATACAATGCAATCGTTTGATGTACCACACAAGCCAATCTAGAGACAGGGTGCAAAGAAATTTTATAAGCACGGAGTTCCTTTCAGAACTCAGAACAAATATAAATTAAGGAAGAGGCTAAAATTTTGAAGAAATTGAAAAACAAAACTAATATTATTTTATATATCTAGTTTCTGTAGTCTAAATTATTGTACAAAATATTAGTTTTGAATTGCTATGGTTCTGATCACAGATTAAGTTTTGTTCTGTGCAGTGAAAATTACAGAGCTAACCATTTGAACATAGAGACAACTTGAACTGTATTCTTTCTTAGGCTTTGGCGGTGTCATCACTAAGATAAGGCTTCTTTATCACAGTTGAAATACAATTGCTGCTACGTTTCGACCTGCTGTGAAGTCATCCTCTCAGTCAACAAGCTACTTTCTCATTAACTAATATTTCAACTGTAGCTACTGATCTTATTATTTCTCCATTTAAAAGGCACTGGCTATTATCCTATTATTTTCTTAAATTATGAGCTTACTGTTTTTTCTGCTCTCTCAAACAAAAGTGTGTTCCATCCTACAACACAAAGAAAGAGTGGTTGGTGTCTCAAATCAAGTGAGCTGGGCTACAGTACCAATGTATTTGATGTTTGAATCAATACTTGGAACAAAAATTACAACAGTCACCTATTAATTTCCCAATAACCAGCGCTCCCACAAGTTCTATCTGTGAATTAAAACTTATAAATGGAAACAGCTTCATCAAAATATCAAGTTTTACGGTAACTTTGTTTTATGTTTAACTTGCTGTTTAACTCGCCACTGATAAAATATGATAATTACAACTGAGGTGTTTACTGTATTTTTGTTTTAAATCAACAATAAAATGTGCATGGTTTCCACATCTAATTATTATACGTTCAGCGTTTTGGTTTCCTACAAAATAATGAAATATATTAGTTGTAAAAAAAGTACTGGCATCAAACTGGATATAAAGTTTTCTACATTTACGTCTTTTGCTCTTTGGATGTTGTTATGACAGAACTAGGAAGGCGATGCACAGGTTCATGGTATTTATGTATGGGAGGGAGTTTGAATTTACCATTACTACAACATAAAGGCTCGCCTTTCCATTTCTTAGCTTTGTAAAACTTACTAATAATAGTAACGCTGCCCTTGTTCCTTATTTAAATATTACTAATTTTAAATTATGTTAAAGGTTATCAATCGTGCTTACGTTGGTTGTTCAATTTCAACAGCCTCTGACAATACATAATCTTCAGAAATATTGTCAGTTTTTGTTTTCTTCAATAATGCTGTCTTTGAGACATTATCAGAAACTGGTGGAGACAAGATCTTGAATTCTTCTTCAGAACCTTCAGCAGGAGACGTAACCTTTTCTCTTATAACAGGTAACTGAAATTATAATTGCTACAAGTCACTGATTTATGTCTCACATGGTAAATGATGTTGTTTGTCTACATGAGGATTACTCTAATGTCTGTCTAATCATGCATTAGTTCTTGCAGGAAAGATACTAGTACAGTCATGTTTTATCAAATACCAAAACAATTCTGGAAGTGTTCATTAAAAGTAGTATTTTAAAAGGTAAAACATTAATTTTACAATGTGACAGTATAATAATAGTCTCACAGATGTCCATCCGGAAGTCCCTGCTAGTGGGAGGTGATGATGGTATGAAGAAAAGGATTGCTTATAACAGTGAATGCTATCGAAGACCAAGTCCTAATTTTGACTAATTCATTCTTCATTTTGTTATATTTTGTTTGCATTTTTAGTAATTTAAGCATTAGACGATGGTGATCAAACTAGTGACCTTGAAATTGTCATATGACAAGTAACCTGGCCCAGGCTAGACGGTTTAATTGTAAATACACACACAAATTAATAAATACAAATCATTAAAAACAAATTCCAGTTTGAAAGTTAAAAAACAAATGCTAATAACAGTTTATTTTAAAACTATACATTATACTTGTGTAAAACACATTTGATTATTGACTATGCTTTAGTACTAAACTAATTTATTACTATATTCTTTTACAGGTCATTCGTTGAAACTTCTCATCACTCTATCAAAAAAAAAAATCATTATACAACGCACCAAAGTGTCCTAAACAAATTACAGGAGTACTATTAAAGCTAGAAAGATGAAACAACCTGCTTGGAAATCGACATGGAGATTTCAGGAAAAATATTTCTAAGATTTTCAGTATACAGAGTGTGTCAATACTGAAACTCAGGGGCCATATCGAGATTTTTAAATGGAAAGGTGGTTATATTGTACATCATTAAACAAAAAAAGATTCTCCATATTGACAAACAATTTTTTTATATGTTGCCCGTTACAAAACTAGAGCTATAAACGTAAATCTCTAAGCTTTTATGGGACGCTCTGTAGTCAAATTATAAATTTGATTAGAATATGGTGTTTACGTATTGTTTTTCAGATTTTGACGAGGTTTTCAACGGTATGTCGTAAAACCATGGTTTGGAAATATTTCCAACCTCAAAGTCGATAAACATTGAAACTGTTTTAAAAAGAATAGGTCAAAAACATCAAATAGTAAGGTATATCATGTTGCATATCATTGTAAAGATAATTTTAATATGAACATTTTTTGTATTTAACATTATTTTGTATCTTTATTTGTTTAAGGGCTATAACAAAAAAACCAATTTTTCTCTAGATTTGCCTGTATTTTAGTAGTTTATATGGTCGTCTGACCTGCTTGGTACCTAAATTAAGAACAAAATTCTAATACAATTGTTTTTCTTGGCAAAAAGCTTAAAAAATGACAAAAAACAAACAAAAATAAGAATATAACAATTATTGTTAGTAGCTTTTATAAAAAAGACTTGGGAAAGCAAACCAGTTGTTATGGTTATGTTATAGCGCATTATCTGCTGTGTTATAATTATCAGCTGATTGATTTATCGAGCTGTTGTATTGTTGTAATTCAAATTTGTTCACAAATTATTACGTGACAAATTGCAATGAATACTTAAGGTCCCATTGATGTTATTAATTGTTATTACATCGCTAATTTGGTGGCAATTCCCCATATCATAAGCATATGAAACGCTTCCTCGTTACTATAGATCATTCTTCACAAAAGGTGAGAAAATCATCACACTATTTTAACTAGTCAATATTGACAACAAAATAACAATAATATTAGTATTGGGGCCAAGAGTATTCATTGCAGTTGTCACGTAACAATGTAAACAAATTTGAATAACAACAATACAACAGCTCAATAAATCAATCAGCTGATATAACACAGCAGATAAAGTGCGCAAAACATAACCATAACAACTGGTTTTGCTTTCCATGTCTTTTTTATAAAAGCCACTAACAATTTGTTACATTCTTATTTTTGATTGTTTTTTGAGCTTTTTAACAAGAAAACGACTGTATTAGAATTTTGCTCTAAATTTAGGTACCAAGCAGGTCAGACGACCGAATAAACTACTAAAATACAGGCAAATCTAGAGAAAAATTGGTTTTGTTATAGCCCTTAAACAAATAAAGATACAAAATAATGTTAAACAAAAATGTTCATATTAAAATTATCTTTACAATGATATCATATGATATACCACTATTTGATGTTTTTGACCTATTCTTTAAAACAGTTTCAATGTTACATCGACTTTGAGGTTGGAAATATTTCTAAACCATGGTTTTACAACATACCATTGATCGTCAAAATCTGAAAAACAATACATAAATGCCATATTTCTAATCGATTGATAATTTGACTACAGAGCGTCCCATAAAAGCTTATGATTTATGTTTATAGCTCTAGTTTTGTAACGAATATAAAAATTGTTCAATTGTCAAAAGTTTTTGTTTAAAATAATGTACAATATAACCCACCTTTCCATTTAAAAATTTCGAGTTTTGGCCCGGAGTTTCAGTATTGACACACTCTGTATACTGAGAATCTTAGAAATATTTTTCCTGAAATCTCTATGTGGGATTTCCAGAGAGAAATGTTTGTTTCATTTTCCTAGCTTTAATAGTACTCCTGTAATCCGCTTAGGACACTTTATCGTGGCCACCTGGTATAAGTAGTTTTATTTTGCCTTCAAACCCATATTTATGATACCCGCATCAACTCCCACCATCGTTTAGACATATCAGACCATCACCTGCGTGGTTTGGAAGTCACGTTAAGCCGTTGGTCCTTGTATTTCCATTGGTCATTGGGCTAATAATTAATGACACAATCTAAGAAAGAGACGGCCTTAGATTGTAGCAAGACTACACCTCATAACTACCACTCATCCTTCACCATATATTTGCCTTAAAATACCCTCATGAGAGTGGTCGGCATCTCAAATAGTGATTTAAAAAGTTGAGCTATAAATGTCAGATTTCAAGCAAAATTCTGTATAATTGTTTGTTTTATGAATGGTTGATTAATGATTAGTGCAGGGCGCAAACAGTGGTTGCAGGGGAAAACTGAAACCGAGAGAATGTTACGGAAGCAAATAGGAGCATATCGCCACTGGATAGGAACCACATTGCTTTAATGCATTATGCTACATTGCAAGTGGTTATAGCATACTTTGGTTGTTAAAATGTAGAATGTAAAGCAAAACCAAAACTAATGTAATATAATAAAGCAAATATGCACTAACCATCATATCCAGTAACCATATAAATATCACAGTAACATGAATGAATGGTCCAAATACATTTTACAGAAGCAATTTAAAACAAATTGTCCATAGTGTAAGGCTGGATTAAAAGTTGTCAATGTTGCTATGTAAATAACATAGTGTAATATGGACCTGTGACAAATATAATATACTTGTTTCCTGTCAACAGTTTAGGTTTCTATGGAAACCTAACCTTCTGGCTGGCGGCTGCAGATAAACGAGATACCCTCATCTAAAGGTATTCTTAATTCTTATCATATACTGTATATGGAATTTTAAAATAAAATTGATAACACAATATTAATTACATTATGAATTATGTATCAAAGTCAATAGCAAGTCGAGCGTATACTCTCAACTTTGAAATTTATTTTAGCAGAAGTATTGTCATTGCCAAATAATCTGTACATATCTGTGTAGGTTTTGTAGACAGCTAATAAAACGCTGGTGCCTTTGTACAATAATTATATAAACGTAATGAAATAAACTAATTTGGAAATCCAGAAAACCAATAGGTACTGTATTTGATTAATTTTAGGACAAGATAATTCTCTTTCATAATTACGTTTTAAAGAAATTTTATAGTAATTTTTATAATAATTAATAGTTTTAAACAAATGTTTTCATTTTTTAAATTGTTTGTACCATATCTAATGTGTAAGTTTAGATGTTAACTTTATGTTTTTGTTGAGTACCTGAAGATATCTTTGCTATTGAAAGACCTTGTCTAAAATTAATTAAATATTGGTTTTCTGAATGCTCAAATAAGTTTATTTCATTACCAAATCCAATATTATGCTCCATTCTATTTAATATGAGGGTAATAATTAAATCTTTTAGTATAAAAACGTCCCCCAAAACTCACAATTTTTCATCCAAATTTCCCACACCCTCCTTTTTTAGGTGGGGGGGAGGGAAGTAAAGTATTATTGTAAAATTCGGAAAAATGAGTTTGTATCTGTATGTAAAATTAAAAAGTACAACTTTTTTATTCTTATAATCGTTTTGTATTATGCGCCATTTTCATTTGAAACATTTAAACAGCCGCTATTTTGTTTCTGTAAGGTTTTATGAAATAACTATGTTTTCTTAAATTGACCTTGTGACACATAAACACTATACCAAGTTTGAATGCAATCGGCCAAATAGTTCTGGAGATATAAATTTTTAAGTAAAAAATACAAAATATCGGCTACTGGAGAAACGAAGAATTTTAGAACCCATGTTTATAGGAACTTCTTTCATTGTTTTTGCATAAGAACCCACTCCTGAAATTTGGCGCCCTATTTTAGAATCACCCTGTATAGGTATCAGCTGAGACCTAATTGCTTCTGTTCTACCATTTGCAAAGTAATATTTACACAGGCTGGGTTTTATCAGACTTGAGAGATAGTCATGCTCTAGACAGTGAAAGCAAAGACGATACATTCAGGTATTGTCTTTGGTAAAAGCCTTTTCTGTAGTCAGGCGGATTGCAGTTGATGTGTTAACTCTTCTTGCTGATCAAACAGGAACTCCACTATTGTACATCAAGCACTTAATCAGGGTTGAGCATGCACTTCCTGTTGTATGCAGTTTTATTATTGTTAAGGCCACTTCGGTGAACATAAAAACGTATGTTGTCACCCTTCTAAGTGGTGCCCAAGTTCGTCACAATGAACCCCGCTCACAACTTGTTTAAGGAAGCGAGTGTGAACATGCCAACAATACTACTTGGGAGGCTGAAAATCCATCACCTTGTTGCAAAATATTTTCTATCTCTAACAGCTATCCCTTTACAAATTACCCTTCTAATACATTACTTTAAAATATCAGTTTTTCTGTCATTTTCGTGCTTTTAAAAAGTGATTAGACAATATTACACTGAATTACTCATGTATAACACAGCACGGCTTACAAAAATTACAAGAACAACATTATTACAAAAACCCAATTATATAAAGTGTACAATTACTACAATATAGAAAGAGAGTATAGACACATACACCCCAATACCCATGTCAGGGAATTTTGAAAGGGTTCAATAAATTTCTCAAATATTAGATCTAGGAAATAGGGCAATAGGCTAGGAATATACAGGAGAACACCAGAACAGGCTCATCTCCTTATCCAGGTGAGCCTGCCGAAGTCTATTCAAATATTTTGATGGCATCATTTTTTAAATGTGTTTGTGGAAAATAGGACTTCATTCTATAGTAGAATAACAACTTTCTCAAGCTGGGTTTGATAAAAAAAAAACAAAGTAATATAACAATAATAGTATAAAATTTAATCTTGTAAGGATCGTATGAATGATTCCTGAGAATTAATAGAGTATTTTAATTATGTTAAAATAATTTTTCAACTATCAACTTGGAAATTTAGGAATGTACTTAAGGTTTTACTTTAATTTGTAAAATTTAAAAGTAAATAAATTTTCTTTAATTTGTATCAGCTTTAGATCTTATTGTCAGATCTAAAATTATTCTGATAGAATTTTTAGTGTAAATTATGTCAGTATTTGTGCCTAGTGCTTTCGTATTCGGCTAGTCCATGTACTTCAAAGATATTTTGTTTTACAGTGTTGGTTATTAGATTTCTAACTTTGTGGTGGTTGTTTTAGCCAAATAAATAAACATAAGGTTTCTTATTTGCTTTAGACAATACAAAATATTGCGTAGCAAAACACAAAAACAATACAATGAAATTAAACATTCACACATCAGACCTGGCTTTAGGGAAGGGGGGAGGAATCATCTATGAAGTCATCCACCAAGTAATAAGCTTTGCTTGACAGCAACGGTTTTATTCGAGATTTGAAAGTTTTGGTACTTTCAATTTCTTTTAAATTTTTAGGAAGGTGGTTGAAGAGTTTTTATACCTACTTGCATGGGTAGTTTTTCAAATTTAGATGTTCTATATGTTGAAAAATTTGCAAGTGGTTCATTCCTCGTGTTATAATCATGAGTGATTTTAGATTGAACCATAATTTTTTTAGTTTGACAATACAAAATCACTTCCAAGATGTAGTCGAGACAGGGAAGTGTCAACAAACCTATTCCTTTAAATATGTCTCGACATGATTCCCTGAAACTTGCTTTTGAAATTATTCTAATAGCTCTTTTGCAGCCTAAAAGCCTCAAATGAATTTTTGAACATCCTCCCCACAATCTTCTTCCATATGACAGATGAGGAAGAATAGTCCAAAATAAGCTATTCGAAGAATTTGAACAGAGCAAGGTTTGGCCAAAGCGCGTAAACTGAAAATTCCTGAGGAAACTTGTTTACATGTTTTGTTAACCTGAACATTCCAAGTAGAAATGAAATGTATTTATTTCCACAAAAAGTTACAAAACTATTACAATTGGTTTGCTTGGAAATTTCAAACCACCTTCTCCTGTACCGGTGGTAGATACACAGAAATTGCACTTCAATTAGTTGCTATACTTCACTTGCACTATTTTGTACAAGTTAATCCTTGATCAATAAAAATTCCAATAATTTTTTAAATTTTAAGGTTTTTATGGACTTTTTAAATGGACAAGATATACATTTATAGATAGTGCATAAATAAATAAATAAATTGTGACACTGATCATTGGGACAACCAAGAGGTTTCAACATTTCCCATGTTCAAGGAACATATTTAGTCGGTCAAGATTTTTAGAACCAAATGACCTTTCTACAGAGATGTTTTTGTGTAAAAACTAAAAATGTATCAATGTAGGGAAGCTTATAACCTCTAAAGCAAAATGTTTAGAAATGCCAGTCTGTAGAATTGAAACTTCTGCGGTTTTAATATTTAATTAGTAATGACGTTGTCAATGGCTGTACTCGAATAATATATCGCAAATATATGTAGGCCATGGCTGGTGGTTCTTAACTTTAGCAAACACCTTGTCGTAAACATAAAACATTTTGTAAAGGTATTCTATTCTTCGAGCTCCACTAAAATTCACCACCAGTTTATCTATTTATAAAATTTTCTGACACAATTCCTTAAATATCAGAGATGAGAGTTTAAAATAAAGTTATATATATATAGTTTTTTTTCTTTAAGAATAATACAAACTGTACTTATTAAATATTCAAATATTATGTTTAATCATTCAATTTGATGTCATCTTGTACAATTAGTTTTAAGTAGGATTTACTTATTACAAAGTGCCTCAAACCTCAAAAATAAATTTGTTTTTCACAATCTGAGAAAAATGCCATTAGCTTAGACAGTGCCATAAGTGAAAACAGCCATGGCTAGTTATCAAGATTGAAAAAACTAAATTGATGTTAATACTTCATAATTACTCCTGCTGCTTGTCTCAAAAAGTTAGATCGGAAGTCCATTCTCATCTTGGCTGCAGTGACCTCAGAGAGCTGTTTCACTTCCGTGTTGGCTATCGAGCTCATTTTTACTCCCGCGATATAATCCTAACAACGCTCAAACCCTGCAACACGTGGCCCAAAAGTTTTAAATCTATTTTATTCACGCAAAAAAACTATAACTCTTGCAAGGTTGCTTTCTCCCGGTTTTTGCGAACATTCACAGTCGAGTACTTGCAGTATATGCGGTCTGGTTGCAGTATTTACTTGCAATAGGATATAAATTCACTTTGAGTAACTCTAAAACTGGACACAAAGTGATGACAAAATAAAAATCAAAGATTAAATGTGATTGAGTTAAGCTAGAAAATTTAATATGGCCACCATTTTTAAACCAAAAGTGAACACTAGTTAGTCAAATTAATTTTTTAAATATTGGTTTTAATTATACTAACAAGTCTGCAAAGTTTTAAGTTTATAACTTAATTGTCCTTGGAGATGAAAACTACGGTATTTAGAGAAAATATTGACAGCCAGAAAACTAAGCGAGATAGGCCTATGTGTTATAGGACATCTTTTGTTTAATATGACCTGACAAATCACCTGGTGAAGTTTACTCCCGTAATTACTGGACACCCTGTGTACATATATGCGTAACCACTCTACAGGTCGCATTTTTAGTCCGATTTGCATGACATTTTGTACAAATGTTTCTTTTTAAATCTCTAGGTTAAGTTCATTAACCGACTAGATCGGACAGTCCGTTTCAAAATTGTGTCTATTCAAAGTTTTAAATTGCCTATAAAATTGTAGCAATACCATAAACGAATACAAAAGTATAGTAGAGTTTTACTTTTTCAATTGACCAGAACAACTCTGGTTGCTCTACAACCTATTGTTTTAAAATTATTGCAGCTGAATTATTTAGTCAGAATTTCTTCACTTTGAGATTCAGAGCACTGAGCAGAAATTAATTTTTACTCACCCTAAACTTGTTAAACAAATTTACTAGCATAACTTTCAAAACAAATACAACTATAACAGCTCTTGTTTTTTTAATATAATAAAACATAGAATAGAATTATCTCCACCTTATTTTGGTCAGGAGAGTTTGTACGTTATATTCAATAAAACATTCCTTCATATTACCTTACAAAGGAAATTGGGCTCCTGTGTTTGCATTTGTAGAGTTATAGCTTGACCATGACTCGTGGCAGCAGTAAATATGGCTCTCTAAAATTATTGATGTGCAGTTTTTTCTTTCTTCCCATATTTGTTTCGGAACCTGTTAGTCTCTTAATTAGTTGATAGAATGAACAGAGATGTACATATCTTCGGGTTGTCTGGCTTTAGCCTACCCCTCAGTGCCAAACCCACTTCCCCCTTGAACTACGGGGAAGTACCAGCGCAACCCTTGCCGACACCTTCACTTCCACACCACTGGGGTTGGCAGTTTAGGTGCTTCCGCTACTTACAGAGAAGAGAACTCTGTTAAGTGTCAGCCATCGACAAGGGATTTACAACTTTAGCCTGATAACTTAAAACTGTTTTTTAACAATTGAATAAAATTGCCAGAATGCAATTACTTTGTGACAACTGGGAACAATTTTTCTCTCCTGAGAACTGCAAAATAACCAGAGTGTGTTTATATTATGAAAGAGACGTTTAATGACCCAATATTTACAGTCAACAGGTTAAAACCAATCCTGAGACCAGGGCTTAATCATTGTCTTCATCATCTTCATCGTCTTGGCTATTAATCTGCAAAAGAAACAAGTTTTTATAAGTAACAATGTAAGGATTAGACATGCCAAATTTATACAAAAATAGGTGCATGAGTTAGTGTGTAATTTGTTTCTACTTTCCTTAATTTTGTTTGCTATTTTTGTGAAAAGTTTATTACACATTTTTAACTTAAATTACAATTGCCTAAAACTTATAAATTGACTTAATGTTAAGATTGTACAAAATTTGATGTACTTAATTTTTATATAATATAATAACAGGGTGTTTAGAGTTCAGGAAAAGAAAATATCCCGTATTTTCCCACAAAAATTTGGCTGATTTCCCAGTTTTGCCTACCTTTAGAGGGTCATAGTTACTCCTGCCAATTGTGGCTTTTGTGCCAAAAACAAGACTTTTTTTAGCGTCAGAAATGAAATAACAACTATCAAGACTGTTCGCGGCGATCTCTTGCCGTCCACGGCAAAATTATGACTCTCCTTACCGATCGAGGCAACCTCTCGACTCCCGCTAGCGCCCACGGCGAAATTATGGCTTTTGTTACCTATCTCTCATCTCACGTTAGCGTCCAATGCGAAATTACGGCTGTCGATACTGTTTGCAGTGATCTCTTGTCTCCCATTATCGCGGTCGTGACAAAATCACAAATTTCGCAACCTCACTTCTAAAATTTCCTAAACCAGAACGAAATTCCCGTATGCTGGACACCCCAAATAAGCAACTGTTATATAACTTGCTCATTATTTGTTAAGTATTGTAATAAGCTTTTGACCATTCCATCTGAAGCTTGGGCCTAACTAGGCATCATATTACCCAAACAGCTTGTAGCCTGGATATGAAATATAGATCAAAACTGAGCTTAAATAGGCACCTGTCAGGTACTGTGAGTTGTAGTGCCAACAATTATGAAAATTATACCTCTTAATAAATTTTTATCAAGCGAACACAACAATTTTCCTTCGACTTTGCTAAACTTAGTTAAAACAAGGTATTTGTTCTTGCTGTTCATAGATTTTTCAAAAATCATCTCATCTGACACATTAGATACACTATAAGTGTTGTTGCCTGTTTATGGGATGTATAAAATGCTAAGTGTTTGTACAGGGCCTGAAGAACAATAAACTACATAGAGACAACCAATAGTGGCGGCACCAAACCTTTTACGTTTAAACTTTTTAGCGTTTCAAGACCAAGGGAATTACCCTTTATCTCTAATACTAGCAAATTTATGGTGTTTTTTTTTAAATCACTCAAAGTAAATTGTTTACACTGATTGTAAGAGTCATATGGCATTGGTTGTTAAAAATGTGAAGTTTTCAATGATATTAACCTGTAATTAGAAGCTGATTGAAAAAAAAGTTACTTACCTGGAAGTACCTAAGTTCATAGGTATCTTTCCCACTTGCAACCACTCTTAACCAATCACGGAGGTTATTCTTCTTCAGATACTTTTTGTAAGGTATTTGAGGTACCTGAAAACACATTTAACCATAGTTACAATGGAATTTTTATTGGAGCTAGCCAGGACAATCTAAAGCGTGTAGTTTGAGTTCTAAATACTTTGTAAAGCCCACTGAAAGTTCCAAAAACTACATTTCCGTTTACTATAAACTTTTTAAACCACTAGAAGTAATTTTCTTAATACAGTTTAAAATTCTGATTTTACTTCTTAAAATGATGTATGCATTATGAGTAGATATGTAATGGACACTTTGCCCACAGGGAAATAAATAGTATTATAGACATTCTGCCCTAATGTGGTTATGTCCTGGAAAATAGGTTGTTGGCTTAAGCTAAGTTTCCATTTCAACACTGGGATCAACATTGTTGGGCTCATGCTGGGGACAATGTTGAAAGAATGTTTGCACTTATTTAGTTTTGAGCCCAACACTGTTAGGCGCAATGTTGTGACTTGGTAGGCTGTTTCCATTTAGTCTCGTTTTTAGCAGTGAGTTTTCAACAACCATGGCTGAACATCGTGCGATTGCAGCGTTTTTGGTGATGATGGGAGTTTATATTAAAAGTCACGGAGCGTAAACCACTGCGTTGGTGGGTTAAGGTTGTTTAGCAAAGCGTGAAAGTGATGGGGCCTCGGTAGTTTGATGTTGGATTTAAAATACAAAGTGGCTATGAAAACTTTGTGAGAATGACTTTTACAGATTTTGAAAGTTTACTTAGTTTAGTGGCACCATTGATAATAAAATACAATTGTGTTGAAAACCAGTATCATCTGCCGAACAGCTAGCTACTACTTTGAGATACCTTGCAGCGGTGAGCTTACCGGTTACAGCCGGTTACAACACTGCGACAGGTGGAAAGCGTTTCCATTGTGTTGGTAGCAGAGCCCCCGCCAACATTTTGCCCGCAACATTCGCGCGTCAAATGCTACTGTTTCCATTTCAACTTTGTCCCCAGCTTTAGATTTTGTTGAAATGGAAGCGTAGCTAGAAACCATTATGGGGTCAAAACAAGATACTAAAACTTTAGGCAATGGAAAGTAATGTTCAATTGAAACAGACAAATCCCAAAATTGACTTGCAGTTTAAAAAATTACGACTTCATCATATCAATAAATTCCAGACATTCTAGGCATTTGGATCAAATTCCATACTAATCCCAGACTTTTCGAGACCTCATCACATTTTAAGACTAATTCCAGACTTTTTGAACTACTAGACACCTGTCCAAAACCTTTATCTTGGTGTGGGAGAAAACCCCTGATTTCGTCAAAGTTATACTCTCTTATTAGTGTCATTTATCTAATGAAGAGTATTGAAAATACTTGAAATATAATGCGTTCTTCTCTTTGAAAATTGAGTTTTATAATTTTAGCAGGAGAGTGCCAAATAAAATTCCAATAATGAATCCATCTGCACCATCTTACCGCCAAATTCTGAGACATTTATAAAGTATTTTTAATGTACTTTGTATTTTGATGACATTACCATACTTTATGTTTGTGTGAATAAAGAAACTTTTTTCTTGTCATGTCTTATTTCCGACCTAAAAAAATCCCGACCAGTAGACACTCTGCACTAAATAGTAATAGATTAAATACCTGTTGGGTGCCTGTAGACCTTGTGAAGAGATTGAAAACAGGCCTTGAGACTGAATATAATAAAAATTTACTAAATAGTACATACCTTTTTGAAAAAGGGATGTCTGAATTTAATGCCAGTTTTTGTTTATTCCTTTCCAAATTTACTGCATTTCCAAAGTTGTTAGTCTTGCCATTCACCTTTATCCTTTCTTGCAGGTATTTTTCCTGAAATATAAACAAAGATAAAAATCTTTTAGGAAAGGATTAGAGTTAAGGTCTTCAAAGAAATATTAGCAAAATACAATTTAATTAAAAATTTGATTATCTTTATCAGGGACTCTAAAACCTTTTGAAAGGCAAATGGTGTAATATTTTGGAAACACCAGAAACTATACTTCTATAACTTTTTCTCTACTGGTTTTCTTCCTATGCTACTTATACAGCATGAGATTGATAAAATTCACCCTTAGTTACTGACATTTCTTTTAGTAATAGTAGCTCCCGACACATTCAAGAATTCTGTCGAGTCATCAGTTATTGTTTCTACAATGTCCAGCATTTAAAACAAAATCATTCCTGTATATTCCTTACATTTTCCCAGATACATGATGCCGATTTCCATCTTAAAGGTACGAATCTATTTAGCTAAAACTTACATTAAATTGACAAAAATCGTTGAATTTTATCTTAAGAACCTCTACTATCCCGTTAGCCTCTGTGACGTAATCATGACCACCCGCCTCAAAACTTCCCAATATAGAAAATAAATTTATAAATTATTCCCTACTTTTACTCTTTACTGAAAGTTCACTTTATTTCCAGTTTTCCTGGAATTTTAGTATGCTGACATCCTGTTTAGTGTTTTCTTGAAGTTGTTTTTTCTATAATATAAACAAAGATAAAAACCATTGGAAGACAAAAAAAGTGGTGAAACTTTGAAGTGATACTTATTTATTATTATTGAAATCAAATTTAACTGCCACGCTAGAAACTGTAATAATTTAAAAGAATTTACCAGGGTCATCTAATTACATCACGGGCGAGTTAATGACCTAGGCAAGCTTCATACTTAACCCGACATCAACCATTAAGGCGTTAAAGAAACAATACAAAACAAGGCCCAGACATCAACCTGTGCAAAATGTTTAGGTAATTTAAATTAACAGAGTTATTTGGATAAAAAGCTTTGATAATTATATAAATTAAAATTAATAAATTATTTTAATCAATTATAAAACTGAATAGCTTCTAATTTTAACAAAACTATTATGAAACATAGCCTGGGGATAAAAAAATAAAGCTTGGTAGCCTTTTATAACCTTATTATAGGCAACACTAATACTAAATATGCTCAACCATTAAATGCTGAAAATGGTTATTCATTTATTTATTAATTCGTAGTCAATTTCACAGTAAAATTGTGTTGACTACTACCACTGGTAAGACAAGGTCCAACTATGTAATTTAAAACTATAATAATTTATACTAAATAGAGGTATTCATAAATTTTATAAAAAGTGTAAAATGGATGATTTATTAGGCAATTGTTCTGTTTTTTCTAATGAAACAAAGTTGTTGGTTGATCTAACATCTATTGGGAGTTTGTTAAATAATTGTTTACCAGCCTGAAGTGGAAGTTTATTAAACATTTCAAGGCGATGTGATTCAAATTTTAACATATTCCTATTGCGAATTTCGTAGTTATGAGAAAGTGGCAAACATTGGAATTTTGGAAAACAAAAAATTAGAGTTTCAAATATGAAAAGGGAAATAGGTCAAAATACGCAAAGAGAAAAAATCATGACAGGTCTGTCCGGAGCGCATTTCCTAATTATTTACCATTTTAATTATTTGCCATCGCTCAGGATTTCAAATAAACATAATCATCTTAAAATTAATTATTGGTGCTTTCAAACGATATAAACTTACAAAATTTGCAACATCCATGATGTTGTCCTCGAACGGGTGGGTGCAGTCAATAGTAAACTTGAGGGAAACCTTCTTTTTCTTCTGTCCTTTGCCTCTGATCTGCTGCTTCTTCATTCCTTGGGGAGGCTTTTTTACTGCATGCAATGCAGTTTTCTTCTGTGCTGCTGCTGGCTTCTTTGCTGCTACAGCTGCTGGTTTAGCTGCAGGTGCAGGTTTAGCAGCAGCTGGTGCAGCAGCGGCAGGCTTGGCTGGTGCAGCGGCTGGTTTGGCTGCAGCGGGTTTGGCTGGAGCAGGTTTGGCGGCTGCTGTCGCTTGCTTCTTCTGAGCAGCCGGAGCCGCAGCAGTTGCTGGCCTCTTACCGGCAGCCGGAGCTGCTTTCTTTCCAGCAGCTGGCTGTGCAGGTGTTGCTGCTGGTTTCTTGGCAGTAGCTGCTGCAGGAGCAGTGGTGGCCTTTTTCGCAGCGGCAGCTGGTGCAGGTTTGGCAGATGCAGCACCAGTTGCTTTGGCGGCTCCTGACGCTGGAGTAGCTGCCTTTTTCCCAGCTGCTGGAGCAGCTGCTGCCTTTTTCGCTGCCTGAAAACAAATATTTAAATGTTAATCAAAGTGAAAACAAACTTGATAAAAAAGTGAAATAACAAACAAGAGAGTAGCATCATTAATAAACAAACCAATTCGCTCAGCTCACAGCCTCTCTTCGCCCTCAGACCTACGTTTTCTTGAACTGCAAGTTTGAAAATATATTTCAAACTTTATTGAAAATCGACTATTTATAACACGTTGTTATAGCTAAAAGTCACTTTTTAGGGCTACCATTTTGAAACAACTTGATGGATTTTTATAATTTTTGGGATATTGATGGATACTATCAAAATATATGTTTATTTCAAATGACATCAAAATAAGACAAATCTTAACTCTTTTTAAGACCATTAAAACCACTTTTTTGAACAAATCTCCCCAAAGGAAACCTCCAGTGGCCTGATTTTGCTTGTTAACAAACTTGACCGAGATATTTACAAAGGGAACATTAGTACCAAATTTCATGAAAATCAGACACAAATGTGAATTGACACAGTATTTAAATTCTGTTTGTAATATTTCCAGCTTGTTGATTTAAAGTCACAATTTGACAGTCACATGTTTCGGATAAACATTCAGATTTAAGTACTTATTTGAAGGCAGAAATAGTTAGGCCGGATGGTGTAGTGGTGAGCATAACCGCCGGCAAGGGAGACCCAGGTTCAAATCCTGGTTCGTCCAAATATTTTTGTCTTCAAATTTATTTAGTAATAAATTAGCTATTTAGCATTTATACAAATTAAGATCTATAATAAGTCATTTGACACACTATTTAAATTCTGTTTGTAATATTTCCAGCTTGTTGATTTAAAGTCACTATTTGACAGTCACATGTTTGGATAAACATTCAGATTTAAGTACTTATTTGAAGGCAGAAATAGTTGGGCGGATGGTGTAGTGGTTTAGCATAACCGCGGCAAGCGGGAGACCGGTTCAAATCGGTTCGGTCCAAATATTTTTGTCTTCAAATTTATTTAGTAATAACTGATTATAGTTACATTTACCCTTTGTAAATTATAACTGATTACAGTTACTCCAAAATTTAACTGACTAGTTACAAGTTACCCTCTCAAAAATTGAACGGGCAATCGAATCGTGAAAGCATCCAACCGATGCTAAAAGTAAATGATTTTTAAAATATACATTTATCAACTATTTATATGTTGTGAAGTTTTTAGCTACAGCACTACATTATTTTGAGGCACTTCAAAAGCAGACTTTTTAAAAATATAAATTGTTATGCCTTTGTTGACTTGAATGGCCTAGTTATGCCAGTAGGCAATGGTCAAAAATTAAATCAGTTACCTTTGGTAAGCAAAGCTGTAGGTCTCAACTGCTGAAGAAATTAAAATACAGTAAAACTCTGTTTGACCAACTTTGGTCAACCGCAGTGGATGCAAAATTATTAAAAAAGCTAAATTAATGCAAAATTGCCTGAGTCAGTCTAAGTTACATCACGCTGTATTACCTGTGCTTATTGAATCTTACTGGTGTTAAAAAAGTTGTTTTATTAATTTCAACAAATGTGATTTGTTAGTTAGTGTTATGAATTAGTAAAGTTATAATTGGATGATTGTGTACGTGTTGAGATTGTGGATAATAGTGAAATGGATTGACAACTCCAACGGCTGGGAAAAGTCAGACTGTAGGTGAAGATCTACTGTTAATTGAGCTAGTGCTTGAGGGGTTAAGTCACTAGTCTCAAATGTGCAGTATTAATGTATCAACATACAACAGTGGTTCACACAGGAAGGGCTATTGATACCTCAGCATGCAATCTTATGTTGCAACACTGGGTAGTGTTAAAGTTTGTTGATAAAGCGAAGCTTGTGATGGACTCAACCCACCTTGCTCTCAGTAAATATAGACATATCATGGGATTGGCGGGAAGGCAAGAGTACTTTCTCAGAGCCATTGCGGTAGCAAGCTAGGTGCTACAGATGTGTCACATGTAGCAATTTATTACTCGCATACAAATGGCAATCTGTTCAACTCCCATAAATGTAATCGCCTACATAAGATGAGCAACAACTATTATTCCAGTGTTTTAATTTAGTGTAAACCACATAAAAAACGTTTGTTTGTTATTTATGTCTGTAGTTATAGTTGTTTTTATATTTTGTTGAGGTTAGTGGTAGAAAGGGCTTAAAAGCCCTTTTTTGGTTCTCCATTTTGTTAAATCAAATAAAGACGTTTTATTATTATTATAAAAGCATGACTTTTTTGTATAGTAGATTTAAGTATCATTCCAGTATAGTGACTTGTCTTCTCATGAGCTAAAGCTGATTTAGCCGATGTGGAAGAGACCGCTATACATATGAAAATTTGTTTTGAGCCGGAACTGATTTAAAAGTGGTTTTAAAGTTGGAAATATTTTAGGATCGGAGACTAAGACCAGAATATACCGCACTCTGATGCACGACAGTCCCTATCCCCCACTTCAAAATTAACTTAAAGGTGAATAAGTTATCTATCGTGAAGTTAGGGTAGATTAAGTTAGTTTATTTTTTATGTTGAACATAATTAAAAGTGGCTTTAAAGTTGGGACTATTTTACGAGCGGAAGACGCGTGGACGCGGCAGACAACAGTCTCTGTCACCAACTCCAAAGGGTTTTTTGAGGGAAAGGATTTTTAAACAGACCACCCTTCCGCCACATTAGTCCGTTCTATCGAGGGTCTACTGTATTATTGTAAAGTTGGGTGTTGGGTTAGGTTATTTTTTGAGTAAAAACATTGTTTTAATAGTTTCCACAACTTTCTCGAAAATTAAAACATCCGTTGTTTGGCTCTGTTGGAAGGTTTCAACTTAGAAAAGTGCAAAATAGGCACTAGTATTATTTAATATAAATTTGCAACTTTTGATAGGGGTGGTTACCCATCACCAGGCAAGGTAACCTTTCCTGGGCCCCTACTGTGAGCTGCAATGTGAAGGAATGCCACAGACGATTTTGTCTGCCTGCTAGTTCACCCTAGGCATTATAAATAGGATTTTTATGACTTTCAACAAAGACATATCCTTTGAAATTGATAGTCATGCAAATACAAAGTAACATAAATTATTATCTAGGCTACTATAACAGCATGGCTGTTGCCATCACAGTCATGATACTGCTCTGTAAGACAGATTAAGTCAAGTGAAATTAACAATGCTGGAGAAGATCATTAATTACTGATTGCTTATTAAGTAAATGGCTAGTGAATTAAGTTTTAACCTAAATATTTTTACTTACGGGGGGCATGATGTACACGGATAAACTCCTTTGATCAGTTCCTACTTTACGAAGAAGGCGGAGATGTAAAAGAGGTTAAGCGAGGATAGAAAAATAGAAGGTACAACTCAGCGGAAGTGTAGGGTTTACAGTGTTGCCACTTTTTCTGAACATGGATTACCATCATATGAAACACCGTATGAAAGTAGTATAATTTATTAAGAGGCGGCCAGATAGAGCTCGCGGAGCGATTTGATCGAAATATGGATTTTAAAATGGGAAGAATTTGCAAACGATGGCTTATCCCTTAGACTCTAAGAGCTTTATGAAAAATTATTAATTCCCTACGCTTAGATAATTCGCTAATATATATCAATATCACGGAAGTTTCTTGGGAGAGAGGGTTACCCTTAAAATAAGGTATATGCTAAAACACTGTATTTTTGATTCGATGTTGTGAAATTTCGTATAAACCTGTTAACAATGTTCACCGCCATCTTCGTCTACCTAAAATGATATCACAGTGACAATACTAAACATTAAAACTTGAAAACCATAAACAAAACTGTAATATATATTCAGGAGTCACCGTTGAAATGGCTACGTTGATTCTTCTTCTCAGGTGCTGTAGATCACCTATTTTCTCAGCATAAACTAGGTTTTTAATGTAATCCCAAAAGAAGAAATCTAAAGGCGTCAAATCAGGACTCCTATGTGGCCTTAAAAATAAGACCATTCCTCCCAATCCAATGATCAGGAAATCTGTTGAGAATTTCTTGGACGATTAGACTGTATAGTGACATGGAGCTCCATCTTGCAGAAAAATTACATTAATGCCCTTTTCCCTTTCAATCTCTTAAACTTGAGGGAACACATACCTTTCTAACGTGTCCAAATAATCAACGTAGACATTTCAACGGTGACTCCTGAAATGCTCCAAAACACCTGGCTGCGGGTTGATTATCGACTAAATGTCTGTCGTGCAACGGGGCAGCTCACATTGAAACTTTTAAAATTACATTAAAAATTTAAGATTTTCTGTGTCTTTTCAGGCAAAAATCAAAATTCTATCAATTATATTTAAATTTTTATTTGACTGTCAAATCCCGTACACCTTTTTCGATGACCCTGTATATTAAAAGAAATAATGGTTGAGTCAAAGACAGTTCCGTTCAATCCTCAATCAAACGGTCAAGCTGAAGTAGCTGTTAAACGATGACAACGTTTCCATGCAAACAAGCAGTACGATGACAAACTGTTAGCGAACAAGAACGAAACTAAATAGCGAGTGCATTCCTAGATTAGAACTAACTTGGTCCAGATCACAGGTCCAGATCGTGGGCCAGATGCACTGACGGAAACTCGTGGTCACGCAAACCGAATGGGCACTGAAATGCGCACAAATACCGTGACAGCACAATAGGCAATTAATTTGGACCCGCGCCAATAACGTGTTCCTATACTAACGTCCAGTGTCCTGTATACCAGTTAAAAATTATGAATTATTTATTATTAATCATCATCATATTTATCACTCATACATACATTATTCTGTTATTGTTTTTATGTTCAAAGTTTATCCCTGTTAACTATTGTCCTCGTTGTTATTTTATTGTTATTATAATCCTCGTTATTATTATCCAATATTGTTAATTTCTAAAATGGTTATTGTTATTTTTGGTAGTGTTGTTTTTATGTCTTCAGTCCACATAAAGGTTTGGGTTCACGCATGTACCTGTATCACATGAATATTTATGTTTTGTAAGCATTATTGCATTTCACGTAAAAAGTGCCAGCTTCGCACCAAATCAGCCCGGGTTCGATTCCCGAAGTGATAACTTTTCACGATGGCCACTCCTCGTGGTTCGGAAGTCACGCTAAGCCGTTGGTCCATTCCATTGGTCGTTGAGCTATTAATTAATTATCCAATCTGGAGAACAGTCGGCCCTAGTTTGTAACAAGACTACACCTATCACCATCTGTCAAATCCATGAACACACTCACCATCATTCCACATTTACCTTAAAATACCTTCTACGAGTGGTTGGTGTCTCGAAGCAAAAGTAGAGTATAACAAATTATCACCATGCATAGTTTTTATCAAATATACCGTTCAATCATCTATATTTTGTAAAATGGCGTTTGCTGTGTAATTGTGTAGCCTATATAGATAAACGTGTCTTGCAAGTAGCATTGGCTTTAAATAAAGCAATTGTTTTCGAGCGTGTACTAGGTTAAATGTGGTCGGCGTCAGTAACACGTGAGAGGTTAAGTAGGTAAAAATACTAAAATAGGGAATTTATCTGGAAACATAGAGTACGTCATTAGTGCTGCAGCGTGTGAACATAAAAATTTGAGTAATAAAACAGCTGAGTATAAACATGAGAAATTGAGTAGGAAAATAAAATAGTTGTTTTAAAAATTTGAGATAGTAGGTTTAAATGGCGGAAAACGTATTTATCTAAAAACCATAAAGTGGGTGAACGGTAAGTCCTAGTAAAATCGTGTTTTGTCTATCTTTGAAATAAAAATTTCCTTTAATTGTTGATGAAAGTTCATGTTTTTATGTTCATATGCAGCAGCATCAATAGATCTATGCTTCTAGAGAATAATCTATTTGTATTCAAGTACAGCTTAAAAACTTCGTTTGCAGGTTTTGAGGAAAAAAGTGTTGATAAACGTAATTTATTTATTATTTGACGAAAGTCCAAATTTTAGAGTTCATATTTTTAAGTACGTTAACCGGTTAAAACATTGTTTGTAGTTTTTACACCATGTTATAAACGGTGCCATTGACTTTAAATATGCCTTTATAAAACCAATGAAGGTGCCCAAAGTGGGTCACGCGGCCGCTCCATCCGGCAGCCCCTTAGTAAACTACATACACAGTGATTATGTTTGCCAGCCTCCCCGTATCGAGAATGGATAACCAATTTTATTCTTTGTTTGTTGTTGACGAATTTCAGAGTTAAAACTTAATTATTGCGGACATTTTCCATAGTTAGTGAGCAAGATGATCACGCCGTTTCGAAATCTGCAATATGATCCCGTCTTCAGGTGAAAAGTAACCTAAAACATAACGCAGAACATTAGAAAATGAGCTAGCCTTAAGTAATCAGCATAAGCTGACCAGTCAAACACAACTGTTTTGGAATGGATTAAAATGAGAGAAACTCGAAGGACCAGAGAGAGGGAGATGAGAAATGTAAATAGGAGATACTGAGAGGATAAATTAAATGAGTATGATGAAGGAAGAGAACGAGAAAGGTTTAAATATTATAAAATTGAGGTAGAGAGAGAAGTAACACAACACAATTTTTAACAAGGGTTGGAAGAACAATGTTTATTAATTATTAGAGAACATGTGATCTTTGTTTACAAACAATAAAGTAAAAATAATTATTACAACACAGATTATACGATTATACAAAACACATATAACAATCATAACAAAAGTAAAAACATGTATACTATATTAAATGTATTAACTGATAGTTTACTTAACATTCTGGGGGCCTTGAATCCCCACTGGATTCAACGGAAAAAGTCTTTAATCCACATTAAGTGCTTGCAAGAAGAACACCTTGTGGGCTGGTTGCCATTTGAAGTCCACTATGCGCACTACACCGTCTGCTCCTGGGAGATCTGTAGTAACTCAAGAAATATGAGAGGAGTATTGAGATGCCCCAATCATGAAGGAGGTATTTAGAGAGAGACCAGAGCTGGTCTTACAACTTGTATCATAACCCACACGAAGTTTGCGGAAGTGCTCGAGGGTTTGACGACTGCTTGGTGAGGTAAAAGTAGTGAGGAATTTGAGATCTAGTTGAGATGGTTTAACCATGTGACCTTGATAGATGTGTTCATTTATATTAGCAGAATATTGACTTTTTAGTTCTGGAGAAGCTTTGAGTTTTTGTTTCAGTGTGAGAAAATGTCGTTCTGCTGTGGGTTTAGAAGTGCCCAGAGACCGTTGGTTTTCCTTGAAAGGGAGTTGAACAATGTACCGACCATTTTGATCTCTTGAATGAGAAGTGACGAACAATTCTTCACAGCGTTGTTCTTCGATAGAGGTTTTAGAAGGGATTGACAATTCGTCTAGCTGCCAGAACCGTTGTAGAGAGTTATGAAGCTCCCCATCATTGGTTGAAAGTAAAGAGATTGAGTGGTTGCCGACAGACTGAGAAGAGATAGCACAAGGGGCGGAGCCCATAACAACAAAGCCAAAGTGTGTTCCCATAACATTAGGCATGTTTGGGCCGAGGGAGTAGCTTTCGTTGGTGATGAGATTGGGGAAAAGAGAAGCGCCAATCAACATGTCAATGTGACCGGGCAAGTGGAAGTTAGGATCAGCAAGGTTGTATGGTTTCACCTTAGAAAGAACTTCTTGTGAGATTGGAACTCTTGGTAGATTGACGGATATTTTATCGAGAATGTGAACCGTATGGTTAGATGCAATCAGTTTACCACATAAGGTTTTAATGGTAAGGTTCATAGCACCTTTAGTAAGAGCTGGAGATTGGGCGAGACCTACTACTTGAAGGTTAGACTTGACACGAGGAGAGTGTAGCAGTTGAGCGGCTCGTTCACTGATAAAGTCACACATGCCCACTATCAATTAGGGCTCTGAAGACCTGAGAGGTTCCATTTTGAGATGTGATTTTACTAGAGTTGTGCCCAAAATTACAGTTTGACGGCACTTGGGAGTGTGGTTTGTTTCTTGAGAGCAAAGAGAAGCAGGAGAAGAATCATTGGGGACATTTGAGGGTAGATGTTGAGTGTTAGATATGCCTTGAGGTGAGATATCTACGTTATCAAAGTGGAGAGTAGAGTGATGACGTTTATGACATTTGAAACAAGTGGCTTGAGATTTACATGCTTTAGAATCATGATGTCCTAGGCAAGACACGCATCGTTTTGTTAGAGTTAACGGTTTGAAACCGTTCCTTAGCAGAGAGAGATAGATATTCAGGGCAACACAAACCTTATGATCTGTTTTTGAGCAAACAAAGCAAGGGTATGAGGGTTTAGTGTATTGTTGAGTTTGAGAGGAGGGGGTTGATACCATTGTAACAGGTTGGAATTGAGGAGAAGCATATTTAGAGGTGAAGGGCTTTGATTTGTATGAAGTTACGTGATTGCTACTGTTTGAGGTAGATTTGGTATGTAAACCAGCATCTTCAATTTGACTACATTCCAAGTTTAGAAACTTCACAATTTCACTGACTTCTGGTAGAGTATGAGATTCGCATTTATGGTTGTTTCTAAAACCTCAAGTTGTTTGAGAAGGTCATTGTCTAGTTTACGCAAGAGTAAAGTGGACAGAAGAGGATTGAATCAGATGAAATATCACAATCTAGAGCTTTAGTGCTTCAGTATGTTCATAGAATGAGTTGAGGAAGGTTCTTAGACTTTTGTTGGAAGCGGTAGAGATGTTTGTAAGTCGATGATTTTGTTAAGATGTGGTATTGCTTAGCCTTCTAGTTATGATAACGATCTCGAAGAAGTTGATAGGCTATGAGTAGTTAGCTGAGGTTATGTTAAAAGATTTAATGAGATTTAGAGGTTCACTCTTTTGAACACTGAGAAGGTATTGAAATTTTGTTACGTTTGAGATAGTTTCATTAAGATGAATGCTTGTATCGAACAAATTGATGAAACTTACCCATTGCAAGGGGAGCCATCAAATGTTACCAGATCAAGTTTGGGTAGTCTTACATGAGGAGAGAGGAAGAGAGAAGTGAAGCTGAAGAATCGTTGCTTCCCGCTGCTGAGATGTTCACTGATGAGTCTTGAGTCTGCTGAAGGAGCGCTCGATGAGAGAATCCACCTCGACAACAAAGATCGAATGTCTTCATGCTCTTCAATAATGTCCATGTTCACTTCATCATCAAGTTCTAACACTTTTTCAAGATTAGATTCAAAGTTGGCACTTTTGTTTTAGTTCATTGGAGAGAGAGGTTAATGATTTTATCTGATCAAAGACAGGGAGGGGGAGTTGTTGGATATCTTGCACAGATTTTAGAATAGTTTCAAAACGTTTGATTATGATCGGATCGAATTTATTGATCTTTTTATGTTGAAAATTTGAAAGCTTTAGAAGCCATTTGGGTGAGGAAAATTTAGAGTAGGCTAATTGTCAGAATAGGTTGAGGTGAGGAATCTATAGACTTTGAAATGTCGAGAAAAGGATAACTACTAGGGCGTAATAAGTACAATTTCAAAGTTGAATTGGGATGATAGAAATTCACAAAATAATATAGAACAAATGGGGAATGAGAATAATAATGTGAAGAAAGAATGAATATCAAGGACTGTTAGATGGATCCGGCTCTGTAGGACCAATGTTTTGGAATGGATTAAAATGAGAGAAAAACTCGAAGGACCAGAGAGAGATGAGAAATGTAAATAGGAGATACTGAGAGGATAAATTAAATGAGTATGATGAAGGAAGAGAACGAGAAAGGTTTAAATATTATAAAATTGAGGTAGAGAGAAGTAACACAACACACTTTTAACAAGGGTTGGAAGAACAATGTTTATTAATTATTAGAGAACATGTGATCTTTGTTACAAACAATAATGTAAAAATAATTATTACAACACAGATTATACGATTATACAAAACACATATAACAATCATAACAAAAGTAAAAACATGTATACTATATTAACGGTGTAATCTGATAGTTTACTTTAACAACAACCAGGCCCGGATTAGCCATTATTTACGCCCTAGGCCAAAGTTCTAGATTGCGCCCCCTTCTGTGTTCTGAGAGGTTTGAGGTGTGTGGAATTTTTTGCCATATTTAAGTGTACATGAGGCAGTTTGCACCGCGACCAACATGTGCCTCGGTGTCTTCTGTATGTCCCCTGTCTCTGTCGCATGCGCGAACTAGCGCCTGTTCAAAGCTAGATGACAAATACATAGATTGCGGTCACCTGTCTCTGGTCTCGGTCGTGACGCAAACCACCGCCACTCGTTCTAGAGCCTGTTTGGAACTATTTTAGCCATTTACTAATTTTTAATTAATTTAATAATATATTCCAAGAGTAAAGCAGCAAACGGAATAGAAACACGGGTACATATCAATGAACTTACTTGAATAGATATAAGTCGTTCGCTTTAAGGAGGGCGTGGAGGAAAATTTGGTAAAGAAAATAACCTGGCGTTCAAGATGAACAAAAGTCCCCCAAAATTGTATAGTCAATGATTGAATTAATCCTTGTTAAATTTCGTGTTTTCGCCGTTCATTTTACTCGTTGTGGGGGTAGTGTGGTGAACATTAATCTATATGTTTAATCACATGTTAGTTTTGTTTTGTAACACAGTTTTAACATTCAATTAAGTAAACACAACTTTATTTCCGTTGAACTCATTATTTAATTAATTCGTTGAGTAAGTTTTGATACGTACACAATCCCACTGTCCCTCACCTCATCTTCGTTAATCTTCACCTTCCTCCCTGTCAGGTCTTCTTTCATCTCTAGTCACTGAGACAAGTCTCCCATGTCACATCATTCGTTGCAGATCTCTGGTCACCACTCCTCACCGCAAGTTCAAGTGTCGCAGCTCCCCGGAGATGATTGGTCCACCTGCTCCACCGTTGAGAACTTTGCCGTCACCCTGGCAAGGAGCCCTTACAGAGAAACTGTCATCCGGGCCAGATGACTTCCGGTTTTTTTCGAGGTTGACACTCCTCCAACTCCTCCTTCTCGTTGCCGAGTCCCAGGCTTGCCACCGGCTTAGCGGAGTTAAAAATTAGGTTTTTTGTTTATTTTATAGATGTGTAAAAACCGTGAAAACCCACATCTCCTTGGCGGGGGCGCGAAGCCCGGTAGCAATCCTCTGTGCAAACCCGACCTGCTTGTTGCCCGTTTCCACCGACCAAGGACCTAATAGGGTGTTATCAACACTCTAATATGAAAGAGTGAAAAGAGAATGACTTGATTTTCACTGTTTCATGCTTAGAGTGAGCGCGAAGCAAGACGGGTGACCACGGTGTAACCTCCCTTAACCAAGGGACCTAATCAGGTGTTATTAGCGGACGTTACAGCGCAGCCGGTCGAGTGCTACCTTATGTATATACAAATACATTCTGACTTGAGTTGCCATAGAAATTGTACGTTGCACTTTTAATCTTATCGTTAATAATTTGTGAAATTTTAAAGTAACTATGGACAACCATTTACTTTAAATGTTTAGGTTAGATTTACCACCTTAGTCATCTAACCAAAAGTAGCGTTCTTTCCCTGCTCCAGGCCATGACAGTCAAGAGAGAGCCATGTTCAGCATTTATCAAGCAGGCCACATTATGCATGGGACCCCGTCAGAGACTCCGACCTTGTAAATTATCCTGAGGCCACAGTGACCAGTGATGAGTCCGTTATCAGCCTGGTCTGTCCCTCTTGAGGTGGACAAATCCTGCAAATAACATCAGATTGCTGAACATCAAGAAGATGGGCTCTGACTTTGGTATCACTGGTCCTGTCTTCATTGCATTGAAAGGTAATGGTGTCGACAATGCTGGCCTACTGGGCACCACAGTGATGTGAGATTAATAAGACTTGTGAGAAGATTTCGAGTTCTTAAGCTCACAAATCTTTTGAGTAGTATCTTCTAACCAACATTGGGGAAGCATAATAAGTCCTAGGGGCTGGCGTGCATCAGATCAACCGCCCCTTCTCAATGTATTGTAATGTAATGTGAGTTAGTTAAAAGTGCGGGGCTGCTACATACGTTGCTTTCCAATTATCTATTACAATCAATTCACCAAGTACAAATTGAAAAGAAATTATCAAGTGTAGACCTTAACCATGGTGTCCCTCAAGGGTCCATTCTTGGACCTATTTTATTCATTCTTTATGTGGCTTATTTTACTAAGGAGGCTGTCATTTTATTGTACTCAAGATGTTTTAAAATTAGCATATTTTGGAATAATTCATCCCCATACTTCTTATGGAATCTCTTTGTGGCCTGTGGGAATTGCTGCTCTGAAACAAAACCAAAGAGTTTTGTTTTGCAAAAACAACAATGAGAATTTTATCTCGTCTTAATTATCGTGATTCCTGCAAGGAATCATTTAAAACTTATCAATATTACCTTTACCGTCTCAATACATTTTTGACACAATATAGTTATTTTATCAAAATTTTTGACCAACAACCAAATTATACATACAATATTAGAAACCAATCAATTAGGCCAAATTATCACAGACTCATATTACTTTATGATTAAAAATTGGAAACAAATTAAATTTGTAATTTTATCAAATTAAAATTAAATTTCCATTTAATTTGTTTTACAATTTCATGTCATTTCTGCCTAGGGCTTCAAACATCGATTTGAATAGGATTTTTTATTTTTTTTTAATATTATTTATGAATTGTATAATTATTTTATTGTATTATTGTTTTTTTTCTCTTATATTTCACTTTTTAATTATCTTTATTATTATTTTTTAACTTTATATTTATTTCTTTATAGTAAACATTTTATGATAAGCTTCCTATAATAGAAACCGGCGAAAATTATACAATAAATTACCTGACAATATAAAAGCTGCGGTGTATATACAATAAAATAACCTTAAAAATATTTAATTCAAAATTGTTTTATAGCGTACAAAAGAATTTTGGATAGCTAGTTGAAAATTATTTAAATTATACTTTCCCTTGTAAGTTCTTACCAATGGTCGTAGAATTTTGTTGTTAACATTGGTGCTTGTTGTTGTTTCTTTTAACTGTCTTTTTGTCTTAGAAACAATTATTTTGTAAAAAATGTGATACTTTGATCTCGACACCGACCATTCCTGTGACAATAAACTGACCACTCCATGTTTGCACAATAAACATATTATTATTATCACCGATCAGCGTCAGAAAGAAAAATAAATTTGTGTACCTAATTGAAATACACGTTTGCAAATAATACCCAAAATGATAAAATACTGTGTAGTAATTAATTATTTATACTCTATGAATGGTTTTCAATTGCCTGGTTGCAGCTGGTTAACTAACCGCCGGTTAAGTTGTTTACTGTCTGCAATGTTTACATTTTCGCTTAACGTTCAAAGTATTTAAATGAATTATTTGAGATCTTTCATGCAATAAAAGTATAGTTTTACCATTTTTATTGAATTTGCATGTACACATTATGCTAATATAGCTAAATACAAGCTGTAACACCAAAATGCATCAAAACAGACAAAGTAAAACTTAACCTAAAAAATATCCAGCTTTTCTATTGGTTGGCTCCTGTCCTAATTTTAACCTTAGGTTAACTGAATTGAAATACGGCCCTATGTATAATCAATCAGCTGTTTATTAAATACTTGTGTTCAATGTTGACTAACAAGTCTTGTTTTGTTTATGTGAAGTTCTAGACGAATAAAACCTAATGCTTTCTGTAGGTTTGCTTTTCTTATTTCTCATAACATACTGTCATTTAATGCTATAAACCATGTGCCACTCAAAATTAACTTTTAATTCCTCAGGTTAATGGTAACTCAGGGGCGGCTCGAGCATGCATGCGCCCTTAGGCAGAATCAATGACAGCCCCAATCTCAGGGCTACCCCAGAAAATTTTAAAATTTCAACGCTAAATAAAGCTTGTTTAAAGATGGCCTAGAGTTACCTCCCATAACAAAAATAACTTACTACATTACCAGTAATATGACTAGGAAGAGAAAGCATTATTTTTAATATAAAATATTTATGGAAAACTTTTGACTAGCACAAGGCAATAAACAAAAAAAAGATTATTTTGTGGTCTTTTCAAGAACGGCCTCTTCTCGTTACTTTTCAGCCGCCCTTTTCCGAAATTGTTCCCTACTTGGTTTAGAAAAGCTCATGTTACAGTATTTCCCTGTCCGTTTTTAACTCCAGGCACCAACACATTTACACAAATCAATCGAAATTACTCAAACGAATAATCAATGCTCAACTCTTGAGATAGAAAGGAACACGTCACAAACAAAATGAGGAATTTTTTTCCTATTAAAACTTGAAGAGTAAACTGCTGATGAACCGTGGATAAACGGGCGGTAAGGATAGGCAGTTGGCCGGGCCTTGAGGCAGCGTCTGCGAGTTGTGTTTTGACCGAAGTTAGTGGCTGCGCGCAATAACTCCCTTCACGCTTTGCACGAGAAATGTACTGTGCATTGTTGCAATCCACCCTTTCGATAGTTAATTAACCTAATACAATTCCCTTTTTGTTCTGGGTATCGTTAATTCTCTAAAAGTCTTTACCCTCTTCTCTCTATAAGAGTTTTTAGCTGCATGCACCTAGCGCCCCACCCCCAAATGCCGCCTTCCTTGCGCCCCTGGGCCGTCCGGGTTGCCGGGTCCTCGAGCCGCCTCTGGTAATACTGCTGTAGTTAAAGTAGGCCTACATTCGTTTGATCTAGATATAACCACACCAATGTTTATACTAATTACTTCGACTTGCATAGTACAATAATTATAAAATCATGCATTTTCTTGAAAGAATTCACATTTAAAATTAATATCAAATTCTTAAGAAATAAATTTTGTTGTAAAAAATGGATCAATGACTCCACTTAGCTGAATTTCCATTGCCTCATCATTAAAACTGTGACATAAATCCCAAAATTAAAGAAATGTTGTACATTTTCTTGTTTTACTATAGTGAACTAATAGAAAATTTAAAAAATAGTGAAGTCACTGCAATACATTGTCATATTTTAAAATGTTTTTATGTTGTACAAGAAGTAATCATTAAACATGCACACATTCAGATTGTTCTAAATCAAAGTGATTCTTCCATCAAATTAGTTCATTCAAGTGAAAGTCCACTGTCTTTATTTAACACAAAATATCAATTTTTACAAAATTAATTTTATTAGAGATTGAGGAAACTCAGCCCACATAGAAGCTTGTCACTGGAAACACCAGCTAGCCAGGTAAGAAAAAACGTTTGTCTTGTTTAAGGCGAACAAGGTTGTCTTGTTTAAGTAGAGTGGGAGTATCAAGAGCCACCTACAAGCAATTTCAACAAGATACAAGGTCCAAGTATAGAGTACAAACCATACATAATAAAATATATATAATTCAAAAATATTAAATTTCAAAGTTTTAGCTTAGTACAGTAACCAGCCTAATACAAATTTAACAGTATTTATTGAAAGTTAGATGTAGTGGATACAAATATATTAATAACATTATATTGGAACTTATGTCTAAAGATTATCAAATATGGTAGCTATAATTATCTATAAACAGTTATGAAATAGACTAAGGCACAAACAGTTCAGCCAAACCTGTCATTATAGTCATCCTTAGCTGTAAAAAGGAACAAATGGAAAGTACATGAACTACCACCTTAGTAGTTCATTTACATTTTGGAGGAACAAAGGACAACAAACTGGAAAATTCCTTTATCTTTAAGGCATGCATTTAAGGCTCTGGGACGGTATGGGCCCGTTGCATCACATATGTAAATTATTATACATCGAAAGTTAAGTCGTGTGATAAACACTGACAGCAGCTAAGTATGGGGAATTTAAAAGTAATTATAGTAGCCTTGAAGAAATGATTAGTGACATGCCCATCAATGTGCCGCACGGCAAATGTCTTCTCTAAGGACTGACTGTGTGACAATCACAAAATATTATTTATTTATTTATCTGGACTTAATTTCCAATTAAGACTTTCTTTAAATCAATTTGGCAGAGTAATTGTTGAAAAGACTAAAAATATAAGAATTGCAACAAAATCCTACTATAGTTAAAGATGGATTTGAAAATTTTGCTGAGGTAAATATGAAGTTAGACGTTGCTGCAGAATTTAGAACCAAAATTTTCATATACATTTTAGGTATTTGAACCAATTGAATATTTTTTAGTGAGTGAAGTTGAAATGTAGTAGTAGCCGAGTGCCGATTGCTCACTGTCCAGACTTGTCTTCACCTCCAAATCCAAATATCCACACTGAAACCACAGATGATAGTATTACACTAAATGTTATAATTTGACTAGTGATACATATTGGTTGGTTATATGAAATGAAAATCGTCTTTATTGGTGGCGAAGTTAGGACTATACAGTCCTCTCTTCCACTTAACCACAAGTGGAAGTTAAGTTAAACTGAAATAATTCTATGTAACTATATCTATGAAATTATGTGAAATTAAAATACCATTGACCAACTCACTGACCACTATCCCAAAAACCACAAGACAAGAAATGTGACAGTTGACACAAATTTTCTTTTTATAAACTAAACCTAGATGCACATTCATTTCTACACGTTCAAAAGTCAAACACTACCTTCCCGAAGCCAAACTTACAAAGTGATTTTTGGGAATCCTGCTGAGAAAGTTTGATAGTTAGTAAGGTGCTCACGCTGATTTGTCTCTACGTTCTAAGTCCTCCAATGATGTACTAGAACCGATTTACTTCTAATGTAATTCCCGAGTGATTATTCCCATTTTAATTCCCCCAATGATTTCCGAACAATGTTTTACTCCCAAAATAATTTCCATGCCCAGTTTCACTTCTATGATGATTTACAAACATCTTTAATTCTGTGATATGTTACGAGGACCATTGTACTCTCGCCTCACAGTCGGAGGGCTATTTTATTTTTGAGCTTCAGCAGGCCGCCCCTGGTAATGTTTTTAATCTGAAAGCCAGTGTTGAAATAAAGTTAAACCTGTCAACTTTTGGCTAACAGATAAATTTAAAAACTTTCTGTCTGTCATTTAGAGTAATTTTAGAATGTTGAGAACATTTTAGTGTTGTAAATTAGATTAAATTAAACCAAAGCTGGTTTTATAATAGATAAATGGTGCATTGATACCGAATGGCTGAGGCAAGAAACTGAACATAGCTGCGGCAGGCCAAGCACAGATACCGCTGCCATTTCTTGCCATTTTTCTCCCTCTCTGGCTCTACATGCTCGAGTTTGTCCAATACCGTCGACTTAAATATGGCCGAGTTGTGCAATTTTCAAGAATGAATGAACTTTCGCTTGTATCAGTAGCTCTTCTTGAGACGTTTAAAATATTTCCTTGCAGCGATATCTGTGCTCAGGCTGCCGCAACTATGTTGATTTTCTTGCCTGAGCCCTTCGGCATCTACCTATTAAAACATAATCTTTGCTTAAACTTACCAAATATAATAATCAATAGAGTCACTCCAATCACGCCCATTATTATCATCATCTGAAACATATAAAGCAATGAAAGTCAACCTCTCTACTACCAAGCTCCTTGCAACACTTAAATACTGTGTTTTGTTTTGATCTATCTGCGGTTGTATATTATTTTTTAGTACCACATATGATCAGAATTTACCTGTAAATTAGCATTGTGAAAATAAATAAATAATTACCATTATCAATTTTTAACCTGCTTTATTAGTGCTATTGTTTAATAGTGGTTATTCCAAGGTTTGACTGGTCAGTTTTTGCTGATTGCTTTAGGCTACCTCATTTTCTAATGTTTTAGGTTACCTTACCTCGAAGACTGAATCAAATTGCAAATCTTAAAACACCATGTTCTTCTTGTTAACTATTCATGGAACATATATGTATGATATTTTAACCTCTAAAACTAACTTGTACTTCCTTAATTTAACTTTATTTTTGTTTATAACTTTAATAAATCTATAACTCGTGGTTAAGTGGTAGAGTGGACTATAAAGTCCTAACTTTGCCACATAAATAAATACTTATTTTTTATTAATCATGGTGTCCAGCGTTCAGGACAAACAAAATTCCGTATTTTCCTGATATATTTTGCTGATTTCCCAGATTTAGCTACCTTAAAAAGTTATAGTTACACCTTCCAACTTCGTTATTTTGTACGAAACCACAATGTTTTTTGTACCACCACGACAAAATAACGACTTTCGTTACCGTTAACAACGATCTCTTGACTCTCGCTAGCGCCTGCGGCAAAATAACGACTTCGATACCGTTTGTGGTGATCTCCTGCCTCCCGCTAGCGCCCCCGGCAAAATAACGACTTCGATACCGTTTGTGGTGATCGCTAGACTCATCTACGACATAATCACCACTATAGTGATCTCTTTTGCAAAATTTCATGATTTAAAAACAAAATTCCTGTATTTTCCTGTATGTTGGACACCCTGTTTAATACACTATAATAATATTACCTTGACATTTTTCCACCACATTTTTCTTTTGAGCCTGTTAGCTTGCTGTTCAAACTGAGATGCTCCTTGTTGTAGGGCATCTGAAAGAAAACATCAGTGCAAAGGTAAATAATTTAAATATTACAAAGGAGCAAGACCTTGATACAAAAAAAGTGTTTTCCAATGCTATTATCTATAAATATTACATTTAATAACTGAAAATTGATATAAAAGAATACTTTTTGTTTAGAATATTAGTTTTGACTAGTGGCACATAATGCACGAGGTTAGGGTAAGTCAAAACATAATTGTTTAGCTGTTGTCATTTCACTTTTAGTTATATTCTGAAATTTCATGTTCCATGATTATCTTACTTTGTACATTTTATATTATGTTTTATTGTATAATGTTTTACATTTTATTTACTTTACACTACAGTCAACTACCGATTAACCGTGATTAAGTCTGGTTGAGGCTTCCCGGATAAACAAAATCGCAGTTAATCCGCAAAAACTCAAAATTAATGTATAATGAGGTATATAAATACCTAAACAACTGAAAATGAAGATAACAGATTCCAGTGAGCGGTCCATGTGAACGCCGTCATTAGTTCTAATGTATTTTAACACCGCACAGGCGGACGCGCGTCTCAAGTAGCGCTAGCGTCAAACTCTTGACAAGTCAAGTGACTTAAAAAAAATGGTGACGAAATGGCGACAGAGTATCGTTAGTGTTTATGTTGTAATTGTTATCTTACTTACGTATATCACCGAGACACCGTTGTATCACCAAAGCGCAATGTTATACTGGTTGCACATTTGTTTACTGTTGAACCGTAATCAATGTTTTGCTTCATGTTGAGTTTTGCTGTATTGTCAAACCTACCCGTTTGCGTTTAGTAGACATCGTTTTGCAATCACCAATAACCGCTCCAATAACAAAAATAACTCTTGCAACCACACTTCAGAAAATTATATGCTTTCTTATACCACTGTCAAAACCTTGAATAATTAGTTAGATTTATCGGTGATTTATGGGTAATTCTGGTAGGTGGGGAGAATTGCTATTTTTGGATTATTGTGAGGTGAGTCAGAGAGGACAAGTCAAGATGACACGGACACTATTATAGTCTGTTTTGTGAGGGATTGCGGCATTGTAGTTTTTCTCCATTCGGTGTCGCTGTTAATCCGCAACGTGGTTAAACCGATTACAACTAATCGGGAGTTGACTGTATGCGCTTTTTTACATTTTTGTATTATGTTTTATATTTTATAATTGTTTACTGTGTCATTTTTATATTATTAAAATAAAATTATATTATTAAACTCAGTTTTGAAAATTAAACTAGAGTAAAATTGGCTTAAAACAGACAATTAGGGGGGTTCTATACCCATGGTATTTCTTCAAATTCAAATTAAGAAAATAAGATTTTACCTGCTCTGTTGTCTAGTTCGGAAAGTTTCTGGTCTCTTTCAAGAACTTTTTCCACATTTACTCGCATGATTCCAACAACCTGGAATCATACATTTTATTTATTATACAGCTGAATACTGCACTAAAACCTTTTAAACTGAAGAGTAACTTAATTACAAGAGCCAGTCATTTATTTTAACTTTCAATGAGGAACAATCAAGCAATGTAAAATATCATGAGAGTAAGAGATAAGATTGAGCAGCAACTGCACAAGATTCAATGCATGCACATGTACAATCTTGCTGCCCTTTAGTCAATTAGGATTCCTTGTAGATTGATCTGGACTTTGTTTAAAGTTGTCAAACTTTAATAACCGTGTAGCACTCAATCAATAACTGCTTGAATTTCAGCTGCTCTAAAATATAACACACATCTCACTTGAACATCTAACTTTATTTTAACTTAAACACAAAATAATTTCTTTAATAATTATGTGTAGTTGTAGGGTCTACATAATTTCCATACATACCAACAAGTACATGCGGTTTAAGTTGGGCATGCAGTATGATAACTAAAAGGTATTATGAACACAAACCTCATCAACTTGGGCCTGGGATTGTTGGATTCTTAAAGCGGAGTCGGTAACGGGTTTTGATCCACTGGCATCCATCTTTTAGGCAAAACTATAACAAAACAATATAATGGTGATAAATCTAAGTCCATTCATATATCAAGTCGGTCCGTGTAACATGACTTAACTCTATTGTAATTTTACAATAAACATCTGTGTCAAAAAATAATTTAAATTAAACAAAGGAAATATTCAAATGAAATAAAACATAGTACAGGCTCCGGCAGTCAAACCTGATGGTTTTTAAAATGGGAAAAAAAGTTGTTGAGATAATTTAAAACTTATTTTTTATTGTAGAGGAGGGTTGGAAATTTAATATTCATAATAAAAAAGCACAAAAATAAGTATGTAGCAAAAATAATGTCACTTTAATGATGACCACTATTTTTCTCTACACTGTACAAGTCTCTTGGAGAAGTTAGTCATGACTCTCTCTAATGTTTGGTGCGGGATCTCACGAAGTTCTCACCGAATGACGGTTTTTGAGTAAGGAGAGGTATTGGTGGGAACGTCTGGTTGGGTGGGGATGGTCGCCATTCTGTTCACCTTGAGCGGAAGTTCAGTAGCAATGGAGCGTTGGACCGCTGAACACCGTGCGTCTGTAGTTGAGACCTTTTTAGAAATAATGGTTCTGTGATTCTAACACAAAGGAGTTTTCGTATATGGTTTAATGTTCCTCCTTGCAGTGCGATCCCGTCTCAAAACACAATTATTCTATGGGTTCGAAACTTTCAGAACACTGCTTTTGGAACAACAAGGAGAGGAGGAACACCTCAAACGGTTAGAACACCTGGTAATATTGAAGCTTTTGACATGCTTTTGAACGGAGCCCTCGTCGCTCTGCCGTTCTTTGGATCTGGGCTACATACACACGGTGTTGGTGTTCAGCGGTCCAACGCTCCATTGCTACTGAACTTCCGCTCAAGGTGGACAGAATGGCGACCATCCCCACCCGACCAGACGTCCCCACCACTACCTATCCCCACTCAAAAACTGTCATTCGGCAAGAACTTCGTGAGATCCCGCGCCAAACATTGGAGAGATTCATGACTAACTTCTCCAAGAGACTCGTACAGTGTAGAGAAAATGGTGGTCATGGTTTAAGTGACATAACTTTTGCTACAAAACTTATTTTTGTGCTTTTTTTATTAAGAACTAGCGGACCCGACAGACTTCGTCCTGTCAAAAGATTTGTAATGTGGTAGTTTTTGTTTCCTCATTAATCCTCTGCACAATACATGATATACGAATTTGTTTCATGTATTAGTTAACAAAAGGAAACTCAGTAGATTAGGTTACAGAAAATCCAAGAAAAACAACACAATGTACAACGGCAACTCGACATTGACAGTTTGTTGTTGTTGTTTTTTTCAGCGTTACATATGTTTTGTAAAATGGGGATATCAGCTGGCAGCGAATAGCAATAAAGCTCAAATTGTTTACGTTTTAGTTAGAAAACGTTTGTATGGGAAAAAGAAAGAGCTGTTTTAAGGGGTTTCCGACAATTATTCAAATTTTTCGCGTAAAAATCCTTGAATTCCAAGAACATTTTAAAAGAAATTTGGCCAAATTGGTCCAGGCGTTGTTGAGTTATGCGCTTAGCAACACATTTCGTTCATTTTATATTATAGATATTAAATTTCCAATTCTCTTAATTTAATATGTGTGATTATTGACCAAGCAAAGCCAAAGTTTTCAATTAATCTTCAACTTTTGGTATTCTTCCTGTGCACTTGTATTGCTGTTTCAGTCACATTTAATGACCGCATTTGCTTGAAATTTGGAAATAAGGCATAGTTTGTACCAATAGAATAACAGATGCGTAACAAACTTTGAAACCAGTTTAACTATACAGATGTTCAGAATAAAGAATAAAACTGTTGAAAGTGATAACTTTTAGAGAATCACTCTTGAAAACCTTTTGTAGAAGGGGACGGAAAACATGTAATGGGCCTAAAGTAGCCTGTGTTACGATAAAAATAATTAAAACATGAGCATTTGGAATGTTATAACATAATTTTATCAACAGCTTTTTGTTGTGCTTTAGGTACAACATAATTCAAAGTACTTAGTTTATTATAAAGAAAATACCTGGGCTTAAATACAGAATATAATTTATTTAGCTTTTTACTAGCAGACATGTCCATTCATCCCCACAGGTTAAATGAGAGAGAAGTATTTTCCTTAAGAAACCCTATTTGACCTTAATTTGTTTTCAGAACAAATAACCTTTGATATTTTAGTTTAAAAACTGACACTAGCGCTCTTAGCAGCAAAGCATGTAACTACCAGGTAATGTGCAGCTTTGCCAAAGATTATCTAACCGCATGTATCTACGAGAGTCATCCAGAAAGTAAAGAACATTTTGGCATGGTCAAATGAAAAATAAAGATATTAACACAACACTTTATTTACAAATGCATAGAACCTTCCTCTACTTTTTTACACAGTCGCCATGGATTTCAAGACACTGGTTGTAACGTGGGACCAGTCTACTAATTTGCCGTCAAAAACATGAGCCAGGATTTCTTAGCTTCGTGGAGTTCCTCATCGTTAGCAAACTGTTTTTTACCCAAAAAATCCTTAAGCTTTGGGAAAAGTGATTTAATCACTTAGCACCAAGTCAGGGCTGTAAGGTAGATGACTAAAAATTTCCCAACGTTGAGGTTCGTGACGCGTTCTTGCAAAGGCTTGAGGCAGAGCATTGTCAGCAACACTCACTTTTTATGACATCATTATTCGTCTCTTGTTTTGGAAGGTGCGTTGAAGTTTCACAGTAGGCTTCTGAGTTAATCGTTTCTTGTCTTGGTATAAATTCAACATGGATTAAGCCCTTTCAATCCCAAAAAACAGTTGCCATGACTTTCCGAGTATTTAAATTTCATACTTCACATTTAGCGGGGTTTTCAACTGTCAATGCCATTATTAATCACTGTGAAAACGAGACGCGATGTCACACAGCAACAAACCTACACTCAAACTGAAGAGGAAGAATGTAGCTAGCAGCTGCACTCGTAGTGCTGAGGAGTAAAGGGCGCTGCACGCGCAATCGTTCTTTACTTTCTGGATGACCTCGTATAAATCATATAGAATTCCATAAAAGTTTCACCACTTGGTGTTTTTTTGCTCATAAGCACACTTCAAAGTAACACAACTGTAAAAATAAGGAATGATGAGACTGTGACGGGCGGTTAACCTGTTGATCCATTCCATTGGTTGGTGGATAGCTCAGACTTCTCATCACATTTTCCTATTATTTTGTATTTTAAGTTTTAACTGTTACATTTGAAATATATTCCTCAGTACCGGGTAAACATCAGGAATGGCATTTCTAGAAGCCTGTTGTAAGAGTAATTGTCATTGAAAAGATCAGTTTTTCAGTACCGGTATACATTTCTTAAGTAAGCGTTTGAACAGTTAAGACAGCAAGATATTTCCATGGTCCTTTTGATTTTGTTTTTTTAGGTCTTAGAGATTTCTTGGATTATTTTGTAAAACATTATCCTTTAAATGAAACCACAATCATAATGAAAGTGTATTGTAACACAACTGATATTTTCTGTTACCTTTATAATGGGCTTCCAGAGAGACTTTGTCTGGTTTTGGGACAGAACCAGAATGTTTTGGGGTGCTAAAGAATAACACCACGGAGGCACATTCACGAGCTACCGATTTTCAATCAAATCTTTTTAGAAGGAACAAATTACCGGTGGATATAGTAATGTAGTTAAGATAAACAGTCTTGTTCATAATCATCAGCCATTGTTAAGTGCAGTTTAAATTTTTGACTTTTGAATCACCCTGTACACTTACAAGCATTATAAAGACAAAAATAATATCTTGCACGAAATGAGAACATTATGATGAGAGTTGGCAGCTGAGAAGTGCAGAAAAACTCCCCTAAGAGGTTTTAAAACCAATAGGCCTGTTACATGAAAATTTTGAACTTTTCGGCATCAGATGGTTTTGAGTTTTATCCAGAGCTTAGCGACTATCATAATCTAAATGTTCCTTGTACATACATATTGTCACTACTACGTATTGTTATCCTTTACATACTCATAGTTTATTGCTTGTTAAAGTATTATATTAAATATATATATATATAAATTATATTGTTAATTCATAAACTCATATTATTCCAGTATAGTGACTTGTCTTCTCATGAGTTAAAACTGATTTAGCACGATGTGGCAAAGACCCCCATACATAAAAAAAATTGTTTTGAGGCGCTGAACTTATTTAAAAGTGGCTTAAAGTGGCTTTAAAGTTGGGACTACTTTAATATCGGTGACGCTGACGGGTGCCTCTGCAGACGACAGTCTGTGTTACCCACTTCAAATTAACTTAAAGGTGAATAAGTTATTATCGTGAAGTTAGGTTAGGTTAGTTTATTTTTTATGTTGAACATATTTAAAAGTGGCTTTAAACTTGGGTCTATTTTACGAGCTGAAGACGCGCGGCACTCTGTGGCAGACGACAGTCTCTGTCACCCACTTCAAATTAACCTAAAGGCTGAATAAGGTATTATCGTGAAGTTAGGTTAGGTTAGTTTGTTTTTTTGTAAAATAATCCCAACTTTAAAACAACTTTTAAATATGTTTCACGCCTTAAAAAACTTTTGGTTTGCATAGGGGTCATCTCCTCATCAAGCTAAATCAGTTTATGCTAGTTAGAAGACAATTCACTATAATGGAATTTTACCAAACTCATATATTGAGAGTCTCCACAACTGTAAAATTATTATTGCAAATCGGCGATTGAAGTATGTATTGAAATAAATAAAACCACCAACTCTTGAGGCGTGGGTGTAAGTTTAGGCCTAGGCTATATTACATTTAAAATTACAGACATCTTAGCTAGCCCAAAATATACTATACTTAGACTACAACACCCAAGTTTATCAAACCTGACAAATGTAACTTCTGCGATAGAAAAAAGTAAGCCAATAACTAGTACTGTATATATAGCCAATAGGCCTAAATATGAATGGAAGATTTGAGCCGTGCCTATTATATTAGATTTGGTTTTAAAATGTTAACCACGACTGTAGCATAAATGTTCAAAACATGTAGGTTTATTTAAATTAAAATGCAGTATGCTAAAGGGACATTCTCTTAATTGTACTCTGAACAGGATTTGATTGGATAAGTGAGTCATTAGGGTAAACCCACCATTTTCAAAAGGGAGATACGCTTTCTGCAAAAACATAAAATAAACATTACTTACTTATTTCAGGCCAAAGTAGCTTTGATAGATGAGTCCAATGTTTTATTGTGGTATTATTATTCAATTAAGATGTGGCTACAAAGGAAATAGTAGCCTACCAAACAGTCCGATTCTGAACTGTCAAAAACCAAACCTTACAAACGTCATGTTACGTCTGCGTCGTCTGGTTTCCGTCCTCTCGCAGGAGATTCAAGTAAGACAGGGAATGGATATAAAGAGTACTATAAAACCTGTCCTGAATCATAATCGTCACTAAATCTCAAGCACTCATAAATATGTTTTTGAATTACAAAACCGTTCTCATTACCTACAAATATAGTGTTTTCCAAAACTACACTTAGATATTGTATTAAGTGGACTAAGATAACGTAAAGTCAAAGTAAAATCATTTATTGTCATAAAACACAAGTGCATCGACAAACTATTGATTATATATGCAGTCAATGGACAAACGTCCCAACAAATTCATAATCTATTTATAATTCATAAAAACAATAATTTAAATCATTACACTCTTTGTTTAAAAGAAAATAATACTCTTACACTGTTTTTAAATGTACCGTATGTGTACATTGAATATGCTTTAAAAAAGGTAGATTATTTTACAATTTGATACAGAAATACAGGGACTGTTTCTGGTAAAATGAGGTCAATTGTGATTAGGGAATAGGATATCAGGATTTCTTCTCTAACTGCCTTTTTTTGAAGAATAAAAATGGGGTTTGTTTTGGAATTTTGAAATACCCAGATTGGCAAACCATAGCTCATAATTATACCGAAAGAAACAACCATAATAAGCCAATATGAGCATCTTTTTCAAGACCAAAATGGTCAAATTGGTCTTATGTGATCGCTGAGTTAATCTTACCTGTCACCTTCTTAATATGATCACAGAAACTGAATCTAGAATCAATAAGAAGACCCAGAAAGTTCGTGCTATTACAAGTATTTACTTCAAAATCTCCTAGAACGAGACAATCCTAGCTATACGTACCGTACTTCTGTCTTCAAACTGAAACTGATCGCTTTGGGGTTGGCAGAGTTAATAAAGAGTTTGTTTGATGTAAGCCATTGTAACAAAGCACCATGTAAAAAGAAATCCACTTCGAGTTGCCTTTTGCTGGGGTTTTGATAAACAAAACAGGTGTTGTCGGCAAATAGACAAAGGTTTTCTTGATCAGTGCAGTTGTTCATGTAATTGATAAAAAGTAGAAACAATATTGGTACGAGAATGGAACATTGAAGCATTCCAGAGATAATTTGATATTCTTGAGATGTATGATTTAGAACAAATCCTGATTCATCCACAAAGAAAACTTGATCAGAATGACTACGATAAATTAAGTATGAAGAAACCCATTCAAAAGCTTTACCTCTGATGCTAATTGATGTTCGACCTTTTGCAAAAACAAAGAATGATTGACAACGTCGAACGCTTTACTGAGGTTTAAGAAAAGGCACAACACACTCTCTTTGTTATCCAAGGATGTTGAAATGTTGGAGAAAAAGTCAAACGGTGCATTTAAAGTTGAAGTAATTTTACGAAACTCAAACTGTTTATCATTTATAATATATTATTGGCATCTAAGAAAGAAGATAGGCGGCCTAGAAAAACTTGTTTAAAGATCTTAGAGAAAGTCGACTGAATAGAGATGGGTCTGTAGTTTTTAATCTGCAACCGGCTTTAAAGATTGGTTTGATAACTGAAGTCTTCAGTTGAGATGGAAATGCACCTTGGTCAAATGAAGAATTGATCAAGTGAGCAAGTGGAGAAGCAAGTTCAGAATTGCACAGTCCTTTAAAACTATCGACGGGATCATGTCTTTACCTGAAGATAAAGATTTCTTAACAGATTTAATCACACTTTTAACTTCGATATCATTTGTGGGTGCTAAAAACATTGTTTTGTGAGCCATTGGTCCTGGCATGGCTACCGCAGTCACAGAAAAATGCTCTTCACCTCCAAGTCGTTTGGCGATGGCAACAAAGTATTTTTTGAACAGTTCCGATACTTTTTTGGGATCATTTTCTACGATGCCTTGGTCGTCGAAGACGGTGAGGCTTATCTGATTTGGAGCTGTCTCTTTAATTACTTTCCAGATATCCTTGCTCAAGTTTTGGGATATCCCCAAACGATCTAAGACTTTCTCACTTTTAGCAGACCTCACAAGATTTCTTGACGATGAGTACATTCTAAGCACTCTTTATCTGGTTTCTAACAAAGATGGGTGCAGGTCTATTTTTGAAGCAAGATTTACAATTCTTATTTTGTGTTTTTTCAGGGGAAAGGCAATGTCAAAATAATAGGATACGATTTTCAGGCAGCACTGACACTCCTTTGGACGTATAAACCTCTGTCCAGTTATCTCTTCTGATAAGACATCGGAAAACACTGATATTTTGTGGAGAGAATAATCTTTTCCAAACAAATTTTGGAGCTTCTACAGCTATTTCCTTGATCGTAACATCCATAACTTGTGCATGATGGTCCGAAATCCCTGCAACGAGAACGTGCGACTGGACAACAGATTGGTCAATGTTTGTGAATATATTGTCAATAAGACTTTGAAATCCATTTAATTCCCTTGTATATGAAAAATATTGGTCGAATACCAAGGTTTCTTCGAGGTATTGGCGTTTTCTTTGTCGGTGGGAAGATCGATGTTAAAGTCTCCAGCGACAATTATCATGGTTTTGAAAATACTCCAAGCAACCATTAAAACAATCCATGAACATTTTCACATCTTCAATCCTTTGCTTTGTAGGTCTATATACAGGCGTAATTATATAGGATAATTTACTGAACCCTTCCAATAATTATAGCTCTGACAGCAGTGAACTCAGCACAGATTCCTTCTTTACAAAAGTTCTTGATATCGACAGGTTGAGTAATCAAGGATTCTTTAGAGATGACATAAACACTACCCTTGCGGAGATTTGAGCGACAGTAACCTGACGATATTAAATACCCCAGCTCACACTGCTTAAAAAAACTCTCAGATAGACATACGATGTCAGAGTAGAATATATTTAAAAGGACTTCTGGCTGATCGAGCTTGGGAAAACACATTGTTGAACATTTTGATGAATTATCCTAAGCTTTGGTTCTTGGTGGTTGTTCTGAGAATAAGCTTAACTGTTATTATTAAACTGGTTTTAAGACATTTCAAGTGTACCTTTAGACATATTTTTACCCTTAGATATACCCTTAATAAGCAATTCATGGGCATATGCCTAAAAGTACAATATTGAAATATATTAAAACCAGTGTAATAATTACGGTTCAATTATTTTTCAGCTGTACTAAATATTTTAGGGTGTAGCCTATTTCCAGGTTGTTACAACAACAAAACTTGGTAGTATTTTAATATACTGAGCACTTTAATTCGATGGTTTGTACACTGTAAAGCATGAATCATAAGTAATATGGTCAACAATCACTTTATCGTTGATCGGGCGAAACCGATGCAACGAGTAGGTGCCGAGTTTGAACCGAGCACAGCGGTGAAATATGTTCTACAAGGGGAAGTCCCCGCGTAAATGCAAAAGATCGGAAATGTTCGTGTACTGTCGGTTCTGTGTTCGGTGGTGAATCCCGCTGGTCATACAGTCTTGTGTCGCTACTGTGTTCCGTGGCCGAGGTTGCGTGGAATGCGGGCTGCGGGGGACTACAGAGCTGGCGGTCTGTAAAGTATACATAAGAAAACCAAAACCAAAGGATTTATTTCAATGTACAGACAAAAGTCTTATTTTACTTACATAGATGTTTAATATATGTATGTATATATGTGTGTGTGTACTCTCTACAGGTCACATTTCTTGTCCGACTTTCATGAAATTTGGTACAAATGTTCCTTTTGTAAATATCTCGATCAAGTTTGTTAACCAGCAAAATCGGGCTACTGTAACCCTCTTTTGGGAGGGAGTTTTGGTAAAAGTGGTTTTAATGATCTAAAAACAGAAAATGTCTCCGGTTTTCGTGAAATTTGAAATAAATATGTATTTTGATGCTATGAATCAATGTACTTAAAATATGAACATTCATTGAGTCGTTGCAAAATGGCGGCAAAAGTGTTTCTTCGCTATAACAACGTCTTAGTATTAGTAGTCCGATGTCAATAAAATTTAAATTACCTTTTACCTTCACGATATGTAATAAAACTTGCAATAGAAGAGCACGTAAGTCTGAGTCCGAAGGCCGAAGCGAGGCTGTGAGCGTAGCAAACAGCCTCGTAACGCCCGAGGCAATAGAACGGCCGAATGCCAACGAGGCTTGTGAACGGAGCGAATGAGAGTAACAAATTGCAAAGGAAATTCGATTCACTCGTGCAAGCGGCGCTATAACGCTTAGCTGTGTGTCGGCCTGTATGTATTATACAGCCTGAACAGTGTAAGGTTGTTATCCCCTGGGGACCTCCATATTTCAGTTTAATTGTAGATAAGGCAGTGTTTATTTGAACAATTTCTTGTTCGGTCACATAGGTATGATTTCACCACCGATAAAGTAGTCCTTTAACACAACAGTTGTCTACTACAGTACTATCAATACTTTTGAATGATCAACTGAATTAGATCCTCTAGACAAATATGCTGAGAGCCTTTTGTATGTTTTCTTAAGCATATATTAAACATTCTAGCAATTCATTAATTCTTAACTCTTATGCTTTCGCGGCTGATGTCATCAGGTGACAGAACCCCCACCCATGGTGTATATAAGAAGACGCCACGGCCGGCCAATCCAGTCTCAGCCAGTCAACAAGCTACTGAGGATGACTCTCCACAGCGAGGTCGAAACGTTTAGCAGTAATTATATTTCAACTGTGACGCGGTGTAAACCGGAAGCCTTAGATCTTAATTCATTAATTGTTTCAATAGTAGAAGTAGATTTATTTGTTCTAAATCGAAATAGCACTTTTCTTTCGTAAAGTACATTTTTTACCGACATTTTCAATATTTTTAACGTGAAATCAGGTGATAATAATAATTGGTCATGTCAGATGAGTTTCCATTAGTATAAACAAGACACCTTGCTTGGTTTTTATTCTGATGGAACAATCCTTGTTCGAATTAAAAATCGAGGAATTAGCTGAAAAACGACCCGAGTCCAAAAAGCCTGTTTTGAGATAGTCAACTTTGAAATTTAAACTTAAAATAATTGTATTATACTTTGTATTTTTTTACAATAGTATAAAGAATGTTGTTAGCAGGATTAATTCATCTTGTTTAAGCATATTTATTCCAAATATTCATTCCTCTTTTACTTTGATAGACATTATCAAAAAGGAGAGCCATGTCAGAGGTAGTTTTTCCATAGATAAAGTTTCTTTGAAGTAAACCTTTCATCGAATCATTAATTTATAATTTATAAGTTGTAATAATGAAACCAGAAATGTTACAAATGAAACTAGGTTTATTACACTAATTTATAATTATCTTGCATACAGTGGCGGCTCGTGACTGTTTAGCGAGGTGGTTCACACAGCCCAGGGGTCTGGGGCAAGCCCTTAGCAAAAGGGGGTCCGCGGGCTCCCCCCTGTAAAATTTTAACATTTTAAGGCTTAAAACATGGGGTTTTAAGCTAAATATTAACTAAAATTTATTCTTGTATCTAACGGTTTATTCCAAATTGTCTGATATTACCATGGTGTAACACATTATACAAAAATTTATAATTTATACCTTAAATTATCATAAATGAAACTTTGATTACGTTAAAATAATTTCTGTGCAAGAACTGAAGGGCTAGAGAGAACACACGTAATATGTCAAAAATATGCACGATATTAAACTTATATTCACAATCTGAAAACTGCAATGAAAATTAACAGCAGGAAAATAGTTATAGCCATTTTAAAATCCCAAATTATGCAAAAAGTAATGGTATTGAACAAAGATTTTGTGGGACATATTACCCCGCACGACGTGTAAGTCCGCAAAAAACGGACTTACTGAGCGATCAGTTCAAAATTTGAAACAGAAATAGAAAGCAATGGCCGAAGACAAAGGCAGTATCAGAGAAAAGTTCAATTTTTTATTCAAGTATCGGACAACACCCCTTGCCAGCAAAAATTATCCAGCACAACTGTTCATTAACCGAGAGCTTCAAAAAAAATAATTACACCTGATCAATCCTACATTTTACTGAAAAATCAAACTCAAGAATAAGGCATGAAAGTGAGGACCCTGAACATTGGGGACAGGGTTCAAGCTAGAAACTACATAACTGTTGTATCCAATTTATAGAGATTTTTGATTATGTGGAATATTGTAGTGTAGTAATATTTTTATATCATATTTTCACATAACATAACATTTCATTTATTGTCAATGTACAATAATTATTATTGATTGTGTTGACATAATGCTTAAAATTAAGTTTACAGAGAATTTAGAAATGATAAAATCTCTAGTACTGGAGTAGGCCAAATGGTCCCAAGTACGTTAATACCACATTATTAATATCATTGTTTTTGTTGTTATTGTTTGGTAAGAAATAGTTTTGAATACAACACAACTATGTTCTCAAATCTTTAAATAATTTATTAGTTATACACAATAGGAATTACTTTTCAAGGTATAGGTGTATTTTTATTATTTCCCATGCTAATTAAAAGGTGAGTTAAAGGATTGTGTTATCTTTTTAAAGGTAAAAAGGTAAAGTTTGTCTTGTTTAACGAGGCGAAGTTAGGACTACAAAGTCCTCTCTACCACTCAACCTCGACTTTTACCTAGCGTCACCGTATTAGTCACATTACAAAATGTGTAACATTTAATGCAAGTGGTGACTGCGGGGATCGAACCCGCGCCACCGGAGTGATGAGCTCCGGAGTCGCGTGCGATACCAATCCGCCACGGATCCGCTCGACATGAAACCGTTTTATCTACATGAAACCATTCAGCCGTTCTAATAACAGGTTTGAACTTCCGTAAATAGTGTCTGAACTTCAAATCAGCGTCATTATTACCAAGTTTCAACATTATTTTGAGATTCTTTCACGACTAAAATACTTTTTGTCTTCCAACCGAGGCTTGGGTTTAATGTGTCATACATGTCGTTCTCGTTACGCAGGTCATTTACGAAGTATTCGAAAATGTGTAATTGAATCTTCTGAATTTACTATCAACGCTAGAGCAGTTTTCTAGTGAAGAACATTTTTCGTTATGTAAATGTTCTCTAAAGAAGTGCTTTGATCACTAAACGCTATCCTAGTGATACATTGCGGAGCATCAGTTTGAACGGTAAACTATTTTTGTCGTTTCGTTTTGAACTGTCTATGATTCGACCTCAAATATTCCAACATCGATCAAGACGTCAATGACTATAAAGCCATCTATATTAAACCATCAGTTACGAAAAATGTAGTTTTAATAAGTTTATCGTACCATACGTCGTATATGAAAAATTAAAGCCACTCGTTAAAACCCTTAGCAATCGCACTGCTCATATTTAGTTAATAAGTTTATTAACAATAAAAGAATACAGCTATAACTCGAAAACTACTTTTACCCACACAAAAACGATAAATATTTTAAGCACAATACACTATTATAATGTGCTCTTTACCAAATGTCTATCTCAGAAATTAGCCATGACCTTTTTAATATCGGTATATTTTGTTCTTTTGACAGCTTTCCTTTTAAGGACACTTCACTATTTTCAATAATGCCAGCGCTTTTCCTTTGGTTCCTACTCGATATAATATTTAGTACAGATAATAAAACTGGAACACGAGTATAGTAATGAAACATGATATTAATATATGAAATGTCATAGATTTGATTACCTGGAGCATTATAGGTGCCATCTCCCACGTTAGTGTACGCCTAAGCAAACAGTGGAACACCCACGGCAAGTATTGACCCAGGACACCTGACCCTCCCACATCACCCACTGCACTGCCGCACCAAACACGCTACTCATACCTACATACAGACTACGTGTTTAACATTTATTAACGGAAAAACACATGTACTATTTTTTAAAATATAATTAGCTATCTTATTTGAAAGTGTGTGTGATTTTGCTCCATAAGTTTTCCAAATAACTTACTAGTACTTTGATACGATATTCTCGATTGAAGTTAGCGTCGATGTACTTGATTCGATGATGGGGCGGACAGTAACCTCTGAAGTCACGCAACTGAGGCCTGAAGCGCTGGTGTGAATGAAGTGAATTTACTTTGTAATTTATTTCCTATCCTGAAGAAGACAGCTACGATTTAGTGTCAGACTTAAGCCTTAACGGGTGATCGAGTTTCGACCTCAGATATGCGTAGCCTAATCTATTATCACATTCTTTTAAAACAATTCTACCTGCGGCCTCATTTTACGTGTTCTATTAGTACTTTGAGTCTATAACTGATGACATAAAATTAATAAGGAAGTTGAATTTTTACAAAATGTCATAAAAATCAGACAAATACTCTGTACTTAAACACAAAGAAATAAAAAGAAAGATACTCAAATACAGTTGTGGTGGAAAATTACATCTAGTAATAATCTTAGACAATGCAATGAAAAATTAAGTTTTTGGACGTGTAAGTTATTAACTTTGTGTAGTATAGCGTTCTCAGAGCAAGATGATCCTCATGACATTTCAACTTGATCTCTGGGAAGATCGGCCACCTTGTGGTGAAGGAACTTCTCCTTCATTTGTGAAGTCAGACCTACGCGGGAAGTGCGTCGGTCGAGCCTGTAACTACTGGCGTCCGTATCCGCGCGATTATTTGACGCCATGGGCAGTGCAAGTGGATAATACACCACTACCATCAGTGTCACTGTGTCAGATGTTGCTAGCTGATATTCATAACATTTAATTACGAATGTGCAATACGGTGGAATTAATTTGCACTTGGAGTTACTTAACTTTAGTTTTAGAGGGGCAAGGGGACACGCTGCCACACTCCTTACTATAAACGCGCTTGCCTTTTCCCCTGAAACGCTTAAGTGATTTCGAGTGTACATCACAATTAACGTAACCTAACCACCGTCAAATACTTATAAAACAATTTACAGGTAAACAAATCCTACATTCCACTAACCGATGCGTTCCAAAGTATGAATTAAGAAGGTTTTATTAACAACAAATTGGTATCAAAATATCGTACATTTGTTGAGAAACAACTGAACATTAGCGGAAAAAATGACTAAACAGCTGAACTGTCTCGTTTTGACCCTGTTTTCCTTTGTTCAGTTTGATTCTCAGCAAATATGCTTGTATTTAATGTTTGGGTACAAATTGCACAAAGGTTATTTGCAAAGTTTGTCTAGACCATACCGTTTTCCAGAACTCTCCAATAATATACATACGTTACCATTGTGCATTACATAATTATTGATCACGCAGGGTTTTGTTTTTAAATTTAATTCTTGTAAAATATTAATAATAATATTTTACAAATAAATATAAATTTAATTGTTATTATTATTAACGGCTCTCGTGTCCTTGTACATATTTAATAAATAAATGTAGCAGGTTTTATTAAACAAAATTGACTTTTACAATTTACCTAGATACATAAGTATACTAAGAAAGTAAAGTTGGAAGTTTATAGATAAAAACTTGTGTAAAATATAAATAGCGGTATCTAATAAACAACACTAATACATGAATTGATGATTATTTTAAAGTTGTTTTCAAGCAAATGACTTGTATATCCAAACCCAAATACCACACACTCACTGACTACGACTTTCAAAGATTATTATAACACCCCACAATTGCCTAGAAACGTATAAACATTGGCCCAACGGTTTTTCGAGTACATTGACGCACACCAAGAAAGGAACTTGACGCCTTTTTTCTTTAAGGGCAAAACAAGATCAAATTAAAACATCCCAAAACTCATTGACATCGAATCCTTATGACTAACGAGCAACAAAGTCCAAAGTGTTCAAACTTTACGAAGGTCAATTAGTGTTGTGCAACACGATGTAGGCCTATTGCAATAATCGAAAGAATGATAAAGCTCATAGGGTGAACCATTTTTGTTGAGATACGAGTATATGCTGCACGATAATTAAACCTTTTTATTTAGAATAAAATTTTGTCAAGGCATGATTTAAAAATCTCTGATTTAAAACAAAAGCAACATTATAACCAGGCCGACACGCAGCTAAGCGCTAAAGCACCGCTTGCATGAGTGAATCGAATTTCCTTTGCAATTGTTACTCTTATTCGCTCGGTTAACAGTCTCGCTTTGGCATTCGCCCTCAGCTTGACTTGAGTGTGACCACGGGTGTGAGGCTGTGTGCTACGCTCATACTTACGTATTCTTTTACTACATGTTTTAGTACATATCATGGAAGGATAACGGTTTCCAAATGCTATTGAAATCGGACTACTTATATCGCAATCTTAGCGTACATACACATACATACTGTACTGTATATGCATACGGTGTCCCTAGATGCAATATTTGTTTAACTCGTAAAGGGTGATTTTGATGAAAATTTGTGTATATTGACGTATAACAACAAAATACATATTATTATTTCAAATCTCATAAAAATCGGACGAAATGTACTGTTTTTAGATAACTCTTTTTGTGAAAAGTCCCACCGCCCTATAGGGGGGTTCCGGTAGTCCGATGTTGCTGGATAACGAACTCAACCGAAATATTTACAAAATAAACAATTTTTTAAAATTAGTGAAAATCGACAAAAATGCGACATGTAGAGATGATACGCATATATACGTATAGGGCCTACATATACTGTATACGTACGTTGAAAAAACGCTCAAAATATGTTCTGGGGGTCAGGGTCAGTGCTCATTTCATTGTCCCGGTTTGGGTCTTACCATGCTGACGGTTTGAATATCTTATTTGTTCAAAGAAAGTTGGATGATAAAAAATATGTTCCAAACATTACGTATTTCGGGCGGAAATGTGTCGATGGAGAGGGGGGATTCAGTCCATAAAACAACGCCGTTGTAAATAGTGTTCCTACGAACCATGATATAACAGCATCGTTTTTAGACTCCAAACTTTTCGGATCTTGTTTTCTTGATTTTTTACGCACCCTCAATTGAATGATTGATGGTAGATGACTACCGATTAATTATTTCGATATGACTAAGATACTCGATATAGCCAAGGTATCGATGTGTGTTACAAGCACTGGGTTGAGCCGCGGTGGCACATGCGCCTCCCTGTGGATCGATCCTGGGTTCGACCACGGCCACCTAGAGCGCGTTGTTGCAGTCGTCGATACTGGAGTTTTCTGCTGATGTTTGACACTTTGCCGAATCTCAATAAAATCTCTTGTGATTTGTGAGTGCTGTGAGGAGTACGACATTGTACATAGCTTTTAGAAATGTAAGTATTTAATAAATAAGGGAACATTATAAGAGCGAGCTGAGGTGTAGAGAAGTACGAGGAAGTCTGAATGAACGAGTGGGTAGATCTCCCTATTCACTTTGAACCCTGAAAGAATGGATCGACCCTTCAAGGTTTTATGAAGACAATCGTCTCCATTGATGATTATGATTTTAAGAGGTTTTTAAGTAGTATTGGCGTATACAAGAATGCAATAATTCTGCATTAAAACTCGGTAGGTTTTACGTCGAGGGAAATGTTTCGTCAGACTCAATCGATTGTTAAGGTGCGTGGGTGTATTCTACCACTTCGTTTGCAGTAGTACGAATTCATTTAGGTCAAAGAGCTATTCATGGACCACTTAAACACACAATACCTCAACCTGTATACATTATGAGAAATCATACATTACGGAAACTACAATTGCGCTCGATAGTTATGGTTACAATGACTCTATTGTAAGAACATTTAGTCAAGTCAAGAACGAGGTCGGTAAGCAATGACCAGTATCCGTAAAAATCACACCCGCTAACATAAAAAAATGGTAACAGTATTTCTCTTTAAGTTTGATGTAATAATATTACAACTTTAGCACGAGGTACTGTATAGGTTTGTCTTTTAAGTTGATATAAAATAAATTTGTGTGAAATAATATACAGAGTGTCCATAAGTAAAGTGCCAGACTCTGGCAAAGGGTTATATGGGTCAAAATAAAGAGAATATCAAGAATAAAAGTTTGTCCAAAAACGCTTAGTTAACCAGATATTTGCCATTTTATATTTGTCACTAATTATATTTACTATCACCACTTATCGGATTTGACTCAAACTTAGCATAAATTTGTATCTAAGTAAGACTATTTATGGAAAAAATTACCAGCATTATCTAACTTATCTTTTTAAAACGGTGGCTATTTTATGGTATTATTAGGTCCATGTTTGGCGTTACACCTTAAATAGCGAATAAACAGTGGGGTTTACGATAAAATGTAAAGAATACCGTTTTGCAGCGAAATTTTATTACCTATCTATTGACATCAAGGTAGAAAAAATCGATTAAGAATCAACAAAGTAAGAGTGGAAACCGTGGCAAACATCAAGATCATAAGGTGGAAAGTTGTCTGTTTTCAGCCAGAGTTTCCCCTAAAGCTTCGGTGTTTCCTGATAAATTTTCATGAACTTGGTGTCAAAAGATAGGTAATAAAATTCACTACAAAACGTTATTCTTTACATTTTATCGTTAATCTCACCGTTTATTCGCTATTTAAGGTGTAACGCCATACATTTTTAAAATTACCATAAAATATCCACCGTTTTAAAATTATAAGTTAGATCATCCTGGTAATTTTTCTATAAATGGTCTTATTGAGATACAAATTTATGTTAAGTTTGAGTCACATCCGATAAATGGTGTGGGAGATAATAAATAATTAGTGAAAATATAAAATGGCAAATATCTGGTTAACTAAGCGTTTTGGAAAAAATCTTTATTCGTGATTTTCTCTTTATTTTGACTTATATAACCTTTTCCCAGAGTCTGGAACTTTACTTATGGGACACCCTGTATACAACGTAATATATAAAGTTTTAACACAAAGGCTCAATACGTGTTTTGGGGACCAAAATCGGGGCTCATTTCATGGTTCTATCCAGGTTTGGATCTTATACCATGCTGATGATACGAATATCTTATTTTTCCAAACGACTATAATCAAAGACAATTCATTGTCTTTGCTATAGGCCTATTCTAGTTATTCTGCGGTTGACACTGCGTCAAAAAATCATAAAATTTAGCTTGAAATAGTCTCGCTAGTACCAGCTCCAGTCACTGATTGGCTGAAACATCCTGAATAGCTGAATACCTGAAATCAGTGACTGAAGATGGTACAGCGAGACCGAACTATTTCAAGCTAGTTATTATTATGATATTTTGACGCGGTGTGAAACGGAAGAACTAGATTATAGTTGTGACACCGGCCGCGAAAGCCAAAGAGTTTAGTTTCCAATGGACATTTGCTATTAAATAATTTATCAACGTTTGTATCCATGTAATTCAATATCTTTTTAGCAAGCAACTTATATTCAAAGATATAATAACCCAGTAACGTATTTGATCAAGAGCCTGTGTTGTTTACAAATTTAATATTTTTAATTATTATATATATTTTTAATCTTTTTAACGGCAAGATCTTTAAGACTATTGTAGCTATGTGCATTGAAATTGTGCATTACAGTAGCCGACTTTCAATGCTTCCCAAATGAAATTTCTCTCTTCTAAATTATTTGAACAGTGAATTCTATACATTAGTTGATGGGATCGGTAGTACCTTTTCCCTCGGTGAAATCAAACTGGGTTTAGAGAGAACTTTAAACTGCGTCAAAACAAACTTAATGTGATTAAGAATATTTTCCTAAAAGAAGGTAGTAAAGATATTGTTCTGTAGTAACACACAGGAAAGGAAGGGTTGTTTGTAAAGGAAGGGTGCATATGTTGCAGGGCTGCTACGGATCCGGCTGGAGGTCTGGCGCCCGCTGCGGGCGAGGATGGTATCGTGGGCGGTCCTCGCACACCTCAGCAGATCGCGGCACAGAAGCGACTCCAGCAGACACAGGCTCAAGTGGATGAGGTCAGTGTCACAACTTTCATAGATACGATATATGGAACGTTCTAAACTTAAATACGAGTGTGAAGTTGTAACAAATACATGGACCGAAGAAAATTTTAAAGCAAAAGCTACAAAATTGTGATTCTAACCGGGCCTAGAACCCGAATCCCCCAATTGTCATATGAGTGTGTACATCATTCGACTCGCCTATTTTCTTTTTGGTATCAAAATTTGGTTGTACTTTTGAATTAACTGTTTTTTTTATTAACATGAGAATGTCAAATCAGGAATTTCATTCAGAATTGTAAGACAGATGATAGAAGGTCTCTTTATGTAACTATGAGATATATGACCAAATGACATAAAAGTAATGTCTAAAAGGCATCATTCAAAAGGTTTAATAGTCGCTATTTCTAACGGTCAAATAGTACAGCCAGTTTTACCGTCGAAAAAGATACAAAATAATTGTGACTTGGTTTCTATGCTTAAATTTCGGGTGGATTCCAACTCACACCCCTAAAAGCGAAAGTTCGAGGCGGTCCGAATTCACACCCCGTGAACATGGATGAGCAATAATTACAGTACGCATCGCTACATCTTTGACAAGCGGCACACTGTACAATTGAGTAAATTGTATTTAATTGTCATTAAAATTCCAAAAATTAAGTAGAAAACTTGATCAGAAACAATTGTCAAATTTTAAAAACAAAGTAGTTCTGAATTAAAACACGTTTTTATTTATTTTAACCAATCAAGCAATTTCAAAGTTAATAAATATACATTGAAAACACCCGTGCCTTTGATAAAAAATCACAAATTTATCAGCTATACAAATTGTAGAACTAAGCCAGAAAACCATACGCGTGTAGTAGTAACAAATTAGATTTCGTGTATGTTGTGTGCATTTTTCTGTTTACATAGACTACCTTTTCATTGGTTCCAGGTTGTAGATATAATGAAAACCAACGTGGAAAAAGTACTGGAGAGGGATCAAAAACTGTCGGAACTGGATGATCGGGCTGGTAAGTAATCACTAATAAGTAGAAGTAACATCAACTGTACGGGTAGTTCGAGTCGGTTCATTAGTGTCCAGGGTAAATACTGTATTCGTCTTTAAAGACCCTTCTGATTAGAAGTATTTATTTTAATATTCATATATATTATTATTTCACGAAATCAATCTTTGCATGAACCAAAACTGTTTTCTCTTCAATGGCCAATACTATAATCAAATTGAGGGAACAACTATGGGCAACCCCCTATCCTGTTTCATAGCAAACCTTTTATGAGCTACTTCGAGACCACAGCTAAAAACACTTTCAATATTTTCCCAGGATCTGGATTCGTTACGTTAATGACGTGTTTGCAGTGTTTGACCAAAGAGAAGATCTTCAAAATTTCATTCTACAACTAAATTCCCTTTTTTCGTCTATAAGTTTTGCCTTTGAAATTGAACAAAGCAACTCAATACCTTTCCTTGATTTATTAATTTCCAAATTACCATCGGACCTACTAGATTTTGACATTTATAGAAAACCTACCCAAAATTATCGTCCAATATACCTGCTGACTCGTATCACCCTCCAGACCAAAAAAAGAGCAGCAAACAATTTCTTTAGTCCACCGATTAGTTAACACTCCCTTATCAGAAGACTAACAAAAAAGAAGAAGACAAAATCAAAGATTTGTAAGGTTCAAATGATTGACAATATAATAAACAAGAAAAAACAGAGGCAAATTAAAATTCGAGATCAACCCATTTTCAAAACAGTTATAACCCCAAAAATACATAGAAAAGCTGTAACTACGGTCCTTTATCTGAAGAAATAAGAAAAGTTTCAAAAAACCTTCAAACATTAATTTATCTTTTAAATATCCAGTAAAATCTTTTTAATTTATCCAATAAAAATAAGTTAAAATCTATACTTGGCAACCCTAAAGATAAAATCCAAAATGAAGACAAATCAGGAGTATCTGAAATACCATGTAATAACTGCGACTGCAAATACATCGGAAAAAATTAAAGTAAGATTAAAAGAACACACATACTATTTTAAATATAACAAAGAAGATAAATCCGCCATTGCAAAACACTCTTGAGAATCAGGACATCATTTTTCAAAAATTAATCTACTAAAAGAAGTTCAAAATCCAAAATTATTAGATGCATACGAATCATTGTTCACGAAGAAGAATCAAAATTATTTAGTGAACAACGGCCTGGAGCGTTTCAAATTTCCCTGTTTCTCATATAGTATCAGGACCAACAACAACTAATATTAGTATTTAATTTAATTTGAATCATTTTATAGTTCGTAACATGTATTAATTACTATTAATTTAAAATCATTGTTTCCTTCAGTTGCTGAGAGTCTCTGACGATGGATGCCATGCATTTGAAAAGCCTCAGAATTAAACAGTTTTCTTTATTAGACAGTTTGATGTTTTAAATTTCTAAATAGTCTAATAAGATCCCTCTTCAAGATATAGGCTATACTTAACCAGACTTACATAGGAAAACATAAATTATGACGCCAACGATCAGCCAGCCTGGTATCAAAGTAATGTTTGGAAGCACTCAGAGCCTCCATACACATCCTGATATAATAATCAGGAACTTGTCCAAACATTCTTAGCCATTTTATATTCGTGTTAAAACTCATTTTGTCCTTGAAAGTTTACGTTTGTTGAAAAGTCTACGAGTAAATGAATTTTTGAATAGTATTTTACTAGATAACGTTTGGAAAGAATATATCAATGCGTCCAGATTGTATATCCAACGTTATTAACACAACTTTATTAACGAGATGGTCCCTTCGACTTCACATTATTGTCTCAAATTACATGCAACCAGAAAGGGCGTTTTATGGAAAACAAACATTATTTATTTTCCAAACGTCTCACAACAAAGTTGTTATAAATATTATACAATAATTCATTATATCATCGAGCTAAATAAATATAATACGACTGTGACTGAAATCTTTTGATTTGATCGTGCTTGTTTGTAACATAACTCCATTTATAATCAAAATTCTGTTCTAAATCAATTGCGGTATATTGTGTTACAGATGCACTTCAACAAGGAGCCTCACAGTTCGAACAACAAGCTGGAAAACTAAAGAGAAAATTTTGGCTGCAAAATTTAAAGGTATGCATTTATAGTTTCAAAAGTAATATACACTCGGGAAGCCTCAAGTCAAAGATTGCACGAAGGTGTTTCTACCCTCATCTGTTCAAAATAATAGTTCAAAAATCGAAAATAAGTAGATCAAAATAATATTTGTATTTTATTATAGCTTAAATAATTACTAAAGACAAAGGTTGCCCAGTCAAATCCAGTCAAGAATGTATTTAAATCCTTAAAAATTCAGTAGATTCTTCCACATATTTCCTATGGGGCACAGTGGTCTAGCAAATCGTCAGAACGTATTACTCGTTAGCAATTATTTTAAGAGTACTTGCTAATGAGATGGTACTTTAGTTCTACATGCACGTGAGATCCAAAGGAATTATTGTTAAAAAAATTAAGAAATAATCTCGGGGTGAATTTAATTCGACAACCCATGTTTTCGTTGGAAGATGGAATATCATCTAACTTACAACTATAATTAAATTATAATATCAAGTAGACTTCTGGATGTTGCTGTCAATGTTGCTATATGCTTAGTTCTATTAACCTAGGCGAACCTGTTACGGTTGAACAAATAACTAATGTATCGTATTATAGCCGACATCACGAGTGGATTATGTGCTAGGGTGTAACTTTAGTCTGTGCCTTGTGTTTTGTTCATTTCACCAAACTGTTTTGTTAGTTTTTAGGCATTTTCCAGCTTTCACGTCGATCACAATGAAATCAACTAGTATCTCTTACTTATGCTTATACACATAGTTCTTGAAGCATGTGTAATTGCTAATGTTTTCAGTAAAATTTATTTAGTTGAATTTACTTAGCTTTAAAACGTTTACTGTATGGTTTGAGCTGGCAAGGTTGAGTTTGTTTTTGACTGCAAATAAGGCATCAACAGTTGATGAGATATTGTTAATAAACTTACTACGACTGTAAAGAGCCTAGAAATGGTCAGAGCATGGTAAGACAAAGTATAGTAACCAAGCAATAGCAAGACTTAACTTCTTTATATCTTTAGCAAAACCTTAACTGTTTGGATAAATCTTCAATCACCATTAGCACTTTTAATGGGAAACTAATTTTTAAATCCACCGATAAAACAAAAGGCTTGTGGATTTTATTGATATTGTATCTTTTGGTGGAACCTGCACGTGATTTATTAAATGTTTATTTATTGATTAAATTTAAAAACCACCAATTTTTAAATAGTCAGGTTACGGTCGTTTAGATCATTAGAAAAATGTAAAAGAGTTCCAAACTTTCTAAATTTTGTTTCTAGTTATCGCTTTATTCAGCGATAAAATGTATTAAAACATGAAAAGGCTTTTCAAGTTGGATTCTAGAAGAGACAAAAGTGGATATAAAATAACCATATTATATATAACACCAAATGATTGAAAGTTAGGAACCAAACAAAAAGGTTGTTTTGAGTTATGCCAACAGAGACAATATGAGAACCGAGATAGAGTTGTACTATACCTATAAATTATTGTCTTGTATATATTGGATTTAAATTAAGAAGAATAAGTTAGAACTAGAGGAGCTTTACAGAACTGCTTAAAAAATGTTGTTTACTTAGATGATTTGTTATCTTTAGTAATTATTTGGCAATAGCTTTAGATTTATATTACTGTATATCTTTTGTTGGTGAATTAAATGAATTTATTTTGAATAAAATAAGGTCAAATGTATGTTGAAATCAATATTTTAGCTGCAAATATTATTAATTATATCAAGAATTTTAAAGTCTTGGGTGACTTTAATATTTATGTAGGCCTACAAATACCACTGTTTTAACCCATATTATTATATAATATGTTAGCTAACATGTAAAAGCCATAGAAGTGTTTTAATGAAATAAAACACGTTTTGCCATAAAAATAACCCAACTACTTATTCATTACTTATTTGTTTATGTTTATCAAAGAAGCTTTAATAAAAATGTTTTAACCTTTTTATTGTTTTAGTTTAAAATATACTGTACGTTTGAAAATGTATTGAAAAGATCATTTAATACGCGTTTAAAATCAAATCGTTGAATTCCAAATTATTGACAAAATTGTTTTGAATGGTTTACCATAAAACAATAGTTTTAAATTGTAATTATTTTAACTGGTCGTTAAGTTTTTAAAATTATAGTTTTATATTAAACTTTATTAGAAACCTTTTGCCAGTAGTTTTGAATTCATAGATTTGATTATGTATGATTGAACATCATCCATAATACGTATAATATTCGAACCGTATTTATTTACAAATTCACAGTACGGAGCCCAAAAGTGCATAATCTTGACCCTGGTTATGTTTGACCGTTGTTTTAACTAACCACCTCTCCAGCTTATTTTTTAATGCACTTGGCGTTAACTCGAATATGAAATTCGCATATTATATATTGACAAGTATAAACATATGCAATATATATTTTATAATCCATATTGATCTTGACCAATAGGTGTGCATTTCATTGTCATTTGGTAGATTTACAAAATTTCATGAAAAGGGAAGCTTGTTGACAATAGTTCAAGTTTGAAGGCTGAAGTGGACACTCTTACGAATTCAACTCAACTGGGTTATATGGTTTTCATTATACAGAGTGATTCGCTTAACCTGTCTCAAACGTATTACAAACTAACCAAAAGTCAGACGAAACAAACGTTATCCCCAGCAAAGCCCGCCTGAGGATTAAAGAAAAAATCATTTTAAACCTCTCATTATAAAGGGGTTGCCGTAAAACTAAAGGGCTCGAATCAAATTAAACGGTTTTTGGAAGTTTTTTCCTTGTTGAAAATATGTACTACTGTAACATATTGTTGGAAAGCTTAGATAATTTTAAACTAAGATTTCTAACTAGAGTAAGTCTATTATGCTTTTACAAACCACATTAAAGTACTCACGAGAATTTTAACCATTTTGTAACGGCTCAATACTTTTGGGATAATTTTCACAAAATGCTGTAAAAGCTTCCCAATAATAAATAATGCTATGACCTACATGAAAAAACATCAAGATTCAAACACATGACAATTCGGTTTTAGGTACATCTTTTAGATAAACTAAGAGGCTTAAAATGATTTTTCCTTAAACCCTCAGGTGTGGTGTGCTGAAGATAAGGTTCATTAAATCTTTCTGTGACTTCTGGTTAGTCTGTAATCGATATAGGACATTTATGTTCACATCGCCAAGTCTCGGCATAAACGTTAATTACAGTTAAATAGCTTGGAGGATATCCCGATGCATTTAATCTTATTAAATGTAGTAGTTTAATAGGACCTGATTATGTCTCAGGTTTATTGAGTTTGTTTTGTTTGTTAATTTATTGATAGACAACATACATTAAATCCATGCACACATTGGATTAATTACATGAATTTCACAGATTATCAATGATTGGGTTGAAGATTTCCCATCGAAACCGTGTTATGAATATAATCGCTTCACAATTATTTTGTTACTCTTACAGTTTTCTGCAAAATAAATTCTGCTTTGGCTGGTAGTTTACAGCATGGGAAAGAATGGCAATCTATAGAACTTTTTCACAATACACATTTAACATTTTTCTGCGTTACATCAGATTTACTCATTTTTAATATTCAGGTTAGTTTGTTTGATGAAAATGCGTATACGTTTGTTCTTGAATATTTTAGCAGAGTCAGTGATGGTTTTACCTAACAAGTTACAATGTTGACGACGTGTTGACATAAACTGTGCTTAGGTTAGCCATCACTAACTCGCTCACACAAGCATGCACTCAAGTCAAGTCTACTCTACAGTACAGTACAGCATGGTGAAACTGACTCATTTATAAAGCTTGGTTTTACACACATTTCAATCTGACAATGATTATTCTATCCACCATCACACACGACTGTCCGTGCATTACCTCCACACAGGTTTGTCAACTTCATCCTCCGACCAATCTACAGTCTTCAAGGTATATACTCGTACATGTATAACATAGTAGTGATGCGTTGCACCAAGAGTAACATAGTTCTCGTAGACAAGGGGGAATGGTTAGGAAATAGTTTCCCGGGGAAGTGACAACTTTCTGTCATATTATAAATAACAATTAATGTGCTTCAGGCATTCATGATAAGGATTTATGTAATATAACTGATATATTGGCCTCTTTTGAGATTTATCACATAATACATAACAATGTTAAAGACAAAACTGTAATGTCCCAAACAATTAAAAAAAGTATTTATTTAGTATCTATTTGGGTTTATAAAACACAAAACTTATACAAGAATAATTCAGTAAAACACTAGAGATGAACTTTTTAATATATTGAGAAATTGGGGAGGATGGAAACTAAATTGTGCAACTGAATATGTTAAATGAGACCATTACCTTTGTTTTTAATACTATAACTAATCAGTGTAACTATAACTTTATTTAAAACTAAATGCCAACTTTTTCACCTTTTGTAAAAACCTAACTAATATAAAACAAACGAGTACAGTATAGTTATGAACTGATTTATGTTCAACATACAATTTTTCATTTATGTTGTTTTATGAATGGTTCCAGAGAAGGAACACGGAATTTGAACTTTAAAAGTTTCAGACAGTTCAGAAAATTTATAAATGATTTGTTTATATTTTTTTATAATGATTTATTATGAAGAGACTAGAACCTTGACATAAAAAACTTTGTTGGAAAATCAAAATAGTGACTAACAGGTAAACAAAGAGTTTTTCAGAATATGTTACCGTTAGTTTTCTGATTATTTTGATAAATGAAACCATTTACCGAAGTTGGCATTTACCAACTTTACCTATGGAACACTTTGTCTTACTATATACAAACATCTCATACTTTACACACCTGAGCAAGTCCACTTAAAATAACAACTAGGTTTTACGTCTCTGATGTGTTCTTTGATGTTTAAACAACATAAAAGTGATCTGTAAAACATGACGATTAATTATTAACTTTCAAACCTTCAGACTATAATTCATCTGAACGTAAGAAAAGATAATTTCATACCGGTTATAGTATTCTTTGTTCAGACAAATATTAATTGCAAAATTATAAACTTCTTATTTCAAAAACACAAGATTTACTTTAAGGTAAATTATGATGAAAAAGTGATATACAAGTGTATGATCAAATGTAAGCGTATAAGCAGGCACCGTCTCAGGGGCGCATTGGAGAGAATGGAAAAAGGTGAGTTTTTAACAATCAATAGAATACCAATCGTAGATGCATGCCATTTCCAATAAACACGAACACAGCATGCCATTGGCATTTCCTTCCAGACAGTTCACACTCGAACACTTCAACTCCAAAATACAGGGTGGCCGTTTTCTCTGTGCCGCTATTGGGATCGTGTAAAATATACAACTTACAGCGTACTCGAAAGTTAAGGTATGACATTACCTTATATTTTAATCTCAATGAAAAATAAGAATTTACAATTTAGATTATGTTAAATCTGTCATTTTCGGTATTGTTTGACCTAAGAATTTCGTACGGAAATCCCTACCTTTATATTTAATGTTGAATTTAATATTTAATGATTTGGATTCTTTTGACTATATTGGGTAAGAGCTATACCTTTCATAAATAGTGATACATGTTATTTCTATAAGCTTTCTTCAAAGCTTTGGTGGGCTCCTCCTAAACCATTAAAAATCCATCAAAAGAATGTCAAGGCAAAAGGGCTTACAGCCTTAGAATATTGCGTAAAATCAAAAATTGGCACATATGTTAGGGGTTGGAAAACATTATTAAGTTGACCACCCAATTATAAAACCCTCTTCTTTGTTAAGGTTTTGAAAAATATAAAGTCTTTCTTTTATTGTACAGTTAATAAAAATAAGACAATGGACACCGCTTAAACTTTGCTGTGAATGTTATAGTTTTAAAGAAAACAATGGTAGCACAGCTAAACCGGCCATCCTCTTGTATACTTCCTTACATGAGTTCAGACTTCAGTCAGATGATCTACGGATGAAGAGAGTAGTGACGCTGGTCTTTTTAAACCTGAAACTAAATAAATATTGTACTAACCTACGAGTTTAAAACTAACGTCGTTAATTTTCCGCGTGGTTTACATACTTTGTTAATGTTAACTTAAACATTGTAATAATTTAAAAGTTGTTTATTTTTTAGTAATGGTTTAAAAAGAAAACAATCATAAAACACGGCTACCTAACAACCGAAAACTAATTGATATAATTAATAATGGATTTAATTAAAAAAAATCAATATATGTTAGTTTTATTACGACAGAACACTTTTGGAAATTTTTTAACGGACAGCGGATATAAACAAGAGTGTGTGGCCAGGAAACGGGTATTCTTTTGGCTCTTCGGGCATTTTTATGAAATTTATCATTGAAAACTATTTTTTAACACACACTTGGTTCTAATTCAAAAAATAACAATTTATCAGTCATTTTACAATAAAGTTGTGTCGAATACAACAAACAAACCATAAATAACTTAAATACGTTTAACAGTTTTAAGCTCAAAATTTATCCCTTAGTGGTTTGGAACTACAGGTATTTGATACATTTGTCTTTCTACATGCTACATGCTACAATGCTCTTGCCTACGTATCTTCAGATAGAGTAGTTAGTTGTTTGTTATGGCTATAGTGAAACAATCATGACTTTTCTATCACCAACACACACATAACCACTAACCACTTAACTATCAAGCAGGTTTATGGGGGATCAACTAAGTCCCGATTCAAAACTTTGTTCAGAAATAACGAAGCTAAGTTTCACCTCGCAATTTATGGACTTTATTCTTTGATTCTAGCCCAAAAACCTGCTGTAACTATCGCTTTTCTTGTTAGCCTATAAGATCTTGGGCACAATGTGCTATTGTTAGTCTAGCAAAGGCTGAACCGTTATTGGATTGTCTACATCGTGTCTTCAGTTTTTCACTTTGATTAATTATAAAACTGATGTTTTGTTTTCGTTAAGAATAATACTAACATAGAGTTTACATGCAGTACATAACGATTCAAATACGAGGAGGGCCCGCTTCCTCTCTGAAATATCTACCGAGTCTTCTTGAAGGTTTAACGAAAGACGATTCGCTGGATACATTTTGATAACTTTAAGTAAAGTGCAAACTCATGATTTGGAAAGACATATAGTTTCAAGTTCAAGGAGACGTTGGAAAATGTAAGATGAGCACGAGTGAAATGTGTCAGCCATTGCTAGACTTGTGAAATGTAGAGAACTGATGTGGTTGTAACTGTGTGTTGTGTGTAACAGCCAAGTTCATGCCGGACAAGCAGGAACAGCCGATGATGATGTACCCCCCGATGCAGCAGATGCCGCCCCAGATGCAGCAGCCCCCCGCAGCCCCCGCCCCAGCAGCATCCGCCTCCTCCCACCACTAGACACACTTCACAACAGACAACCTAGCTAACAGAATATTGTTTGTGTATCACGTTCAAATCATTCTAATATTATGACAAATTGATGAAAATTACTATAAAAGTGTGAAAATTTAAATGAAAATGCTGAATAAAATGGCGTTTGCACGGTTAGGCTTAGGCCTAATGATTAAAATGAACTTAATGTGACAACTAACAATATGATTAAAGTAACAAAAATCACCTAAAATTATCATTGAGTTGTAAGGTATAAATATTACAGAACGATTAACTTGTAATCAATGGTTGCTAACGTAAAATAGTTTTACGTGGAAGAGGAATATCATCTGTATTAGAATGCAGCAATGTTAAATTGGTTTTATTTCTGTAAACACCTAATAAGGTGTGACTTTGAGATAAGTACGTTAGGTTTGTAGATATACTCTGATAACATTCCTAGTAAACATGTACATTTCTGATAATACTTTTGCGAACACTCGTCATTACTAAAATATGCGACCACTTTCACCAATAGCTTAATAAATGTTAGCGAAGAAAAATTAAGATTTTAATTTGTGTAAATGCCACTGGCAGTTCAGAGATTTATCTGTAATAATTGTCGGTATATTCAAACATAACCTGCCAGAAATCGGATTCATTTAACTTACATTTTGCAATAATTTAAATCTGTAGCCTGTTTTGTATTTTGTGTAAAAATACAATATTGTAAATGTGCTAATGAAAATAAATTATTTGGTACATTACGTACAATAGTATTTAAATAATAGTTTGTACTTTAGATTATTCAGCGATCTAACATTTCAGTTTGGTTTACGTGACCACAAAATATGTAAAATTTAAACGTTAAGAAAAAATACCTCTTTGCTTGTATATAAGTAGCCGAACAATATAAACATAGTAACGTAAGGGTTATATTCTAATTGACCTTATTTTAAATTAAACTGCCTAACTTCTTTAGGTCTAGTACTTAATTTGTTTAATTATGATGTAGGTTTCATTTGCAGCAATTATCACAACAGTAAAGTTGATTTGTTTTTTTTAAGATACATAATTACCAACAATATCATTTAAATGTTATTAATGTCAAAGTTTATTATAAAATAAATAGAGTATTGTGTTGCAATATCGTATGGTAGTTATTCTTCCTAATTCTGATTTGTTTATGTGATACTCACTCAAAGTAGAAGTAGAAGATATTTCATATAAAGTAATGAACTATCACTTGTGACAATAGGCTGAAAGTACAGTTGATCTCATCATCTCATCTCTTTCTATACAAATTCTCATCTCTCGTTTTATTCAATCTCATCTGTTCATAAGGAATAGAGGGGCTACACAAAAAAGAAGGACATTTATTTTGTACAGCCCCATCCTGAATTATTGCTTTGTCCCTTCGCCCTGACAACTGATAAAATAAATTGTTTAAAAACTCCGAAATCTAAATTATTGCTTATACGGTAGTTATGAAAAGTAGTATGTTGAACCCAATGAATAAGTAACCAATAATGTTAACAATTAACAGTCTTATAGTTAATTATCAGATGGTTCGTTGATCGCATAAATTAGAAATCAAAAGCTCTTTTTATTCTGATGTTGTTGTAGTTAAAAACCACGTTTCTTTAGAATTTCATCAAAATCGGACGAAATGTAATGTGTTTAAATAATGGAAACCTCTGCTTTGGTGAAAAGTCCCTCAAATAGGGAGTTCCTGTGATCCGATTTGCTGGTTAACGAACTCGACCGAGATCTTTAAAAAAAAACATTTGTACCAACTTTGGTCAAAATTGGAGAAATAATGCGACCTATAGAGATGATTCACATATATACGTACATGTTTATAGACCGACAAGGGACTAAAGTGGATAATTCAAATGGAAGAGAGGAGGTGGAAAAAAATTGTATGCACGAAAGGGACTTAAACGTGAGAGTGAATGGAAAATTTTAGTTCAATCAACTTTTCTGACAATTGCCATGCATTATAAAAGGTTTTGCAATAAAACTTGTTTGATTTATTTATCCATACAAAGTTAATCCTCAAAACGTGTTCTGGGGCTTTTTTGGGTATCAGTGCTCATTTCATGATCCCGAGCCTAGATCTGTCATGCTGGCGGCACGATTATCTCATTTTTCTAAAGGAAAATCGATAAAACAATCGCCGCAAGTCAAATTGTATAGCCTACTCGTTTCCATGAAGTCAGTTAATACATACTATTTATAAAAGCCCCTTAAAAATGTTCATGCACATTAGACTTTAAGCCTAAACTCTACACTGTACTATCAGTTGTGCATTTTAACAGTTAAAAGTTGTAACATTTTATACAAATTAGCTATAAGTTCAATACTCTTCATAACAAACTGAAGACATATTTACGATACTATATTAAACTTAATGACGCATACATATACCATATAATATGTGTTGTTGTTCCTTCATCGTTGAATTTAAAGTTGACTAACATTTTCAAAGTTAAGACGACAAATGGTTTGAGCTCAGTATACATTGACTGAAGTGCATTTTCTTGTAGTACGCTGTAAATTTGATGCCGATAGTTTCTTTGTTCTTATTTCTAGGAAGAACTTAAGAAGGCAAAAACATCTAATTGTTTAAGCTAATGATGAAATTCTGCGAACGCTGTTGTAGGCGCATATTTGTATCCGCTATCCGGATAGTCACGTGACTCGGGTCGAATGTCAGATACCGCTTTACCGCTTCAGCTGCAGCAATATCAGCTGTTTCTCCGATGACAACAGCTGATTTTCTGAACTCGCCGACTGCCGACAGGTGGCGGGCCATTCCATCCGTTGCTTTACAGTATACTGTTTACTTGCAAACAGTGCGCGCTTGTTTCCGATAAGTATCGTTTCCCATGTGTTTTAGTTAGTTCAATTTAGCACCACATCGGGTTCTTGACATGACAAACAGCAGGTTGAACACTCAACATGAATACCAAACAACTCTTGTAAGTATTATATTTATTTTGTTTGAAATATTTGTTTGGAATTGAGTTCTGTCAATTGTGTTGTTGTTTATGTTGTTGTGAATATGGACAAGTACAAAGAATACTTTGCCCAGTACAAAATTGTGTTATTGTGAGTATGAGATTAGGTTTGTAATATAATCAGAAACAGTAATGAATCCATATTACGAGTGTTGAATATATAAAATTTCCTTTGCAATTTGTTACCCATTGATTCACCTCAGCCTCACTTCTCGGCCTCGGCCCATAGTTACGGCTTTTTTTACTGAAAGTTATACTTGGTTATTTTGAAAGAAACACAATTTAAATATCAATTAAATCGGACTATTTATTCAGCTGTTACAGCGAAAATCACTTTTCTGACCGCCATTTTGACACAACTTAATGGATTTCCATTTTGGTACATTGACGTACAGTAACAAAATACATGTATGTTTAGAATTTCATCAAAATCGGACGAAATGTAATGTGTTTAAATAATGAAACCCTGCGTGAAAAGTCCCTCAAAGGGAGTTCCTGTGATCCGATTTTGCTGGTTAACGAACTCGACCGATCTTTACAAAAACATTTGTACCAACTTTGGTCAAATTGAGAAATAATGCGACCTATAGAGATGATTCACATATATACGTACATGTTTATAGACCGACAAGGGACTAAAGTGGGATAATTCAAATGAATGAGAGAGAGGAGATTGGAAAAATTGTATGCACGAAAGGGACTTAAACGTGAGAGTGAATGGAAAATTTTAGTTCAATCAACTTTTCTGACAATTGCCATGCATTATAAAAGGTTTTGCAATAAAACTTGTTTGATTTATTTATCCATACAAAGTTAATCCTCAAAACGTGTTCTGGGGTTTTTGGGTATCAGTGCTCATTTCATGATCCCGAGCCTAGATCTGTCATGCTGGCGATTACTCATTTTTCTAAAGGAAAATCGATAAAACAATCGCCGCAAGTCAAATTGTATAGCCTACTGTTTCCATGAAGTCAGTTAATACATACTATTTATAAAAGCCCTTAAAAATGTTCATGCACATTAGACTTTAAGCCTAAACTCTACACTGTACTATCAGTTGTGCATTTTAACAGTTAAAAGTTGTAACATTTTATACAAATTAGCTATAAGTTCAATACTCTTCATAACAAACTGAAGACATATTTACGATACTATATTAAACTTAATGACGCATACATATACCATATAATATGTGTTGTTGTTCCTTCATCGTTGAATTTAAAGTTGACTAACATTTTCAAAGTTAAGACGACAAATGGTTTGAGCTCAGTATACATTGACTGAAGTGCATTTTCTTGTAGTACGCTGTAAATTTGATGCCGATAGTTTCTTTGTTCTTATTTCTAGGAAGAACTTAAGGAGGCAAAAACAGCTAATTGTTTAAGTTAATGATGAAATTCTGCGAACGCTGTTGTAGGCGCATATTTGTATCCGCTATCCGGATAGTCACGTGACTCGGGTCGAATGTCAGATACCGCTTTACCGCTTCAGCTGCAGCAATATCAGCTGTTTCTCCGATGACAACAGCTGATTTTCTGAACTCGCCGACTGCCGACAGGTGGCGGGCCATTCCCATCCCGTTGCTTTACAGTATACTGTTTACTTGCAAACAGTGCGCGCTTGTTTCCGATAAGTATCGTTTCCCATGTGTTTTAGTTAGTTCAATTTAGCACCACATCGGGTTCTTGACATGACAAACAGCAGGTTGAACACTCAACATGAATACCAAACAACTCTTGTAAGTATTATATTTATTTTGTTTGAAATATTTGTTTGGAATTGAGTTCTGTCAATTGTGTTGTTGTTTATGTTGTTGTGAATATGGACAAGTACAAAGAATACTTTGCCCAGTACAAAATTGTGTTATTGTGAGTATGAGATTAGGTTTGTAATATAATCAGAAACAGTAATGAATCCATATTACGAGTGTTGAATATATAAAATTACTTATTTCGTGTAAAGTTAAACCTTGATCCAAATGAAAGCTGCTCACCGGTATTTCAATATCACAGTTTTAGAAATTATTATTATACTTCCACGTTTATTGTAGTGCTAAATTGTTATACAATAAGTTCTACATAATCTATTTCGTAACTATTATATGGTCTTAACAGTTTATATCATTGTTGTAGTAAGTGTAATTCTTCGTAAAAGCCAAGTTAATTGTGATTGTTAAATTTAAAGTATGTCTCACTAGGACTGATTGTGAGTTCAGTGCTTTAAGTAGCCACTGCATTATTCAAAAGTTTAGCTGCATAACACTAACAGGAGTATATGTGAAGTGCATGCCTCCATTTCAAATTAAATTGGTTCTTAATTGGAAATGTGACACTTTGAGTCTGAATTAAAATGAAGTTTGGATTTATTAAAAAGTGTAGAGCAAACATGATTTATTTCGGGTGGGACAACCGACTTAATATATCTTTAGAATGCCAAAATTGCTATCAGAATTATTTGCGGATTAACGGGTAACCTTGACATAAAGGTAAATCAGACGTTTCGATGCATTTATATTTTAAAATTATAACTTTTGCAAAGAAAAGTTTGTTTAAGATGTCAAACTTTTATTTAAGACGATACTTTTACAAACCTACGAAAAGTAAATGAAAAAGGTATTTTTTCATTTTGCCGTAAACACAGATGATTTAGACACATGCATTAACATGCTAAAGTGCCACTTTTAAACCCAGGTAAATTAAATATTGTTTTGAATTTTGCCTTTCACCTTATAGTAAATCAGTGTAACAGCTGTTTCTTCAAAATAATATAAATTGACTCCTGAGTTCAAAACAATATTTACTTAGGTTTCTTTATGCTATTAATAAATAATAGTCAATACAATGTTGTAATATTATAAGGAATTAATTAAGTAAACATTGTTTTGAACTCAGCAGTCTGAATTATAATGTTTTGAAGACACAGCTGTTACACTGATTTACTGTAATATCAGTGTTAAAATTCAAAACAATCAAAACAAACTCGTTGAACCAGCTGATGTCCATGCCACAAAAAGATCAGAATCTTTTCCCTAGGAGAAAAACATTACAATTCTGACTGCTGAGTTCAAAAAAATGTTTACTTAATTAATTCTTTATAATATTAAAACCGAGGACGTTTATCTTAACCTCGTGTCAAAAGTTTCACTTTAGGACCACATCGGGTTCTTGACATGACAAACAGCAGGTTGAACACTCAACATGAATACCAAACAACTCTTGTAAGTATTATATTTATTTTGTTTGAAATATTTGTTTGGAATTGAGTTCTGTCAATTGTGTTGTTGTTTATGTTGTTGTGAATATGGTCAAGTACAAAGAATACTTTGCTTAGTACAAAATTGTGTTATTGTGAGTATGAGATTATAGGTTTGTAATATAATCAGAAACAGTAATGAGTCCATATTACGAGTGTTGAATATATAAAATTACTTATTTCGTGTAAAGTCGTGTAACCTTGATCCAAATGAAAGCTGCTCACCGGTATTTCAATATCACAGTTTTAGAAATTATTATTATACTTCCACGTTTATTGTAGTGCTAAATTGTTATACAATAAGTTCTACATAATCTATTTCGTAACTATTATATGGTCTTAACAGTTTATATCATTGTTGTAGTAAGTGTAATTCTTCGTAAAAGCCAAGTTAATTGTGATTGTTAAATTTAAAGTATGTCTCACTAGACTGATTGTGAGTTCAGTGCTTTAAGTAGCCACTGCATTATTCAAAAGTTTAGCTGCATAACACTAACAGGAGTATATGTGAAGTGCATGCCTCCATTTCAAATTAAATTGGTTCTTAATTGGAAATGTGACACTTTAGAGTCTGAATTAAAAGTTTGGATTTTTGAAGTTTGGATTTATTAAGGAAACGTGTAGAGCAAACATGATTTATTTCGGGTGGAGACAACCGACTTAATATATCTTTAGAATGCCAAAAATTGCTATCAGAATTATTTGCGGATTAACGGGTAACCTTGACATAAAGGTAAATCAGACGTTTCGATGCATTTATATTTTAAAATTATAACTTTTGCAAAGAAAAGTTTGTTTAAGATGTCAAACTTTTATTTAAGACGATACTTTTACAAACCTACGAAAAGTAAATGAAAAAGGTATTTTTTCATTTTGCCGTAAACACAGATGATTTAGACACATGCATTAACATGCTAAAGTGCCACTTTTAAACCCAGGTAAATTAAATATTGTTTTGAATTTTGCCTTTCACCTTATAGTAAATCAGTGTAACAGCTGTTTCTTCAAAATAATATAAATTGACTCCTGAGTTCAAAACAATATTTACTTGGGTTTCTTTATGCTATTAATAAATAATAGTCAATACAATGTTGTAGTTTTCCCACTTTGGTACTGACTTTGTCGTTTGTAATTTTATTACAGTGTTGTGATTGTTAATATGTAATAAATGTGTATATACGATTTTATTTACTCAAACAAGTATACCAGGTATACAAGGATTACCAGATTTGTTTAAAAATGTTCGTACCATTCATATAAAAGCATACATAACATTCGTGGAATTCCCATAAAACACCATTTGGGTCAGAAAACGATGTTAAGTTAGTGTTTTTGTTTAATTTCACCTACATGCGACCGAAATTTGGGTATAAGTCCCTGATATATCAAAGTACTTGAAATCATAGTTCTCAAAATCTCACATAGACTATGATTAGCTTCGTGTAAATCTAAGTTTTCTATTTTGTCTGAAAACTGAAAATACGAGGGCTATTCAGAAGTTGATTTCCGTTGTTGGATAGCTCATAGGCGAGTGAAACCGTACGTGCAAGTTATACTTTGTTTCATAGACTGACTCCAACATTATGCTTAACAATTTGTTTTGCCATTTTGATGATGTGAAAGCGTGAAACAAAATGGTCTCCACTTTTTCGCGTCGGACTTACAAAAAATAATTTTGGCATCCATTGTAAGAGAATTTTCTTTGAAAATAGAACTATTTATTTCCTCGCCAAATAGAACGCATCGTAGAAAGGTGCGGTTTACAGTGTTTTCCTTCCCAACGCCTCCCGAGTCAAATGGCAAACCTTATACAGTTTCATCAATAAAATTTCTTTAAAATAGGTTTGTCCATATCAAATGTTTCCTTAAGTCCAACGCCAGTTTTGGTAGTGTTTCTCTTGAACCATTAATCAAGAGGAACAGTAAACTCTCAATTCTATTACTTTTAACGTTGAAATTTGAAATTATCTTTAAAATATACAGCAATTAAAGTGGTTTATTTGGTTTTATGCGATATAACTAGTAGCCTCTTCTGGTGAGATTTCCTTGTCAATGTTTCTAGGCAAAGTCACTTATTTAGTTGTAAAGTGAAATTTATGACACCGCAATATTTACAACTTACCAGTGAGACTAGATAAAAATCACTTTGCTATCTAGACTCTTAACCCCTGGTTTATGCAAGTGAGAGTTTTACATCGAGAACAAAATACTTTGATACTTTGCTTTGAGACACCGACTACTCTTAGAGTAATCTATGTGGTGTTGTACATTTCCATTTATCGTTCAATAAGGACATATACCGGTTCCGCTTATACAGTCATATACACAAAGTCTGCTTATGGGGCTCCAGTTCATAATATAAATTATATTGATTGATCGCACTTTGCCTATGTATTGATAATGTTACACCACACTCGACTGTTGGTGTAGTGATGATTGTACTGTTAAGTGACCTACTAGATCTGAAACCTTAGAAAAGGAAAAAAGTAATACAACGATCTGTTTCTTAGGAAAACAATGTTTTTCTCAGCTTATAGCTTTTGAGGATTTAACCCAATATTTTTAATATATCAAACCCTTTAAAAAATCATGAAAAGTCATGGTTGAATAGTCTTAAGAAAATATGGAAACACAAATAGGGAAGGTTTTACTCAAACCTTTCAAAGCGGTGAACTTACCTCTTGCTAACCTCCATGCATAAAACGTATGTTGTATTAGATTATTATCAAATGTACAGAATTTATTAGTCAATCTCAATACAACACTAAACTGTGTACATTTTGAGAATAGAACAAGGCAATTGTCTTAAGACGAATACGTTTTACTGTGTGTGGCTATAACAGGGTGTATCCATCTGATTATTTCTTTCTGTAGTTTATCATAGGAAATCGCCATTAGAATATTTTATTCAGCGTAAAGAAAAGTATGGCTCGAGATAGATAAAAGCTTGACTTCGCCTACAATAATTTTCTGAAAACATTCAACTTCATTTGTAAGTGAAACGTTGCACAATCAACGCAGCTGTAATTATACAGGTGTCCCAGAACTCTCTGGAACAATTCGTATTACATCGTTCTTAAGGTTGAGACAAACAAATTTCACAATATAAACATGGGTCTACAGTGCCTAGTTTTTGCCTGTCTGTCAGTATGTGTTTTACAGATAAGGTACGAGTGATGAACGATGCTTTTTGTCATAATGCAAGTAGAAGGAGAGGTTAAAATGGTTAGTTAGTTAGCTTAAAACATTGTGTAAAATATTTTAGAGAGTTTTGGGGTCAAACGCTACAGTTTTTATTTTTCATCGTTTTGTATAAACAGCTGTTCATTTGATTTGCCATTGCCAGTGTTACGATTAGATATTAAATCGACACATCGCACTCAATAAAAGTTAAATTACCTGCGATTTAGATTGATATTCACAGTTTAGTTGTTGTATCGACTATAAACAATAATCGAACAAATCATTCAATTTCAACAAAACCAATGGACCAGCTGATGTCCATGCCACGAAAAGATCATTAAATGATCCCTAGGGAGAAAAAGATCAGCAAAACAATCCTTTATTAACCTGGGTTAAACGTGACACTTTAGCACTGTCAATGCATGTGTCTAAAGCAGCTGTTTTCGGAGCAGAATGACAAAAACACATTTATTATTGTGTGTCGACAGTTTTTATTAATAATGCAGTGCTGTTATTTTTGATATTAATTTCTTAGCTTATTTTTATTATTAACTAAATTGATTATAAAATATGAAAAACTATACATTTTGAAGGATACTGTCATATGTATTACTTTTATGATATGGCAATCTGATTCAAGCTCGAAGCTCGTACTTCGTATCCTTCAAATGTATGGTTGTTTACGTTTTTATAATCCATGTAGTTAATAATAAAAATAAGCAAATAAATTATATAACAAAATAACGATACTGAATTACTAATAAAAACTGTTGACATGCAATAATAAATGTTTTTTACCTACCAACAATACTTAACTAAAACATCTGATTTCTTTTAACGTGAAGTTAACAGAAAACAGCTAATGAATAATACGCAGTGTCTCATATGTCTAGTTAAACATTGTTATACCACACGAGTGTATTACGGTATCATGGAAATTACATTGTTTGGAAAACATGGCCCGAAGTTAGTTATTTATTATTTGATTTTAGTTAATATGGCGTGGTTTTGTTTGTCTATTAATTTTCACTCGTTACTCTCTAATAATTTTTCATAGCTATAACAGTTTTCGTGAAATTTGACGTTAAAAATTTAAACGGCAGCCATTTTGAAATAAATTTAGTTACAGAAATGAAATTTGTACTTGTTTTCCTTATTAGATTCACGTTCATACAAAATTTCAAGTTTCTACATTTAATCAATTTTGAGAAATAAAATAATTAATAAAATAAAGGAACACGTACAGACAGACGAAAAACTAGGCTCTGTAGACCCATTACTAACTTAGGCCGCTTAAGCCCAATTATATCAAATTGTTCCAGAGAGTTCTGGGACACACTGTAGAATTACTTTAATCTTACTTTAGAATTAGGTCAGAATTACTGGAAAGGAAGTAATCAATTATCATTGAACTATAGGTAATGGCAATTATTAATTATTGGTCATGTATCAAATTTCGGCCTTGTTAAAGCAATGGGTGTTCGATGGTCACAGGTCTTAGTGTATTTGAGCACAGCAGTGAGAAATACAGTTCCCACGATGTAATTTTGACTCCTCCAGTAAACTTCTCAGCTCATCGTGTCACGTATTTCACCAAACTGAAACCTTTACTGACGATTTAATAACCGCTCAGTTACTGCCTGATACTGTGTTAGTTATTCTGAGAAGCTGCAGAAATGTATTGCTATCGTGGACTGCAGCCTTTGTTGACTCTTAGCACATCAAGTTCTGTGGAATTGAATGGTCTATTCAACCAGTGTACAGTGTATATCGCAGTGAAGTGTTGGCTGAAGATGTGATGAGAGTGTGAATGCTTGATTGACTCAATACAAGCTCAGAGTTGACTCACCAGGCGAGTTGATAACCTGTTGCATAACACCGAGATAGCGCTGTCATCTGGCCATCTACAATCTATCTCATATTTAAATGTGATTTTTATATGCACATATATTTCAAGTACGTATTGTGAGTACTAATGTTCTATTTAATAACTGTCATTTCCGCTCCAGTCAACGCTCGATTGTATTGATACGAATATTAATTGGAAAGGAAGTGATTAATTATTTTTAAGGAAGTTAATTACAAGAACAGTCGTCGTGTGGGCATGACTAATCAACACCTGCGAGAGCGTATGACAAATTAGGGGACTGAAACTTAATGTGAGCAACTAAGAAGTATGAAGTGTAGTCTTACTTAGTTTAGTACATTACCACTGAGTCTACCACGGCACAAGAGGGTGACTCGAAACTGCTCATACAGTGTGCAATTGTAAACCAAGCAAATCACCATTAAAACCCCTTTTTTCGGGTGTGAAAATGCCACTGCCAGTGCTTTTAACCCACCAAAGCTTCCGAAATTGTTATTTGTTTTATTTTAAGGAAGCAGGACTGTAAAATAATCACTTCGAGTGGTTTATTAGTATATTTCATCACTAGGTCCTAAAGTGACACTGTTTTACACGAGGTCAAGTTAACGTCCGTGGCGCAGCCGAGGACTCAAAAGAAATTGTTTTTAACTCAGCAGTCTGAATTATAATGTTTTGAAAAAACAGCTGTTACACTGATTTACTATAAGTCAGTGTTAAAATTCAAAACAAACTCGTTGAACCAGCTGATGTCCATGCCACAAAAAGATCATCTTTTGTTTCTTTTGATAGTTCTACATACGTCGAGCTTTTGTTTGATACTCAACATTAGACAGCTTGCCCAAGAGCCTTGTTAGAAAACCATCAACTATCAAAGCAATAACTTTGAAACCCTATTTATAGATTTGCGCAGTAGCTACTTCCTTGGTGAAAGATTAATTTCCTTGCTAGTGCACACTGCACAGCCATGTGACTTTGAGGTACATTTGTGACCTGAGCAACAACAGGAAAGACAATGGCCACGAGACGCCTGGAGCAATGCAAGAGTTTAATACCAGTAATACAGAGACATGTGCGTAATTGAGTCTCGAGTCCGCCTCTCACTAGATTTGCTGTAGTCTAATGCGGTTTCTCCAATGAGGCAGATGTTAGTTAGTCTTATCCGCGAGGCTCACACTTATCAACACAATGATACGAGATCTTAACCATGAGTTTAGTTATGCCATCAAATGTAAAATGCTGGTCAAGGTAAGCTGAAAGGTTTCATAAGTTAAATATATTCGACATTCAAATTGTAACCGAGATAATACGCAGACAAATTGAAGCATGTGTTTACTAATCGGAATGAAGCTTATCTGTAGAGCATTTAAAGGATTGAAGTGGCTCAACTGGTAGACGATAACAACTCTTTAAGCTTATCATTTTGTAGGATTACTCACTGTAAGTGTATAACGATTATGGTCTACTACAGAAGCTACTTGTATGTTGATGAGCCGAAAGTAATAATTTCTAAATAGTCGTCACTAAATCACATATTACAATCATTGGTTTGATTTTAAGAACGCTATCCCCGGGATAAAACGTTGTTGCCTAACTATTAGAAACAACAATAAATTTGACAACTAGCTAATAAGTTTATTTGATTGAGTGGTGAGACCAGAAGGTGAATCCAGAAGAAAATAACCTTCTGAATACTATTAATTGACCAGTTATTGTGCTTGGCTCATCGAGTGAAAATACTTCAAGTACCAGTAGTCTAGTCCAGACAACAAATGCTCGAAAAAACCTATAGAGGATTAGAGGGAAATGAATGGAACACAAACTTTTACTTTATAACTTTGTATGGACTAGTCAGGAGGTAAACATCACTCTTCGCCCGCAGCCTTTCAGCCGGTGGAGGAAAAGGTGTCTAAAGGTACAATTTTTTAGTTTTTTGCTTATATCTTGAAAATTATGCGTTGTGACCACGAAATCATGTACAAAATGAAAGCTGATTAAATTTGCTACAAGTCGTATATTTAATGTTTTCGGATATCTTGTATAGTAATCTGCTCTCAAAAGTAAGTAATTTCGAAAAGAAAACATTCTTGCTTCACATAAGAATATTTTGCTCGTTTTGATAAGGTAGCTCCTCTGAACGATTCATCTAAAGAATAAGTTATAATAGGGTCATAATAGGGTTGAAGGAAACTAAATTTCCACCAATACTATCGACTAATTAATCTTTAAAATTTTCACCGTTTCTTAACATTGTTTTTTTTTCAAATTACAGACTTTTGAGAGATGATATCTCGAAAACCATACAAGGTATTAGCAAACTGAAAATAGAGGACTTGTAGCAAATTTTATCAGATTTTATTTTGTACAGATGTTTACGTCGTTACAAAGCATAGTTTTGGGGATATAAGCAAAAAACAAAAGAATTGTAACTTTAGACACCCTCTCCTCCACCGGCTGAAAGGCTACGGGCGGGGACTTGTGATATGTTCACCTGTTAACTAGCCCAAACAAAGTTCCGAAGTAAAAAATTGTGTTCCAAAACATTTCCCTCTATACCTTTTTCGAGCATTTGTTACCTGGACTAGTACGTCAATATTAAAATAGTTATGAACTTCGAACGTCAGTAATTATATAGAATAATAAGCCTGATATCGTGCCAATATTGTGCCTGACTTCAAGAGCCTTACCAGGTGATGCAATGTTTTACATTTATGTAAAATATAAAATGAAAAATTATTTGCCTCAGAGTTCTGGAGTAACTTTACTTCGCGGTATGATCTCAAGAAACCTTGAGAAGTCAAATAAAATCTGAGAAGTTCAAATAGGTAGTACAGGCCTTACTAAGTTATGTTTTATTAGATTATCGGGGGGAAACGAAATGTTCCCAAAGCAATGGCTGTACGAAGCAAGTAACACGCGGCATAGGCCTACATAAGTTCTCACAGTAATTCATTGAAAACCTATTTGAACTGGGTGAGTCCAGTTCGCTCATTTCCCGAGATTAAGCGATGCTTTAACTAACCACCAGTGTAACTGAGATAGTGCAAAGTTAAGTGATTTACGTTCGTTTTGTCGTAAAGCTGACAACAATACATCAGTTCATCTTCAAAGGCAATTTTCAATTATCTATGACTGTTAGTTATTCTTTAGTCTATAACTTAAGAGTTGCTAATATATTATTGAAAAGATGGTGAGTTCAATCCAAATTTTTACCGGTAAACAAAAACGAAAACGTGTACAATATTTTTCAATTTTTATCAGACTTTGTTTCAGACCTCTTTACATCAGGTTATTCTTTACTATCGTATTACTTGAACCTGTAAAATTTCCAAAGTTATGTATGCTGGTAATAGCCTTATGTACGTGTACCGAGGTACTGTGAACACATATTACCGTACGGGAGCAGATATAAACTTACAAGAATATTGTACAAAGTTAACTACGCAACAATATTGCAGTCGTTGAAAGGTCCATTATAAAATAAATCATGCACTAAAATGTTAGTTAATTAAATTAAGGTGGTTTAAAAGGTTTCAAAAACTAAACCCAAAGCAAAAGTTATAAATTAATTCAGTTATTTGTCCTGTATTATTTTATCTAACAATTAACATAAATGCTGTGTTGTAAGGTCGTGCTTGAAAACGGGTTTAAAATTAATGTCTAATATCGGCCTGGGAAAGGAATAAGGCGGTTGTCTCTGGATTAAAATCTGATTAGTCTTAGTTCAACCTTTATTAATTTCCAATATTTAATAACCCCATAGGCTAATATTAAACAATATATTTAAAATAATTTTTATCAAAATGGTTAATACCACTGGTAATTAATAGTCAACACTTTTACAACAACAACTGGCCATTTATGGTGTTTTCGGTTGGTGGGTGTTTCAGTATTTTGACATGTAAAGTTTTATTTCCTTTTGACCATAATTATTATAATCAGGGGAAAATATGTAATTATTAGATAAAATACAGATTCAGTGAACCAATTGAAACAAAAATATTAATTCCGAAAAGAACAGCTTCTGTAAAGTTTGTTACAGTTGGTTTGCAATGACTACTTAAAAACTGTAAGAAAACTATCAAAACTATCTGCAAAAATTAGTTTTTCGCTGTTATATAACTAATACAGACATCATTGCAATTGACATTAAAGAAACATGTGTTATAATGAGCCAACAGTGAATTAGCATGATATGAAGATGAGACTGAGTGTCTGAGTGGTTGGAGTTATCACTATAATCTAAAGCTTCCGCTGTCCACTGTGTCCACTGGACAATGAACTCAACAAGTCTTACTCGCAACCCAAGTTCCCAGCAGACCTCTCGAGCCAGCAGACCGGTGAATCAAGCTCAGGGTCCAAGATTTGCAATTGGAAAATATAGCAATCTAATAATTGAAACCCTCTCGCAATACTAACTGAACGGAATTAAATTTAGTTTAAACTCCAATAAACATAAATTACAATTAGCAGAGTGTACTCGTCGTGTGCAAGTGAGTTGAGAATGTTTCACTACACAATGTTTTACAATGAACTCTAGCGTAGCATGTAGTGTTTAAACTGAAGGGACACTATACTCACTAACAAATACATTAGCTGATCTGTACAAAACAAAATAATGTTGTCACTTACACATTGTGCGTCTAACTTCCACGAAGAATAACAACTCGTTTCCTCTCTCCCACGAAGATTTTTCTTTATGGCTACATGGTGAAATATTCTTTATTAACCATTTTCAATTTCGTAAATTAAATTGTATATATCTCTACACCTTTTGTCTCAATGTGTAGTTTAGATCTTACTAAGTTACATGCTTTAAAAAATTATTCTCTAGGTCGGGTAGTTTGGTAGCATGTTACTCTCATGACCATTTGCTGTAATGAATTGTGTACGACATAGAGCTGACTTTTCACCAAACAGGCCCGTTTTGATAGCTATATATGTTGTGTCTAACGGATCCCTTCATATTATGTTATGTGGCATAATCAGTTATCACGTCTTGGAAGCTACGGAGGAAGGTCTGTAGTCTGTACTAGTGTACTATGCGAGAACCTGGGCTTTGTAGTTCAAGGTGGCGCCACCGCCGCCAGCGCTCGCCTCACCTTGCACTATCATCATTAACATCGTCGTTATCACTAGAGTAATTACATTCTTTCAGAAGCAGAGTCTCTCCCCGTGCCCCACTAACCCACTCCCACCTGTCTCACTCGGCCGGTAAAGTGAACATTTTACTTGTAAATACAAGCCAGTAGCTAGCTACATCTGAAAGGGTTTCTTTCAAATCCAATAGTCTTGTGAGCAGATAAAGTAAATATTCTTCAACAATCACAAATAGTATTCTCTCTAATACTCGGTCTTTCTGTTTTCAGACAATTGTGAATAGGTCTTTAAATCGTAATTTGAATGTGTTTCTGACCATAAAATACATAAATATGAAATTATTTTATAGCTATGACTATTTATGTAACTAAAAGTCATGTTTTTGTACTTACATTCATCACAGTACGTATCTCTGTCTCAAGCATTGTTCCAGATGGATCTGTAAATGTCTCTAGTTTATTATTCATGACTCTGTTTTGCTGGCAGCTCTCCCAGAGATGAACGGAAACAACACAGGATAATCTGTAGCATAACAGTAGGAAACATTCACTCAACAAACACGTCGTGCGATTCAGATTCTAAACTCAAAAATGAACAGTTAAACACAGCAGATACTCTTTGTTTAGTTTTTCCAATATACAAGGTGAGTTTTAAATGTCCACTCCCCCTTAACCTTTGAAAAAAGAAAAATGATATCCCTTTGGGGAATGTTTTATAGGGTCCCGAAGGTTCTTTTAAAAGATTTTCCGTCACCCCTAAAGACAAAAAAGGCTCTCCTAAATTTTTTATACAAACCCGCCCCTTGGGGATACCTTAAAAGATAGTTAACGCAAACTGAACGATGCAAAGAGAAACGTGTTATCTCAAATCGTTTTATTGGCCATTTAAAAATTAGAAGTTATCAGGTTTAAATGCCACTTTTCTCACACAATTTCTTTACTGACAAATTTTCTTTAAAATCTTCTAAGGGTTTTTATAGGGTCGTGATATTTCCCTCAGAGGATTTTGAAGAATAATTTGTTAGTAAAAATAAATTGTATGTGAAATTTGCCATTTTAAACCTGGTGACTTATAATTTTGAAATGAGTATCACAACTAGTTTAGATATACGTTTTCTTTCCGTCGTTGATTTTCTGTTAAAATTACCTTTATTTTGAGTTGCCACAAGGTGGGGTTTGTATTTAAAATTTAGGGTAACCCTCCCCCCAACCCGGGCTTTTGGGTGGGGGTGGGTGATGCTAAGTATGTCAAAAAAAACTTCAGGACCCTATAAAATCATTCTCCAAAAGAGGGTTTCAAAAGCTCTCCTTTTTCAACGGTTATGTGGGGGTGGATGACATTTAAAACTTACCTTGTATATCTCTAAATTGGAAATACTGTTCAAACCTACATCTGTAAAAGGAACATCTGTCTCCTGGCTTCTTTTACCAGAACATTCTCGTAAGAACAAGTTTAGTGTTAAGCTAGTCTAAATGACTACTAATATGACTTTTAAACAGAAAGTTTTCACTAAGGGCTTTTACTTATAGAACAATATTAGCAAAGTAAACTGAGCTACAATCAAGATATTCGATGTATAGGACCTACTTGTATTGTAATACCATACACAATTTCAATATACATTATTTTTAAAATTAAATATTTATTTTAATTCAATGATAAAAGGAAGGGCTTTGCTAATGATAATATAAAATGGATTCTCTTCAGTTAAAACATTGGCTATTGGATTAGGTAGTTGATCAATTGAAGATCAATTCTTTTATGATACTCGTATACGGGTAATATTCGAGTTAGTGTGTAAAACCTTACGTGAGCAAATCTCCAAAACAACTAACAAGAAAACTTAAAACTTACGTTTTCCTGCAAATTTTAAGTATTTAAACCAAAATGTTGCAACTTTTAACAAACTAGCTTACGAACTCCGAAGCTCTACAGCGGCTGATGGTGCCTTTGACAACGTGCGAGTATTTTTGTGAACCTCGTGAACGCCGAAGTTTTGCGTTGGCTTTGTTTTTAGCTTTTGATGAGTATTAGAGCGTTCATGCATTACTAGGATATTTACAAATAAACCGACGAAAATGGTTGTTATTTTGAAACGTTTATTTTTAAGTATTATATTTTTCATCCTTACATAAAACGTATGTATTTAGTTATTTGATTTCTGATTTTACCTACTTTTCGTTGTTTTATTTTTTTCGACCGACAAAAACCAAATTTACAAAAGAAACGGGGTTTACGTCCATTTTATGTTTATTTGTCCAAATAATTCCTTAGAACTATGAACAATAAACACTACAAAACAAATGTCGTCTGGTTTTATTTATCGTTGTGGGTTTAAAAAGTGCACATAACTAAAACACAAAAAACATTCCAAACACTAAATTCTTAATCTTGTTTACCTGGAGTAAGCCTTAAACTATATAATGTACGTAAGCACAAAGTTCTTGATCTCAAGTCACGTTGTTTGAGAATATCATGAATGAGAAAATAATTTGACCTTTGAAAGTATCTGATTCTGGACTAAGTAGACGGGGGATAATGTGGCGGACTGTTGACGCATGCTTGCCACCCTCACAGATACAGATACATGAGCCGTCAGTGCAGCCAACAGCCTCGACCCCTCGACACAGCCCCGCAACCCGTCACCGTCACAAGTGAGATATTCCCATAATTATATTAAATGTATTTTTTTAATTACGGTATTTTATTTCAAATTCACATTTTAATCGATTGAAAGTGTTGCTAAGTGTAAATTGGAAGTAACCCAGCTTTGTATGCGAGTTTAAAAGTCTTCATCCCAGAACCACTTGTTTCAATATTCTATACGCCATATAATACAGTACAGATAAACGAATATCGGGGATTAAAACGTACTCCCCACTTCTACACTACTGAAACAATATCCAACAAACAGGCCACAACACAATTTTTGTAAGCACAATAAAAAATAAAGACAATTATTAAAAGAAAATATTTTTTGATAATAATCAATGTTATAATTATTATAATCGTGTACGGGTAATATTCGAGTTAGTGTGTAAAACCTTACGTGAGCAAATCTCCAAAACAACTAACAAGAAAACTTAAAACTTACGTTTTCCTGCAAATTTTAAGTATTTAAACCAAAATGTTGCAACTTTTAACAAACTAGCTTACGAACTCCGAAGCTCTACAGCGGCTGATGGTGCCTTTGACAACGTGCGAGTATTTTTTGTGAACCTCGTGAACGCCGAAGTCTTGCGTTGGCTTTGTTTTTTTTTGATGAGTATTAGAGCGTTCATGCATTACTAGGATATTTACAAATAAACCGACGAAAATGGTTGTTATTTTGAAACGTTTATTTTAAGTATTATATTATTACCTTACATAAAATATATGTATTTAGTTATTTGATTTCTGATTTTACCTACTTTTCGTTGTTTTATTTTTTTCGACCGACAAAACCAAATTTACAAAAGAAACGGTTTTACGTCCATTTTATGTTTATTTGTCCAAATAATTCCTTAGAACTATGAACAATAAACACTACAAAACAAATGTCGTCTGGTTTTATTTATCGTTGTGGGTTTAAAAAGCTTAACTAAAAACACAAAAACATTCCAAACACTTAATTTTTAATCTTGTTTACCTGGGTGTAAGCCTTAAACTATAAAATAATGTACTTAAGCACAAAGTTCTTGATCTCAAGTCACGTTGTTTGAGAATATCATGAATGAGAATAATTTGACCTTTGAAAGTATCTGTTCTGGACTAAGTAGACGGGGGATAATGTGGCGGACTGTTGACGCATGCTTGCCACCCTCACAGATACAGATACATGAGCCGTCAGTGCAGCCAACAGCCTCGACCCCTCGACACAGCCCCGCAACCCGTCACCGTCACAAGTGAGATATTCCCATAATTATATTAAATGTATTTTTTTTTAGTTACGGTATTTTATTTCAAATTCACATTTTAATGGATTGAAAGTGTTGCTAAGTGTAAATTGGAAGTAACCCAGCTTTGTATGCGAGTTTAAAAGTCTTCATCCCAGAACCACTTGTTTCAATATTCTATACGCCATATAATACAGTACAGATAAACGAATATCGGGGATTAAAACGTATTCCCCACTTCTACACTACTGAAACAATATCCAACAAACAGGCCACAACACAATTTTTTGTAAGCACAATAAAAAAAATAAAGACAATTATTAAAAGAAAATATTTTTTGATAATAATCAATGTTATAATTATTATAATCGTGTACAACTTCAATTGCCCAAGATACTTGTTTATTTACTGTTTTTTTAATTACTACAGTAAAATAAGAAATATTATATTTCATCATTAGGTCATCGAGTGAAGCTTTTTTATACACAGCAGGGGTATAAGCTAAAGTTTAACGTCCGAGGCGCACCGGCTGTTTGTTATAAACTAGAGTATTACGTTTAAATATGGTTTACTTTGAGTTTCCATTTGTGAAACTTAAATGAGTTCATTTGTGTTCGTAATCTCTAAAACATCTATTTGACACATATTTGATACATGCTACAACGTGTTTAGGTCACAAATTTTATTTCCTGAGAATTATTGGGTTGTATTTTGATGATCTCTTACTCCCCACGGAAAAGAACACTAAAACATATACGACCCAGACACGTTTCAACTCTAGTTTACGTATCAAAATACTTTACTTTAGAACCTAGTGCTAATACTATTCTTACATTCTGTTTGACTTAAGGGTAACAAATGGAAACAAATATTCGTAGAATGAACGTAGCTAATGAATCAGTAATCAATATATGATTGCCTTGTTTAAAAATTGTAAGCTGACAAAACTATTATTTAATTAAGTGTTTTAAAATAGAAACTTAAAAAAGAACAACCGGTTCAAACAGTTTGTCACAGAGGTTTTAACTTTATAGTTGGTGCTGTAATACAGAAGTGACTATTCTTTCCTCAACCTTGGAGGCAAACAATAAATTAAATAATATACTGTATTTGAGAAGGACGTCCAAAATGTACTCAACGGTGTCAAGGCAGTAATTTATCCTTCCTGCACACATGCGAGATTAAAGAAAACCAGTCAGGTAATGAATGTCACAAATCTTCAGCACGCAATTAAAATGCTGAATGAACTGGACCGACAGGTTTCAACAGTAGAACAGGACTAGATGTTGCGTTCGTTCCATCGCTCATGTTAAATATTCAAATCCTCAGTACAGACAATATATTGCAAATTAGCTTACAAACACATATTTCATGTCTAATAAAAGTAGCTTGGAGCTTAGTATACATATTTTAGAATGTCTTTTTCCTCTTATTTTAATACATTTTTTAAAATGAGAACATTCTGCAGAATAACACACGATTTAAAAAACAGTACGGTGGTTCACAGTTTTAAATTTTGAATATGTACTGGCTAAAGCCCAATAAGAAACGGCAAACTAAAGCACTCGTTGTTATGGCTTCACTATTCATTATAATGTAGTCTCGGTATGTGACAATGATTGCACTTTGCTTGTTTGCTCGGTCAGGTGTCTTGTCTCTCTGCTAATTGTTTCAGAGCAAACAATTCATTAAGCACACGCCAAACTCAGATTCACGGTCAAGTCAAAATCTCCCACAAAAGTGGTTAGCTTTTTACCATTTGTGAGGGGGAATCGGGGAATTACTCCCCCTCCAAATGGTAAGAAAATTAGCACAAATGTGGGGAAAACTTTAACACGCTGAAAATCTTTAAGGGATCGAAGCTGTTTCCTTATCAATTTATTTTCTATTTCGTTACATATTTTTTCGAGTGCAAGAATGACATGATGTCAAATTGGCAACGTTTCTCCTAGTGTACCCAAAGACTTCTAGTACAGAATAATAATCTGTACAGAGAATATAATCTGTGTCACATGTTGTGAGTGGTAATGCCTGTGAACGCTGCAAACCCTTAACAAAGCTGTAAACCAAGTTCTGGTTTATTTTGTTTAGAAGAAAACAGATGTTTTTACACTGGTTTCAGTGTTAAGATTGAATACAAACTCATTGATACAGCTGTTGACCTTGCAATGTTAATGATGAGATAATCAAAATGATCTATACTTATGATGCATGCATATCTATACCTCCCAATGGAGTGAAATCATTACCATCGAAACAAAATTTATTCCCCTGGGAATAAAAATTGGTGCTTTAGGACACCATTATATGTGTCAAAACAGTTTTAGAGCAAAATACAGAAAAATACTAGGAATTTCGAACGATATAATTCATGTTTAGGTCGTACACCCTTAGTCGTTAATGTATTAATTTTATATGCATTAATTTTCCCTGGGAATATTTTCATAAATTTTGCACAGTTAAAACTATCTCCAAAATCGTGACTGATTCTAATATACTCGTATAACAAATAAAAAAAACAGGGTGGTTGTCAAATTACCGTATGGGACATTTTGTGAACTATCTTTCCAAATTTAGCCAGAGTTTCAGGTACAGAATAAAGTTATTGCAATTTATGCTCATGGGCGTACCACATGATTACGCTTGTTAAGGTTATGGCTCGGTACAGATAAACGTTGAGTAACTTCGTGGATTTCCATGCCACGTTAGACTTACACCGTAGATAACATTCATGATTCAAATGCATATTTACTTTAATGTTTTAAATTTGAGGATGGTTTGTTTCTAAAATAATATTATACAAGCAAAACACCCATAAGAAATAAAATGTTTAAAAACGTCACATTTTTAGTTTTCTTAAAATCTTTTTATGTGGCCTTTAGGTTGAACTTTAAATTTGTGTAAAGGGGTTTAGAGGTAAAATGTGTTTAAAAAGCTCACAACTCCATAGAACCAAGTAATTTTCGGTATGGTACTTAAAGTGTCAGGAGTTTTTCTTTTGTAACATTCATGAGTAAAGCGTGCAAATAAACTGTCAATTGATTATTTCTATGAACTTGAAATATAAATTAATACAAAGATCAAGAAAGTAATGTACAGTAGCATTAATTGTACGTCATTTCTATAAATGGCCTAAATTTCTGTTGGCTTCCTCCTTTTCCTCTAATTTTTCTTGATAGTTGTTCATAGCTTTGTACTGGGTATGATTTTTGACGAGGAAGTGTCTTGTGTAGGAGCGATGCAAAGTTTTGGACGTACGACTACATTTGAAAATAAGGTTACTGTAGCCTAGCTTTGGCCTTTACCATGCGTCGGCTATGTTGATGGCAAAAAAATATGTTTCCAAACGAAATTCGCTAAAATATTATATTTTGTTTGTACTAAAGTAGTCGACACTTAAAAAATAGCCTGTTTTGAAAATTATAAATACAAAAATCATATGAACAGTTGTACATCATTGTTCAACGAAACATTCTAAATAATGTTGTCTTTTAATTATATTACCAATTGGAAGTGTTCGGTTGATCAATAAAGAGCATATTGGTGTTATTACTTTATATTCAACTAATTGGGAATAAATCCAAGATAGTGCGGATTCTGTATTTTTGATTGATTAGAACTTTCTTCGTTTGGTACTCTCAGCCTCTCAGCTACAAATGATGAACTGAACTGATCAGTAGATCAATCTTTCTCAAATATGTCGAGTCTACCAGTACCCATAGGATTTCAGACACCTTGTGTTGTGAACAAAAGCTAACTTAGATTAAACTCAACTTTCAACACACAGACGTCAGTCCGATGATGAGTTGCATTGCTAGCAAACTTAATTTAGTAGCGAAGCCTTACGACTTTAATCTTGTTATTGCAGGATGTAGTGACAGTGGGATTACACACAAAACGCAAATCACACGTGCGTTCATCAACACTATTCCGTGTAAGCCTAGGCCTACAACCACAAGAGGTGGAAAGTGACCCCAACCTCCAAGGCCGACCATCAAGGCCTGGGGTTCGGCATTTCTGAGCCGTTATTGGTACAGCAAACTACACGGTCGTAAAAAACTGGTTTTTCATCATAGGTTTAAAACCATTTACGATTCAAAATAAAGAACAAGCTCATAGTTTACTGTTTAACCTAAATGCAACAACGATTGACATCTATGTAAATAAAATAAGACGTCTGTAAATTGCAATGAATCCATTGGTTTTGGTTATTTGGTTTGTTTATACTTTGCAAAGACCGAAACACTGTCTTCAACAAATTCCTGACTGTCTGTAACGTGTTTAAGGCATATTGAACTGCTTTTTATAACTCAAAATTGGCTGAGGCTATGGCGATGGGCTTTTAAGGTTTTTACCATTACCCAGTGTTTTTTTATATTATAACATCCACAAAATAAATGGTGATGGACCAAAATGGGCACTCAAGACGTTTTTAAAGCATAATGGAACGCTTATAACTCAAAATCGGCTGAAGCTATGGCAATGAAACATCGTTTAAGGGTTTAGCCCATTACGCAGTGTGTCTTTAGCTATATTTTGTAACAATACAACGTTCGCAAAATAAATGGCGAGGGACCAAATTGGGCTCTGAAAACGTGGGAATGGCGAGATCACTATGACTCTCACAAGTTAGCCAAACACCAATAAACACTTATTTCAAATTCAGTTTGTCTGTACATTGAAATGAATCTATCGGCTTTTGGTTATTAAATTTTCTTACACTTTTAAATACCAAAACTGACGTTAAAAATGCCTGCTTATCTGTAAGGTTTTAAGCAATTTTGGAACTCTTATAACTAAGATTCGGCTGAAATGATGGTGGAGAAAATTTATTTATGGGTTTAGCCCATTACAGTGTGTCTTCATCTATATTTAATGTACATCCACAAAATAAATGGGAAGGAACCAAAGTGGGCTCTGAAAAGTTTTTCCACAGCGTTGCACTCTCCGGTGTGTCGATGAATTAGTCCCCACTCTTCCACTCACGCGGCCGCGGTGGCGAGGCGTAGTCAGTACTCAGTAGACATCTTGACTCGGTCTGGCACCCTGTTCCTCGGTAATAAATACACTCTAAAAAATAAAATGAAAACCACTCAGAAAGAGTGAAATTTCGCTCTTTGGGTGTTAAAATCCACCACTCTAATTAAAGAGTGGCTCGATTTTCACTTTGAAGTGGTTTTCACTGTTTCACATTTGAGTGTATAAACCCTTTCCACGGGTTGGCAATTTATTCCGTATACGGTGAAATTATTACTTTGTTTAAGCTGGGCCATATTACACTGATTGAGCGGTTTCACTAGTTTTGTTTTCGTGTATAAAGCAAATGTTGCATGAATTTCATATGTATTTTTAGTTTATATTGGGTATTAATCAAACAATATTTTTTAAATTTACCTAAGCATACTTATATTCACACAACGTTATTTTTACTTTTATTACATCCTTTTCGGGTTTATTGTTTATTTGTTACTTCCTTTAGTTTTTTCTTTATGATATCCAGTATAACTTGCTGTATAAAACCTGTAAGTCTGAGGCCGTATGACTGTGAGCTTAGCGAGAAACCTTTAAACTTCCGTTGCAATAGAGCACGAAAAGCTGAGGCCAGGGCAATGAAACATCGTTTAAGGGTTTAGCCCATTACGCAGTGTGTCTTTAGCTATATTTTGTAACAATACAACGTTCGCAAAATAAATGGCGAGGGACCAAATTGGGCTCTGAAAACGTGGAATGGCGAGATCACTATGACTCTCACAAGTTAGCCAAACACCAATAAACACTTATTTCAAATTCAGTTTGTCTGTACATTGAAATGAATCTATCGGCTTTTGGTTATTAAATTTTCTTACACTTTTAAATACCAAAACTGACGTTTAAAATGCCTGCTTATCTGTAAGGTTTTAAGCAATTTTGGAACTCTTATAACTAAGATTCGGCTGAAATGATGGTGGAGAAAATTTATTTATGGGTTTAGCCCATTACACAGTGTGTCTTCATCTATATTTAATGTACATCCACAAAATAAATGGGAAGGAACCAAAGTGGGCTCTGAAAAAGTTTTTCCACAGCGTTGCACTCTCCGGTGTGTCCGATGAATTAGTCCCCCACTCTTCCACTCACGCGGCCGCGGTGGCGAGGCGTAGTCAGTACTCAGTAGACATCTTGACTCGGTCTGGCACCCTGTTCCTCGGTAATAAATACACTCTAAAAAATAAAAATGAAAACCACTCAGAAAGAGTGAAATTTCGCTCTTTTGGGTGTTAAAATCCAGCCACTCTAATTAAAGAGTGGCTCGATTTTCACTCTTTCGAAGTGGTTTTCACTGTTTCACATTTAGAGTGTATGAACACCTTTCCCACGGGTTGTAGCAATTTATTCCGTATACGGTGAAATTATTACTTTGTTTAAGCTGGGCCATATTACACTGATTGAGCGGTTTCACTAGTTTTTGTTTTCGTGTATAAAGCAAATGTTGCATGAATTTCATATGTATTTTTTAGTTTATATTGGGTATTAATCCAAACAATATTTTTGTAAATTTACCTAAGCATACTTATATTCACACAACGTTATTTTTACTTTTTATTACATCCTTTTCGGGTTTATTGTTTATTTGTTACTTCCTTTAGTTTTTTCTTTATGATATCCAGTATAACTTGCTGTATAAAACCCTGTAAGTCTGAGGCCGAAGTATGACTGTGAGCTTAGCGAGAAACCTTTAAACTTCCGTTGCAATAGAGCACGAAAAGCTGAGGCCAAGGGCTGAAGCGAGGTTTTAAGGGGAGCGAATTAGAGTTAAAAATTAGTGATTTGGTGTAACACCTTGCAAATGACATTCGATTTATTCATGCCAGCGGCGCTTTAGCGCTAAGCTGCGTGTCGGCATGGTTTTGTACTAAAACTATAACATTTTTAACTGATAAGGAAACAGTATGATTTACCGAACAACACAAAAATTGATTTGTTTGGAAACATTTAGGTACTTATAATCACAAACATTCAATATTTAAATCCCGTAGCGTAGCACGGGTACTGTAAGCTGTTTAACGTAAATGCAACAATTATTGACATTTAACACCTATATGTGTTAGAAAAGTTTGTCATTCGATGGTAACTCTCGGTATTACGTCAGACCTTATTGTTAGAATGGAATAATTCAATACATCATAAATATAGTCAATGTCAACAAAACGTGGTTATCGTTGGGAAATGCAAGAAACCATAAAACTATAGTTCTTTCTATTGTACATCAACTTAACTGCGTTGAGAAACTGCGATAAGAAAACACAAAAACTATAATAAACTCTGTTTCAGAAGATTAATAATTCAATATGAGTAGAGTTAATATACATCCCATTCGGGAAGGGGTTGTAAAGAACTCATAGAAAAATGATCTCAGACATAACTCTGAATAGATATTTTAGCTGTTAGTTGTGTACACATTGTATTGTATTACATTGTAGACTTGTGCTGAGAAATGTTGGCTGATATTAGTATGACTTTCCTTGTCGCTGAGGTCAGGAGAACACCTACAAACGATATAGTTTAATGGCTACTATTACTTGTAAATTAAAAAGGTGTGAAAAGTCAGTTTTAATTCGAATCAGGTTTGTTCATCGGGCCTCAATCGATGGACAATTTTAAATGTTCAGAGATTTTTGGCTTCAGTTAAATTTATATAGAACCATGTTATCTTAAAACTTAATATTATCTACATTAGCACTTTTTTTAAATAGTATTCTTTGTTTTAAGCAAGTTCTTTGGCAACAAGATGTAAATATGGTGTATAGTTTTTTATAATTATAATAAATTAAACGACATCTTGAAGTAGTAAAATTCAACAGTAGCTAGTTAAAGTTATTACTAAATCACATTGTTATTACAATCTGGGCTTATTCCTTTGTTTATAATGTGTAGTTTAAAGCGTATTTCGATTAAATAATCCACAGAAAAACAATACGCGTCGAGTAAATGTAGGAACACTTTACATCCACCAAAAGGACTTGCATCAAACCGCCTCATCTCGCATTTACTTTTTAAGAATTATTCAACTTTAGCCCCAGGAAACTAATCCTGGAATTCTTCAAACTTTATATAAAGAATTACGATTACATTTATTTAAATTAAAATTTAATTTATTATTTTGGTGCTCTCTGCTCTGAAAACCTCTCTTGGCACAACCCATTGAGTCTTACAGGTTGTTTCTCGTATAAGCTGTCTCAAACCAGTAGACCTAGACAGATGAAACAAACGTACTTGAAACGCCTTGGATTTGAGTAATAACAAGATAACAAAGATGCAGTCGGGTTTTGGACTCTGGTTATATATTTCCAAACCGTCGAAACAAGAAGTCCCTATACACAGCAATTTAAAGCCATTTTAACATTGATAGGCTTTGATAACTCATCCAATAATCGTTATTGGAACCGGAAATGTATGAAGAGTAAACAAGTATCCCCTAAAGCTTGACTTGTTTTGACCGGCAAGACATTAGTAGACAAGAGCCAGAAGTGTGATGGACTGGCTTATGTACCCTCGTCATGACAGTTGAAGTAGTGAATATTGTGACGTCACAGCTAGTCCCTTGTTGGCACCGGTCCCCATGGAGCTGTGACATTATGGTGAGTTGTGCACGTTTTGAGATATTGTAAAAAAATATAAAAAACTCCACATAGGTTACTGTATAATTTCCTCTAGAAAGTTGTTAAACGTAATTATTTGGAAGTACGTAATTTTATGTATCCTAAGGCTAACCATTTGTTTCAATGTGTTTGCGTTTGAATTACACATCATATAAGTAGCCATTTAATATTTCCCCGTATTTAATTTCGACATGCATGAACGACATGGGGTTGTTAAGTGGTTGACGTATCACTTTGATACAAAATAAATGTTGAGACTCTGTTTTTGTTATGACTAGCTCAACAGAAAGGCGACTGCTTAAAGCAAACTGGGTTACAATCTAAAACGTATACTTGTTTAATAGTTCAGGTTATAACAAGTGAACGAGAGGTCAGATCTTACACCTGATGAAAGATTGTTAGTGTGCAATGAAATTTATTTTAAATTTTGAGCTTGACATTTTTATATTTCGATTAGTGAATAAGCACATTTCTTTAAAGATGTAATTCTAGTAAGTTTCCATTAGTTGACAAGCTGACTGATTTTTATCATCAGTTACTTTAAGGGTTTGTTTGACTCGTTAGTTGTAATTTTAAAGGGCAAATGGTATAATGAGTACATATGCACTTATTAATTTACGTGGTTCATACAAGCGAAGTGTTTGTGCAGATTTTATTTGTTCAAAACAGAATACTATAGTTTCAAAAATATAAAGTGAAACTATAGTTTGTTATATCGGCTTGTTTCTCTGAACCACATTCGAAAAGTTCTTATAACTACAGTTTTTTTTTAATAGACTCGTATGACAATTTGCACCCATACTTTTGTGACCCTTCAACCTGGAACTGCCAAATTATTACACATTTTAAATCTTAACGTAAGGCACAGTATTAAGTTTGAGAAATGCACTTTTTCCGACCAAACAATATGACCAGACAAGCTTGAAGGTTCAGCTCCTAACAAAATATATTGAGTATTACTCGTAATAAAGCATGGCCAGTAGACTATTGTGTAGAGTAAAAAAACACCAGTTTTCTGTACAAAATAACTATTTGTCACTAAGACATTTTTTAACCTATTGCAACATTTATTTTTGACCTTTATTTTTTAAACAAATTTCAGTTTCTTATCCACATAAAATAAATATTGTCGATTTTCAGTGGTGCTACCGTCAGTGGTAAACACTGGTCTAGAGGTTTAAACTTGAGCTCGTGTCAAAAAGCTTCATTTTAGGACCAAATTATGAAATATATACAAATTATTTTACTTGTACATTTTTCTTGAACGGTATGTATTTTAGAGCATAACCTAACTCTTTACTAATAGGGCTTAGTAATATTACTTTTCATGTTAGAAGTAAATAGGTTTACTCAGACCGCGCGGTTACCCGACTTTGCATTGGCGTTCTGCTCGAAAATGCAACGCCAGAGTACCAACTAACACTTCCGTTTTGTCAAGGACGCTAACCTGAAAGTAGCATTTTATACATATGCATTTTAAAGTTTCCATATTTATTAGGTGACGAGAAGGTGATAAAATGATAATCTCTGCATTGAATAGATATTACATATAAGACATGTTAGGCAGTCCCACAACTACATGCACTTATCATCAGCTTCATCATAACTATTCAAATATTTCGCTTTACCCAATTTTCACTTACTAACATGAAATCCCACAGGCTTGTTGTACGTAACGACATATACAGGGTGATTCTAAAATAGGTCGCCAAATTTTAAAGGTGAGTTCCTTATGCAAAAACAATGAAAAAGTTACCTATAAACATGGGTCCTAAAATTCTTCGTTATCCCGGTAGCCGCCACTTTGTATTTTTGACAAAAACTTATATCTCCAGAAAGGTTTGACCGATTGCATTCAAACTGGGTATGGTGTTTATGTGTCATAAGGTCAATTTAAGAAAACAAAATTATTTCATAAAACCCAACAAAAAAAAGTATGGCAGCTGTTTACATTTTAAAATTAAAACACTATTAAAACGGTGCATTATACAAAAAATTAAAGAATAAAAAAGTTGTATTTTTTAATTTTACATCAAGAAACAAACCCATTTCCCGAATTTTACATGAATATTTACACTTTTTGCGTACTTTGCGTCCTTTTGCAACTGGTACATGACCAAACCTTAGATATTCACATCTTAAGTGTAAAATCCGGTAATGTACCAGTTGTAAAAGGACGATAAAGTGTAAATATTCATGTAACACTTGGAAAAATGAGTTTGTATCTTTATGTAAAATTAAAAAATACAACTTTTTTATTCTTTTAATTTTTTTATAATGCGCCGTTTTTATGGTATTTCAATTTGAAAAGATTAAACAGCTACCATACTTTTTATGTTTGGTTTTATGAAATAACATTTTTCCTTAATTGACCTTATTACACATAACACCATACCATATTTGAATGCAATCGGTCAAATCGTTCTGGAGATATAAATTTTTAAGTAAAAAATACAAAATGGCGGCTCCCGAAATAACGAAGAATTTTAGGACTCATGTTTATAGGAACCCTTTTCATTGTTTCTGCATAAGGAACCCACCCCTGAAATTTGGCGCCCTATTTTAGAATCACCCCGTATATAGCCTTATGATGATTGGTGACATCTCGATAACCATAAACAGATCTGAAGATCTGTTTTAGGGACCCACGAATCCCAAGTGTGTAAGTTCCTTTGCAGATACTTAGGCCTTTTAAACCAAATTTATCAGAAATAAACAGCCGTCTTAATATTTTCTTCCAAAAAACCTTAAAAGGTCTTGAACTTAAAGACTTGCTTTACTTTCAAATACAGTAAGTAGTAGATCAAGAAACAAGTAAATTACAGTATTGTAATGTATGAAACATATAACAATTTATAGAGAAATAGCATTTCACTATTTCAGTGTAGTTAAAAATAATGGCTTTGAAGAAATCCGCGCAGTTAAGTCGCACTGATGAAGTTTATCTCCCAATACTTATCATAAATAGCTACCGCTTGCGACGATTGTCTTGGATAATAACATATTGTATTGGATGTATTCACGTTTAATGCACTCATAAGTAATTTCTTAAGTACAAACACAACATACCCTAGTTTAGTTATCTAACTTGATAACGCCAGTTCAGATCTGCTTAATCCGGATCTGATCCTTAGTGGAAAGAACGTCCTATGTAAAACAGCCGTTGGATATTTGAACCGACCAAATAAGGAAAAACCTAGTAGATTTTTCATCGATTATCTTGACAAAAAACAGCATGCAAACAATGTTCCGCATGAGATGGTCACGTGATATTGCGAATTATCTGCACGATCGCGATAGGTTTTTGTCGCGCCCGGGGCGACAATGGCTGGGACAAGTCGTCCTTGTGCGACCAACAGCTGAGCTGAGCTGCTGTACTCGGTGCTACACACAATCAGTCACAGTCACTCTGAAGGTTTCCACAAACCCGTGACTGAACTCCACTCATGCAATTTACCTGTCACAGTCTCGGCTTGTGGCCGGGACACACTAAATCATTGTCTCAACAAATGTGCGGGCTTAAAACCACATGGTATAAATAGAAACTGATCTGGTACGGCAGTATGTGAATATAAGAATCTTAAATTTCAGTAGTAATCATAACAAATATTTAATTTTGAATCGTAACTTCTAGTTTTATAGGTTAAACTATATTCGATATGTGTTACAAACCTCTGCTTTCCTTGTACGTTGCTCTAAAACATAACTTCTTACAAGCTTGGTTAGAAATTAAATATCAAACTGCATTGTATTAACTTGGTGTTTGCTGGGTTGTTGTATAATTATGGATGGTTTATTCCCTGAAAACCTCTGGATACTTCCCACATTTCACCAGCACTGCATACCTCCCAATCCACCACAAACCTATAAGTTTAATATAAAAAACCCTGGTTTAATCAAGATTTGAAAAAACAAATGTTTTAAGTCATTACTCACAGAAGTTCAATGACTCAATTGAAGGCTTCTAAATAATGACGAGCTGGGTATTTGAATGAGTACCAACCTTATCTATGAAAATATACAACAGTTTTTTTTTATTTTATAGATTCGACTCACTCATGAAACATCAAATATCAAACATTTTACTACACACACGTACATATATATTTATTTTTTTGCACAAACTCAGAATGATTGTTTATGCTAAAATATCTTGTCAATCTCAAGTACTGTTGAAATCACAGAAAGATTAGACACAGAAGACAAAAGTGATTTTGACACACAAGGTCACATGTAGCTTCGCCACTTGAGAACTTGTGTTGTGTTGTGTTAGGAAGGTGGTATGTTTGTAGAGAGGTGTGAAACAGAAACTGCTGTCCGAGCATTCGCCGACCATCATCATCATCATAATCATCAGTGTACACTGACACTGTACAGGTACAGGTTTAGTGAGTGCATACATCCATCTCACCCATGGACCAGGTACTTGTCACTCTGGAGAGCTATGGATTGACCACGCAGGTAGGTAGGCTCACTCTTTGAGGCAATGTTGTTTGAGGAAACCCAGGTTTAGATATCCAGATAGTGTGTGGCTTACCCTTTCTAAAGAGGGTTTGCGTGAGCCTGTAGAGAACATCTATTATGGCTAAATCACGCTATTAATCTAAACACTTTGTATGGACTATATAAAACCACGGTATATTAATAAAATATGTCGATTTCTATTTGTTCGTCTGTAAAAAAACACAGATAATACATACAAGGTTGACTTAACCTACAGGGGAAAACTCCACAATGTTCACTTGGAGGTAGGGCATTACTTTGAACATAAGTACAAACGTTTATAAGAAACACTTACACTGTACACTTATAGCTGAGAAGAGGCCAGGAACTGCTGGAGCCCGTTGATGGTATCTATTTGTGTTAGGAATAAGAAGTAAAGCTCGGATAAGGCCTCTTTGAGAGATTTTAAGTGGATTTCAATTTTGTCGAAACAAGACACAGTTGACCATATGACTTTTTACTTTCCATGTCCTTCAAAGGACCTTGTTTGCAAACAGCCTTTGTTATAATTAAACTATTTAAATTTGCTTTGGACCAATAAGTTTATGTTTACTGCTCTCTGGTTGCATAAACTTGACAAAAGTTATTGGGTGCAGTTGAGTTCAAATGCGTGTAAAGTACGCAAGAGCCTCAACTAATCAAAATGTTATTCATTTTGGTGCCACTGACACTTAAAATGCGTTGCCACACAAAAAGAAACAATAAACAAAGTGTAAAGATGAATGTACTAAATAATTTAAATATCATCTTCCCGGAAGTCTATTACGCTATAATATGATGACTTTTGGTGTTTTACGTCATGATGAATTCATGTTTTAATCTAATAAGTAGACGACTTTGAATGAGTTGCGAATTACATTTACATTAACAGGCTGGGTTTGGGTTATAGCAGGACGCGGTTTTGTGGTAGGTGATGTGGCAGGGTGATAAGAAGAGGGTGTTAAGTCTACACAAAGGATGGGTATGTGCAGAGTAAATCATGATGTAGAATGGGTCTCCTATGTTGATGGGATTAGGCGAGATATGCAATGTAAAGGAAATGAAGATGAAGCAGAACTTTGGGTATGTGTTATTAAAAAGAAACAAACAGGGTAAAGTTCTTTTAAATAAGTTAAAGTTCAGTTTAATTCTAATTTTTGACTTAGTCTAACTAACGTTTTATTTAATTCCTGCTATTTCTATTTTAATTTACTCATTTGATTTAAAGTTTAACTTGTAATTAATCTTCAGTCATAAAAGTTGTGAATGGTAGCTGTAACACTCAGTATCGGTTCTCATCTCTTCTCACTGCATTTTATAATTGAAATTATTGTAATCAATTCCTGTGTACCCTCACCGCGAGTATTTGCAAAATTAAATTTAATAACTTTCTTGTTTCAAAGTATTTTTATTTTAATCTTTAATTCAAAACTAACCATCAGATTCTTGTGCTATCCTCAAAGGAAGCTACAACCCCCAAGATTTTAAGCTCTACCTGGGGGTAAAGTACAAAACTAACGATATACTATTATGGTGAAATATTCTTAGTTGTAATAATAAATAATAAACTTAGTATTTTTAAATCCAAAGTCTTTTAACTTTTGACTAAACAGAATAGTGATAAAGATCAATGTATAATGTACATCATTACAAACCACGCATGATTCATCAAAATAACAAACAATGCGTCAAATACAACCTTTACTAAACTAAAGAAAATTAAGTTAAATAATGAAAACTTACTAGAAGTACAATTTCCCATGAAATTTACACATGGGAGTACTGGAGGTGAAAAAATGTAAAAAACCAAAGTTGTGGTTTCATTCCACAGTATCGATTTTCCTCCAAATTTAATATACGACCACTCGTTCACTTGTCAAAACCTATAATATCCAACAAGTACACATTTTAGATCGTGATTCATTTAGCAATGAATCGTTACTTTATAATATGCTTTTAAGCTAGTCATGATTTAAAACAATCGGCAATCCAAAATTGATTCGTGATGGATTTATTGTCAGTGAGTTGTGCCCCCTGTATAATGAGCGCAAGCTACGTAAGCAGCTTATCATTTTTATAATTTTCTTTTCGTATCGATAACAAATATACACACACAATAGACTTTAACTTAAGTAGATAATTGGGTCTTTTTAAACGCATATATGATTTTGGAATTATGTACTTGGATATTTTAAAATACAATAGTTTTAGAGGAACTGTAATTTGAAGATACTTTGAATTAAAAGAACTAAAAAGTCTGCTTCCCAATCGACAGATAAAGTGTCCTAAACGGATCACAGGAGTAGGCTACTATTAGAGCTGGAAAGATGAAACGAACTTTATTTTAAAAAAATCATACATGGAGATTTCAGGAAAAATATTTTAAGACTCTCAGTATACAGGTGTCAATACTAAATAAAACTCAATTTTTTTGTTATATAGAGGTAGGTCATATTGTATATAGTTTCAAACAGAAGGCAATTCTCGACATTTTGATAAAACAATTTTTTTGATATGTTGCCCCGTTACAAAACTAGAGCTATGAACGTAAATCGCGTAAGCTTTTACAGGTTGTCAAAAACATTATCAGTTTTATTACAAATATGGCGTTCACGTATTGTTTCTTTGAATTTGACGAGCTTTTCAACGGTATGTCGTACAACCATGTTTTCAAAACATTTCTAACCTCAAAATCGATGTCAACATTGAAGTTAATTTTATCATGAATAAATGTAAAACAATAAATAGTAAGGTATAGCATGATCATGTCATGTCATTGTAAGGTAATTTCAATATAAACATTTTTTTTATCAAGCGTAATTTTGTATCTTTATTTGTTAAGAGCTATAACAAAAGGTTTTGTACCCAGCTTTGCCTGATTTTAAAGTTTATACGGTCGTTTGACCAACTGGTACCTAAATTAAGGGTGAAATTTCAGGTAGTTCTTTTGATAAAAGCTCATAAAATGACCAAAACAAACAAAATAAAATATAACAAAAAGCTGTTATAAAACATAGTTAGGAAAGAAAAACCAGTTGTAGTATATAGCACTTTGCAATAATTTTATCTGCTGTGTTATATCAGCTGATTAATTTCTCAAGTAACTATCTCCATGTACGTTTTAGAAACAAGTTTGTTTTCTCTTTCTAATAGTATCCTGTAATCCGTTCAGGACACTTTATCATCACCACAGTATGAGCACAGGGTAAAGTCAACAAACCAAGCTTCTTGGATAAAGACTCTCTCAAAGCAGTTCTAATTGTTTGCTTGTGTAACCTGAACAATCTTTTAAATTTATATTTTGAACAACTTCTAAGTATACTCGTACCGTACGTACGAAATGTGGAATGTTGCGATTCTAAACTTCTCAAGCAAACGTTGGAACATAAAGCGTAGATGCCGGAAGAAACCCTCTTACATACGCTAAACATTCATTATATTGCTTAGTTTGTAAAACTGCTGCAAACCCTTATTAAGGGACTTAAAGGCCCGTGTACAAAGTTGACGCGATAAAACAGGCTATATTTTAAGCATCTGATTGCAGTCAATGCACTACCGTGATTTCTACCGCTCGTGCTTCATGAGGCTTTACATGACTTCTTGCTGACGGATTTCCATGGGAAGTAGAGCTAAATCTATCGCTAAATAGAACGGAACGTTAGAGAACAAAACTGCCTTCAACAAATCTGTTTCAAAACCAACTCTTCCCAGCACGTCCTGAGTCAAGTAGCTAAACTGTGTATTTCAAACAAAACATTCTGAGTTATTTAATGTCATTGTTTGGCTGTCCAACTTGTTAATTAAGTTGTAATTGTAGATTGACAGTACCATCCTAGCAGTTTTATCTCATAAGTATTTACATACCTTATGGATTAAAAAGAGACAGTTATCGCGGAAACCACTTTAGAGATTATTTTGCACTAAAGTAATGAGACCAGATTACTGTATATGATGCTACTAAAATGAGGGCGAAGTGTTGATCGGTCAAATTAGGTTAAAATAGAGACTTCGCCATTAATTTCTTAGAAGTATTTTAAACAATTATATTTACTGCTCTATTCGAAGGGCTAGTATTTATTCGTTCCCTAAATATTTGTTAACAAATTCGTTAATGTACAACTATGGAAATAAATAATTCCTATTATACATATTACTTACTGCGTAAGGTAACACTCTATTCTCTATTAGCATACTTTAATCTCACCTAGCATACCTATCGTTTTGAACTCATACCCTGACAACTAATAGCTTTTTAGTTTCAAAAAATCAGGGTGGAAATATGATGGACTTAATTACGCCACCTGTTGTATCCAGAATTTCTTGTCTGATTTAAAAACGTGTCTAACAGTGAAAATTAGGAACTGTACACGTTTGTCAACTATCAAAATGGGGCCATTAATAACTTTTACTTAATAAAATTGGTAACGTTAAAGCTTTTGGAGCCTTAATAATTATTGTTACAGGATTTAACCTTCGTTTGATTGGCAAATCTTATAATTTGTAGAATGTTCTCGAAAGCTGACGAATAAGGAAAGCTTCTGTTTAAATGTGCCACAGGTAGTAGTTTACACATTTCACAAAATGTCCAGTTTCAATGCCAGACTAGTTAGCAGCTGATACAGAACATTGTCTCGGAAAGTGCTGAAATGTTGATCAGCCACACACCACTTAGCACCTGAGATAGCGAGGTCACACCTAATCACTAATCAGCTGGTCGCTGGTAATGGCTTTAGCTCATCGTCAATGAATCATTGTTTAACACAATCCGCCTTACAAGTGACCTCATCTTTGTCACACCTAATTTAAACTTGAGTTTAGTCATCATTACTCTTCACAAAGCTTCATTCACTTTAAATCTGTCGGTATATGTAAATACAGAAATTTTTCTGTCTGCAGATGTTGCTAATAACTTTAGTAATTTCTTTTGCTCTATCAATTGCAATATTTTACAGCCTGGAATATATTTAATACTCGTATGGATGTAAACCTATCTTAATTGTTACCGCATTTAAAGAACTTAGTTAATAAAATACAACGTCCCATTCTTTACAGGCAAAGTGGTCGCTGTTTTATATCTGAGAGTGTCTAGCATTTGACGGCTGCCATTTCAGTCAGATTGAACCTATCAGATTAATTAAATTTGTCGAATTATGTGCAATCCAAGCCTTTTCGCCTCCACATTGAATTTTTAAAGAAATACTTTGACAGCCGAGGTTGAATATCAAACTGAAGAGTAGTAGAACAAAATTCCGCGAACTATATATACCCCAATGGGTTCCCTCAAACTGAAACGGCTTCTGCAGAAATTTAGAAACCCTCACCCTAAGCCCACCCAAAGCTCACCCACAGCCAAACGCCATTTTGCTTGGAGTAAAATAGTTTTCAAACAGTTGCTGCTGCATTGTGTTTCACCTTTTAAAACTAGGTATCAGCCAACATATACTTACTCTTTATCATCTTTGAGTTCCTTCAGCAGCCTTTCTTCTAGAAAGTTTAAACTAGAGGAAATATGTCAAATACGAGCTCTAGTGACCAGAAATGAAATGAACCTGTATGGTCCTCTCTAACATTTGGACAATTTTTTTCCATATTACTGGATATGAAATATGTTTCAGCATTTTGTCCAACCATGTTTTAGTCAGATACATAAAATAATTTGAGACGAGATTTGTTGAAAGCCGGCGAGGTAAAGGGTCTGAGTTGTGTTGACTGGCGGCTTATAGCTTCAGTATGTCAATGGGCTTGTTAGCGTGGAGAATAGTCTCATTATAGTCTCGGTTAGCGTCCTCTCCCAAGGCTCATACCTTACCTTCTTCCACTTACATATAACTGGTGTAACCTAACTTAACCTAACCTAAGACTTTTCACCAGAAACGGGTTTTAATTATCTACAAACAGTTAATTTCGTCCGATTTAAATCAAGTTTAAAGTAAATATGTATATTTATGTTACACATCAATATAATACAAATTGTGAAAATCCATTAGGCCTAAGTAGTTTCAAAGTTCAAAATGGCGGCAAAAAAGTGGTGTTTGACTACAACAGCGGAATGAGTAGTTCTATTTGAATGCGTTTTTAAATGTGTTATCGCTTCAAGATAATTATGTAATAAAACTTGCAGTCAAAGAACACATAAGTACGAGGCCGCGAAGTCCGAAGCGAGGCTGTGAACGTAGCGAATTAGAGTAACAAATTGCAAAGGAAATTAGATTCACTCATGTCAGCGGCGCTTAAGCGCTTAGCTGCGTGTCGGCTCGGTTGTTCTGAGAATTTACTCCCGTGGCTCTAGAACCTACGTTTAAAAGTTATGTTAGATTTATTATTTACTCAGAATTTCTTCTTTTGAAATTTAGAGCACTGGGTAGAAATTTAATGTTGTTAAGAATGGTCAGGCCAATTTATTGTGTATTTAATATAAAAACGTTCACTCAAATCAGCTGTTGTATAATTTACTAGCCTAGCCCATGGTTTAAGAGTATTCTTACACCATGGCCTAGCCTAACAAACTAAAAGTAAACGCCTTTTTTTTCAAAACGACTATATACTGTACAACTATAACAGCTGTTGTTTGTTTATTTTAAAATAAGCATTACCAAGATAAATTGATACGATTTCAAGCTAATCAAAAAATAAATAAAACCAAACTAAAAAATTGTCAATATTACTTTTTTTATTTTATTTGAATTCCGCTAGGATTTACAGTAGCGCTTGTGGCTACGTGTCGGCTATGTTTGTTTTTATAGACTAGTTAGTTTTATGAATAAACTTGAAATTATCAACAATTAATAACTTGGATTAAGAAGAAACTTCGGTACAAACTTTGCGATTTTCACTTTCTTAGTGAAATTTTTATAACGTGGTTAGTCAAAACTCAACCTTGGCAGTTTTTTTTTAACTACCTATCTAAGGAGTTTGACTGTGTAAACAATGGACTGCTTAGGGTTACATCGGGCCACTGTGGTATTAGAGAACCATCTTTATCTTTGGATTAGTGTCTACAAAATATCCCTCTTCCTCATGAAGCTGGAGCTAAGATGTTACCTAGCCCATAAACTAACTAGCCAAATTAAAAACTAAAACCACCCGGACGTATTTCTATGAAAATCTTAAACTATCGAGCTATTAACACATTTTATTCGACCTAAGATTGTTGGAGTAACTTAAAATGTGTATTGTGTAGCAAGCATATGTGTATGTTGAAATAAAGCATTATTATTATAAAGAGCGGGGCGTTCAAAGACCTGTTGGTACAGATAGTGTTGACCAATAGAGCAGATAGTGAAGTGTGCTACTTGGAACTGAAGTCACTCAGCGATTCCGCACATTCCGCCAGTCCTGACACTACACAGCACTCTCGTGTCACTCTCAAGTCACTTCAGGTCACGTTACTGTGAGGCAACCAAACAAAGATATAGGTTGCCGAGGTTACAAGTCGGCTACGACCATGGTTCCAACTCTGAAACCCGACTGTCTAATTTCAACCCCCATGGATCCGGACAGGTTGGAAACGTGGAAGTCCCGGAAACGCTCGACGCTAAGCTCGAATACAACCTTAAGCGCTAGGCACACCGGAGCGATACTTCAATTACGATATTCACGGTCATAAAACCGAGGTACAACATGAACTACAGAAATATACAACCTAACACAATACTATTTTTGAAACTCTTCTACATGAAGTTGGAGTAAGGTGTTACCTAGCCAAATCAGAAACGAAAACTAGCCTGACGTACTTCTATGAAAATTGTATAGAACTAACTAGTTAGAAAACTAACTAAGAGCAACGCGTACCTTAATTTTATCTGCGATTTTTGGTCGGGAGTATCGTGGCGGGAACAGGTGCTTCCACGCCAGAGCAGGAAGCGAGACGCGCGGGAAAGCCACTACACCTCAAGACAGTACAAATGACCTACCTTAACCTAACATTACGCAACATATTTTACCAAATTATTTTCCTTGCAAATAACTTTCCAAGCCCAGCAGGTTTGAAGTGACTGCGAACTTCGGGCTACGTAAAGTGAATCCCAAATTAATAATTACGTATCCTACTGTAGATCTGTCAATGTGATGGCACTAACCACAGATTACTAGTGGACAAGGTGTATTTGCGTGGAAAGATGTGAGACTAAATAATGATCAGATTGTGAAGAGTGTAGAGTGAGGCCGGAATGGATGCCAACTCGCACACAGAGCTGAGCCAACTACCAACTGCCAACTGCCAACCAGCCGTGTCCATCATTTACATAGTGGCCGCGCAAACCATGGTTGAGTCAAGCGAGATAATTTGCAATCTGCTTCTCCTCATAGCTTCCGCTGTGCTCAATTACATTTGGTTCAGATAAAAGACACACTCGAAAGCACAGTGCTACAAACACCAGTGTTTGGTATGTTACGTTATAAGTTAATTATAAAGCCGAACTAGCAAAAGGTCTTCGCCACCAGATAATTTGAAATTTACCTGTGCTCGTATGTGGCACAGGAAAACTTTGCATGTGGATTTAGTGGTTTATGATTAATTACATTTGAATTGTAAAAACAGTTGCAAATATTATGAACATTATAATACAGTACAGGCAACATATCAAAACGTATATGAACAGACCAAACAACGTTGAAAGACCTAAACAGTTGGTGAGGACATACTAAATTAAGTTGACAAACCCGTTGTAAAGACTTGCATTGAGCGTGACCGGACACTTGGTAGCTGACATCCTCCGCAACACAACACTCAGTCCCTCATCATCCACTTGTGCCAATGAGAAAAGTGTTGTCTGCAGAACCGACCGTCGGTCATTTCGCAGTGTGAGTGCGTGTGTGCACCATGCCCCTGAGTCCCGTGCAGGAGGAGTACAGCGGCATGAACGACGTGGATGTGGACTTGTTGGACGACTGGGACGACTTTGACCGTCTCCTCAGCGAGTACAATGTGCGCCGCCGGAATATACCCCAGTCTCCTCTGCTGGCAAGGAGGTTCGCGGCTGAAGAGCCCTTGTCCACCTTCTACCCGTGTCCTGCTCCAGCCGCCCCCCAGGACCCGCACGACCCTTACTCCGAGTATGTCGCCACGGACTCAGTGAGTACATGATGAATCTTCCCTACCGGCCTAAAGGTTCGCGGTTTATCCATTTTCTACCCGCGTCCTGCATTATACAAATTGGAGAAGACCTAATTTTCTATCATTGTAAGCTGTGAGGCTAATAGTTTTCTTAATATTAATGTTCCAGAGCTGTGTTCTTTGTGTTGCTAGTCTATCTTTTCGTAATGCAGTATTGAAAGTGTCATCTAAATTGCTTACATTGGTTTTGTCTGCATTATATGAAGAAATGCACACAATGGACACGGTTAAAGGTTTGCACTCAATTTTTGAGCGGAACCTACTCAACAGTATGATAACAAACTGTTAAAAGTAGATTGGAGCTATGTACAATAAACAATTCTCCCGCTACTCAGGTGTCTGCTTAATGTCTCTCTCTGTACAATCTGCAAACACTGGTTTGGCTGCTGTCCAACAGCTCCTGTCAGTTGACTGACGTAGAACCCGAACCCGCGGTCAGGTCATGTTTTAACTACACACCCCCTCACATCGTGTTGAGGTAGAGGTTTGGAAGGAGGCCATGGAAACGGTACCTTTTGGGTTTTAAACTCTTAATTGGAGAACACTAATAGTGTAAATATGTCCACTCGAATCAATAAATAAATATTTTATTTTGTGTAACATGCATTGCAATCGTCACTTTTAGACTTAGCTAACATGTGGCATTCATTCTGACATCGAAAATTCTTTCAGAAATACATTTTATTTCATTTATATCAACTTCAATTGAGTTATCCCACTTTAGCTCTACGGTATCAGTCAGTGAATAGATGCGCGTTCTCCCATTCGTAGATCATAAACTCGTCTTGACCGATCAAAGTTGCTTTCAGAGTGTATTTTAACACCTAAGGCGTTGTGAGAAGCCAATTGTGCTACTTTGTAAAGAGCTAATTGTGCTGTCGTTGTTTTTTACGCTCAAGTATTTCGGAATTAGCGAAAGAGTAAGAAAAGGTAACGTTTGTGTTCTTTTACGAGGTGAAGTTAGGACTACGAAGTCTTATCTACTTAACCTCGACCTTTACCTAGCGTCACCGTATAGTCACTTTACAAATTGTAAATGGTGATTGCGGGGCGACGATCGAACTCGCGCCACCGGAGTGATGAGCTCTGAAGTCGCGCACGATACCAATACGCCACGGGCCCGCTGAAGAGTATACTTTTATGGTTATTTACAAAACGAATGACATAAGTAAACAGCCGTATACAGCACATATATTTTACCACTAGGTCGAAGAGAACGATGTTGATTGCGTTGTTAAACTGAATCTTTTGTTTAGCTTTGTTCAAACCATTTGATTTAAAAACGTGTGTTAGCTTGAAATTGAAAGGTTTTTACAGACGGATGATGATGATTTGTAGGATTTATTACTACAGTTAGTAATAAATAGTACAAAGGAAAATGCAATATATGATACCGAAATTTTCTGGTATCTTCATTAGTCTACTAGAAAAATAATAATAAAAATAATTGTTATTTTTCTTGTTGACTAATGAAGATACCAGACAATTTCGGTATCGAAATATATTGCATTTTTAAATTTATACAATTTTATTACTAACAGACGTAGCCTAAAAAATGTCTACAAATGATGATGTGTTAGCTTCATAAAAAAGCCATAGGAATATAAGAAATAGAGCTATTAATTTTGTCTCTATAGCCATATAGAATGAAACTTCGTGGAAACAAGTGGGAAAACAGTGACACATCCTGAGTTGATTGGTAAAACTTTTTGTATGTACGACTATAAGTGAACCTATCTTCATATGAAGTAGGTTTGTCGGAAAGTGTAAGGCCTCTCAGACGTGCACCGTTGCTTTCACGATGGATGCCGTAGCTTTTACGCAAATTTGCTAGATTTCGATGCAAAACACTGAGTTTTGAGGCGTTTTGGAAGAATGTTTTTTAAACTGGTTTGTCCAACACAGTCTTACTTTTTTGTCCAACCTACAATACCTTACATTTGGTCTAGCTAAAATATGTTCATATTTTTCAGTTATAGAAATATTTGGGTTGAATTAGGTATTAGAGTTAAGACTTGTGTTAACGGTATACACTCGATTACTTTTAAATACTATACTATTAAATTAGATTTAGTTTCAAAACATAGTATTAACAAATATACAATGGTATTGTGTTATCCATTCTCGATGCAAAACATGGAACGGCGGAAGTAACTATGACTCTCCTTTATATAATTTTAGAAACTACCAAGAAGAATTGCAAGCATTGTTTAGAAAATTGACATTATTCTAACAAAATCAATTTAATCCAGGAAGTACAAAGTTCTCAAAATTATATGCAACGGACGTGCATAACAAAGAAAAGGTCTTAATAACTAATGAACCCGGTCTACTTCAAAGTTCTCTGTTCCTCAGATTTGTTTGATTGAAATGTATGTAGTGTAAATTATTACTTTTATTCTGCTTAATTTTACTTTTTCCTTTGAAACTTTGAAATTTATTTTATATTCTATGCCTGTATATAGTACTTTAGTTTGATGTGCTCTGTCGATAAACACGTTGTGTTTGAAAGGCCTCAGGCTAATACAAATTTAATATTGGAATATTTGCAGATTTATTTTAAAATCATATTTTATTTAGTCCAAATGTAAGGTACTGCATAAGGTACAGTGCTCGTAAAATGCTTGGTAACAACCTACTTCTATGTTGAACGAACCCAACATATAAAATTACGAAATCCCAAAACGCCTCAAAACTCACTATTTTGCATCGAAATCTAGCAAATCTTCGTAAAAGCTACCCACCGTGAAGACAACTGCGCACGGCGTAAAGTCTTAACGTCTGAAAAAAGCTTAATATTTTTAATATTCAGACCCAACAAAATACTCTCAAAATAGTATTTTTTCAGCAAATTATAATACATTTTTGAAAAAAAAATGAAACTTTGTATTGTACAAATAAAATACTTTAAAACATGCAACTTAAAAGAGTGTAGGGACGGTACGCCGAGACTCTTTGTCAGTTTAACATGTTTCAGTTATGTGCAGTTTCGATCAAATTAAATCTTAATTAAATTAATGTTTTCTACATTAGTAGCAAAGTGGTACAATAATTTTTAAATAGAATATAGACTCTGGTCATTACATACATGTAATATTAAACCATTTACTTGTAGACAATTATATTTTTTAAATTATTGGTTAGGCAAGCAATTACTTGCATACATCCTAGTGCGCGTCAAAACAAATTCCGTCGATACAACCGGAGATCCCACGATCCTAGAAGTTTTGAAATTATTGAATTCGAGAAATCAAACTACAACTACTATGTTATTTGTATTGAAAATAAGATGAAACGAGCGCACAACGAAAACAAACAAAAGTTGGCAAATGTGTGAAGGCAAAGTTTGACGCCGAGAATAGTCTGAGAGGCGCAGGTGAGCGTAGTGAGGCAGTGAGTGGACAGTGGAGAGGCATGCGGCATGTGGGGCTCTGAGCGAGCATTGCCCGTGAGTACTAACCTCCCCTCCCCAGCAGACAATCATATTATTTCTCATTAGTTGAAAAATGTGTTTTTACAATTATTATCTTTTGATCCCTTTTCACCGTATATCTGGTTCCGTATCGCTTGTGAATCTGAACGGTGTTGTACCAAACTTGAAATTAGGCATAAATGTGTGTGCCTTAAAGTTTTCATTTTATCAATTTGATCTTTACTCCTATTTTATTGGTTCCTTGAAGTAATAACAAAAGATTATATAGCACAGCTCTAAATGTTTTATTACTACTACACATTTCTAAGCCCTAAAACGAACAGCCTAAACGAAACGTGGACAACTCGCACAAAAGTTCTTGATGAAATACAATGAAGTAAACATAACAAACCAACATTAAAAAACCGTTTAAGGGTTTTCTTACCACAGAATAAACAACATTAACAACATAAATGAATGCAGCACGTGAATTATGTTATCAAAGGCATAAGCTGAGCGCAGCGAACTTAACACGAGCAAGGCTACGGAAACGCCAGGAGGCGTAACCGCACGCACCGGACTGACAATACATTGTTGCAGTAGCACATACATTTTACATTGTTATACATTTTAACGTCATCCAATGCTGTGAGTATTGGGGGAATTTGACCAAAGACTGGTTGTATGATTCTTTACACATTTTTTATGGCTTTGCCCCATTTTGAGAGAAATGAATAATCAGAATAAACGGTATTGATATTGAACATTTAAATTAATAATGTGTTGCAAAGACAAAACAAATAACAACAAATTTAACCTTAATATGTTTCACTCGCACTTTCTCATACATGCCGTTCATACACACATTCAATCATCCGTGGAAAAAAGACAAGTAATTCGTGTTGAAAATCTTAAAGATTCTTGACCACGCAAATAATTCTTAATTCTTGTACCGTGCTGGTGGATAGAGCTGCTTGCCTGCAAAGGGAAGCTTTTAAAGCGGCAGTGTGGGACAGTCTCAAAAATATCACAAATTTAAAAAGTCATAAGGGCACTTTTTAAAGTTATTGCAAGGGTAATATTCTTATGAAGGGCCATCGAATTCTTATGAAATTCCATCCACCCCGAGTAAATTATTAGTGTTTGGCCTGTGAGATATCACAAATTATCTAATTTATAACATGTGAATTCTAATTAAACTAAGTAGGGCCGTGTTTGCGATTCTCTCCCCCAACCTTATCGTTGACAACCACGCCCCCTCTCACGCCTTTGGACATGCGTACAATATATTTGTGAAATAACAATAATGTCCTTCAGTAAACAATATAACATTGAGTGAGGGTGAAAGCTCCATTAAGAATGGTGACACGAATGGATGAATAACAAATGTCTAATATGCCTCTGGCACCTAAGTATACAGGGTGTTTCAGAACTTATCGGCAATATTGGCATTCATCCTAACCCAAAACCGAGAATTAAACTTAGGCTTGGATTAAACAAAACAAAATAACTATTCTTTTGATTCAAAGACTTCCAAAACACCACCATTATGAAACCATCTTGATTGAGAACCAACCGATTTCTACACAATGGAGAATGCACAGTTGTACACAATCTTCAACCCCAACATTACTTAGCTCAAACTACGGCGATTTTCACTCCGTTATATATATGGATATTAGATTTTCATAGTGATATGGAGTAAAATACAGCTGAACGCCTTTAGAAAAAAATCAATTACTCTGCCGGTTTCAAAAATAATTTCAACTTCGGGAATGAAATATATATATATATGCGTGCTCTATCGTGGAAAATTCCGTGGTTTTATAAATATTTTGACAGCATAATATGTTACATTAAGTGAATTTTAAGTTCATGATATCGGTGTGTGTCAGTTATATCTTCCTTTTGTATCAATGTGTAGCCACGGAAGGCACACAGAATCGTGTTCGTGTTCAGTACAAAATAAGTATGCCCAAATACATAGACTTGTTTCAATTCGTACTAACTTATTGTTATTTTCTTGCAGATGTATGGACGATACACGAAAGAGCTAGGAGAATTTGCCAAAGAAGAAGCAATAAAATTAGAAAAACAGAGAAGAAAAGAAGAGCGGTTAAGAAACGAAGATATACACAAATACCGGGGGAAATGTGCGTCGAAGTTGGCCTCAGTGTTCGGGTTCATATGGAAACACACGTTCGCGAAGCTGGGCGAGGACTGGGTGTTCTTGGCGCTGCTGGGCTTGATCATGGCTTTCCTCAGCTTCATCATGGACCACGGCATCAGCATGTGCAACAAAGGTGAGCATCCACTCTGTGTGTTTGTGTTTGGAAGTATTGATATTTAATATGATAAGTATTTTAGCGGGTGCTCTAGAGATAGAGATTCTGGGCAGTATTCTTGAACGCTCCTCAAAGTTTGAGGAGACCTCACACTCCTCCTCCAACTTAAATCACGTTTCTTGAACACTCCTCCAACGTTGGAGGTCCCTCAATTGGAGGGCTCCTCGAAGGTTTCTTCACACTCCACCTCAAAGTTAAAATCGCAATTCTAAAACATTCCTCCAACGTGTAAGGTCTCCTCGCACTAGCTTCCCTTGGTGAGACCAAACACCTACATCCAAGTCTTCCTCTCACAGTATTTTTGGTTATGTTCATGGTTTATTTTGTAGACAATTTTAAGTGAAGAGCGAGCTGTATAAAATATTACAAACTTGTTATAGCTTTTTAAGCTTAAAAATGTATATCAAACTAATAAGTAATAATAGAATCTAAAACAAAAGGCCAATATACAACATTTTATATATTGGCAATATTGGCCTTTTGTTTTAAATTCTATTAATCAAGTGCCAATATCTCCAGAAGGGCAGAAGAAGATCACTAATAAGTAATACTTTACTAACAAAACTGCTAGTAAAATCATTAATTTGAAATGTATGGATTAAAATTTTAATTTTGTTCTTGGTATTTAATTTGTTTAGAATACTTATTTTATGTACTGAATATTTAGCATTTTAAAGTCATTTTACTAATAAAACTGTTAGTAAAATCATAAATTTGAATTTTAGGGATTGAACACTTTAATTTTGTTTTGGGTATTTAATTTTTGTAGCATAACTTTATGTACTGAATTTTTAGCATTTTAAAGTCATTGAGAGGAAATTTACAAAAACAAATCTGACTTTGAATTCTTAAAAAAAACATTGTGTGAAGACTTGATACTTTACCAGCCAAGGTGGACTTCACAGTCCTGCATGGTGGCGTCTGCAGGAGCCACGGAAGCGTTTACAATGGTTCACTTTCTGGAAAGGAAGAGAATGTCCGTTGTGATATGATAACTTCATTCGTTTCTATTAATTCGTTTGTAATGACAAATCAGGCATAGTGTATCTGCGATTGCCTGTTTGCGAACCTTTGATTGAAAATGTTGAACCCATTCTCCCACCATTTTATATCGTAGCATTAAAGACCAAAGTTCATTATGGATCCATATTGGTCTTAAGACGCTGGAAGACTTGGTTGGAAGACTGAATTGGTACAAGAACACAACCGAAATCCTACTCCCCTTTAACGTCATTACGATTAATTTCATTGTGATTACTACTAGCACGAGCACAGACACAAACCCGAAATGTTATGTCATCATGTAAATAAATGTGATCATCTTGCTCACTAACGATGAAAAATGTTCGCAATAATAGTTTAAACTCTGAAATTCTCCCATCGTCAACAACAAACTTTAAACAAAGAATCATGTTAACGCTATGTATTATACGATTTAAAAATTCATTTCAGTGTTGAACAGTGATTTCAAAGTACTGTATCTGAATTTCCGAAGTCCATTGAAAAAATACAGGTATGCTTACTGCTCCGATAATACTGTATTGCTGGCGAATGTTGGTACTCTACGAAAAAATTATAGAACATGTGTCATGTTATGGGTCAGGAAAACAAACCAGTTTTGAATAAAAGAACCAATTAATATTTATTTGCAGTTACTAACAAGTCGATTGTATACTAAATTAAAATAAAAACTTACTTACACAAATAAAATTACACAATGTATTGAATACAGGACAGTAAAATTTTGTCTTACCTACGAATGGAACTGTTAAAATAAAATAGTTGTAGTAAACCGTACGTCTACTGTATATCTTGCGTCTATGGCATAGTGGCTAATGCCTCAGCTTTCGGTGCGGGAGGTTACGGGCCCAAATCTTGGCGCTGGCACACACACTTCTTCACAGCTCGTCATAGTCTCAAAACTTAGGGTAAGACTAAAATAATAATACGGCTGTCATAGGAAGGAAAGACAATAATAAATACAAATAGAATACAAGTCTCAAACGTTCTTCGTTATAAGTGATTGCTCACTGGTTGCTCGAGCTTTCCTTCTGCATAATATGTGGATTTGTTTACAAACATCCTAGCTTCCAAACTCCGCTGAATTTTCGTTTGGGCTGGTGTCCAAATTCTAACTCTACTGCGATGACTTTCAAATTAATAAAATTATTTGATTATATATAGCATTTAAATTGTAATTCAAGTATTTTACAGGTAAACTCTGTCTGTACTCTCTGGTTGTGTGGGTAATGACATTACCAAGAACCAATCAGAAACAAGTATTTTTGACAACTGGTGGCTTCTTTTTTTAGCTCTTTGCTTTGTTTATTATTGTTTTTTCATTGTTGAGGTTAAGACCTGTCAAGAAGCCAACTAGGCCTATGTTCTGCTACATTAATAATTAGGCATATTGAGGTAGTTATCACGTACGTAACCAATAAACAGCAGGTTGTCAAATAATGGTTATTTCTACATTACCACTTGATAATGGCGGGAAAACTCCCTCCAATAGAAGACCAATCGGATTCAAACTCAGTCTAAAAGGAGAGGTATGGCCATTGACGACAGACTACAAACATAGTCTGCTGTATATGAGTGACAGACTAGTCTTATACCTGTATACTTCTACAAAAGCTTAGATTCGCTAAGTACGTTTTGCCAATTTGAACATGTTATGTTTGAATCCATGATGTTGTGGAATTATGTGCTTGCTTGGATCAAAAGTTAAACCATCAAGTACTAAGCTTTCAAATATTTTCCCAATTATAGACAGGAGAACATCTGGGTGGTAATTAATAACATCACTGTGATCGTCTCATTTGTAAATGACAACAATCATTCCACTGAATATAATGCTGACAGTAAAAAGTTGAAAGCTTCAAATTTTAAAGTGTTGCTATTTTTTTCATTTTGTAGAGCCTGCCTCAACTTTAATTTACCATCAAGTTATATTTCAGCAGTGGTTCCATTCTAAAACTGTATACACTGTTTATTTTATTTTTTTAACTTTAAGTTTATTACAAATGTTGTAATATATTGTAAATTATTGTATATAATAAATGGTAATTAAGTGGAAGAGAGGACTTTATAGTACTAACTTCACCACAAAAATAAAGACTTACAGTATTTCATGAGGGTATTTTTGCAGGTCGCATTTGGCTGTTCAGGGATCTAGTCTCTCATCCAATGGCTCAGTACTTGGCCTGGGTCACACTTCCTGTCTGTCTCATCCTCTTCTCTGCTGGGTTTGTACACATTGTTGCTCCACAGTCTATAGGTAAGCAAACATAAGCAAACAGCCACCTTTATAATTATATTGAGGTAGTTTATTAGGTTAGTGTAAAAGGGGCTATTTTTGTTTGTATTCTCAAAATAGAAGTTGTTTTAAACCTGAAAACCATTGTAAAAACTTGTCACCACTCTGAAATTACAATATTAAAGCCATTGACTGAACCAATCGCTTTTTTTAAGTTTAAATAACTTAAATTAGTATGGAAATTGACTGAACCAATCGCTTTTTTTAAGTTTAAATAACTTAAATTAGTATGTTGTTTTCCTTTAATAAAAAGACGTTAACTTCCTGGATTGTATGGTAGTCAACAAATTATTGTTATAATAACTAGTCAGTTGAAATCTATTTGTACGACAATAAACAATAATGATATATTTTAAGGTTCTGGAATCCCAGAAATGAAGACTATTCTGCGAGGAGTCACTCTCAAAGAGTACCTGACATTTCGAACCCTGGTAGCGAAGGTCATCGGCCTCACTGCCACCCTTGGGAGTGGATTACCTTTGGGTAAAGAGGTGATTAATTAATAGTTTAGAGATAAATCAGATATATTTGCGCTTTTATATTCGTGTGGAATCAAAAGAATTAACCTATGAGGTTTAAGTCCCACCGACGTCTAGAGTCTCTGTTTTCAAGAACGGAAATCCAGAATATTTTTGTAGCAAGCAGTCTCAGTCATGTATGTTGTATGATTTGAACTATTACAGTATGTTGATCGGTTATTCATTAATTGGCATCAAAATTTGATTGATACACATGGATTTCATCCTTTAATAGCTGTTTCTGACAGACACAATCTTCTTTATATTTTTAAACAGACAACTCCTTAACAGTTTTCCCAAACAAAACATAGTTTTATAAATCATAACAGTTTTAGATATTCAGTAGCCTACTTCAGTATTTCAGTACTTTCACTTGAAATGTTATTAAATGGATTGAAAGGTTTGTTATTTCCTCTTTTGTATTTGGGTTAACTTTGTGTTTCTGCCGAGTAAGTATTAAAAAAACAAATATAAATTTCTTATTTCTGCAAAATAGAAGAGACTTATGCTAAAAAATCTTTGTGTACCATTGACTTATTTTCAATTTATATTACTATCCATAGAACAAAATCTTTAGCCCAGTTATTAGGAATATTTAGTCTAGTAGTGATCACAGTATCTGTACATATTCTTGGTAATGCAACACAAAAATTTTACACAATACTGTGGGATTGTGCAGGGTCCATTTGTACATATAGCAAGTATTGCAGCAACGTTGCTGTCGAAGCTAGTCGTGAGTTTTCAAGGAATATATGAGAATGAGTCTCGAAACACGGAGATGTTAGCTGCCGCTTGTGCCGTGGGTGTGGCAAGCTGCTTCGGAGCTCCCATCGGAGGTAAAGTACATACCTACTAATATCTAATATCTTATATATGTTTGTTTACTTTTGTTATATAAAATATAATATTTCCATAATATCAGGTAAAAAACCTAATTTTGAGATATAGAAAGGATTTCATACCGCTGCCTAACAACACTCATCCCCTCTCCAATTATAATAACTTTCAAAATTCAAAATATTTTAAACGATTTTGGTACATATAATTTACTAGGGGGTGTTTATCTTAAACAAGCCACCATTGGTATCTTATAGATCATGTTTAAATGTGTGGGGCTCTTTTCCCCACAGTTTTTGAACAACATTTGAAAAAAAAATATTGGCTTTGTCAAAAAGTTGGCTTATCTTTTTGACCAGACTAACATGCCTTTCAAAATTAGCTCTTTTTTATCAGTCTTTGTTATTCCTTTCTTTTTACTCGTAGCTTCACTCTGACAGTGTTTTCAATCAAACACTTTTTGTCTGAATGTGTTTCACCAAAGGTCCGTTTGCTTAATACCTACTGCTTTTAAATCTTCCTTAACTGCCGTGATCCGTTTGTATGTTAATTGTTTCTTCCTTTACCGACTTCAAGTTTAAACAAATTCTATATTTGTTTTATTAGTCTAGATGGCTGCATTTTTTTGTGTGGCCGTAAAATTTAGTCTTGGTTTTTTAAAAACTAAATGTATGTCAGCGTATTTCTTTATTTTGAAGTCTATATTTTCGGTTTAGTTTTGATTGGGCTTCATATACTCTTAACAATTGTCCTTCTTTATTTGAGCTTAAAAAGTCTTTGCATTGAGAACTTAGGTTTCTGCTGCATAAAGTAATGATAATAATTAATAAGTGAAACTAATAAATCTGCAAAAATCATTTTACCCTAATTCTTTACGGAAGATCCCCTATAAGCCATTGTCAAATCATCAGTATTAAGTATTAACCCTATGTGGTTTTCAGGCGTACTTTTCAGTATAGAAGTAACAACAGTATACTTTGCTGTGAGGAACTACTGGAGAGGTTTCTTTACAGCCGTTTGTGGAGCAACAGTGTTCCGCTTGCTTGCAGTTTGGTTCCAGAAAGAAGGTAACTAAGGACAATCTACTATATAATTATCTAAGCTATTTAAAACAAGCAGAAGCCATTAGCTTTAACAAAGTAAGCTCTTACTCAAAAGCTTAGAATCTTGGTTAGTGCAAACCAAAACGTTGGTTTGTTTATTTTAACTTAAACATTGGTTATCAGAAATGACATTCCCCCTCCCTTAACTTTGGTTGAGAGAGGTTTCTCTGTATTTTAACTTTACAATATCCATTAAAAAGTAAAAGTAAGTGGTTGAAGAAAGAAACAGAGGAAATTCAGCTAGCTTACTGCTTACTTGAGAAAAACCATGCCCAGGGGCCAAAAATTAGAAACACAGAAAGTTTTCATATGAACACTGATGTTTTGCCCTTACTTGTCACTGCAAATGGTTGAAATTACTTTGATACTTTGCTTTGAAATACTTTAGACTACTCCTAGAGGGTATTTTAAGGTAAATATGGAATGATGGTGAGTGTTTTGGTGGATGATGAGATGTTTAGTCTTGTTACAAACTAGAGCCAACTGTTCCCCAGATTGGATCATTAATTAACATCGCAACGACCAACGGAATGGACCAATGGCTTAACGTGACTTCTGAACGTTTACCGTTGCACAAAATTGATTCCTCGACTTTTTGTTTTCTTGTCTATTTCCTTGCATCCTGACCAAGAAAGTACCAAAGTAAAAATTAAATATATAAAAAAATATGATTAATGCTGATTGTTTGCTTTGAAGGTGTTTCGGGAGGCATGTAACCAACAAATTATTCTTACAACTCATGTTTTTTCCAAAACCAAGTAATTAACTGGTAAATGGTTCCCCAGCAAAGTTCTACATGTTTTAAATTTAGTTCAAAAAACTATTATTATTTACTTTGATTTTAAAGATTGATCATATATTAATTCATACATTATATTGTATTCTGTTAACGTACTTTGTGTGGTAGGTATTGAGGCATATACCTGAATAATAAAAAAATAGCATCATCCTTTATATTTATATCTTAAAAAGTACATTCATTTCACATTCTCTCATAATTTATTAATTTAATTACATGTTTTTTTATTACTATGTCAAGATCAGAATCAATTTATTCTATGGGCGATCACTAGGTTGATTACCTGCTAGAAATTCACTGACATAAAATGTATTTCAGCTGTTTGTAAAATGAATCTATTGTGACTTGTGCATCTTGGAATTTTAAATGAAGTCGAGCCATCTGTTGATGAATTGAACAGCTGCCTCAGGAACAAATGTTCAAACTTACTGTTCTAAATTGCCTAGTTTGGTTGTAAAACCATGAATACTACCTATTTGAAAGCGAACATCATAGTTTCATGACTATTTTCTATCCTGAATATTTTCATAGTAACCTGTACATAAAATATGTAAACATAGTGTGTCTATCCACTCCAGGAATAATTAAGTTTAACTCAAACTATAGTGTTTTGCACATTACTCAAATGGCTTCAAAGAACTGATTACTAATTTCTTCAAATGTCACCTTATTATTTACATAAGACCTTAATAAAACTTAGCAGATAAATACAAATAATTATGGTTGTATCTTATTACTAATAATTAAAATGTTTTTTATGTTTACAGATACTGTTAAAGCATTTTTCCAAACCAACTTCACCATGGATTTCCCTTTTGACCCTCAAGAACTAGTTGTTTATTCTTTAATGGGGTAAGAACTGTGTGTGAGTGTCTTTGTGTGTTTTAATGTCCACATTTGTGTACTTTTACTGTAATAAAAAACTGTAGTAAAATGTTTTTATTTGAATTGAATATTTTACAGAATATTAGTATAGCTGTTATATCCTTTTATTAATTTCAAGAATACCTGTAGTTAAGTATGTTTACGTAATGTAGTTTGTTTTATCCTTGAGCTGTAACTTCTTGCGTTCCTAATTTTCTAGTAATTAAAAATGAAAACACTACTGTACTACTACTGATGACCGTTGTGTTGCACAGGGTAGTTTGCGGGCTTGGAGGTGCAGCTTATGTGTGGTCTCATCGCCAGTATGTGCTCTTTATGAGAAGAAACAAGAAAGTAAATGCTTTCTTACAAAAAAAGTAAGTACAGTGCATAATTAAAATTTACTAATTTGCCCAACCTACTCATTAATATGATTTCCAAAAGCAGTTTTTTAAGGTGCGTGAAAACGCTGAGAGAGCAAACTGGCTGACGAAACGTCCAAATTCTTGCACATAAAAAAGTAGACAATGTTAACTATAATATTTGTTTACCAATTACACATTTTTGAAACTTCCCAATTTTTACCAAAGTATTATGTATGCAATTGTGAATACTTGTTCCACTAAGTGTAAATTTGATTTATTGTTGGCTTTCAGTCGCTTTCTGTACCCTGGGTTGGTGGCACTAATTGCATCCTCAGTTTCCTTCCCGCTCGGCCTGGGTCAGTTTATGGCGGGAGACCTTAATACTCATGATCAGGTGATTTCATTCAATTTTCAATATATACAGTATAACTCTGATTTTCTTAATGAATAAAATAACAAAATCCTGAATATTAAAAACATAATGCAATATGCTTTCCTGAAGAAATAAACTGGTTTTATTTAGCACTTAAGAGTTATCAACTCTTTAAGTGTTATTTTGGCTCTTATAAAGTCAGTCCATAAAAAAAGATACCGGTAGTTAAAAATTTCCACTGTTTTGAATTGAAAATGTGACATAATTACCACAAGTCATACGGTTTTAAAACGCTAACACCACTTTTAAGTTTTAATTTACCAAGTTAGGCCTTTATACCCTACCGTAGTTGTTTGATCAGATGCACATTTCGTTGCTCTTGTTCTGCAACATCAGTGATCCTCTTCTTAACTCATATTTCTATTTACACAACAACAACAAAATATACACACAGTCACTCATGTGCGTCAACTCGAGTTGCCCTTAATTGTGCATAGGAAGAACAAGGACATTATACCTTATTATTGGCGTTGTTGTTTGAATTGACTTATGATTAAGAAAAGGACTTTGATTATGTAGCACAACAGCTACAAAATGTCTATCTTGTCGAACAATTATAAAAGGACGTAAAGGCCAAACCTAAGGTAATAATCATTCAGAAAAAGATCCAACAACTAGAAATACAGGTATAAAATAATTAGGTATTTTACAGCTAGTATAGTCAAAATCAACAGACAACCAAATTATTTACTAGAACAGCCAACCTATAAGACTGGTTTTGTCAGTTACATAGGATTCTCACCTCCAGATTCCTATTTCTCTTATTTTACTGGAATGTTGGTAGGTTGCAGGGCTGTTCAGTAACTTTACATGGACCAAGGACCATCTGTCTGTTGAGGAGGCCGATGTACTCAGACACTGGACAACAAAAAACACAGACGTTTTCATCAGTCTGTGCGGCTTCATGCTGTACACTGTAAGTTTTATTACTTTGAAACATTAAAAAAAAGACAAGACAGCCAAAATGACAGACGAAAATAGGTTTTCTTTATACTTTGTACTATAGTAATGAATAATGATGTGTGCAAGCTTTGAAACTATGTTATACAGTAAAATTGGTGTTCCTACTTTGTAACACTACTCGTTGAATTTACTGGTATTTTAATACCTCTCTGTGATAAAATTCCATAGATATACTGTATAATGAATAGTTTGATGTTTTGATTATCAAACATTCCCTCGTTTCACAAATAGTTCAATTATCAAGTTTCTACTGGCATTTTAAGACAAAAAAGTTGATTTGTATAAATACTTGTTTCAGTGGTTCTTCTCTATCGTTTGTTCCACTATCCCTGTCCCATCTGGTAGTTTCATCCCCGTGTTCAAGATTGGGGCTGCATTTGGCCGAGTGGTAGGAGAGCTCATTCACCTTTCCTTCCCCAAAGGGATCCGACATGGCAAATTCAGTACTCTAATTATTCCTGGTAAGTGCTAGTTTTCAAATAGTACTTGGAGCAAAAGTTCGTTTATTTTATAGGCATTGTGTGGTTGTTTCATATTGTAGCTTTGTGGGGGTTTATGTTATAGTTTAGTCAACATATACCAAAATCTGCTCAATAAATAAAAACTAGTTCGAGGTCAAAACTTTTCAAAATCAATCATAAATTGGCAATGAATATGTCTGATGTATTTTAACTAGCTGAGAGTGTTTGCGACCCACATGGTTAGTTTAAAAATAAATCGAAGACACAAATTAACAGATGTAATAGGTTAATCAATATTTACCTAGATACTATAACTAACAGCTGATGGTGATGGTTGGTTTAGGCGGCTACGCCACAGTGGGAGCTGCAGCAATGGCTGGAGCAGTCACTCATACAATATCCGTGTCTGTCATAGTCTTTGAGATGACAGGCCAGATCACCCACATCATTCCCATCATGGTAAATTAGCCAAAAATGTAGCCTTCTATGTATAAGTTGTAAAATTGTATGGTTGATATGTTTAATTGTTCTACAAAGATTGAACGCTCCAGTTGCCCTGTGTTTCTGAGTAAAATGTCAATTTACCTTGTACAGTTTCAGATTTTATTAGTTTAATGAAGGCTTGTTGCCTTTTGGTAATATTTCAAGCTGACCACAACCTACGAGTTCAGGCAACACTGGGAATTTTATGGGTTAACTTGAAAACCCGGGACATATGTATTCTGCATATATCGAGGGAAAAATCTGATTTTTTGCTGCCACATAAGGTTGTCGGTTACTCCCGCCAGCAAAAAGTACCTGAGAATGATATTTGATAGATGCATTAAAAGTAGTAACACAACTTGTACGCTGGGAGGAAATCAATTTGGAATAAATCATGAAATAATTCAGGGGAATAACCAGTAAATATGGGTCAATTTTGGAAAGCCACTCTTATGGACACCTTATATTCATTTAACAAACAGGACAAAAACAGATACTAAAACCAAGCAAAGCATAACTACTTAATATTCAAAGTATATTTTGCCAATTTTAATTGTATTATAATTTTGTTACAACTTAAAAATCATTAATATGCAGCAAATTACCTTCGAAGAGAAGGCCCGTTACACCTTGAGGAGGCCCTTGTAATATTGAGACCAAAATAAAATTTGATGACCATGGCATTAAGTTGCAGAATACTGCAATTGCAATTAGTGAGATTAACAAAATATAAAGTAAATAAAGTACAAGTAAGAATCTGTTCAAAACCGTTCATTCAAACATTTACTTTTATATTTCTGTGTCTTATTATCGAATTTCCTTGGAAAAATGAGATATTCATGCTGTCAGCATGATAAGACCCAGGCCTGGGACCATGAAATGAGAACAAATCCTGACCCCCAGAACACGTTTTGAGCATTTTTTCAACACTTTATATACATAGGTATATATGTGTGTACTCTCTACAAGTCGCATTTTTTGTCTGATTTTCACAAAATCTGGTACAAATGTTCCTTTTGTAAATATCTCAGTCAAGTTCCCTAGCCAGCAAAATTGGGCTGGCTACGTGCTTTGTATGTACCGGAAGTACCCTTTTGGGAGGAGTTTTGCTAAAAAAAGTGGTTTTAATGGTTTAAAAATAGTATATTTCAATTGAATTTGACAAAATTTGAAATAAATATTTATTTAAATAGTATCCATCAACGTACTAAAAATTATGAAAATACATTGAGTGGTTTTAAAATGGCGGCCAAAAAAGTTATTTTTCCCTATAACAAGGTTATAAATAGTCAGATTTGTATGAAATTTAAATACGTTTTCCCTTTGCAATATATAATAAAACTTACAGTCAAAGAACATGTAAGTCTGAGGCCGAAGGCCAAAGCGGGGCTGTGAGTGCAGGGAACAGCCTTGTAGCGCCCGTAATTATGGACCATTAAGTTTGAGGCCAAAGGCGGTTCTTCCCGGCCACAGCCTCAGAACGACCGTGAGTCACGAGGCCAAGCTGAGGCAGAAGGCCGAAGCAAGGCTGTAGGCGTAGCGAACAGCCTCGTAACGCCCATGGTAATAGAACGGATGAATGCCAAAGTGAGGCCGTACGGAGCGAATAAGAGTAACAATTGCAAAGGAAATTCGATTCACTCATGCAAGCAGCGCTTTAGCGCTTAGCTGCGTGTCAGCCTAATAAAATTTTCTTTGTTTAAATTTTATCACCCCGCTTTTCTTTTTACATTTTTATTACTTACAAAATTCCTTCTCAATATTTTTCTCACTTAAAACCGAACCATACAGTCCATTTGCTTATTGTACAAACACCGTTATAAGTGCATAAAATGTTGCTGTACAGTACTGTAAGTTAAATCACAAAACATGACTCTCCAATTGGTTTTTGTTTTAGATAGCTGTTCTAATAGCAAACGCCATCGCAGCCCTGCTGCAACCTTCACTTTACGACAGTATTATACTGATAAAGAAACTTCCGTACCTGCCTGACTTGCTCCCCTCTAGTTCAGGTACGATTTGCTCCCTGGTCTGCGAATATGCTCGTATTGTGCTCCTTGTGCGATGGTTGGTTCATATTTAGGTGTCACGCCGCAGCTCTTTTCATATCATATGAGTGACGCTAGTGTTTTCTTTTGATTATTTTAGAACTGAATGTGGTGCAAGGAATTAGCGAGATTCAGACTAGATAATCCCTCCAATTGTAATGCACTAACTGAATAGTCCAGCTACATAGTAAACTACAAAAATGTTTTAAAAAAACACTGGCTATTTGCCTTTTCTCTAATGTTGGTCACTCATCAGCCTTACCACTCTTAACCCAAGTGCACATCTTTTATCTTCTTATCGTTATTATTGGTTTCACCTCTTTATTGGCCATCAATCACTGGAACCTTTTTATTGTTAATATTTTATCCCCTCTAAAAACTAATTGAGAGGAAAAACTAAAGCTTAGATTACATATTTTGTTAACTATATGAGTATTATTGATTTTATGCTATGTTTTTTACTGAAGACGGTTCAAATCGAAATATATAATATTTTATAGTTTTTAAAGTTACCTTTTTTCCCCTTTCAGTTTTTAGTGTGTCAGTCTATTGACTTTTGTTTAGTTTTTTCTATAATAGTATAATTAATTAATAATTAGACAAGTCAGCATATTTAGGTCTATGTATGTGTGTTCCTAATCCAAGAAAATGATATCACAATATTGTGAGTTATATATATTTTGTGTGACGTAGCGTAATATAATAGTTGATTTTGACAACCCCATTGACTGGACATTCTATCTGTATTTGCAGAAGTTATTGCGTTTTAATTTTAAGCAAATGTGTAAACAATGTATCATGTTTTTCTGCAATAAAACCAATTTCGATTTCTATTGCTACCTCAAAACTAAGAAAATAACTGGTATTAAATGTTAGATGTCCTCATTGAGGAAAATCAGTTGAGTTGTTTGTTTTCTCCTCCAATTGTTTAGCTGAGCATTAATTAGTATAGTATTCTTTTTCAGGAATGTACAACATATACGTAGAAGATTTTATGGTACGAGAAGTAAAGTTTATATGGCAAAATATGTGCTACCATGATCTCAAATCAGTTCTCAGGGAAAATAGAAGACTGCGAGTGTTTCCTTTAGTTGAAAACCCAGGTAATTACTTTGATTACTCAAAATTTAAAAAAATGTTGAGAACATTATAAAATATATTTAACTAACTAAAGTTTATTTAATTTAAATTTATAATAATCAAGGGTATATAAGTGGTTGACATCATCTCAAGAAGGAGAGCTAGAAATCAGTTTTCTTGAATAATTAGATATTACATTAATAGGTAATACCCACGAATGGCCATTTGAAAATACTTAAATCACTTGGTAGTATGAATAAAAAGTATTTTCTACTTAATATACTATAACTATATAAACCAAAAATTATCCATAGAACTGTTTCAGACTCAATGATTCTGCTAGGATCAATACAAAGAATAGAACTGATAAAAGTAATAGAGCGACATGTTGGTCGAGAAAGAAGACTTCAAGTTGCAGCTCAGTGGCAAAAGGAAGCCCAAGAAAGGTAACGTCCACATACTTTAAAAGCGTAACACTATAATGAGGGGGTTACATTGTTAAATTTCAACCGAACTACTTAAAAAATTAAAATTGACATAGAAAGTTGAAGTGTTTATAATATTTCCCTCCTATCATAATAAAACAAAGTAATGGGACCTACAAAGTATTTAAATATTTAATTGAAACTATTATGTTTTGAGTTATAGCATCAATTAATGTGTGATCCTAAATCTTATGAAACATTTTTTGGTTACGAAAGAAATTTAAAGGCAAAATGTGTGGACCAAACCAGGACTCAAACCCGGGTCTCTCATTGCCGGGTGATTCAAATTATAGGAAACACTGAAATCTGAATGTTTATCTGAAACATGTTTAAACATCCGAAAAATTGTTTAGCATAGAATAAAATTTACTACATTAGGTATGTTTATTTTAGGTGTTTATGCTAACTTTAGTTGTTACCGAGTAAATAACATTTAGTATCGCCATTATAACTGTAGGTACATTATGTATTAATTAACACTATCACTGCTAAGGGTGCCTACGGGATCCGTCAATTTGCATGTAAACATATGCAATTTTCATGTTTCAACATGTCGATCGCAGTGAAAGTGTTAATGACCCAATCTGGGGAACAGTCGGCCCTGATTTGTAACAAGACTACACCTCATAAGCTATCAAAACACTCACCACACTCACTACCATTCATCTCATATTCACCTTAAAATACCCTATAGGAGTGGTTGGTGTAACAAATCAAAGTACAGTAGAGTCTTGCTTATCCGTCATAAACGTGTAAACAGAAGGGCAGATAACCAAAAAGTAAAAATGTTAACCACAAAATGTGACAATAGGTCTACAGATAACAGAGGACGGATAATACAGAATGTCAGATAAGCAAAAGGCGTATAAGTGAGACTCTACTGTATCAAAGTTTATGTTTTGAACAACTCATAAAACTTGCTTTACAGCAGAAACTCAATAGTTGGACCATCCCTATAAACACCTTTCCTTGATGCCATGATAATACTCCCACCATTGTTTAGACATATCAGACCATCACCTGCGTGGTTGGAAGTCACGTTAAGCCGTTTGTCCTTGTATTTCCATTGGGCTATTAATTAATGACCCATTCTAAGGAAGAGTCGGCCTTAGTTTGTAACAAGAGTACACCTCATAACTCATTACTACCACTCATCACACTCATCCTTCACCACATATTTGCCTTAAAATACCATAATGAGAGTGGTCGGCATCTCAAATAATGATTTAGTGAATAACAAAAATGACTGACAAAGTAAGATTTTAAAATATTGTTTACTTTAGTAATGAAAGTATGCAAGTAATGTCATACAATGAAAATGGGGCTTCTTAATTTTTAACACTTTACTTATTGAATACAAGGTCATTTCATCAATGACTATCTGTGATAAAATCCTATATATACTGACTGGTTCTAACTCTTGAGTTTCTACTTTCTACTGTATCTGTTGAATTTGGCAAGGCAAGGCTGATAACTGATCAGCTATTTAATTTTTGCAGCCAATTAATCGTAGTGCATTGGCCAACTATTTATAGTGCCATTTGCTGTGATGATTCTATGGCACATAGAAAAGAATGTTTTCATTAATGAGCAGTGCAAGATCTGAAGATGACTAAATAATGTAAAATACGTTATAGTTTATACAATTTTACTTTTAACTGCTTTTGCACAGTAAATCTCTTGAAACAAGGTTGTGTAGGCACATATTCAATCTGCTTAAATATGTAGTTTTTTTCAAACAAACCAATACATATTCTAAATCTAGACAAAGTTTGCAAAAATATGCTATTTAAAAAGTTTTATATTGTTCCTTTTTGTATATTTCAAAATCAAATAATTTTTATTCACAATAATTATTGTACAACACATTTACGTGCATAAAAACAGCTGTAGAATAAATTCTCCACAAGGACTATACGTCCGTGTGTGGGGAAGAGTTATTAGTTATTACCAATTATAACTAGTAACTGTATAGAAAACTTAATGTTATGAACATTGATCATATAATTCAGGTACAAAATACATTAACATAATTAAAAGTATTATACAAAATCATATTGAGACTATTAAAAGTAAAATATGCCACACAAAAATATTTTACAAGGAGTATGTAAATAGTATTGTTATTCAACGGATCAGACAGCTAAATTTATACTTTTATGATATACGTATAGCCTACACATCAGAACATTAAGATAACAGAATTCAGAGTTAAGCTCACCCCGTCCCCAAAAAATACAAAAATCTATTTTTAAAGAGTTTTATAATTCCTTAACATCGGCTTTCTTTAAATTATGTCATTCAACAAAAAAAATTAAATGTAGTCTTTGAAAGTTATGTATTTTTGCTAATATTGTAATATTGTTAAGTATTGCTCAAACAGGTTGTTGGGTTGTTGGTGGTTGCAGGGCTAGAGAGGAGGAGAGGAGGAGGAAGGAGTTGGAGCTGCAGAGGCAGAGGCGACCTTCGAGATTCGAGGTGACTCCAGCCCCCGACATTCTGCGTGTCAAGCAGATGTCCAACCATGAGTTGGATACTAGCCTACAGGTACTTTACTGTGAGCGATGTTCATTCACTTTCAAGTTTCAACTAAGGTTAACAAACCTCATTAGGTTGTTCAGGTTCTTCTGTGTCCTATGCTGGAATTATCATAAATATTCCACCTTTCTTACCTTCTTTGTTTGAAGTTTGTTTTCTTTGTTAAGTTCTTGAAGTGTATTGAAAATGGTTAAAATCCTCACAAAAAACACATCTACCTTCGAAGCCGTCTTAAGTGACCACCGCATATAGCGGCCGCGGGACCTACTCTGAGCACCGTTTATAACATGGAGTAAAAACTGCAAACAATGTATTTAACCGGCTTACATACTTAAATCAAAAATTTGTTACAACAGAAGCATAAAGCTATTGAAGCTGCTGCATATAAACTCTAAAACTTGTATTTTCTTCAAACTATAAATCATTAATCAAGTTTATTAAAACTTGGTTTTCCCATAAGAACTTAAATAACTGTAATATCTAGTCATTGCTCATGTTAACGATAAACTTAATATTTATGCTATATTTACCATGTTAACCAACGTACTATTTTCTATACATTTTATATTTAAAAGTACTGATGAAGTCTATTATACTTATGTATTTAATGACAAATAAAGATTTCTGATTTCTGAATAAATATTTTGTTTAGCAAAGAAGTTTTACATTTTGGCTTTTATATGCTGCACCATTAACGGCTCTACACTTCTATATTGAAACACTTTTCCCAGTTTGGTACGTTAATCTACTTTAAAAATCGTTTGCAAATCATCCCATGTTAAATTCCCTATCCCTCTTAAATTAACATATTTCATACCAAGCAACATTTTCAACTCATTTTCCTCTTTTTCTAAGTACTTATTACTTCAGAGGTAGTAATTACTGTGCCTAGGACAAGACAAGGAGCACATATATGCTATCCTAAAAGCTTATTAATCTCCATGACCTCCCTTGCAGACATGTGGTAGGCCAATATATCGTTGTGTTGTCAGCAGACTTCTATCTTTAGAACATTCTATTCCCTTCATGTTAGACTCCTTGCTTCCTACTCCTACCTGTGACACTACTCGTACAATGTTACTAACCATGTCTTGATAAGAGGATAAAGTAAATCCAAACTTTAATCTGATTGTGTCGCAAAACATAGTGTGTTTCGGTGTAAAAAGTTAATAATTGGTTTGTTTCAGCCTCATTTTCCCATATTTGGAAGCCAACCAAAAAAATCAATTTTGAAAAAAACAAATTCGTGGTCAATGAGGAATTTTAGTCCTATACTGACTCCTACGGTCACTCCTTATACAACGGTAACCGGAGCTGAAAGCAGGTCAGTACTGTCAGTAGTTAAACCATTCATTAAATTTTGAGCCAGACTTAACATATATTGATGCAGGTGTCTATGGTTCATTTATTGAAAAGAACCTATCTAAAAATTGTACTCTATTCTATCTTTAACGTGATGCCATACTATTCTGCTAGGGCTGCGCTACCTGTACTCTGGCTGTATCAACGGCTTGAAGTGCGGGTTTACTCACTCAGCTGCGCTCCCTAACCACACTGCACTGTGCAGCAGTCCCCAAACAACCCTCAGTGGCGGCTCCATGGCATAGGCACTGGTACAGCCCACAAATGACATACCGGGGTTTGGGGGGTACGGAATGTTAAAAATTAAAGCTTAAAACTGTGAGTTTTAAAGGCATTTAAGCCTAAATTTCATGTTTGCGTCCCCTTCATTTTTTTAAAATTTTATGTAGGTACTGTATGTATCATGATGGTTTTTATTTAAAGTTATGCTTATCAAAATGTTGCAACTAATTAACCCCAAATCGGGAATAGGGTGTTTCAAATATCAAGCAAACTACATACGTTTTTGGCTCCATGACCCTTAAGTCCTAACACTGATGTCGTGGGTCCATACTATAAGATGTTGGCAAAATGACACGTTAGGTGACAGGTATTCCTACGCTATGAATTACATCACATATCTAATTAATGAAACAACTATAAACAAACTACTAAATCACTACAGTAAACTAAACGACAACAAACAAAAAAGTAAATATCTACCAACAACTCAACTCTAAAGATAACTCAATAAAAATCAGAAGAAAATGCAAATTTTCTGGTAAACGGCAGGTCTATCATTGACTTTCCATCTTACTGTAAGACACTGTTTACATCCTGTCACTACAATTACAATCGGGTGCTCTTGGCAGTATTCGTAGGTGTTTGGGAGAGCTAGACTCCGTCACCATCGGCTTCTATCGGCTCAGCTCATGCTAGCAGCTCGGCCGTGGACTACAGATCTTGGCTGTATTTGCCTCCACAATTGTGCCTCCAGTACGGTCTGGCGCTACTGTCTATGCATACAGCTAGTGGCGACTCGTCCATAGGAGCACATGAGGACCGAGGACGTGAACCACCTATGAAAATGTTCACAAAATATTATTAATACCACCTGTACAGCCACAGCATGATTTTTTTATATACAAGTTAGTGATTAAAACGAACATTTTAAAATTTTGAATTGAAGGCTGTTGAAGTACTATCTGTTATATTACATAGAGTCAATATGATGATATTTTGATTTAAAATATCCTTAGATTGCAGCTTTAAATAACTAACTGGGCAAAATATTGCCACCTATTTGAATGCATGTATTGAAACGGTTTTCATAACACTCGGTGGTACTAAATTGAAGCGTGTGAACCCCTCAACTAAAAGTTCACCATCCGCCACTGCATACATTATAGTTCAGTGCGGTACATTGTGTGCTTAGCACCAAATTAGCCGGGGTTCGATTCGCAGTGATAACTTTTCACGATGGGCACTCCCCGTGGTTCGGAAGTCACATTAAGCCATTTGGTCCATTCCATTGGTCGTTCGGCTGTAAATTAATGACCCAATCTGGGAAACAGTCGGCCCTAGTTTGTAACAAGACTACACCTCATCATCCATTAAAAACACTCATCACGCTCTCTACTCATTCCATGTTCACCTTAAAAGTGGTCTGTGTCTGAAATCAAAGTATCAAAGTACAGCCCATATCTACTGACTCGGTTTTGGCTGTACCTGACTTTGTTTGTTGTTACTGTATTTTTAGAGATTGCGGAACGGTGTGAGTTTGTGTATTAGAACTAAACATGTCTTCTGATTATTGGACATTAAAATGTTACTTGAGCAATTATAAGATATTATTATTACGTACATCATTAGGTACGCTGGGCTGTATTTGACAAGCTGCCACTGCCAACTCTGCACTTACCCTAGTTGAAAACAGTTATTTGCTTTTGTTCATAAGTACTAGTATATTAATACAACATCCAATGACATGTATAAAATTTGTTTATACCTAAAATACATACATTTGGGTATCCTTAAAAAAACTCTACAGTAATTTTTGTTTTAAACATTGAAATGTTGGTTAGAAAATATAATAAAAAATGTCTCATAACAAATTATTTAAACAATTTTTATTTTAATTATTATTAAAAATGAGTTTCCAATACTATCCTACATTCATAAAAATTAACTTTTATTTTTGAGTGGACAACCTTAATTGCAACCCTGACTGAGGGTAAAATAACTCAAATTTAATTCATCATTTAGGCTATGTGCGGTTTGAAACGCTCGTCCGACTGCGCATGGTGCAAAACACATTAAAACTAATGAGCCCCGCTTTTTTGCAAATTCACCTGCACTGCAATCCTGGAAAGTCTCTTTACAAAAAATGACATTGATAAACTGAAGGTCGACAATGTCTCAACGCTCGCTATGTGTACGTAGCCTTACAGGAACAGGTCTCTTTTATTGTTACCAAACCCTGTTCAGATTCAACGGGAATCAAATTTGATTTTGATTTTACTGTACTTAGTATCATTTAGGTCGAATGTTCCAGGATTCGGATGGCGTTTGAAGCAATTTTCCACAAGTCAGCCACGCTGCAGGACGTGGATCCCAAGGACGGTGGTGATGTTGAGCTCCCAACACATGACAGCCTTCATCACCAGAACACCATCCACATCACTCCAGCAAGTCCTGGACCTTTCAAGAAAGTTCAATTGGTGTGTACTTCTGTATTTGTCTGTTTTCTCTGATACAATTAACTTTAAACAACACATTTCAACTTCTAATTTTTACTAGAGTTGTCTGTACTAATTATAGAGTGTATTATTCCAGACTGATGCTTTTGACTGTCTTAAAAGTTTAATCTTGACCTAATACTGATTGCAAAGTTTTACATGACAAGATTTATTATTTAAACATAACTTATGTAACAATTTAACAGTTATTATACAAGTTATTTAACAATAACTTCTTACTGTATGATGAGCTGAAGTACTATTTATAATAAAGATTGTCAATAAAGTAATTCTACACCTAAATTTCACTTTCAAAAAATAGTTCAAGAATAATATGAATACCATCTCGTTTTTTGTTTTGCAGCCCAAGGAGAGAGTTATTGACATGTCACCTGAAGATCAGAAGCAATGGGAAGAAGAGGAGATGAACCAGAAAGTTAATTTTGATGAATGCCACATCGACCCTGCCCCATTCCAACTAGTTGAGAAAACTTCTCTTCTAAAAGTGCATTCTATATTTTCTCTAGTTGGTGTGAATCATGCTTATGTCACAGCAATTGGAAAACTTATAGGAGTTGTTGCTCTCAAAGAGGTTTGTGTTACTTATTTTGTTCTAAATCTGTCCATTAATCTTTAGTTTAGTTAATAAATAGAAATTACAATTTAAAACAATTTATTGTAGATAGTAGTCTGAGTTTTTGTTGAAATGACGTTCTGGAAGGTGTTTATTCATTTTAGAACACCTATTGAGGCTACACACCTTCTTTTTAAAAATTACAAATTTTTATTATAAATTTAAAAGTTGTTTTAATTTTTAATAAGAAGGTGTGTAGCCACAATAAGTGTTCTAAAATTTATTATACAGGGTGAGTTTTATATGTCCCCCCCACCTTAACTTTTAAAAAAAGAAACATTTTTAAACTCCTTTGGGGAATGTTTTTATAGGATTATGAAGTTTGTTTTGACGTACTTTGCGTCACCCTCCCCCTACCCAAAAATATGGCGCGAGGGCGCCCCCAAAATTTTTAAATTGCCACTTCCCTTTTGTGACACCTCTAAAGAAAGGAAATTTTAATACAAATTCAACGACGCAAAGAAAAGTTTTTTATCTCTACTCGTTTTTTTTAATACCCACTTAAAGATGACAAGAAATCAGGTTTAAAATATCATAAATACAGTATTGTTTTACATTTTTTAGAAGGAATATCAAAGAATATATCTTTTGCTAACAAAATAAATATGCGATTCCCATGGAAATAATCTGACAAATCAATATGTGATTCCCATGGACATAATCTGGCGCGTAGCGATTACTTGATATCATGTTTGTGTGGCCATCTTGGTTATGATTGCTTATTTGAAGACAATGTAAGTGCCATCACTGTAAGAAATTGTCAAAAAGAAAAATGCATTACAATATAACTTTAAAATAGAGAGAGAGAGAGAGAACATCTTCATTACAAAATCGATAAGATTTGAAATTGTATCAAAGTACAAAATATATAAAACTATCACAAACAATATAACAACTAGAAGTCATCAATATCAAAGTCTCTCCAGCCCAGGAACTCTGCAAATGAGTAGAATGGTCTTGTAGACAGCCACACTTTCAAAGGAGTTTTTAGTTTCACTGGATCAGCTCGTGACTGGGACTCGTGGCGTGGTCCTGTAATCCAGCTTCATGGAGGTCAGGTTTTGAGGATGATATAGGTCTAAAGCGGCTCAGATAGTCTCAGTGATCATCTGATGATACCCGCATCAACTCCCACCATCGTTTAGACATATCAGACCATCACTTGCGTGGTTCGGAAGTCACGTTAAGCCGTTGTTTCTTGTATTTCCATTGGTCATTGGGCTATTAATTAATGACCCATTCTAAGGAAGAGTTGGCCTTAGTTTGTAACAAGACTACACCTCATAACTCATTACTTCCACTCATCACACTCATCCTTCACCACATGTTTGCCTTAAAATACCCTCATGAGAGTGGTCAGCATCTCAAATAGTGATTTAGTGATTTAAAAACTTCTTTGAAAGTGTGGATGTCTACAAGACCATTCTACTCAGTTGCAGAGTAAAACTCAGGGCTGAATAATAATTACACACCTGTTTTATTATAAATTATGCTCATCACTAATTTATGAATAACGCTCTCAAACTTGAAAGTAAAGATGGTACGTGTAAGGCTTCACACACCGTTAGTTGTTTCACAAATGGTTAAATTCTAATGAGGTTTTCAATCTAATAAATAATAATCGAACGTAGTTTTTTAGATTGTTAATAAAACCAATCATTTCAGCTAAGGAAAGCAATAGAAGATTCTAACTGTGGAAACCTACCGGCATCACAACAGCCTCCCCCAACCACTGCCAGCGAGAAGGCAGCTGCAGAACATCTGCTTGCAAACAACAACAATGCTAACGTCAACATCCCTGTGGACACCAGTTGAACAACGCATACTCCGTACACACATGTCCAACATGCTAACTTCACTTGATACAGTGGAGAACTTTGTAATATATGCAAACTATTAATTTAGTTACACTATTGTGATGCTAGCTATAAATTAGTATTTAGACGTTATTGCAAAAGGTTGTACGTTTCTACAGTTACTTATGTCCAGAAGAAGTATTCATGCTGAAGATGCTAAATGCCCTCAATTGGGTGAGCTTTTCCATTGGCTTTTAAACCTTTACTTTGTAAAAGTATAAGATTTTCAGAAGTTTAAGAAAACTAAAGCTTTGTGACCAACTTAGTTGGTGTTATAATGGACCTCCAAAATCTAAACCACTCTAACTGTGATAACCCTAGTTATTACTATAAATACATCTTACATTGCTAATCAGTATTTAAATCAAACTTTAACTATTTTTCTATGAAATGAAAATCCTATCATGAAAATTAATTATAGTGTTTACTGTTCATTTATAAACTACAATTTGGATTAAGACATATTTTGTCCAAGAACACTGCAAACTATTTTACTGAGGCCTATTTGTTGCACATTCACAGACCAATGGTTAAGCATTGCATATAATGCTAATCAAATGAAAGTTTCAATGTTACTTGTAAACCACTGTGAAGTCCTGCTTCCAGCAGGTCTAGCTGTTAAGATTTATACTCAGAACAGTGTGCAGGCAGGGATCTGCTATTATCCATGCTCTCAAGGGTGAATGCAATTATAGAAGGCAACAAAACGCAAGAAGATGGTAATGTTAATTGTAAATGATAAAAATAGCCAAAAGTGCAGAGTCCTTGGAGATGTCTGTCTTGAGAGAGCATCTGATGTAGAGAGTGCAACAGTACATGAACAACTAGAGGCTGAAACCCATTGATTTGATGCTTATAACAATTTGTGTTTGCCTCTGTTAGTGAAGATACAACTGAAAGTTGTCAATCTGCCCATTGTTTAACTATCCACTTTCTAATTTAAAATGCAAATAGAAGTTCTAGAAATCAATTTTTCACTTCCAGTTTTAGAATTGCTATTCAAAGAACTATCTCGGGTTCAGTCTGAAATAATGACAAACTAATTGTTTCATCTATTTCTCTATCAAACTACAGTATGCTGAATGGCTCAAACATACACTATTAAAATATTTTGTCTTTTATCACTATCAAGCATGAATCTGAATCACAGTTAGTGCTAGTTTGTAACATTCTCAATTTTGTTATGTTAAATTATGAAAGGTTAAAGAAAAGATCCCTCACAGACATTAAAAAGTCCCTGTAAATTTAACACAATAATATTTATTATATCATATAAATTTTTTGGACAGATTATTTTCACCACATTATGCCATGTTATTATAGAATGTACTGCTGTAATGTAATTGGCTATTATCTGTTTCACAACATGTAAATTAAATAAATAAACCATAAATTTTATATCATATTTGTATGCATGCCACCTTGAAATAATTCACTTGATGTAAATACTATATGTAAAATGGGTTTACCATTGGTTAATAAATAAATATATATTTTACATTTCATCTTATTTTAATTGTTGTTTTTTGATCGGGCCGGTACTTAAGCAAATCCTTTTGTATTACATTCAGAAATTCTCAATCATATAATGTTTATGAAATTAATCCCCAAAATTATATGTTTCTTCATAAGATAAATTAATTTTACTTATCTCACTTTGGCACTTGTCTGTGAAACTTTACTTTCTGACTTATTTGTAGTTCATAAATTAAGATTTTAGAAGGGGGACGAATTCTGGTTGTCAGGAAACATCAAACATGTATTATTAATTCTGTGACTCAACAATTTAAAGTACTTTTGCATATACTGGTTTGTCAATTAGCTCTGCGTGTACTGTATAAAGCAGTTATGTATTACTTACTTTTAAAAATTTGTAAAACTGCATTTTTGTTTATTTTAAATGGCAATGTTGTGATTTTCCTATACGAAATGTGATAATCTTAAAAGTTATTGTCAAACATCAAAAGTATAAGATACTTTACCAATAAAACTAGAAATAAATCATTGCATATTATTTTCCTGCTCTTTAGATCTTTACCTTTAGCCCTAGGCAGCTCGCACAACCTAACACAAGTATGAGTTAATTAGCACAGAAAAATGGCTACCAGCACTTTTGATTTCCGCATGCCAAATTATTGGTGTCGTCACCATCAAAACTTTGGGGAGGACCATTAGGGGGTCCAAAGGGACTCCCCCGGGAAAAACAGGGAGTCCGGTTTACTTCTCAGGGAAAATTTTGATATTTGTGACCTTGGAAACTGGTTTTTTAGTTATATTTTGGACTAAAACACTCTGACATTAAAATCAGAATTTACTATAGATACCGTTGGTTTTGGCTTTAAGTTATGTCCAAACATAATATAATTATGTACAAATTATACATTATTCTTCTTTGGTTTTTAAGAGTGTGCAGTAGCGGCTGTAACCTTTGAATTTTGTCCCATAAGAAACATGCATTTTCTTGGGACACCTCACACTCAGTTTTCATAAACTTGTATGAAATAAACTTTGTTTGAAAATGTACTAAATTTCATAGTGACTCTGCTGAGCCGAATGTCCATTTTCTCATCTATAAAACCATGAGACAAAAATCCAAAAATTGAAAAACTTTTTGTTTTTACTAGTAAATTAACAAAATGTCAAAAAAGTGGTCAGCGGAGGCAATGCAGTACATTGTCATCTTTCAAATAAAACCTATTTCAAACAGATCTGATGAAAATTGTAGGTGTGAAGTGTCTCAAGAAAATACTTGATTTTACATTGCTCTTATGGGAGAAAAACCCGACAGGTACTGTGCACTCTTAGAGAATAAAAACAAACTTGGTTCTCCTTGACCATCAGCACGCTTTATTTTTCTCTAATCTCTAGCCAAGAAACATTCAAACAGAGAACCAACACACAATAATTACACATGAAAATTAATGTAATAAGCGAGCGAGAAGTAATCAAATTAGTTGTTTTGGTCTTTGGAGCATGATCACAGACAGCTTTCACAGGTAAAGTCTGCAGTGTGTGTCTGTGCAATGACTTTGAGCAGTGAAATAGGGGGATGGAACAAACAGCGCAAGCGCTCAACCTCTGACAGCCGCTGCCGAGCCAGTCTGTCAACCCAGCGCCGTGAATTCGAGACGGGCGAATGTTCATTCTCTTTGGCAGACCTGATTATAGTACTGTTTAGTATTAATGTTATTGCACAAGACTCTTTCTATGGACAAGTTTCATAAATAAAATGTATTAAGGTAACAAAATAAATCTTTTTTATTTTCCAATTTTTTTTTGTTTTTAGTACACATTTTAAGAAATATTGGGGAGGACGCTTGTGTAGCACATCATGTTTGGAACTTTTAACAAACCTATCAAAAGTTAAGAGATGGGATAGGTATGGCTCACCCGGTATAACAGCTAATAAAAACCAAATTTTAACAAATGTTTGACTTAAGCTTTATTTAAAACAAGACATAAATATCCCTTCCAGTTTTAGTATCAGCATTTAGCCATTTACCTATTAATTAAAACCTTCTTTACCAAACAGCGTTGCAGATTGTAACAAATCAACTCCAAAAGTTTACACACTCAAAAACCAAAATTTAAAATTACAATGTTTTTTGGAAGTCTGTTAGGTAATGTGGAGATTAATAGACATTGATAGTGATTATTCACTGATAGCAATGTCACAGGTCATATCGATGTGATACAGCAGTGTGGCATCCAGAGTTAAATCAGTATTTTACTATATTTTAAAATGTATCGTACGTTCAGTATTTTAAGTCTACTACAAAAACCTAAAGCTCTCTGCGACTTTAGTAAGTAATAAGATTTATTTTTCCTAATTCAATAGGCAACCAATTATCTTTTTGTTCGCTGTAAAAACACTATTACACAGTGCATATAAACAATATTGAGCCTGGATATTGGTTTTAAGATTGACTCAACCCATTTAATTGGAATTGGACCTTGTCTTACCAGTGGTAGTAGTCAACACAATTTTATTGTAAAATTGACTACAAATCAAATCAATAAATAAAAATGGTAAAGACAGAACTTTTTTGTCTAGAGCACATAATTATGTACCGTAATTAAAACTCCCCGCTTTTGCTGTTATAGTCTTACTAAATTCCTTTTACTGTTAATTTATTTTATCATATGAAATACTAACTTAAAATTGAATTTGTCATAAAATTCGGTTTTAACAAAAAACCCTTACACTGTAGGGAAAATAAAACCAGTAAAACGTAAAAAAATGTATCCAATGTAAGTGAAGAAATTGATCACATTGCACATAAGCGAGCAAATTTTTCTGTTCAATATTTCCATGTTATAGGCCATAAAACAAATAATAAAAAATCTAATTACATTAATGTCAATTTACACGAAAACCCTGATCATCAACCTATTGTCATCATTGGTCAATTGTTGCAAGAGACCAAATACAATTAAGTTTTTCATGTAGACAATAATTTAAAATGGAATACCCATATTAACCGTGTTTACTAAAAACTATATTCAGAAGTTTTTCTTTAGCGATCCCTATCTATGCACTGTAAAGAAAGTTTCCTGAAAATGGCATACTATGGACTAACTTATCCTCATTTATCTTATGAAATCAGTATTTGGAATCAAAAATTTTTAAGATTATTTGTTTTATTGAAGAAGGCTATATGAACGGATAAGGTGCAACTGTGCCGGTGGTGGAGGGATTTTTCAAAAGGAAAAATAACTGATGCGGCTTATTTGTCTGAATAGACGTTCTTAAGGGTTTACTTGGCCGACAGTTATTACTCATCACTGTTGTTCCTTTATGTATATAGTACATATCTTGGATGTTAAGAGTTCATACAAGGAGTATTGTTTCCAGTTTTACTGAGTTTCTAGAAGGGCTTTAAATTATTAGCTTGAGCGAACCTGCTCAGAACAAAGTGGCGGTCGTATGCCTGCCCTGAACAAAGAAGCGTGTCAGGCCATCACCATCGATGGTACTCGGCCGAGCACCAGCGCAACTATGTAGTCCCTTTAGATTCCCTAATGCCTGTCCAACAGCACAATACGACCACACCCATATGAACTACTTTATCTCAAAAATGGACTACAGGGACCCATGTTATGATATTTTTAAAACATTGGATACGTTTACTTGGCCTTGATTGTACATTTATGAAACTTTAATGTTTATTATGAATAACTGTGCTCTACAACAATGCATTGCATGGCGTTCATGGTTATGAGACAACATGGGAACAAGATGTGGCAACAACGCTTAGTGATGAATTTGGTGATTGAACAAATGTTGTAAACTTGTAATTATAACATAAGAATGAAACCTCTATTCTATTCTCAATTTAACTCAATTAATTTATTTACGGTTTACACCATTTACAATGTAGTACAAGAAAAAATTTACAATATTGGATTTACAATAATTGTTGTGCACGCAATTAATACAAAAACAGAATAATACATAGATTAAATAGTTAAAATTAAGCTTGCTGGCAATGTAAGATTCGTGTAATAATAAATAATGACAACAATGTGGATTGTTCTCTATACTTTAGCTGTCAAATTTAAATTTACAAACAGATGAATTTACGTACAGATGGTCATAGAAAAACGTCTGATTACAGCTTTCAAGTCTAAACAGATTTATTGAGCAATCATATTCTTAACGTTGTAGGAGTAACCTCAATAGTGCAAAGGAAGCTGAGTGGTAAGGGAAATGGAAGAAGGACTCCCCTCTACGAGCTTCACCAAGCTCACCAAGGCAAGATGGTAAACTTTGCTGGCTTTCAGCTTCCTGTGCAGTATGGAGCAGAGGGGATCTCAGAGTCACACAAACACACTCGCTTACACTGCTCCCTCTTTGATGTCTCACACATGCTCCAGACGTTAGTCTATGGTGATGATAGAATTCAATTTTTTGAAACTCTATGCACAGCTGATATCCAAGGTAAGAATTAATATTAAACTAATAAAAAGTCGGTAAAAATGTAAAAACCAATTATTGGGTAATTTTTAGTTTATAAGTCATGTAAACTTTTGAAATTGTTTATGTAAAAGTTTATGTAGTTGTTAATTTACCGAAGTTATTATAACATGATAACTACCATAGTGACGAGTATTGGAATTATTTGAGCCAAAAAGGGCTAAGCTTCAGGAATTTTCAGAGAATTTTGTTTACAATGTTACCAGAGTTCGGGCACGAACACAAATAAAAACACAGGTTCTAGCTAAAACTATTTTGTTCCCATGGTAAACTTTGTGTTTTGTTGTTACTTTTTGTCAAGTAAATAAAAGGGGAGATAAGCTTAACAAACCATTCTTGCTTTATTAAGTTGAACATGTGATAACTCATGTGTTTGTGTTATCTTCTGCTTGTCTCTGAAAACTGCCCACACTCGCATACAGGCAATTTAGCTTTATTTCTTTCATGACAAATTTAAGAATTTTTGGTTATTGTTCCAGAGAAATTTTGAAAATAGCATATCAAATATGGAACATGTTTATGGGGAAACTGTGCTAAAACACAAATAAGTCGGATATTTGTTTTACAGAAATATGCCGTCTGAATCTTAGACAACCTTAATCTGAGAGATTTGTGCCAAAATTCGCTCAAAAGACTAAACATAAAAACATTCTTAATTTTTCATCAATTTACATTTACGAAACTATCATGTTCTGCCTCGATAAATGTCGTCTTGTACAAGGCAATGAAATTCATAATCATGGCACGTGGTCGGTAGACAACTACGGAGTTGAATACCATAGACTGGAATTATTTAAAAAGTTACCATCACAAGCAGGGATATTATTCCATGGTGAGATGAAGCTCTTCTTATTAGATGAGTATAATTTTAAAAAATTACTTCAAATTATCCAATAAAGTTGTTTAATTTCTCTGAGGCCTTTCAAATACCAAGTATTCATCTTCAGAGAGGCACATAAACTGAAAGAAAAATAATTTAAATTTAAAAATATTGTATAAAACATATCACAAATAGATTTTAGAAAAACATTAAAGTATAAAATAAAAAGATTGTATTGACATACTATAACAAGTTAATTAAAATAATTTGAGGAAAGGAGAATTTTGAAATAAGCTTGGTTTGTTGTTGACTAGAAAGTTTTGATTTGTGTGTATGTGTAGGGATTCTGCTGCATCAAGATATCTCTAATTTTGTACTTCTTGTAACAATTTCACTTCATTAAAATGGTGCCCAGTTTCTAAACAATGTTTCGCGATTGCCGATTTTTCTTCTTGGTTACTTTTGAAATGGTTGACATGTTCTTTTAATCGTGGTTTGAGTTTCCTCTTGGTATGTCCAATGTGTTTTTTGTCACAGCTTTTACACGGTATTTCATAAATTCCTGATTTTACTTAACTGATAATTTTGTCTTTAGGATTTCCAAGAAGTGATTTTAGTTGATTTTTTTTATTTAAACGGTATATTTATGTCGGTGTGTTTCATAAAGCTTTGTTTTATAAACTTTGAATAAGGGCCGTAACTAGTGCTTCTCCATTGGATATTTTCTGACGTGTTGATGAAAATGAGGGTTGTTCGTGACTTTCTGTCTAATTTTCTTTTCTTCTTACGTATCATCGTGTCAATTATTTGTGGTTTGTATCCGTTGAATCGAGCAATTTCTTTGATTTTCTTGACTTCTTTGACATAGTTTTCTGGGGAAAGAGGGGTGTTTAAAAGTCGTTGAATTAATGAATTGAAGGCAGCTCGTTTTTGGTTCGGTGGATGAAAAGAATCGTTCGGTATGAATCGATCATTTTGTGAAATTAAACAACTTTATTGGATAATTTGAAGTAATTTTTTAAATTAGGGATATTATTGTTTCAAAAACTACCCTTACATATAAAAATTCTTCAACATTCTAAATTATTTAAAACAAAATTAAAAACTACCTTGTATCCAACTCTTTTTATAGTATAGAAGAGTTCTTAGAGCACTCGCTTACTACTTAAAAGTTTGGACAAATTTCATAGTTATTTTATAATCAAATTAAGTTTTAAAATCATTGGTATTATAAGGCTAGTGGCTTATAGTCTTTCTTGTTACAAGTATTTTCTTGTTATTATAATGTACCAACACAATTTTATATTGTTCGGTACCTAATGAAGATTGATAAATATTTTTAGTATTATGCACTTTATTTTTAGGACTTCAAGACAACACTGGATCGCTCAGCGTTTTTACCAATGAGTCAGGAGGGATTGAAGATGATTTGATTGTTAACAAAACTAGTGAAGGGTACTTGTATGTAGTGTCAAATGCTGGTCGTCGGGAACATGACCAGAGATTGATGCTGAAAAAACAGGTATTTTCACCCTGATATGTGTCTCCATTTATCTCGAAAATACCATTACCGCCCTCTGCGTCCTTGACCCCACGGGAATTGACTGTGTCATGAATAAATAAATCTGTCAGCTGACACTTGATGTAATTATTCATGTATAAGAGCTGTGTTGTAAATTTAATTGTAGCAATGCTAGTTTTGTGTCGCTTTAACCAATGTTTTTTGCTGGGGACAAACCTCCCCTTTGAAATATTTAAAAGGACATCAAAGTTCAACAACTGTATTTCAAAACAAACTGACCAATATAGGTAGTTCAACTACTTAATAAATTTGGTTTAAGTAAAATTTTCGGTTTGAAATCAAGTTTAATGTTAGTTTTTAGCTTTTCAAGATTGTTCTTGTTTTATTAGAGGAGTCTTAATCCGTTTAAGCTCAGAGGGTACTTAAAAACCATGCTGCTGAAGCAAATTGGTTTGTTGTTTTACTCTGTGGCATCTTTCAAATTGAATTGGTCGCCAAGTCGACAAGGGTTACAGTGTTTGAAGCCCAAGAGTAGTAAACGGTTTCAAATATAGACTTTCTTAACCTTTACTAACTGAAATTAAATATACTTATTTCCACGAGAAGTTACAAAACAATTGACAATTCGTTTGTTAGGAAATTTTAAAACCACCTTCTCCTGTACTGGTGGTAGAAACACAGAAATTTCACTTCTAGTAGTTGCCACACTTCACTTTCACTATTTTGCATGTGAATAAACTGTGGTTTAATTACTAAAATTAACTAAACATATTGTTTTACATATACATTAATGCGGATTGAAACTAAAATTACTCTTTGTAAATTAGATAACAAAAAATGTATAATAAGTAAATAGGAATAGTACATGGTTTATAACCATATAAGGGAAGGCTTCAAGTATTATTCAAGTCAAAATAGTGACGAATAACCTATACGGGTCATCCAATGCTAATAGCCAAATCTTTAAGAGCTTGCAAATACCAATATTTTGTAGCTTCTTTTATGGACTTTGGCAGTCTATTAAATAGTTTTGGTCCTATAAAAACAAAAGATCTTTGGAAACATAGTTTGTTTATTTTTGCCTTCTGAATAGATTTGTATAATTCAGTCCTTCCACTCTTTCCACACTTTTTATAGATCGTCTTTAAAAGTTTGTAAATGAATAGGTACTCGATTGAAAGTTCATTAATTTGTCTATAAAATGGAAGTGAGGACTCACGCTTCCCTTTAAACTACAATATTTGAACAAATTGATTTTGAATTTTCCTCACTTTGTTAACTATAGGTTCATAAAAGCTCCACCCCAACAAGTTACGTCTTATTCTAACTTCAATTTCATTTCTTAGTATTTAAATGTTTTATAAATAGAAAAATAACTCACAGTTGCAATCTAATTTTGGTAATATTGGTTTGATAATGCCAAAGGCGAAGCCAAAATATTACCAAAATTAGATTGCAACTGTGAGTTATTATTCTATTTATGTACAACCTTTTGGTATTTTTTAAAAATTTATATTTAAATGTTTTCATATCAAGTACCCTACTCATTAGCACTTTTACTGCATCGGGTGCATAATGCAATTTTTATGTTTTGTCAAGTTGATTACAGCATTGACCTTCCAGGATGGAAAGTCAATAATTACAGTGAATGTTAAACTGTTAATATAATTTTTATTTTCAACCTTTTTTCTGATTTTAGGTTTGTTTTGAAAACATTTAATGACGAAACTGTGAAGTAGTTTTGAAATTCAGATGTTTTTTATAATTATGTTATAATAAAAATGATTGCAAGTTATTTTTAGTTTTCACTTGAGTGATTGAGTAGTCATTACATTTTGTAAATATTTTAAGGAAGAATTTCATGCAAGCAGAAAAGATGTTAAACTGAAGTTTATTGAGCCTGAGGACCAAGCATTGATCGCCCTGCAAGGGCCGAAGGCAAGGTCAGTGCTTCAGCCTCTCGTCGACGTTGACTTGGCCAAGATGTACTTCATGTCGACTGGTCTGCTGTCTGTGGCAGGCGTTTCTAGCTGCAGAGTCACTCGCTGCGGCTACACTGGCGAGGATGGGTTTGAAATATCCATACCCTCACATGCATCAACACATGTTGTTGAGAAACTCTTACAGAGCTCAGTTGCTGAGGTGAAACTGGCAGGACTGGGAGCACGAGACACTTTAAGGTAAATACTAAAAGACCATCTTCAGTAATCATCTAACACATTTTTTAAATAATTAGTTAAATATTGAAGTCTTTACTAACCTTATTAGTTACAATTCTTTAAAATCTCAACATTTTGAATTTGTTACAACTACGATGGTTTCATTGGTTTGACAAGTTGCATTCGAGGTGGCTTGCTCGTCACAACGTGACTGTGTCGATCCAATGCAAGGCGGCCAGTGGCCTTCGCATTTTACAGGGTTTGTTACTTTTAGTATTGGATTATCCTATTTCCACTAGTGATTTACTGTACATTAAATTTGAGCAATAAACATTTGAACTAAAATGCATGACATAGTAATATTCGAAATTTCAACAGCTAACACCATTTTTCTTGGCTGAAAACGGTATAATTCTAACTAATTTTCAGGTTAGAGGCTGGGTTATGTCTTTATGGAAGTGATATTGATGAAACAACAACACCAATATCTGCTGCTTTAGCATGGACGATTGGTAAGATATAATAGCTAAAGCAGAAACATGAGTGTTGTTTTAAATAATGATTGGCATTATTTTGCATAAACTACAACTGATTTAGTTGGTTTTCATTAAAAAGAAAGTTTTTAACTTAGCACATTCAGTTTCTGACTAATTTTTCAAGCACGACTTGGATATGTGCCGGTTTCTAATTCAGCCTTATTAAGAGGCTGCCGGATAGAGTGGCTGCTTATATGGAGTAAAAACTGCAAATGATGTTTTAAATTGGCAGAGCTTCAATGCCTCTCAGTGAGTCAGCCTTCCATACCTTACTACAGCAGATCAATATCCCTTTCTTTTAAAAATATCAAAAGAAAAGTCTAACTAAGCTTGTGAAAGTTGTGCTGCAGCCGCCATGTTGGGAAAAGTTTATCTAAAAACATCTTGTTCCTATTATTCACAAAAGCTATGTGCCACTCAAAAAACATCTGTGTTCACAGATTTTTTAATAATGATTTTTGGGCTAAAATTAAATATCTCTAAAAACAGCTTAATTACTTGTGAACGGTGGAGTGATTTGATTATAAATTTATTAGATTATCTTGTAATTTTACCAAATTGTAATAAAATACACTAGGACATATGTACTTGTGTTTTTATCTACATAATCATGTAGATTGAACTTAATACAGTTTTAAATTTGGTTCCTTTAATTGTTTTCAGCTAAGAGACGTAGACAAACAAAAGGTTTTCCTGGTGCTGACCTGATATTGGCCGAGTTGAAAAATAAGCCAACACAAAGGCGTATTGGCTTGAAAAGTGAAAGCAGAGGACCGCCTACTCGTTCTGGCAGCCAGATATTCCTGGAGGGGGATGTGGTGGGAAGAGTGACAAGTGGGGCTCCTTCTCCCTCTCTCGGGCACAACATTGCCATGGGTTACGTGAACACACCACTTGCTCAACCCGGCACAAGGCTACAGGCTAAAGTCAGAGACACCTTTATTGAAGTTATTGTCTGCAAACTACCCTTTGTACAGTCGAGATATTATGTAAAGAAATAAAGTTATAAACAAATTATGTTTTTCCTTAATTTTCAACTAGCTTTAAGAAACAGATAAATGAAGTTGCCATGATTTGGGTTTAGAGGAACCCACCAACATTTTCTTAAAATAAGTAAAACTTTTTTTACCTCTTGTTATAAAGTATAGATCAGAATTCAGGTATTACTTGTACGTATAAGGACAATACAATGCACAAATAGTGAGGCTCATGCACTCATGTATCCAGCAACAAGGGATACCCCTGCCCCTGGCTCAAGGGAGAAGACGCTGGAGAGCTCAGTTTGTAATGACCTAGGTGAGTGACAACATCTGTTCAGGTCTGTCTTACATAATTCAATATTGTATTCTTTTCCATACTTCTCATAGGAGAATAAAGTGAGTTATAGGTATCGGTTTATGCAAAGTTATATTACTTCTAGAAGGAAATGTACAACTAAACTCAAGTTTCTTCCAACAACTTTCCTTAGACCTGCAGGCTGTGCACAGAATTTCGAGACACTAATAAAAATATAGTAGTAAGAAACAATAACCAGTTTGAATAACATATACATTGCAAAATATATTAGTATTGGTTCAAATGAAAAACTTCTTTGCTAATGGCACTGTACTGTCATCTCTTCCATTTAACCACAATCAAAAATCAATACAGTGTAATATTAATAATAAAACCTTCAAATCTGTTATTGTTATCTGTAATTATTTAAAATATATAGATCAAATAATTATACTAGTGAATAATAATAAATGATAATAATAATAGTAAGTAATATATTCACGGGCGTAGCCATGGGGAGTTTCAGGGTTATGAACCCCCAAACCCATGTGATAAAGACTCCAAAGTGGCCCATTTACAGATTTGTATGCAGTAGAACTTATTTAATAGAGGTTTTGTTTAACTTGAATTCTACAGCAAATATTTATGTTCCAAAACACAAAAACAGCTACTGAATAAAAGTTTTCTGGCGTAAAACTAGGAATGACGAGAGTAACTATGACTCTTGCACATGGGTGCCCATACTTGGGAGCAGTGGGGGGACACGGCCCACGACCCTTTGGCTTTTAGTATAATACTATATGTTTCACAATAAAGCAAACACTACAAATATTTATATTTCAGACCGAAATATTGGTACTGTAATTTTATTAGGTATTTTTATCTGAAGTAAATGCATTTTTTTGCACTCTCGACATTGAGATGGGAGGTGGTTGAGTCAACGTACAGTAATAGTACCACTGTGACTGTGTTATACAGAGTGATTCAAAAGTGGTATTTGGAATTTTGTATTGAAACCTTTTGTATTCAAATCTTGTGGTTAATGTTGTCATGTTATGTGTCTTGTGTGTAAATAGCAAATGCCCCCCCCATGGAAGGTACAATATGGGCGTCCTTGCTCTTGCAAGCTAGCCAAACAACAAAAGCGGTTTTTGTTTGCTTAAGTGATGGGCATCTGCGACCAGTAATTTAGTTCTCAAATGTCGCATACAGGTTACATTCAAACAATGTATAACAAAGATTTCAAGATTGCCACATTCTGATTTTGAAAAATTGACAAAATATTATAGGATGGATAATTCAGTACATTTTTTAACTTCTCACTAGCCAGTTAGTGAGTCAAAGACAAAGTAATGTTTAATCTCCATTAATTCTATATAATAACAAAAAATACATTGACTGTAATATATATATATATACGGCCTTAATAACAATAGCATTATAATATAATTATATAAAACCTATTTTAGAACAGATTCACGGAGGGGTACTGTAATTATAATTAGATATAAAGAAAAAGTACATAGTACCCTGGTAAAATTGTATTAGGTTTTAGAAAATCATACTATTTACAATAATTATTATGCAATGTACTTACATGCGGGAAGATGGCCTAAAGGTTTAAACCGGTCCATGTTAATATACAATTTTACCAGGGTACTATGTACTTTTTCTTTATATCTAATTATATAAACCCTATTTCAGCACAAATATTGTTTTGTCATTAGACTAAAGAATTGGAACCATTGATTTTAAATGTATATTTGGCTCGATATTTGGAATATGGATGGCCTTCTGTCCTCTTATTACCTAAAACATGCCCGAAATATTTTGTTTGGAGTACTCCCCAATACATTTTTAACACTATTCAAATATTTCAATAAGCTTACATTTGGTGATAATGGTCTTGGTGAATAGGAATCATTATAAAAGTTCATTTCATCATAATCTGAAGAGGAGTACTAATAATACTCGAAATTAATTTGATTTTCTTTGTAAAGTGGGTAACTTTACCAGAAGATGATATGCCATCAAATTACTTTGAGGTTTACATTAGTTTTTGTCTAAACTAATTTACATTATTTTCGTGTTATATTTAATTAAGTCAGGAAAAGTGACAACGTGCACATAAAAACTCATATAGTATAGTAAGAATTTTAATCATTTAGAAAGGTTTATTTCTCTATGTCTAATTTTCACTTAGCAGAGGCTGCAATGGACGACGGGTCTTTCGTGTTTATGGGTAATTTCCCAAGATTCTTTTCAATTCTTATCATTCCTAGCAATGGTGCTATTTAGAAAATTTGAATTATTTTAGTCTTCTCTTTGATTATGAGATATCAAACCTTTTTTATATCTTCCCACTCTAACTATTACGATCATCTCATTATTGAGATTTACGCTGTTTTCAGCCATTTTGAACAATTGCTAGACCGCATGAGGAACTCGAAATTAATCAAAGCTGTCTTAGGCTATCGCTCTACGCCTATACGTTATTATAATTTCTTTAACCATCCCATTTCTCGTAGCAAAATCCTATTTCGGCCCTTTACTCCTCGCCTTTTCCATGATGCATATAGCTTAAGTTTATTTTATACCATGTTAACTGTTTGTTACTTAACTAGGCTAGGACCAAGTTTACTTGGCTGCATAGTTTGCAGGTTAAAGTCTGATATGAAACTGGTATGGATTAATTGTATACCATTAAGTCCTATGACAGGCAATAAATGTTTCTTTCCCAAATCAGCGATACTACAAAGGTTTTGTTGAATAAGATGTTTGATTCTTTGGTTATAACTTTAATAATTAAGATTGGTTCTCTAGTCGATGTTTTCAAACACACAGCAGGCAAAAAAGCATCTCACATAAGCCAGCAGTTTGCCTCTTGACGTAGTCTCCTTAACTTACCGGTTGATTGAATACTATTAACCTTCCGGAGGTTGCATCACGGAGGTTACCTCCGGGTGTGTCTTTGCTCATTAATCAAATCTACACACAAGCCAAAAACCTATGAATCTGTGTACCTTTCCACCCTCCTTTCTTTGAACTCAATAAAATATAATTTTGCCACTTACAGCTTCGATTTAGTTAGTTTTAACTGTTTATATTAGAGTCCGGAGGTATTTTCCGTGGTGCGCCTCCTCGCATTAAAAGGCAACCCGGTGTTAACCTACGTGAGCGACCCTGCTTGCAGCAGGTGCATTTATTGTATAATTTTTTTAGTTTCACTTTGCATCAATTGCATTTAATTCTGGTAAAATGACATACCTCAAAACAGACAAAACTTGCTCGTTGTTCTTCTTAGACGCAATCTTCCAGGACTTGCCAATTTAAACACATTGGAAATGTCTAATATCTTACGTCAAATTTTTATACTAACAAGTAACAAACCAACTAGGATAGAGAATTGTACAAGTAAATAAATTATACATTCATTAGAAAAAGATCCCATGATGAGACACTAGGTTGAAAGTTCTAAAAATTAATATCTGATAAACAAAAAAACTCATTTAAGGAATAAAAAGGGTTATTTAAAAGCCAGATAGAGAATTTAGTTTTAAATGAATGTACTGGATATTTAGCTATCAGGTCTATTAACTGATTGTAAATTTTTAATGATATGACAATATGACTATTTGTAGTTTTGGTTAATCTATAGAAATCTATGGATGCAGTATGTTTATTCCTAGTGTTGTACTCATGAGATCTGTGTTTGATTGACTGTGGGTTTTTGAAGATGTACAAAAGCAAATCATAAATATAAATGTTGATGACTGTGGGTATTTGTAATTGAATAAAAAGAGGTCTACAATGCTCTAATAAAGTTGAATGTAACAATATCCTAATTAACTTTTTTTGCTTAAAAACTTCCCCTATTCTCCTGCAGTTGTCATAGAAAATGATGCAGTAACTAAATATTGATTGAAAGTATGCAGAATATGCAGATTTAATATAATTTTGATCTATACACTGAGTCAGTCGATTGATTAGAAAAATTACCCTGGAAAGTTTAGATGAAATGTAGTCAACATGTGGACCATAGATCTCTATACATTTCCACTGGATTAACGCTCTGTGTTTCGTCTCAGCAGCCTTCCCTCCACCAAGCCCTTACCTCTTCGCTCCCATTACAATCCAATACACAGTTAGCACTGTCTCGCTGAATAATCCTGGTTTTAATAACTCGTGTTGGAATTTTTTTGTTGTTTATACAACACACAAATAACATATAGTAGGTCCTTTATAGAAAAACTAGGCATTGTATTACTAAAAATTAGAAATGTATAACAATTTATAATACCTTATTACATCATTATGTTTTAAGGTAATGTGTGTATTATTGTTCGAATTATTTTTATGAATAGGCAGTTTTAGTGTAATGAAACTGATAATAATAACTGAAGTATAAAACAAAATAATTTTGTATAAATCAACAACAGAACATGACAGTATATTTTCGACTGTAATTCATTGTTTCTTTTTATGATACAAAATGTATATAAGGAAAATAATTAACCAACTGTAATGTATATTGATTTATTTCACAAAGTTAGATTATAGCTGCTAATTAAAGTACCTGACCTAGCCTTCATCAATATCTTCGGATAACACTCTCTGTAATTTTTTCTTGTGGGGATACATCAAATATAAGGTGTACACACCACCATTACCATTAGTAAACCTGAGATCCAGCAACAGATAACCAATGCCATCGAAACAATGGATCAAGATCAGTGGTGTAGTGGTAAATTGGGCAGAGTGGGAACGTAAAATTTTATCCGGGTTATCATAAATATTAATGTAATTGTATGGTATCCAGGCACTTTAGGCGGATTAAGGAGTATGAAACACCTTGGGAAAGGGGAAACCCGGAAACCTTCTCCCCGAAACTGTTTAAAATCTTTAAAAAGTCAAGATTAAAGAAACACTCTTATCAACGTATGACAAGGGCTTGACTATAGGATTGAAATCTTTTGTAGCACAAGGGGTACCCATATGAACAACTTAATTATAAATACTTGCGACGAAACTTTTTGAGTTTTTCTTAAAATATTACCATTTTGTTTCTTTGTATAACATATAAAACTAAATTTTATACACACTTGAAATCGTGAACATCATTTGTAATAACCCTGTACAGTCTCACCGAAATGCATGGTAGCCTCGTTAATAATTATATCTACAATGTTTGGGTTTGTCACGTTATTTTGTTTAATCGCTGTACTGAAGACATCTCTGTTAGGATAAAATAGTTTTCCCATGTTTACTGATGATACAAAATCCATGAATGGCTCTGGTTTACAAAAATCTTGTTTTGTCATCACTTGGAAGCAGTATAGGCTACACATTGTCCTTTGTCAGAGATCTTTGCCAGTGATCCATATCCTTATCATAATTTTCGTCCAAAACATTTATTTTCTGTGCCTCAAAGAAACTGGTCTTTGACTCTTGCAGGTCAGGATCAAAATTGATTGCATTTGATTTTTACTGGCATGCGCTGTTCCTAAACATCAGTTTTTTCCAGTTGTTGTTAGAGCAGTTGTAGGCAGCACAGTATTTCGCCATGATCACATGTTTCCAACTGTAAACATATAGTTTCGGTGAACTCAGCTGCAGGATGGAGGGATGCGCCAGTCCCTTGGTGCATACGCGTGCATGTCAGGGCTTGGGACAAGGGCTTGGTGGTGGGGAACCAGCTGCTGCCCCGACCGAACTGGCCCATTCCAGTGTTCAGTGCGCAATCCAGTGGAAATAAATAGAGATCTATGATGTGGACCCCAAGAAAGAGTCTTGTCCAGAAAGATTCCTAGAAACTTAACGCTGTCCAGATAACCCTGTGATGTTTCAGCTTCACAGGCTCTGAGGCTAAATATAATTTGTTGGGTTTTGTTTTTGTTAAAAAGAAATCCGTTAGTTTTGAACCAGATTGATGCTTCATTAATTGACTCTTGAGCTAAGATTTGAAGTTGTTTTAAATCGGTATTAGTTTTAATTAAAAATGTTGTGTCATCGGCATATAGGTGAGATTTGCTATTTACTGAATTAGGAAGGTCGTTAATACAAATAAGAAATAGCAAAGGCCCAAGAACCGATCCCTGTATGTTTACAGGGATGCCTACTAACATTGCTGATAGCTATTTAATCAAATAGTTGACTATGTATGAGACTAGACTAGTTTGTCTCTTTACTTATTGTCTCTTTACGTCAATAAGAACGCCCCTCGTATATTTAATTTATACACACATTTTGAAATTTACTCTATAAAAATGAAATTTATTTATTCAACGAAGAACCTTCAAGACAACCACAAAACTACTGTTTATTTTCAAACTGAACAAAACATTTTGACTAGATTCACAATTTTTTTACTTAGTTTATTAAATGTGTTAACAAATCCAAGCGATGTGAGTATACAGAATAATTCATCCACAATAGGATTATTTTCTAAAGTTTTTACGTGGTAACACAGAAGACGATTTTTGGGAAAGTGGTCAAAACCCACTTACCTGAGCCAGGAGTCAACCCTGTGACGGAATTAGGGTTTACAATTCTAGTACTGAGCTACATACATAGGCAGTTTCTATCGATGTAGAAACTTCAATTGTACACTATATTTGGTAGAGAGAACTTGGCACTCTTATGTAAAATAAATTGTTAATTTAGTTGTCAGTACTGTATAAAAAACTTGGTATAAAATGGCAGTTGAAGACTTTATTGATAACATATCTGTTTCATATTACAGGCTGTACCTGGTGAGCAAATGGTTGGATCTCTAATCTGAGGGAAATAATTCATGGTAAGGATTATAATCATCTACTCTTTTTATTCGTAATGTATCTCCTTAAAGCTCTACACGAATCTTAGAAATATTGATTGGTCCAATTTATTCAGTGTGTGTAATGTAAATGTCGCTGTTAATTTGTGTTATGGTAATTTATATGATGTTACACGGCAGTGTGTTCCTGTTTACCGTAAATCGCCTCCTAAGTATTTTCCTTGGTTTGATTGTAGTTTGATTAGCCTTATAAAGCGTTAAAATAGAATCAGACAAAAATATTTAAAGTACAAAATTCCAAGCACTTTCAATGAGTATAAAGAAATTAGAAGTCGTTATCAAAGTAGATATTAAGAAAGCCTTCAAAAACCACATTAACTTAGTAGAAAATAATTTAAAGTCAAATCCTAAATCATTTTGGAATGTTATCAATAAGTTGCGAGTGGCAGATAGTAGACCAGCTGTTATGAGACTCGATGGGGAGGAGGTGGAGGGGGCCGCACAGATACCGCACAAGTTTGCATAATACTTTAGCTCGGTGTAAGAGCCCAGTCAACTGGGCAGTGACGAGATATGCGCCGCACGCTCCGTTCCCCGGTGTGCCCACTATGACACTCGACGCTGTCACTCACGAGGAGGTGCGTTTGGCTCTTCAAAAGTTAAAACCAAAAACTTCTGTGGGTCCGGATGGGTTTCCTCCTTTCATTTTTAAAGCTTGTTCTGATTTACTGGTGTCTCCTTTATTTCACTTATTTAACATTTCCATTTCATATTCACAATTTTCAAGAAAGGTCAGAAATCAGACATAAGAAACTACAGGCCCATATCTATTTTGTCAACACCTGCCAAGGTATTTGAGTCAATTTTATACGACCGACTCTTCAGTCATGTAAAAAGTTGTATAAGCCCGCATCAACATGGTTTTTTTCCAGGTCGTTCAATCACTTCTAATCTTTTAAACTTTAGTAACTTCTGTATCTCAACTTAGGACTTAGGAGATTGATGTTATTTACACAGATTTTGAAAAAGCATTTGATAAGGTAGACCATTTGTCACTATTATGCAGGTTGAATGGGTTTGGTTTGTCATCTCCCTTAATAAAACTATTTTCGTCTTATTTATTTAAAAGGACCCAATATGTGTCGTATGAAGGGGCATTATCATCCGATTTTAATCCAGGTTCTGGAGTTCCATAAGGATCTAATTTATGGTCCCTACTTTTCATCATATTTATCAATAATATCACTTCTTCTATAAAACATGAATAAATATCTATTTTCCCAGTTGCAGGACCTTGTTTTATTACAGTTACCTTGGTTGAGGGCCTGTAGATCCTACGGTGCAGGTTGTAGTCTATACACGTGTTTCACAGCGCTTGTGCTGCATCATCAGTAGACACACTAAGTCACTATTTATACTGATATTAAATTGAAATTCATTTTGTTTAGCCACGAAACTGTATGTAGACTATAAGTGGTAAATTACCTCGTCAAACAGTTTCCAAATGAGTGGAGTTCCACTACATGTTTGGGACAACGGTCCCATCTTCAGGTGGTAGTACACATTAAACACATTGAAATACACTGATGGTAGCTCCAGCTAGGATTGTCGAGGTTTATAAAACGTTACAAAGTACATGGTGCAATATAACCAAAAACACAAACATGGAACGAAAAACTAACGAACTGTAGGCCTACTATATGTCCACGATCGAGCTGGTTGACAGACTGGCCAGGAAATCCTACCAACTGGAGGAATTGTGTGTAATGTTGTAATTTAGTCAGTTTTTATTATATTTAATTGGATTTTTAGTGTCTGGCTCTTAAAATAATAGTAAATTATGTTTTAATAAGGCAACTTCTTCATTTTCAGAAATGCGTACATTTTAAATTTAGCTGGGATGGAGAACTCTAACAGTAGTGATGATCCTTCGTTGATCACAGGGACTCTGGCTTTTGATGAAGCTTCATGTAAGTAGTGTTAAGTGTGATTTCTATTAGCTTCCAGGAGGGATTGGTACAGAAATTATTACTAATGCAGTCGAATCAACCAAACCAAGATGGTTATTCCCCACCATTTTTGTCTCATTAGGATTTTGTTGATTTTTGATGGACATTTCAAATACAGTTAACTTTCAATAAACATTTATGAACCTGTACTATTGATGTGTACCAAAAATCAACAAAATACAATCAGCCATACCAAGATGGCGGAAAAAATCTTCCGAAAACAGTTTTTGGGTGAAAACACCCCCTCAGAAGGTCACTTCTGGTTGACCAATTTTGCTGGTTAACCACTTGACGGTTTTACCAGAGTATACTCGTTCAATCCATTTTTGCCTTTACGTATTTGCCAGAGTATACTCGTGTGATTTACTTTTTGCCTGGTCCCTGCTGTATTTGACCGAGGTTGACTCGTGCGTTAGTTGCTGGCGTGTCGGTCCGCGAGAATGCAGCACTGATCTATTTCATTGCTAGACCTCTACTGTCGCTTTGAGAGCAAGCTAGCCGCCATTGGGGTTGTGTTGTTGACCTTGTGCATACACCCACCTGATGAGGGCAGAGAAGTGCAACTTGATCACCAAAGGGATCCTTGTTTCGAGAGAAAGATTATTGTCTCTCTCCAAAATAAATAAGCACACAACAAACTTCAAAAACCATTTTCAAAATTACAAAAAATTTATAGAAGAGTCATCAGAGCCGAAAGGCTACGATGTCTCCAAAGCATTGCTCCGCGCAAAAATGTGTCCAAAACCGCTTGGACTATCATCAACAATTAAAAGTTAAAAACAAACAAGCCAATCACACTTCAAATAGGAAATGAACTTGTCAGTGACACATCAAGGATCGCTGAAGAGTTCAACAAATTCTTTGCCTTGGTTGGAGCTGATCAAGGACTCAGTCCTGCATATCATCAGCTACCACCCCCGATTATGCCAATGGCCTCTATGGCCTTGACACCGGTCTCATAGGAGGAAATTACAAGAGTGATTAGAGACTTTCATCCAAAAGGTCAATTGACTAACGTTTCAGTGTGGCTTGTCAAACAGTGCTCAACGACTTGACAAGACCACTAGCATTTGATTAACCTTTCTTTTCACTCAGGCGTGTTTCCTTCCTCTCTCAAAAAGCATAGGTCACTCCCATTTTTAATAGGCGATCCTTAGACACTCAAAATTATCGGCCAATTTCAATCTTGCGGTGTTTAGCAAGATCTTTGAGAAACTCTTTCTCAATCAAACCAGCGCAGTTCTTGGAAAAACACAATCTGCTATCAACAGACCAATTCGGTTTTAGTGGCAAATCAACCACAGGCGTTGTTCGGTCTGGTTGATATGATAGTAGAGGCTACTGAATGTCAAAGGAACACCTTAGGTGTATTTCTTGACTTGTCAAAAGCTTTTGACTGTGTTGATCACAGAATACTGATTCAAAACTAGAGTATTATGGGGTGCGAGGGGTGCCACTTCAGTGGCTAAAATCGTACCTCAGTAATAGAACCCAATTTGTAGGTGTTTCCGACACAAGATCGAGGAGGAGGGGGCAGCTATGGGGTACCTCAGGGCTCCATTCTTAGCCACTGTCTTTCTGATCTACGTCAACGTTGGCTCATCGGTGCGTCAAGGACGACTTGGTCAATGCGCAGATGACACGACTCTGCATCAACGCAAATTCAATCGTTGAACTAGAAGAAGTTACTTTTATCGAGCTCAATAGTGTTATTCAACAACGAGCTAAACCTCAAAACCAATCCAACAAAATCATCCTTCATTCAATTTTGCCTACGGCAATCGGATGCAAGTGACAATCCAACAGTCATGTTGGATGAAACTGAAATTGAAGAGGTTCATTCAAAAATTTCTTGGGATATACCTTGATAAAGGGTTGACCTGGGACTACCCGCGTTGAACACGTTTGCTCCAAAATGTCCTCAGGCATTTATGTCTTGAGACAACTTTCAAAATACTGCCCAATTCAGGTACTGATGATGGCATATTATGGAGTTGTTTACCCACACCTTACCTAAGGTTTGGCCTTGTGGGGAGGTTGCTCAAATGCAAATGTTTCTAGGCTCTTCATTTTGCAAAAGCAAGCAATCTGAACAATCGCAAACTTCAATGGGGAGAGTCGTGCAAGCCAGCTTTCAAAAACTAAAATTGTTGACACTACCTTGCCTCTATATCATTGAAACATGTCTCTTTTTTAGATCCAAGTGCGACCCCGTGAGAGGTAGAGACATACACTCTTACGTAACGAGAGGCAGGGATGATTACCGAACTGGGAGACACAGGACGGTAACTCATGAACGTTTGCCTTCACAGGCAGGAGTTCTATTAGTCAACAGACTTCCAAATTCGATTAAAGGTGCCTCTATGCCAAAGGCATTTAAATCTCGATCTCAAAACAATACTAGCTCAGGAAGCATTTTACAGCACAGACGAGGTTCATGGCTCATAACTGGGAGACCTCTTAAAACTGACAGACAGATTATTGAGCTGGAGTGGGAATAATTAGAATGAAAAGAAATGAATGAATGAATACTTGTATGTCTGAAAGATACTTTGATGTGATTGTCTTAACCCTTTGTGATTTTATTTTGAATTTTCGTAAAGCCTCCTGTATGGGTTTCCCAGTCCCTAAGCAAAATTTCGGCAAAACACCTCTCTGATGTGATTACCAGTCATTGAACCACACCTCTGGCAGCGGATTTAGCGCCTCCCTAAGCTCAAAAGTGCCACTCTCGCCTCACTGGATTTGATGAGCCATTTTCTCTTCAGTGATCCTCAGCGGTCATTGTGGCCCGCAGCGTGATCAACAACTAGCATTGCACCATACCAGAGAGCACCGGGTGGGATTGAACCTGTGACGGACAGGGCCAGCTGTCGTCACTATAACCACTAAACCACCGGGCTGTTTGTCGTGGCGGTGAAACTCACACTTGAGTTGCCAAGGAGGAAGGTGGTAGTTTCGCTCTTCTCTGCTAGGCGCCGTTAGTGTTCGTGGTCCTTGCATATCAGAGACGGTTTCAACCATCTCTTATACTGCATCGTATTCCATTCTCAAGCGTCTCGTGAGGACGTGCGCTGTCTCACGTAAGCGTGCGTCATGATCCTTTTAAGGTTAAACACTGACGATTGCAGTACAATGTATATTGTTTATGCAATAAAAGATTTATTTAAAAGAGTGACTTGCAGAAAAACAATAAAGTAAATTGTTATTTCTAATGGTAAATCCATTTGTTTGTATAGTTTCAGTGCTTCCAGTGATGGTAGAAGGACAAACAAATTATCTGGCAGACTTAGAGCAAGATCCACTAGGATCCGAGACACTGCTCTCTGTGCCATACAGCCCTGCAGTGATCACCCTCAACCAGCCTGACATCTATCTATCTGATGCCAAAGAAGAACCAAGCGGTAAAAAAAATGAACAGTCTAAATTATTTTCTATCATCATCAATACATTTTTCATTCCATCCTGATAGCAAAACATTAAATGACCTAGCATAGATTCCAAAACTGCTTCCCATCACTACAGTAAAAATAATACATAACACTCAGACCCATAGGTCAGGTAGGTTTGTATAAAGGTTCTTCTGGAACCTTTTGGGAAACTCTTCTGTCTCTAACCTATACAGAAATATTCTAGGTGTGATCAAAAAGTTTCAGGACTTATATAGCGTAAGAATGTAGCGACATACAAAAACGTGGTTTGCAGCAATGCATTCTCCTGAATCATCAGTAACACCACTATTGTTTTGGATCAATCCTATCCTCACTCAAACAGAAATAAACAAGGTTTTATTTGAAACATGTGTTTTGATCCTGGTTATTTTTGGTTATGAAGGGGATCTAAAAGAAGATTAATGTGTTTGTGTGAAGTTAAACAAATATTTAATTAAAACTTTTTCAATGTCATAATGTAAAATTTTTAAATATACTTTTCATCAAAACCTCAAAAAATAAATACCTTTAAAATAGTGTAAAACTCAAGTAGTTTTAATTTAAAAATTTTGAGCTTTGAATCTACAACCCTCAATTTAGAGCACACACTGTATACAAATCTGGTCTATTTCAACTAAATGAACTCTATAAGTTTGATTTGTGAAACCACTTTGTTTCATCTTTCTACGTGAAATGGTTTTACCGAAAATGAGTTGTAACACCTGACTAGGTCCAGGTGAAGTGGTGAGATCGAAAGATAATTAATATTAATGTCAAGCAGTTGTATTAAAATTTGCAGATAGTTTGGAGCAAGTTGTGACTCTAGAGGAATATAAAGATGAAATTGAGTCATATGAGATCAAAGGAGAGAGAGAAGGAGAAGATCTGAAGATGGAGAATGGAGATGAAAGAGAGCAGGAGGAGGAGGAGGAGGTGAGCATTCCGCTGATTATGACGGACGAACAGCCACACATGATCGAGGCTCAGGTGCTTCAACTGGAGGGGGGAACTCTGGCGTACATCCACACCCAACCACAAGGTATACATTACCTTTCAGAGTATTCACAATTGCAGACTTCGGAGTAACGGTTACAAATGTAATCGTTACATTTTTCTGTAACTTTGTAATCTAATCGTTACATTTGAAACCCAGTAACGAGTAACGGTAGTCGTTACAATTTAGCGGTAACAATTACATGTAATGAGTTACTTTTTGCACGTTAAAATTAGCTAAAAGACGGCACCTCTTAGATTGACTCAAAATCCACATTTTACACATATGATGTAGTTTTAGATGTCTTTCCTCTGTTAAATCTAGTTTCTCTATGGAACTGGCAACATTTAACTTTGAGCAAGGGATGCAAACAAAACAAAATTTAACAGTTCAGAGTACACGTCTCGTCGTTCCTATGCACTAGTCGCCAAACTGCAATTTATTTATTTGACAGTACTAGTACTCTAATCTCATTGTCATAATTTACAGATAATTGAGTTTGTTTGTTTGTGCAATAAACCTTAAAATCTAGTTTTATCTTTGAAATATTAAACAAGAATAAATAAAGTGCTAGTCTAATCACGATCGCTAGAAATGTAGCAAACTAACCTTAGTAAATTCAAAATTGTAACTATTTCTTTTGATGTCTTCCAACTCAAGAGAAAGTTAAAATGGATCTCTTTAATCATTTTTTCCCTATTACATAGTCTATTCATTACTTAATTATATAATATTGTTAAAATCCATCCATTTACAATAAGAGAAATCGTAGACAATGTAAAGGTTAAATTACATTCAAGTGGACCTTTGTTGAAGAAACACCTTAGGGCTTAGACTCTTCTAAAAACACTTAATGGAACAATCAAACTGAATACTATTGTTTTAATGTTTTCAGCAGTTAATATCTTCAGTTTAGCTTAGCTAAAGTAACTATTTTAATTTTTGGCCATCTTAGAACAGTCATGTTAGCCTACTAACCTAATAAGTCCATTCAGGTTAACCAAAGCATACAAATTTATAATTTAGATTATTCCAAAAATAACTTTGCTTTTAATCTACCTCAAAATAATGTAGTCATCTAGCTAAAAACTACACAATGTATAAATAGTACAATTATATTTTGAAAACCATTTACGTGTGGCATTTTTTTAATGCTTTTTACAATTTGATTTTGTGGTCAATTCGTGAGAGTGTAACTTGTAACCGGTCAGTTACATTTTGGAGTAACTGTATCTGCAATAAGTTACATTGGTTTTTAGGTAACTTGTAACTGTAATCAGTTACATTTTTCAAAGGGTAACTGTAACTTTAATCAGTTACTGTTTTGAAGTAACTTCCCCAAGTCTGCACAATATTTGATACATTTCAACTTCAATGGCCCGTCTTTTAAAGTTATAATTTTATGAAACAGTTTTTAACACCAATTTTTAAAACTGTATTTAGGCTCAGATTTGCCTATACACTCCAGTGAACTAAAAGACGTGTTAATGTATTTAAAGTGGGATTTTTAAATACATTAATAAAAACAAATATAAATGTTTCTACAAAACTCAATGTTTGTGTTGTTTGGTAAATTATACTGTTTCCCTGTCAGTTCGCTATTTTGTAATTTTAGTACATAACCAGGCCGACAAGGAGCTTAGCACTAAAGCTTCGCTGGCATAAATAAATTGAATATCCTTTGCATTTTCAAATGTGTTATACTAATTCACTAATTTTAACTCTAGCTCACTCCCATACAACCTCGCTTCAGCCTTTGGCCTTAGCTTTTCGTGCGAGAAAATCGTGTTGCGTAGCACGGGTACTGTTAGCTAGTTATGTATAAATCAAGTTGATTTTCTCTCCAGCCTTTTTAAAGTAAAAGATCAGTTTAAGCCTTTCCCTTATACAAAGTTATTCAGTTTAATGTAACACTATAATTTACAGTTTGTATGTAATTTGTCTTAATCTTTTCTTGTATTTATGTAATTTGTGAATACGGGAAGGGGTTTGAATCGGTAATAGAGATAGAGGTTTTGTCTATTGTCTAGTTGTGTCTGTGTACAGACGGCAGTCAAGCAGTGGAGCTAGAGGACGGGACGGTGGCATACATCACTCTTTCCCAACCTGTCACTCAGAGTCACGAACCCGAGGAGGAGTTGCAAGTCGAGGAACCCAAGAAACACAAGAGTTTCATGTGCTCTCAGGAGGGCTGCGGACGTTTGTATACTTCTTCTCACCATCTCAAGGTATTTACTCAAACATCTATTAGGCCAATTATCGTTAGTCATTTGTTTGTTTTGTATTGAATCTACAACTACTTTTTAACACATTTTCATAGAAAATAGAGTTATTCATTTCCATTGCCTTATACAACAAAATGTGGTAGAGCAAAATAAAACAGTTTGTAGTTTTGAGCTTCCCAAAACCTCCTGACTCAAATGGTAAAACTTTATAAGTATAAGTTTATGTACAGGGTGTCCAGTAATTATGGGATCAAACTTCATAAGTGTATGCGTGTTTGTCCGCTCTACATGTCATATTTTGTGTCTGATTTTCACGAAACTTGGTACAAATTTTTATCTTGTGAATCTAAGGTAAGGTAGGTTAAGTTTGTTAACTAGCAAAATCGGTCTACCAGAAGTAATCTTTTGCGGGGGCCATTTTTTCCCAAAAATGGCTATAAAACTGTATTAATTTTTAGATTAGAATAAAACTTGGATTAAAATTTCTGTCACTGTTCTAGTTACTTGTAGCAAAAATCAACAAAGTCCATTCAGGCTAACCAAATTGTTGGTGGGAATAATTTTTGTTTCGCCATATTGGTTTGGCTGATTGTATATATATATAGTTTATTTTTGGGTACAAGTTGGGTATGGTAATATAAATGTTTATACAGTACTAAGTTTCATTGCAATCGCATGATAAATACATTTTTTGGGGGGCTGCCCAAAGTTAGTAGGGAAGTGCCGGTTTAAATCCCCGTTATAGGAAAATGAGGTATGCATCACTAGCACTTATGGGTATGCATCGGCTATGTTATTATATTTAATCCACTTGGGACAACTCAACTTGAAAGTGGATTTGTTTAAGGCCTTTTAAGTGGACCTTTGTTCAAGGTTCAGAACAATATTAAGATGAAATTAGAAGAAAAGTACGCAAGCTGGTTTAACAATCTTTATTCTTGATCACTGTACCACAACTAGGGGTGTGCGGGTATTATATTTTCAACTGGGCCGGGTATAAACAATTACTTTCCGGGCTGGGCTCGAAGAGGGATTAAATTTTTCCCATCGGGTCGGGTTCTACTGGTTCTACAAAAGAGAGCGATAAGAGTGACCAACTCTGGCCATCTTGACCACTGCAGACCTTTATTTAAAGAAATAAAAGTCGTTACTGTATTTGGCCAGTATTCTTCAGCACTCTTACCTCGCTGAAAGAAAACTTGGAAAATTTTAGAAAGAGAGTTAACGTAACTACAATACCTGGCATGCCGGAGTTTTGGTTCTTGATGTCGGCTTATTTTGACTCAAAATCCTATCCTCACTCAGCCATGAAGATATATAATTCTCTCCCCTGTGGAGGAAATGCACAGCTTGATCTTAAAGCCCTTCAAGTCCCGGTTGAGAGAATGTCTAATGAGGAAGCCGCTGTACTCTCTGCATGAGCTAAGTGAGAAACATTCTCTAGAATAAGAAGATACTATCAGATAATTGACACAATTTATCTGAAAATCTTGGGTCAGCAGTGAAGAGCTCAAGTATCAAGTAACCTCAGGTCGGGTATTATTTTTTACTTCCTTCGGGAATTTTTACCTGATCATTAAAATGCAAAATCATCACAACAGACAACGTAAAACTTACCCTAAAAAAATATCCAGCTTTCCTCTCTGTTGACTGCCAGTTAAATTTTAATTATCGCTTTGTAAGGCTAATTTGAAAAAAACGGCCCTAATAGTTCTAACGTCTATCAGGCGTAGTGAAAAAATTCTAATGCGACTACGGTTGGACCGCTAGTAAAAAAATTTGTGGAAGCCACGGAATTGCTCAGTGCGAGGGTGTGGAACCTTCCAGGGTTCGTTGAGGAAGTTGACTCACGATAGACGTTGGCCGTGCCTTCGTCTATTTTATTAATGGTCAGAGGACAGCCAAGGGCCGCAGAACTTTAGGTACAAGCTTGATAATTCAGCTTATCATCATCGCCATCAATTAAACGCGAGATACGCGACTTTCCGATCTCGCGGGACTGGCACGAGAGACCTGTAAATGCAAGAGCCTGAGCAGTTTGTAGGGCCAAAGGCCGTGCGACTTGCTACAGATGGGTCGCAGATATGAAGTTAGAATTTGGAAAACATTTATTTGGGGCGGTTGACACTTCTGGCTGGAGCCTAGAATAATCGATGCCTCCAAGAGATCGTTCATTACGGTCGGTCTTTGCCCAAAGTGGGAATCTTCAGGCCAAGACAATAATTATTTAACGTGGTAAGTCGAAAGATTAATTCTTATAAACTAATCTTTATAACAACGCGCAATAAACTAAAAATTGTGCTTTCTGGAAAATAAAGTAAAATATTGCTTTGGCGAAGAATTGAAGAAGACGAGCGCCTATGGGGCCTGAATGCCGTTAACGGTAAAATAAAAATGTGAACAGAAAGTTACGCTGTACTTACCTTAGTACGTGGGAGCGAACACGAATGTGACGTTGACTGGACCGAGGCGAGTGTTGAGTGACCTGAGTGAGGAGGAGGGCGTCCCCTCTCCGTCCCTAGCTTCCCGCAACACTCACCGGTCGCCACAGCGTTAGTGTCGGTACGCTATGTCATATAACAAAAAATCGTATTCGGGCATAAAATTGACACCTCTACAAAATTTACCTTGTTACACAGTAATAAAATTATGTTGTACTGAATAGACCAAGTAAATAAGCCTACATTTACCCTACCCAACATACATTTCCCAGTCTATTTGTGGGTTTTAATTGAAAATTAGGTATGGTACAATAAGAATCAATGAATGAATAAAAACAGTGCTTTATTTGTCTTTCGTAGTTACAAAACCTGGCCCCACACAAGAGGCCTGTAAATTAAAAACACTTTGATTGGTTGGCTACATTTTGTAACATGAAAAAGGTCTTATTATCACCTAAATACATCCAAAATAAGCCTAAATATTTTGAAACACAGTAAAATGAAAATATTAGTGTGGCAGTTAACGAAAGTTTATATCTAATAGTATTTAACATTACCACTGCGTCGAGTGCCAAAGAACTTAGCAATTTACATAGAAACCACTGCAATTTTGATGAAACCATGAGCATGGATTTGTTTTAACATGTTGATCAAAGTGGAAAACCTGAGCACTGAATGTTGCCACTTTTTCTACCTGTATTGCATAGCTCAAGTCAAATATTGCAATACTCAATCCAAAAAACTCAACCGTCAAGCTATTTGCAAAAACCTGGTTCCAACCAACTTTTTGGTCACCACCAAAGACCTACTAAAAGGTTCATTTTACAGTATATTAGACTACTAACTATAACATAATTTATATAATTAAATCAATCCACTATAGTACACTGTCCGATTTACTGCATTAGGTCTGGTTTTATTTACACCTTATACCTTTCTTCTTCGCCGAGACCCTTTCGGGATAGGTTGTGTCATAAAAAAAACTATACTATACTCTTTGTTCAAAAGATTGTCAATATTAAAATTGTTGGAACTTGGCGGCAGATTTAGACAAGTCCCGCAACATTATCATAAAAAAACTCAGTGACAGAGTAGTACATCCTATCCTTCAGCCATTTCTTGAGGACCATATGGAATTGCTTGTTGTCCAAACTTTTGATTGCAGCTGGTAGGTTATTAAAGATTTTTATGGCGAGGACAGGGAAACTGTCTCTGGTCTTGCTGAGGCGACAGAATGGGGTGTTGATCTCTCTACGTCTCCTGGTACCATAGCTGTGCACCTCCTCCCTTCTTTCAAAGTTTCAAACTTCAAAATGTTGGTCTTAATGTAGACAGCACAGTCCAAAATGTACTGACTGTGGACGGTCAGTATGCCGAGCTTCTTGAAAAGAGGCCTACAGTGGTCCAGCCAACCGCTAGATGTGATAACCCTCACCGCCGCTTTTTGTTGGATCAAGACTTGCATGGTTTTAGAGGAAGGTCCCCACAGTAGGAGGCCATAACTAAGATGACTGTGGAAGACTGCATAGTAGACATTAACCAAAAAAGAATCAGTGACTAGGTTGGTGAGTTTGCGAAAAGCAAAAATGTCACTCTGGCAAGTTTAGAGCATATCTAACATACAATCTATACATATCTAAGTAGGGAAACAATTCTGTGTTACATGATATAGATTGTTCAACAAATAATAATGATTATAAGCTTGACAAGCTACCCTTAAGCTAGCTGACCACATTCAATTAGCCTATTCTACACTTAAAAAATAGCAGTGAGAAGACACTTAATAATAAGCTGAAAGAAAACTAAATTATTTGAAAGTAACCAGTTGATGTGATAGTGTCTAGTGACATTGCATGTGTGCTTTGTTGCAAAACTAAATCTATGGAAAGTATACTCTATAAATGGCCTCGCGTTCTAGTGTACAAATCGGGCACTTGTTGTATTGCAAGTTGAAGGAACACACTTGACAAAGACAGAGATGGCCACATGGGATTATTACATGTGTTGCTTCATTATCCAAGCATACTGAACAAGTCCCTCGTGGAGGCTGGCCGGACTGGGCACCAACTGCCGCTTCCTGAAAACATTTTTGTCAATAAATATACTACTACAATAATTGTATTTGTATGTAGGTAATAATAATTGACTATGCAGTGATTAAAATTAATCCACTAAGAACTACCTCGTTCCAGAACAACACTTTTGAGATTTTTTATTAATTTGTCACTTATCTTTCAACAATTGTTTGGAATTTTGGTTCCTGACTAAATACAAGTAACTAAAAGAAATAATAACAATCATAAGGAAAACAGTTATTCAAAAGTACAGGGCTGGACATAGAGACTACAAGCTTTAAAAACCATTTAAAAACAGTTGAGTTTTATCACCAGTTTGGAAATGTTTGGCATTCAAAAATACTGGAAGGTGAGAGTCCCCTCCTCATAATGAAAGGATTCTTAATAAGGAAATTTTCTTTTGGTTCCTTAGGTTACTTACAATTAGAGCGGTGTATTCCTGGTTATGAGTTATGTTAGCTCTAGAGACTGATAAATTCTGTCACCTTCTCTGATATTTTTTTTACCTTGACTTAAAGAGTGATTTTCACCCAAATCAGTGTCATCAAATACTGTGAGAGTAGCTGTGCCCATTTTCGAGACTATAAATCAAAGAAGTATTGTATTTGTATGGAGTTATAGTATTTGTTGCTATACCATACCATTGTTCTTTGCTGGAATTGACCAAGAGGAGAGACAGGTGTAGGAATGATGGACTGAGCAGTTTGTCCCACTACTGTGTGGGGGATCGGAGTGGTCGTTTGTGCTTGCAAGGTTGGCTGAATGTATTGTTCATGGTAATCGCCCTGCATGCTTGCTATAAAATCATAGTTCAACATTTTTTATAAAACCGACAGTCAAATCAGTTTTTTAACAATAAATAATGCAAATAACTCAAATATATTAACATTTACCCATTTCAACTTGGATAAATTTTCTGTACCAAACAGTTTTTATACTTGCATGTATCAGAAATGTACACTAAAAACTGAAAATTATTATCTTTTTAAAAGATTGTTGATTTTTTATTTGAAATAGTTATAGTTAGTTAGAATGGTCATATAAACAATGTTTCTGTCATGATTACCAGGGTTAGGTGAGGTAATAGACACAGACTGCATAGTGGAAAGTTGGACTGGTTGTTGTTGGTTGGACAGCTGAGAAGGTTGATGTTGTAGAGCTTGTAGTGCTTCTACCTGTTGTACCCTCCTCTCTTGTCTTTTCTCCTCTGTAAGGAAATGTAGTTTGACACAGAAATATTACAATATTTGAAGGACTTTGTCAAGGTTTTGGAGCAGTTATTAGTTATTTTTAGTTAACTTTAGGAAGTAAAAATCGTTTCACACTTCTAATAAGGCAATATTGGACTAATTTGCTTAAAAAAATTATAAGAACTTTAAAGAATGAAATGGAAACAAGAAATTCCATTTGTGTCATGTAACGTAATAACTTGGATTTTCCTGGAAAGGAGGATTATAAATGAAATACTTTTGGGTCTTCATTATAAAATTTATAACTTAATACATTTAATGTATTATGGGTCAGCAAATAAAATGCAGTAAGACAAAAAATACTAGAAAATACTTCATGAACGTCAAAACTAAATACTATGTGTGTGTTTGAGTTACTCTATTTTTCACTATTTCATGAGAAAAACCCCGAAACCCCCTTTAAAGGGGTAGCCAGCAGCCTTCTGTCCTAATCAGGCCTTCCATGTCATAGTTCCCACGAGCTGCTACTGGCTTACAGAAACGGTGTCAGGGTCGGTATTAGGCAAATTGAAAATACTCATAGTGGATTTTATGAGTATTTTGACAAACAACTAGTGTATACATGAATGAATAATTATATAAAGTTAGGGTTTAACTAAGAACAAAGTGACAGTGTTTATCTAATATCTATGTTTATATTATGACTAATCTAATCTTAAACTAATTTAGAAAATACAGAACAAACAAGTCAACAAGCTATCTATTAATAATATAATAATCGTTTATTGTCAAATTGTACAATAACAATTGTTTTTTTGGCATTAAAATTATCATAACATTCAAAATTTCTAATATCACAGGTAAGACTCAAAGGCTTTACATTGACTAAGCTGTACAAATTGGTATGTCAAACAATAATTTGGCTATCAGAAACTCGTAATTTATAAAACAAATTTAAAAGCAAATAGATTTTAATTTTGGTTTAAATCAAAAAAATAAGTAGTTATTACCCTTTTGAGTATATTATTGACACAGATCAGCGGTGTACAAGCTCAAAATGTTATTGGTGCAGATCCCTGTTTTTATAACTGATATACGGTACCAAAAGTATGGGAATCGGTCGATGGCGAGGTGGAGAGCGCATAGTTCACGGCGATAAAGGGCTGAAAGCCCAACTCTTCCTGAGTTCAGTGCACTCGGTGTGGTCATTCTGAGAGAGGCTGTGAAGAGGAGCTTTGTGTGCGTTTTCTAAAAGTAGTTTTGTTCTGCCTCGTTTTGTTTGATGGTTTATTAAATGGACAAAGTTCAGCAGTGAGGTTTTTTGCTTTTTTTTCTGAAAGTAGGCAGCTTCCAGGTTGCAGTTATCAAAAAAAGCTTACAAAGGCGATGTTTTGAGCAAAACAGAGTGTAACGGTATTTTCTCAAATTCAAAGATGGCGCCATGTCGATTGAAGACAAGCCTCCTCCTGGGCGACCTTCAAATTCTCGGACTGTTGAAATTGTTCAGAAAAAAGCGTTAATATTGCAAAGAAGACGTCGGAGGACCATTGGAGGACTTCTTTGCTGTCTGGAATGTGTTAAAATTCAATTTAGTGAACAGTGAATATGGAGATGGTTTCTTTCATGCATTGTGTGTGCCTGCAGTAGCCATCTCAGTGCGCTGGTTTTTGGCCAATACCAGCATGACCACCCTTCCCCACGACCATACTATTAAATCTTGTCCCACGCGACTTTTTTATGTTCCCCATAGTGAAAAATTACATAAAAGATCTCCGTTATGGCAAAAATGAAGAAGTGAAAAGGCAGCGGCGGATGGGCGTGCAGCATTCAGGGTATGAGGTGCTTAAAACCATGGGAGCATCGAATGAACAAATGCATTACACTAAATGGGGTATACTGAAGGTATACATGTAAATTAGTAAAAAATATATAAAATATTATAATGAAATTCCGTTATTTTTTGTATTTTCTAAAACATTCAATTGTGCTGTTGGTTAATTATTTTGCCGTAGGATAATACTAGTATCATGTGGCGTAATACATCCAGCTTTAGGTCTGATTATTTGATAATGGTGGCTGCCCTGGCTTCTATCTGGCGAAACCCAATCTTTAGTGCCCTCTCGATTGCTCATACAACAGGTTTGAAAGTGAGTTCCCATCAGTGCATCTGGCCTCTCAGTAGATACAAGTTTAACAGTAAACACACTCACAATTTTAGATTTAGGAAATAGGGTTGGGTAATAGGCCCATGATATTCTATAAAAAATGAATAGAAAAGAGAGCAGGCTTACCTGGACAAAGTAGAAACACATAAAAGAGGACAGTTTGTGTTCTCTTATGTGTTCCAGCACTCTCTATTTTGTTTTATTTTCGTTTGCCAATGATTTGTCATCTTACTGTTCAGTTCTGTTTACAGTGTTTAAGTTTTATTGTTAAGAAATAAAATCACAATATTCTTATTGTGATTTAGTGCGTTATTATGTTTTTCTTGGTTTTAGTTTATTAGACCTATAATGGCAAACCCTGACAATAAAAAAACTTTGAATCTTAATAGTTACGAAATGCTACCTTTTGGAACTATAAAAAATTCTACAACAGAGACAAGAAAGTCAATAGTAAAAACATATCTGATACGCAACCATAGAAAGAACCGAATTCGAATAAAGTGCCACTTTGGTGTGTAATTTACCCCAAAAAGTGGATGTATGTCCAAAATGTGTTAAAAGATCAAATTTGTATGAAATAAGGCAATCACATGTATCTCTCTGTAGCAAACGTGTGTACCCAAAATCAATAAAATCCAATCAGCCAGACCAAGATGGTGGTGAAAATGGTTCTCCATAGCCATTTTGTTCTGATAGAACGGATGTTGATAATTTTTGGCATACATGTTAAGAACAAAAACATACATGTTTATACAAAGTTTCATCAATGCAGTTTAGCATAAAGTCCATTTTTAAGGGTACCTCCCCTCTCCCCAGCAATGAACTTTAGGTTTTTTGTGATTTACTAGATTTTACTAGTTACAGTAGTTAATTAGTCAGTCAAATTAGTTAATTACCAAAACCAGAAATAACCAACAAAGTTTAAAAATACATAAATTTTGTTTATAAATTGTTGTTTTATGACAAGATAACAAAAATTTAACTTTTTACATTAAGGAAGGGTTAGGAGTAATATTTTAATAAGACTAAGAGAATTAACAACATAAACTCACCCATATCTCTTTGAATTTTGTAGATTTTCTCAGCAATTAAATGATAGTACTCCGACTAAAAAAAAACAAACTGATTTCAACCTTAATAAGTTGAAAAACTCATCAAATTAATCACATTTAGTTCTAACACAATAAACATACTGTAGGATCATACAAGATTAAATTAAAACAACAATAGTAGAGCATAATCTAAACTGATAATTTTTATTTGAAAACTGACCAGGAGGATATTAAGGTGAATATTGGATGAATAAAAAATTTGTGTGAATCTGCCGCCACAAAGATTTTATCAAATGTCTTTGGAAAAAATGAGATATTCATGCTGTCAGCTTGGTAAGATCCAGATCCGGGACCATGAAATGAACACCAATCCTGACCCCAGAACACGTTTTGAGCCTTTTTTTAAACTTTGTATACATCATATGTATAATATATGTGTATCATATATTTTACAAATAGCCTTTTTTGTTTGATTTTTACAAAATTTGCTACAAATGTTCCTTTTGTAAATATCTCAGTCGATTTTGATAACCAGCAAAATCGGACACCTAGAAACCCCATTTGGAGGGGAATTTTCACTAGAAAAGGGATTTAATTATCTAATAACTGTAAATTTTGTTCGATTTTGATAAAATTTGAAATAAATATGTATGTTGTTATTATACATAAATATGCTGTCATTTATGTAAATTCATTAAGTCATTTCAAAAAGACAGTCAACAAAGTTTTTTTTTGTATAACAGAGTAATGAGTAATCCGGTTTCATTAAAATCTGAAATGTGTTTAAAATTTGACACAATCTATACTTTAAAAGTCTTGATAAAGAAGAAAGGTACAAGGTGACCCATAAAATTAATTTCATATCTGACAATTTTAAAACAGCTGGTTTTAAATTGTTTATTTGTTCACAGATGTCATTGTTGTGGCATTTGACAATATACATTATGCCATTTTAGCAAACATGGAAAGGTGGAGGGTGGATTTGTTATTAAAACTTTTTTCAATTATGAGTCTGCAACTGTTACTCAACGGCTTTTTCGTAATAGCTTCCATGTTCCAGGTTATAGCCTCACCCCGTTCCTTGTCGAAACACTACATTATACAATGGGTATCAAATTTTAGAAACACTGCATCTGCGTTAAAAATTAAATCAATTAGTAGGTCTAGAACTGTTTTTATCCCTAATAATATCGAAAGAGTGCAGGAATCAATGCTTCAAAGCCCAAAACGGCCACCTCATTTTCTGTTTTTGGGATGTTGCATGGCCTGCATGGTCTCCGGACCTAAACACTTGTGATTTTTGGTTGTGGACACACTTGAAAAGTTAACACCATTGCAGAGTTGAAGAACTGCATTAGAAATAAAATTTCTGCAATACCAAAGTCAATGGTGAATTTCGTCACAATGTTGAACACCTGAATGATATCCGAATGATTTTATATACTGTACCATAAATAAAAATGGCATGCCTTTTTAAATGTTTTGGTTATAAATAACAATTTTAAATGTTGTTTATTACCCTGATGTTTGATTCTTAAAACTGTCAGGTTTTTTGGGCCACTTGGTATAGGTATAGGTATTGTAATGTGTGTTTTTTAAATGTACCTACAGTACTTATGATCAACATAGTGGTTTTCAAAGGAAAATATAATATTGCAATATAATATTATTGTGTGCATTAATTGTTTTTAAGTGGTAAATAATCATAAATAAATCAATAGTTCAATGCTTTTGACATTAACATGAAATGCATCAGAGTCATCAGTTACGTGAAGTCAATCTAAAATTGTCCACTAGTATTGACATGGAAGCCCTTTTTAACATACTATCTATTCATCAACACTGACATTCATTCTACCAATCGTATGACATTAACTTGACTGAATTATAAAATGCTTTAAATGCTATTTAACGAGTTAGCAATTGCTGCTGTACTTACCCTTGAATTAGCCAATTCGTATATGTCACTTTCTACTTGTCGTGCATAACCCCCAAGATTGTGCATGCGTTTGTCCCGCATAGCAATGGGATCAGGTGAGGGGAAAATTGCTTGCACCCTGAAAATTGACTGGAATGTAACTTCCAATTATACAACTATGTACTATCTTGATATTGAAGTAAAACTGTAGATCTATTTCACGAGTAAAGCGAAGCTAAGATTCAACTTGACTGTTTGGCATGTGTGTGTTTTTAGTGCAGTATTAATCGCATTTCTGGACAAATTTGCTTGAAATTTGGAAAAATTGTGCTTTTTGCCAAATAAAACAACATTTGAGTAAGAAATTTTGAAATTTTATACTTTCAAAATACGGACATAACTATTTATTGGATCAAGCTTTTGACTGCCTGTAAATCTTAAGTAGGCTACAATGTATTGTTTTATTAGTTATTTAATAACAACATTTTACTATTGAACAAAATTAAAATATATAAACAAAATACAGAAAAATAGTAGAACACAAAATATTTTACTAGTAAATGTCTAGTGTATTTAAAAATTAAAAAAATATAATTATAATCTTCAGATTGAAAAAGAAAGATATTTATTTACTTTGAATGCAAATAAACATTGCTTTTCCTCCTACTTTCACTTTTGTTCTTAGATGGCAGAAGAAATGAATCAGATTCTTCTGTAATTCAATCAGAGTCAAACATGTTTATTAATTTATTACCAACAAATTCTACAGAAAAGTAAGGCTGTTCGCACATATGGATTTATTGATGAATTGGAATAGTGAAGGGGACTGTAATAGGAGCTATGAATTAAGAAATTGCTTATCATCTAAAGAGCCATTCACACAGTAACAAGTAAATATGACAATAGCCAGTTACAATTTTTGTTTTGTTTGTTTCTGCAAAAATTAAATTAAGTAAGGGTTTTAAAAAAAAACATTGTAAGGCTTTTCCAACATTGTACGCTCTATTCGCAGTTCTATAATACAAATAAATAAATAACTTAAAAGATAACATTTTAAAATGACTAAATTTATTGATGGAAAGAAATATTGTCTTTCTATATCAACGACTACTACAAAGTGAACTGGCTGTATATAAAGAATAATAAATAACTGATTAAGGCTTCATCTTTATAAAACATGATTAACCCTTTGAGCTCTAATTTATTTTTTAAATTTTCAAAAAAACCCTCCCGTATGGGTTTTCCAGTCCCCTGTAAGCAAAATTTCAGCAAAACCGCTCTCTGGTATAGTGCATTACCAGTCATTGAACCACTCCTCTAAGTTTAGCGCCTCCCCTAAGCTCAAAAAGTGCCACTCTCCGCCTCACTGGATTTGATGAGCCATTTTCTCTTCAGTGATCCTCAGCGGGTCATTGTGGCCCCCGCACCCGAAATGATCCAATGCTCAGCATTGCACCGTACCAAGCGCCCGGGTGGGATTCGAACCGCCTGTGATGACAGGAGCCAGCTGTCCGTCACTATAACCACTAAACCACGGGGCTGTTTGTCGTGGGCTGTCAAACTCGCACGTGAGTTGGCTTCAGGGGGGGGAGGGAGTGGTAGTTTCCGTGTTCTCTTCTAGGCGCCGTTAGTGTAATGTAGTCCTTGCCTATTGTTTGCTCTATATGCAATAAACGATGTGTCGGACTAGACTATTTTGCCGTTCCGCTCCGATGTCGGATTTAGCACGCCATTGGAGCGCAAAAGGTTAACACACCAAAATTGTAGCTCATCACTTCCACTTACAGTTTAAGGACTAAGTGGTCTCTGAGCTCTTTTGTAACAGACAGTTGCCATTCCTTTCTTGCAGTCCTATGTTCAGATTGAAATATGACTGGCACCTCCAGACCATCTGGTAGTTGTTCAACTGTTTCCATCTACAGAATATGTTAAACAAACCTTTAATGTAACAAAATTCAGCTCATGGAACAAAGTTATGACATTTTTATTTAGCTATACAAATGTTTTAAAACTAAAAATGCCATACAATAATATTGCTTTTTATTTGTCGTTGAGACAAATTTTGAAAAATCTATCTATTGCAATTTTATTTTCGTCTCTACCACTTAACCATGAACGTCTGTGATCAATATTCACAGGGTGGAAAACTTGGCCTAACCTGAGGCAGAATGTTGTTAACATCTACATACTATGTGATCATAATGGTCAAGGAAATTGTGGGAGGAGGCAGGTGATCTGCACTGTTTGTGCTGTGTAAACATTCTCTCCTTTCCTTAAAACCATCATAATTATTTAAAAACCCCTAACAGACACACTTAATTTATGTTACCTGTAATATCAATCTCACATGCATTGTATTAAATGTAGACAATTGTGTATTGGAAGCAGAAAGTATAAAATGACAATGGTTATCCATTCCTCAAGCCTAATGTTACTTATTCCAACACAAAATGAGAATATTTTTATTTTTGTGGATTACAAAAATTGTAAATTATTTACAGTTTATTTTTGGAATAAAATTTGAGGTTTTTTATTACATTTTAGTACTTTGTTTGAAGTTTGTTGTTGACGATAGGAGGATTTCAGAAGTTGAACTATTATTAGGAAATTTTCACTGATCCTTTTTGTTCAATAACAATGGAAAATGTCCGCAATAATAGTTCAACTTCTGACATTTTAGTACACCTTTCATTATTAGGACAACAGTGTATAATTTGTCAAGCTGGGAAATTAGTTAATAATCGCAATATACAACAACAAAATAAAAGTTGTAGTTAAGCTGTGGTTGCCTAGGAAAGCGTTGACCGTAACAGTGTCGGTGGAGGTAACACAATATTTAAACAGATGTAGACAAAAACAACTTTTGACATGTTGTTTATTTTAGTTGTCAAAGTTTATTTACTTGTGTAGTAATGGACAAGCTAGACTTTTGTTTACAAACAAAATGTGTCACCTGAGAAACCCTAGTTTTCACCTCTACTTCACTTTGTTTAAACCACATCTCTGTTAGTGGTAACAAAACTCACTCTTATCGGTTTGTTTCTAAGAAACCAAGTTTATGCAACAACAAAACGTTTTTTTCTAACCTTTGACAACAAGAAATCTAAACTTGCAGGTTTAAACAAGTATTAGTCTTTACAAACCACTACTAGATTAAAATGAGTCATACTGAACCTTGAAATCTACTAAGCCTCTGTTTTAATGCGGCTGTTATACGGTTAAAATACATTGTGATTTCAATTTTTTAAAAATGTTTTTAGTTGACTCATATTAACAAGTCCCACTCAACCGTGTCTTCGGGTTAACCAAGTCTCTGGATTAACCAAGTCAGTTCTTGGACAAAAATTCTAAAAGCAAAGCTTTGAAAATCTACTAATATGGAGGCTGCCTGGTCGAGCCGCATGAGCATTACTCATATAATAAATATAAGAAATATAAACAACTAAATATTTAAATATTTCAGGGTATTGCCAAAACAGGTGATTTTTGTTTGTTCAAGATTCACTGAAAAGTGTTGTTGTTAGTTAGGCCATGATTAAGCCATGTAATATGGCAAAATATAAGCCATCTTTTCTTAAAATGTAGACTTGTTCTTTCACTTTGTTTGTGTAATCGAAGTAAATATTTAAATATATTTATGTTGACAACTATTTTATTTATTGAATTTTGAGGTTGTCTGTTGATAGGTAAAGGTAAAGTTTGTCTTGTTTAACAAGGCGAAGTTAGGACTACAAAGTCCTCTCTACCACTCAACCTCGACCTTTATCTAGCGTCACTGTATTAGTCACATTACAAATTGTAAGTGGTGACTGCGGTGAACAGCCACCGAGGGATGAGGTCGAGTCGCCCGATACCAATCCGACACGGATCCGCTGATGTTGTATGTTGATGGCAGCTTTGCTGTTAAAAGGCGCCTCATAATAAAACTAAAAATATTGTTTTTTTATTTTAAATTAGTTTTTTCTCAGTGATCAAATATTTGAGATCACTTTTCAAGATAATAGCATTCATTGTTTTGTTAAGAATAAGAATTTACTACTCACATTACGAGGTGTAGTGCTTGAGTTGGAGGGGAAGCTGAGTAGTGAGTGATGCATATTTGCAACAGCTTGCTGGCTATTGGCAGCGGTCTGAGCTGTAGCAGTGGGGCGACTCAAGTATGACATATGTGGAATTTCTGAATTTAAGTCACCACCTGAACATAAATTAAACATTGGAGTTTTTCATTTGGAGAAACTATTCCAGATTCCCCCCATCTGCTGCGGTGGTTGTCTTTTACTCTAACCATAAACACCCTTCTCTCTAGGCCTCGAACTGTTGTGTAAAGAGCGTTGTACAGTAGCGGCTGGTAGGTTAAAAGTACAGGAGGACTCAAGACGTGATTTGAGGCTGAGGGGACTAGGAATACCCAGAGAAGGGGGGTCTGGGGTTCTCCCAGAGACATTTAACCTTTCAAAACACGTTTTTAAGCACTTTTAAGGACATGTTACCTTTGAATTATTGGTCTTTGAAGATTTGCTTTGAAATACCTATTTTAGTACAAAGATAAACAGTTTTAACATTTTTCAAGCTTCACCTTTCACAGAATGAAATCAGAACGTGTTAATATAGCTCGGTAAAGAAAGAATCAAGTAATAAAAATAAAGATTGTATTATCATTATCCAAGGCAACTATTAAATTTTACTATTTTGTAAGTACTTTTTTGTGTTGCTAGCCCTAAAATCACATATCTACCCACAAATACATTTTCTGTAAATTAAAGATAAATAGTCTGATAAATAAGCAAATATGTTTAATGTTGCTCACATACCTTAATTTAGTTGTTTGAAGCAGAAGTTCATCCTTCTCTCCTTCTGCTCTGAAAAGTGCTTTATGACGAGCTCATTGAAGTTTGGTGTTTTTAGAAGGCCTTTTTCAATTGAACACATTGCCAACGCACTTAGTCGGTCTTCTCTCATTGTGTTCCTTGAGAAAGTTTTAATTCTTTTCAACGTTGAAAAACATCTCTCACTTTCCGCGTTTGACATGGGGATAGTACAAATTACACGCAATAGTTTTACCGACTCCGGGAGCACTTGGGTTAAATTGTTGTCATAAATAAAGTTTAATAACATCAAAGATCCCTTAGCAGTTTTGAAATCGTCCCGGCTATAAATGACTGACAGTTCTTGGCGAAGCTCTAATTTGTTTAGTCCAAACAGTTTAACAGCGGTTTCAAGTTCATTTTCCGGAAAAGACCCTTTATATTTCACAAATAAGGTAGGCTCAAACAGTATTCCTACAGATAAGTGGTCCAAAAAGTTAAACCTATCATTTATACCCATGGTAATGACATCACAAATTTCCTTAGCAACTGTCTCTCTATTATCTATAAAACGAGGTCGCTTTGATTTGGGTTCAGACGAAGAGGCGGGTCGCCATTATACCCGACTTTCTCTACTGAATTTCCGGTCGGCTGTTTAGGTCGGTTCGTGCTGATCAACGACGGACTTAAACTCCTCAAGCGTGTTTGCGCGCTTTAATGCAGTCAATACTCCTATGTTGCAATGCATTGTAGAGTAAATCAACATGAGGCATAATTTGGTTAAAAAAGTTTAGCCAAAAAATGAAATCGTCATTGTTCAGGACATTTTGTAAGCCCGTGGCTTTATTGATTGTGTTATAGTCGTTAGTATTGTCATCTACAATAGAATCCAAACACTCATAGATTTCATTTTTATACTTGTGTACTGTTTCAACTATTCTTGACTTAAAATTCCATCTAGTGGCTGGGTTTTTAGGCAAGCGTTTCTTAACTATTTCATCAAGTACACTAGTACGTTTGGTTGATAGTGAAAAAAAAGATGAAAACCCTTCAATATTGCTGAAGAATATTTTGACTTGTTTATTTTGTGTGCTACACCTCTCGACAATTAAATTGAGCTGATGCGCATAACAGTGGACATAATATGCATGTTTGTAAACCGTCCTCACTCGAGCTTGTACGCCTGTGTGTTGCCCACTCATCGTGGAAGTGCCATCATAGCTCTGAGCTATTACTTTTTCAGGGGTTTTATCAAGGTTAAGCTTGCCCATTTCGCAAAAAATAGCTTCACTGATTCCCTCTGCATTTAAACTGTTAGGATTAACAAAGGTAATAAATCGTTCATGTATTCTACCGTTCAGTTCATAACGTACAACAAACACCAACTGTGACAAAGTCGCGACATCTGTAGTTTCGTCTGCTTGTATAGCCACATAGTCACTCTTACAAATTTCCTCCTTAATCAGCATATGGCAAACTGAGTATATAGAGTCGAGTAAATCATTTTGGATTGTTTTTGAGGGAATACCGATTGTTGGTTTTTCCAATGTGTTGCTTGGTATTGTCAATATCAGCCATTAAGTTAATTAACCCGCGGAAAATTCCAGGATTGTCTGATGTTTCACGTTCATCATGACCCCGCAAAGCCAGTTCAAAGATTCCGCAAAATTTCACTGCATCAATTAGTTTATTTAAAATGTATCTGTTGTTAGCTACTTCCTCATTATGTTTTTGTATATTTAACCTATACGCACTGTCTAATTGGCTCCCTATATTAACTTTACCTAATACAGCGTATTCAATACTAGCATTGATGTGGTTCTCACTAGATTTGTGTTTTTTAACTTTAGTTAATAAATGCTTAAGGTCCGAAACTCCATTGACAGTCCAAACTGAGTCACTAGAGTTCATTACTAAACAGCAATAGCAAAAGAGCGCATGTTTTTCATCACACCCACACAACCATTCAGCACAGTCATACATAGATTTATTAAATTTTCTTATAAATCCTTTCCTACTTTTGCATTCTTTTTGAGATTGATTAATACGTAGGTCGGGTCTTGGTGGACCGGCAGATTTAAGCTGTATCCGGTCTTCATAGGAAACGACACCACGCGCGTATTTGTTTTGTATTTCTTTTACTGTATTCAACATTTCACTGTACAGTATTACCTCAAGAAGCACAGCCTGAATCACAAATATAAACACTACACATTAAAACTAATCACAACACAGTACGAATTTACGAAAACTATTAAACATTCAATATAGCACAACACGGTAACACCTGCAACAAGTAACAACTGCCCGGGGCGTAAACTGAAAAGTGAGGTTAGGAATTATTATAAAAATATGACATTTCATCAGTTCACTGGATAGTGGCGCTTTTTCTTGAAGCGGCGGGAGATGAAACTACTGGGAAAGGGACGGAGTCCCAGCACACATTAGTGTTCGGGTTGAAGAAGCACTAGGCACGCTCTGATTGGCTGGTTAGTGCCGTATGATTTGTATTGGGATGTGGACTCTACTGTCCTGAGTCCACGCGTACTATCCATCTTAGAAACATTTCCCATCTGCCGCGTTGTTTGTATACTACTACCCGTAATACAAACATTTCGATGTAACGAAAGTCCTATAATGTTAAATGCTGTTCAAATACATTAATTAAGTTATTTAAATTCTTAATTATAATTTTATTTTTATTGATTGGGTTGGGAGGACTCCGTCCTAGAGTCCTTATGGGCCGGCCGCTACTGGCGTTGTAGAGTGTAATCCCCACAGCTAGAAAACTATCTCTTGTCTTTGAGAGACGATATCTGGTGGTGTTTAGTGCTATAGTATTCCTAACGTTGTAGTGGTGCATCTGAAGGCGCATGGGTAGGCTCTCAATATTTTCCTTAACATATAGGAGGCAATTTAATATATATTGATTGTATACGGTGAGAACTTTCAGTGTTTTGAACAGTGGTTTGCAGTGTTCTCTTCTCCTGCTATTTGAAACTATACGAATAGCTTGTTTATGAAAGATTAATATTCTTAAGCAGCTAGATACATGCCCCCATAGCACCACTCCATATGCCAGATGGCTATGAAAAAGGCTGTGGCAGGATACACGCAGATATTGGGCTGTAATGTCTTGTTTTAACTTCCTCAGGAGGTAGATGACTCTACTAAGCTTCTTACACACAGTCAAGGCGTGAGCCTCCCAGCTAAGTTTCTGGTTTATAGTGAATCCCTAAAGTTTTACTGGTTCTTCATGTGAAGAGTGACTTCACTCAGGGTGCACAAAATGCATTGAGTCTTATTCTCATTAAAATTTAGTTTGTAAGGTAACTATTTCTTGGCAAGATTAAAAGATGTTCAGCACCCTCTGTTGCTTGAGCTGGGGTTGGACCCTGGAGTTGAGTGTGGCGTCGTCCAGGAAGAGCAACGTTGCACCATTGCTACCCAGATCATTCATTTGTATCAGGAAAAGGGTGAATGCGGGGAACCCTGGGGAATGCCAAATTTGACTGTTGCCGGACTTGAGTTGGCTCCATCTACTGATACAATTTGGACTGATCTTCTAGGTAGGATTTTAATAGCTGCAAAACAGGTCCGTCCATACTGTAGAGCTGGCACTTTCTTAACACGATCTTGTGTGACACATAATCGAAAGCTTTGCTTAAATCGCAAAGCACTAGAGCTATTGATTTTCTTTCTTCAAATGCCTCCTGAATATTTTCCACCATGTTAGCCAGGGCAGTGACTTATACCTACCTCTTCTAAAGCAGTGCTGGGTGTTTGTAAACTGGTCTGTCACCTCAAGGTATTCCATTATTTGTGTTTGAGCCACCTTCTCTATGACTGTACCACTGAGATTGGCCTATAGCTGCTTACCTTGTCATAACTGTAGGAATTTCATCTACACTAGATGACATCTTACTATGAATGGATGAAATTATACTATCCAAGGCACTTTCATGTGCCACTGTGACCTGGCAAAATGAGAATTTATTTGATAACTGAGAATTTTTTATGTTTGTTTATGCTTTCTTCAAAACCAGTTTTATGGACAATTTCATCCTCAACATTGCTTATAAAGTAATCATTGAAAACATTGCTTAAAAGGTTTAACTTTTGCTACCTTAAGCTTATCTGGAAAAACTTCACTGATCAGACTAGAATTTACAAGGTGTGTCAAATGCGTTATTATCAGATATTTAATTCATTTTAAGACAAATGTATTACCTGAATTACCTCCTTCTTCATCTGAGACTGACCAGGGTCAGATTGACTGTGTCACAATAATTAAAACTAAGAAATTTATTAAACTATGTACAATTAGTTGGCGGCACAGTTAGTTCAGCTTAAAGTGGCTGACTTGGTCGTAATACTTCTGCAGAGAATAAAACGGATTCTCCAGGAGCCAGTCTTTTACTCTATCCATGAACAGCCTGCTCTCTAGACCTCGAACTGTTGTGTAAAGGGCGTTGTAGAGTGTAATCCCCACAGCTAGAAAACTATCTCTTGTCTTTGAGAGACGATATCTGGTGGTGTTTAGTGCTATAGTATTCCTAACGTTGTAGTGGAAGGAGCATGGGTAGGCTCTCAATATTTTCCTTAACATATAGGAGGCAATTTAATATATATTGATTGTATACGGTGAGAACTTTCAGTTTTTTTAACAGTGGTTTGCAGTGTTCTCTTCTCCTGCTATTTGAAACTATACAAATAGCTTGTTTATGAAAGATTAATATTCTTAAGCAGCTAGATACATGCCCCCATAGCACCACTCCATATGCCAGATGGCTATGAAAAAGGCTGTGGTAGGATACACGCAGATATTGGGCTGTAATTTCTTGTTTTAACTTCCTCAGGAGGTAGATGACTCTACTAAGCTTCTTACACACAGTCAAGGCGTGAGCCTCCCAGCTAAGTTTCTGGTCTATAGTGAATCCCAAAAGTTTTACTGGTTCTTCATGTGAAGAGTGACTTCACTCAGGGTGCACAAAATGCATTGAGTCTTATTCTCATTAAAATTTAGTTTGTAAGGTAACTATTTCTTGGCAAGATTAAAAAGATGTTCAGCACCCTCTGTTGCTTGAGCTGGGGTGGGACCCCTGGAGTTGAGTGTGGCGTCGTCCGGGAAGAGCAACGTTGCACCATTGCTACCCAGATCATTCATTTGTATCAGGAAAAGGGTGAAAGCGGGGAACCCTGGGGAATGCCAAATCTGACTGTTGCGGACTTGAGTTGGCTCCATCTACTGATACAATTTGGACTGATCTTCTAGGTAGGATTTTAATAGCTGCAAAACAGGTCCGTCCATACTGTAGAGCTGGCACTTTCTTAACACGATCTTGTGTGACACATAATCGAAAGCTTTGCTTAAATCGCAAAGCACTAGAGCTGTTGATTTTCTTTCTTCAAATGCCTCCTGAATATTTTCCACCATGTTAGCCAGGGCAGTGACTTATACCTACCTCTTCTAAAGCAGTGCTGGGTGTTTGTAAACTGGTCTGTCACCTCAAGGTATTCCATTATTTGTGTTTGAGCCACCTTCTCTATGACTTTACTACTGAGATTGGCCTATAGCTGCTTACCTCGTCATGACTGTAGGAATTCCATCTACACTAGATGACATCTTACTATGAATGGATGAAATTATACTATCCACGTCGCTTTCATGTGCCACTGTGATCTGGCAAAATGAGAATTTATTTGATAACTGAGAATTTTTTTATGTTTGTTTATGCTTTCTTCAAAACCAGTTTTATGGACAATTTCATCCTCAACATTGCTTATAAAGTAATCATTGAAAACATTGCTTATTATTAAGGAGTCTTCTATTGCATTATTATTAATAACAGTATTAACATTTTGAGTTTTTGTATGCAACTTTCTGACTTCTTGATCTACTAGATAATAATTCCATATAAAAATAGGTTTTCAAAGAAATCATACTTCATTGATACAGGAGCCTGATAAACTTCCAACCATGACTCTGAGGTCATAAATGCCTGACAAGTAGTTCAATATTTCATTATTTTGACTTTTAAACTCTCCGCAATACTTTATAGTTTGCATCAGTGTCTAACTGATAGAAGTATTCAAAATTTCATAAAGCTGTGAATCATGATCAGATATCTTGGTTTGACTCCGTAAGCTGTTATTTTATCTTATTCATATTAGTAAGACAGTTGTCAATAGCAGTAACAGAAGTGTCCCATGTCCTGGTTGGAAAATCTACTAAGTAAGTTATCATTCAATTCAATTCAAATATTCTTTATTCAGAATCATACAATATTTGTACAGAATAGTGTCAACATAATTTCACAACTATAAATAATTCAAGGTTAGTTTCCTAGATTTATATTACAAGATTTAATTTAAAAACTTTACCTCTTCATTTAAAAATGTACTCACTTATAACATCGGCAATAGAAAATTATATTTTAACTATTAACTTATTAATTAACTATTTAATTTAAATAACTAAACTTATTTAACTTATTAATTAACTATATTTTATTATAACATATACCAATTACTTGTTTAAGGATTTCTGAAAGCATAGGAATAGCTAGATAGTTCATTAAGAAAGATTTTAATATTGTATAAAATTGTATGGGGTTTTGTTAATTTGTAATATTATGAGGCAGGTACTGCAAAAATTTAAGTCCTGCAAATGTGGTCTTTTTCTTATAGAGCTCCAGATTATGTCTTTGGCACGTGAAGTGATTTCTAGCGTTGTGTGTTTGTGACTTAAATATATTACAGAACCTAAGATAAGCTGGCCCCGATTAACCACCTTTTACGCCCTAGGCCAAAGAATTTGTTGCATAAGGTTGTTTTGTAGTATTGGATTAGTAAAAAAATAATATACACCTATTTAAAAGTAGTTGTTAATTCTTTAAAAATTTACATAATCAGGTCGTGTGATTGCAAAAGTAAGCCTAAAACAGAAAGTTGCAGTGTTGGTCAAAGACAGTTGGACAGCTGGAGTTGTGTGGTGTGTTGATCAAGTGACATGCTTGGTGACGTTCAGTAGATGTAGTGTAGCAATTATACTATACTATCATTGCCATAAAAAGGTGTGTGCAAGATGCATAGATCAAAACTAAAAACTGTTATTAAAATCCATATGTACATATTTTGCAATCCTCTTTATTCAGCCAGGGTTTGCGGTTTCAAGTTCCTACTAGGTTACTGGAAACCTCTGCTCAACTGGCAATGTTTTGTAACTAGTGGCTAACTAGAAAAAAAGTGTACTATCTGGGTTTATAGCCTAATTTATGTTTCCTCCAAGTTGCTTTGAAATTTGTGATAGTCAAAGGTTTTAAGTGGTTTTATTTATACAGGGTGATTCTAAAATAGGGAGCCAAATTTCGTGGGTTCCTTATGCAAAAACAATGAAAAAAGTTCCTATAAACATGAGTCCTAAAATTCTTTGTTACCCGGTAGCCACCATTTTGTATTTTTTACTTAAAAATTTATATCTCCAGAACGGTTTGACCGATTGCATTCAAACTTGGTATGGTGTTTAGGTGTCTTAAGGTCAATTTAAGAAAAACAGTTATTTCATAAAACCCCACAGAAAAAGTATGGCAGCTGTTTAAATTTTTCAAATTGAAATACCATGAAAACGGTGCATTATACAAAATATTTACAAGAACAAAAAAGTTGTATTTTTTAATTTTACATAAAGATAAAACTCATTTTTCTGAATTTTACATTAATATTTACACTTTTTGCGTTCTGGTACATTATCAGATCTTATAGATGTTGACATCTTAGGTGTACAAGTTGCACCTGTCAAAAGGTACATCCCTAATGTAAAGGTATAAAATTATCATTGTTGTATAAAACTCATAAATTATCATCAGAATAAATAATAAAACAATGATAAACCACACGGGAAACTTCAACAAGAACAGTCACAAAAGATGCTCGATGTGCCCACCATTTAAATTGATACACGACTGCATGCGTCTTTGCATTGATCCTAGGACGCGTTCAAAAATTCCAGGCTGGTTTATATAACGGTGTTACAAGAGTCAATAATTCTCTGCCGTATACTGAACAATTTTCACAAAAAATCACAATAACGTAAAATTAATCAAGAAAGCGTAAAACAATTTATGGGTTAATAAATATTAACTTTGCAAATACTTTTAGCTATCAGCTGGATAACAATTAAAATTGGAAACAGCTGTTTTTAAACCTAATGCGGTAATAGTTCTCACTTATTCAGCTTTTGGTTCAACTGACTGTAAATATTATTCAGCTGTTTGACAGGTGCAACTTGTACACCTGAGATGTGAACATCTATGAACTGGTAATGTACCAGTTGTAAAAGTACGCTAAAAGTGAAAAGATTTATGTAAAATTCGAAAAAATGAGTTTGTATCTTTATGTAAAATTAAAAAGCACATTTTTTTGTTCTTGTACATTTTTTGTATAGTGCACCGTTTTCATGGTATTTTAATTTAAAAAATTTAAACAGCTGCCATGCTTTTTCTGTGTTTTATGAAATAACTTTTTTTTCTTGAATTGACCTTATGACACATAAACACCATACCAAGTTTGAATGCAATCGGTCAAACCGTTCTGGAGATATAAATTTTTAAGTAAAAAATACAAAATGGTGACTACCGGGGTAACGAAGAATTTTAGGACCCATGTTCATAGGAACCTTTTTCATTGTTTTTTCATAAGGAACCCACCCCTAAAATTTGGCGCCCTGTTTTAGAATTACCCTGTATATAATCAAATAGCCCTCAACCCTTTTCTAAACAATCTGTTTTAAAACTTCCTTATAGAAGTTTAAAAAATTGTCCTTGTGGAAAAGTTCTTGAGTAAGTTAAAATGGGTATGAATCATTCTCTAAAAGTAAACGAACAAACCTGTTTCTATCTTAATCAATTTTAATTCGGGTGTATGCAAATATGAACGACCTGAATCATTGGTTACGCATTCAGTATATTTTGTATTTTTGTAAACTGAAAGTATTTCTTCCTAATCGAACTCTAACTAAAATATTCAAAGCCAAGAAATCATAACCTCATTCACAAAAACTTGCAAAAGAATCAGCGATTAGAAAATCTCAACACGTCCATGGCCACTGAAGAGCTACCAACCGGTTACAGACTGGTTGAGTAGACAACAAAGACTTTTTTCTACACTAGTTTTTAAAACTTTGTACTCTCAAAAAGGGATGATTTTAGAGTAAGATGATCTTTAAATACCTAGGGAGAAAATAGTATATTTTATTACTAGGTCTTAAAGTGACACTTTCTGACACGAGGTCAAGTTATATGACCTAGAGTCCTAGATTCAAAAAGACACTTTCGAGACGAGTGATGAACGATAATTTTTGTCATGATGCAAATAATAAAAATAGCTAAATAAATTTCAATAAATGTTTTATTTTTAACTCTGATCTAAAAACAGCTGCTTTAGACACATGTATGCACGTCAATATTTTGGAGAAACAGGTGTTACACTAATTTACTATAAGTCAGTTTTGAAATTCAAAACAAACTCATTAAACCAGTTAGGGTTTATCCACTAAATCACAGTGTAAAATGATCTTTTTCCTTAGAGTAAAAAACATTGTCAAAACAATACTTTATTTACCTAAATATAAAGTGACACTTTAGTATGTCAATATTGATGTGCATACATATGTCTAAAGCAGCTGTTTTCAGAGCAGAATTAAAAATAAAATATTTATTGACAATAATTTTATTTATCTTTATTATTTGCATCAAGATAAAAATTATCGTTCATCAAACAATGAAAGTGTCTTTTTGTCATTCTGTTCTGAAAACAGTGCTTTAGGCACATGTATTACCGTGCTTAAGTGTCACTTTTACGTCCAGGTAAATAAAGTATTGTTTTGACAATGTTTTTTTCCCAAGGGAGAACTAGATCATTTTAATGAACTTTTTGTGGCATAGACATCCGCTGGTTCAACAAGGTTGTTTTAAATTTTAACACTGACTTATAGAATATCATTGTATCAGCTTTTTCTTCAAACATTATAATTCAAACTGCTGAGTTCAAAACAATGTTACCTTATTGTTAATATATAAAACTAAAACTTTTATTGACATTTATTTTCAACTATTATTTGCAAAAAGTATATCATGATCGTTCTCTACTCGTCCCTAAAGTGTCTTATTGACCCTCGGTCATTGAACTTGACCTCATGTCAAAAAAGTCACTTTAGGACCTAGTGATGAAATATATTACTGTAGTAACTTGATTTTAACTTAAGTAGTCTAACAAAATCCGAAAATGTCTATGTCTAGTAAAGTAATGGTGAAAAATATGTCCATTGTAAAAGAAAATTGATATTAAGTTGACTTCTTACTAGAAAGATATAAATACAGTATACCGTTTTATTGTGGATACTAGTTTTAAGTTAACAAAATAGGGCTCTAATGAGGAAGTTATTAAGCTGTATCTTTGATTTGGTCTGTTTTTCTGTAAAAAACTACTGTATATTTTGAGATTATTTAAAAACCAGCTCACAAAAGACAAACAGTGTTGTTAGCCCGAATAATACTGTGAATTGTTGAGCTAAAACTGTACAGACAATGTTGAGTACTAATTCACAAGGTTAGTCATAGTTTAGAAATTGTTTTGACATTAAACGTATTGTTGTTGTTGTAAATCAATGTTCATGAAATTTGGTTTATATTTTACTTAGGTAAGTATATTCACTAAAATGAAAACAAGCAAAATCGGACACCCGAAAATCCCATCTTTAAGAATGGGGCAGGGTGTTTTTTTTAAAAAGAGATGTTTCAATTAAATTAAAGCTAAGTTTAATGTTCAATTTTTGTGAATTTTGGTATAAACATACTTAACTATATTATAAATATTTTTACTAAAAATAATGAACATCGAGTAAACCAACCCAAGATGGCGGCCAAAAATATATAAGACCACAAAATTAACGCTATTGCGTGGAGCTACTTGCCGGCTTTGTCTTGAGTGTTACTACTACTCGTTGTACACCAAATTGTAGGTAATTTGTTTGGCTGCAAATGATGTATGTAAGGTTTCTTTCTAGAGCCTACACAGTTCGTGTAATTTTCAATCAAACACAGTTTTTTAGGTAAAATTACAACTGTGTTAAATACTTTATTTTCATTTACTTATAGTTACTTTTCTACTAGTTATTAAAACTCATCTTTGTAGAAAATTTATTTAGCATTATTTTAAAATAAGTTCCGAGAAAATTGAACAAGTTGTTTTGACTATATAGCTATTTTAGTAAACTCTACATCCGCCATCTTGGATTGGTCTGGCTGACCAGGAACTACCATTTTGAGATGGCCAGTATGCCTTTTCAACATCCTAACAACACCATCTAACTATGGTTCAAAAAAATTTTACCCCCAAAAATGGCCATAATATACCGATTAGGCGATTAGTCTGCTGGCCCATGGACTAATAGGATATAAAATAACAAATAACCTAAGAAGAAATTAAAATTTTAAAAATATATCTTTTATCTGTTCATAACCAAATAAAAACAAAAGAGACGTCTGACAGATGTTGTATAGCACTTAGGTCAGATTTAAAGGGTAAAGTAATTAAGGGTTAAATCACATATTATACATATTTTTGTGTTTTTTTAATAAAATAAAAATATTTAGAAAATATCTAGTTTATTTAAGAACGGTTCTTCAAATTTATTTTGTGGAAATCTATACAAACATGCAATTACAAAAGAAAATTGATCAGCTTTTATAGTGGCTAAGCAACATTCTAACTCCTTTTTAGTAACTTGTTTTTCAATCGATTTTATGCGCAAATCTTTACAAACGACGTTGTTACGGGCTAGGATGATAACTCCTTGACAAACGTGAACTTACATTGTACAGAAGTTACTTAAGGTAAGTCTAGAAATCTCTACATCTGACATTTTATGCTCACACAAAGCAACAATATCTGGTTTTATTTATTCCATACAAACAATTTTATTGTACACGTTTTGACATTAAACTTATTGTTGTTGTTGTTGTTCCAAAGTGATGCTCAAGATATCTATTCGATAGGGCAAGTGAGCAATATTTTAATGGAAAACTAAAATGTTTTTGTCTTGTTTTTTGTTGAAAAATTGGTTGGAGGTGAACCTAAAATATTGTTGCTCTCTGCAACAAAAATTTGCAGACTATGGTCATGTTGAGGAAGCTCTCAGTGATGAGCTTACTGAGTTATCATTGACAGTAATTTGTGTAGGCTTGACTGGTTGTGAAATTGCACTGGATTGCCCATTTATCACATCACTATCACAAGCACAAGAGACTGATGTTGATCTAGTTGGTGTAAGTGGGAGGAAGCAGCCCAAGTCTAGAAGAGTAGAAAATCGTGTTGTGGTCCTTGTTTCACAGCTTGGCTTGGTTGTGGTCGGGGCTGTTGCTCGACTGTTGCACTGGATATCCGGGGTGAATTATCCTTGAAAAAAGGGACTTGTGGACGGAGTCTTAGCACATATTTCCAGTCTCGTTAGGGGAGTTGATGGGCCAGCCACAGAACTTTGATAGGATTTTGACTGTGATATATCCGAGGCTTTTGTTTGGCTCTGAAGTGGGTTGGTAATTGAGCTTTGAATGGCTTTCAAATATTCTTCATGGATGAGACCATTAAACAACAATCTTGTTGTTATTTATTACATATGTCAACATGTAATACAATGTGACGTTTTCAATATGTTCTAATTTTTTTTCTTACGGATGGTCCGTATTATCGCGATTCATTCTAGGCTAAATGTTTGATAAACGTTTTTCTGAAGTCTGGATGAACTTTTTTGTCAAAACATATTTTTCCAATCAAATTTCCCAATGGTAATTAAAATTTAGTTTTAATAAGAAAATAAACTTTAGTTACCATTTGAATGTTTCATTCTGTCCGCTTGCATGAGAGGTGTACAGACGGGACAGTCCGTCTTCAAGCAGTGTCTCCAGTGCAAGATGATCTTGCGAGACTCCGAGCAATGAGGCACAGAACATGTGGTTCTGACAGCGTCACAAGTCACCATGTGGTTCAACACATTCTTCATTGTAGTACAATGTGGTAGATTGCACTGCAACAAAACCATAACTCTCTTGTAAACTGTTGCTAAATGTGTCTGCATTATAACAATTAAGTAAAATTTGTTGTAAGTTTAAAAGACATAGAAACTTAATTTTCAATTTTTTAAGCATGTTTACGATATTGTTCTGTGCTTAGCTGTATTTCCTACAAAAAACATACTTTTGAACTATAACAGCTGTTCAGTTATATGTGACGGCTTATTAATTAAGCTGCCCCTGTATTCCCAGGGAAAAGTTTGTTTTGATGACATTTATTTTTCTTAGGGGGGAAAAAATTATTTTAAAGATCTTTATACTTTAGCAACAACAGCTGTTTCAATGAGTTTGTTTTAAACCCGGCTACACACTATCGAACCTTTCCCCGATTCAGATCCCATTGCGAGCAGGCAGTTTGTCTAATAGTGTCTACGGGGTCCGAACCAGACGTAAGGTCGGACATTGCCGCGAGAAGAGAGGCGAGCGCTCTCAAGGCAGTCCTAGACAAAAGATCAAAGTGTTCCCTTCCACTTGCTTGGATCGATGTCTTGATCAGCGTAGGAAAGTGTGTAACATCTCCACACTGCCATACGTTTAGTTATGTTTTAGGTGTCTAAGTGGTTTCTATAATTTTTCACTGCCAAATTTTTGATTCACAAATAATGGGCAAGCCAGGAGGTGGTCAGCTAGCTAAACTAAAGTTGCTACTAAGTTTGTAATATTTTCTTGTAAATTTAAAATGTTCGTACTTGCTGCACATCGCTCTGCAGACTCTCTCGTCGTTGACATTTGTGCGCATGTAACAGGAGTACCAACTGCTGCTGGATGAGCTTGTGCTTCTCCTGGTCTGCAGTCAAGGAGGAAGGTGTAGTAGTGGTGGTCTGCGGTGTGATTTCTAGGATAGAGCTAAGTTCTGCCCCTGGGGGGGCTCCAGGTTGTAGCTGGCTTGAAGGCGGCGTATTTGGTTGAGTCTGCTGTGCCAATCCTTCTTCATTGCTGTCCACCCGTTCGTCTATCATATAACAAAAACTTGACTTTATCAAGTCTGCAGAAAGATAAGATCTATTTAAGCTAGGTAGAGTAAATTTTCGGCACAATGACAACAAATATGAATTGTAGCAAAAAGAAGAAACGAGAAATAGTCTCAGCTTAGATAAATTATGAAATGATAAGAGTGTTAAAACAATAGTTGAAATTTAAAAGTGATTGTATTTCACCATTTTCAACAAGATCTGAAGAAGCCTAATGTTATTAGGTGAAATATAATCACTTTTAAATTTCAACTATTGTTTTAATGGTTTTGCGGAAGACAATGCAAACTAACTGAAGATTAAAAATGTTATATGTCTCCATCATTTAGAAATCAACTGAAGAGTGTTAAATTACGACAAATTAAGCTAACTTTGACCTAGGCTTGGTACTTGTAGATTACTTTGTAAACCTCAATATAAAAAATGTATTAAGATTATTCAGCTTATGTAAAATGTTGAAACCATACAAAAAAAATGTCTTTCACCTTAATGTGTAATGTAGTATGTTCTTTGTGTTCAATAAATAGAAGTATAGTTTTTCTAAGAGTTCATAATTCATAGTGGATTAACATTTGATATTGTATAATAATGTTACACAAATAAAAGATTGTTGTGAGGAAGTTTGGAAGCTCTGAGACATAAAAATGAATAGCAATAAACAAATTAGAATTTAATTTTGTATGCTATTTGTGTTGCTTAAGCATGTTGAAAGATTCAATAATTTGACTGATTTACTTATGCTCCTTACTAAAGAAAGTTGAAAATAACCAAACTTTAAAATAGGTTTTTCATATTATTAGTGAGAGAACTTTAGTTAAAAGAAGTACAATAATTGGCACTTACAATCATGGGATAAATCTTGTGGTGGAAGTGAAGTCATGATGGCTGGAAGAACTAGGAGTCAATGAATGCCAACACTACACACACTGGTAAAGAGAAACAAAGCAGGAGAGTTACTCATGTGTCGGGACAGTTTCACAAGATGGTGCAATCATTAATATGTGGTTAGCTGAAATGGTGCAATACAAGAAAACTTTAGTTTAGACCATAGAACAATAAAATAAATAGCTTTATTTCCAATGGAAATTTGTTAAAAACATGTTAAATAAGCTTAATAATATGCAATATATGTATACTCCGTATTGTAAATTTCCCCTTTATTCTGGCTTATTGTATGTTTTATGTTACATGCTATAATGTAATTAAACTATGTAACTTTTTTAGTGTTAAAAATTTTAAAAATAAATAAATCTGGTTAGATAAATTATTTATTACAGCAGATTGTAAAATACATTAAAGTGTATGGTCAACTGATTATAATTTCAATTGTTTCAAAATTGTACTTACATTATTTGCAATTTATTTATAAGTGTAATTTCAGCCTAGATTTTGTGAGCCCAATCCACAGGGTAGAACTTTACGTAGGAAATGAAATAAAAAGAGAATGAACTTTAGTGACGAACCTGATGTACTGTGTGTGTAACATAGACTGTAGAATACAGTGAACACTCCACACATCAGCTGTGCTGTGTCTGATGGCAATGGCAATAGTGACCTTGAGACTCTTGTGACCTTGCAATTCTGTGCTTTTGTGCATGGCTGTCACTTCTCTTGCATTATATTCAAGTTCACTTTAATAGACTTAAATAATCTATTAGAAAGATTTAAAAGTTATCATATCTTCATAAAAATGAAAAAAAATGTAATTAAATAGTATTAACAAATTGAAACCGTCCTAATGAAAACTTAATAAAATAGCAATAGAAAATTATCTTAGGGGTGTATTATTTTTATAATGTTATTCTGACTTCAAACAGTCCACAATATTGCTTCAAATAATTGGTTTCACAGGGTTAAAACTTTAAATTTTATAATAGGTACTATAAAGCTGGTTGTACAGGTGACTGAACGAGTAAGTGTTTAGGCACGTCTCAGCATGCTACCCCCACAACCACATACTGTACTCTTTTGAAGCTCTTGGTGTGAAACCTTCGGGAAAAATCTGAAAACATTCTTTTTTTAAGGCTCTGACAAGTTGGCGGGCAAAAAAGATGGCATCTAAAAATCTGCCCTTGTACTTAGCCGATTTTTTTTTTATCATAGCGGCAAAACAGTAGTGAATTGCCCCAAAATACTAGGCCTCAGGCCAAGTCTTTTGACTCGGCGTTGCATATTATGTTGGTCAACAACCCGGTGTTTTCTGTCATCACCAGCACAAGAAATGATGTAATTTTAGTGTTGGCCTAGCCCCTCACTGCACGCAAATGAATGTTTATAGTTATTTAGTTACTCTCATAACGTTTTTAAACCATCTAGCCATTAGGCTAGTATTACTTGTAAGTTAGGTCTTTTTAGTAGGCAGGCTAAGATTGGGTGTTTGGAGCTTAGGAAAACCTACTTTTACCCCAAGGTAAGTATGTAGGAGCTTGGCCCGCTCTGACAAAAATCCGTATTCTACTTTCTAAGGTAGACTGTGAAGTCACTGCCAACCTCCGAGAATTGCCGTCTGCCACAGCTTTCGAAAGACCAAAGCAGCGCATCAAATTCTTGCTTACGGCGAGAATTGTCTGTATTTACATCTTTTTATATTCCTTTTCAGGGGGAAATGGGCTTTCCATAAAATACATCAAGTTGGTTATACAAATACATATCAACTTTGAGTTTTAAAAAGCACAACTTTGTGTCTTATGGCAGTAAACTGACATTGATGATGCATATAAGTATATGAAAGGACAAATAAAGCTTTATTTATTTATTCATTTTCTGACAAAGCTACAGGTTTAATTGTTTATACTTTATATGTCTTAATGAACACAGATGATGTTCTAAGCAATACTGGTGTTCTAGAACAGCCTTCTACTCGTATGCTTAGGAGAAATATTTTTCTTGTTTAAGTACATTAACTGTGTCTAAGCGCCCACATATAAGGTTAAGTGGTAGAGAGGGCTTTAAAGCCCTAACTTTGTCTTTTGATAATTTCATCAATAAAGTCCTTTGTTACATGCTATGTTAACTAGTTTAAACATTGTTTCCAGTGTTTACTTCATATTATAAGACCTAAAGTTGGACCTGCGCTCGCTCTACCCGCCCGCCTCTTAAACTGTGGGTCGATGGCCACTCTTGCAAAGTTATCTTCTGAAAACTTGTACTGGTCCTATAATCCTACATCCGGATTGCTAAACCGATGTAATCAGTTTGTTGTTGTGCAGGTTCATGAAAGAACACACACAGGGAACAGACCATACACATGCTCTGTGGAAGGTTGCGGGAAGGCATTCTCAACCGACTACAGTAGGAAAGCTCATGTCCGAACACACACGGGGGAGAAGCCCTACAAGTGTCCCGAGAACCTCTGCACCAAGTGCTTCAAGACTTCCGGCGACCTCCAGAAACACATACGCACTCATACTGGTAAGGCAGTATCTCATCTTACTTGATGTTAATCCTGTCCAATCAGGCCAGTTATTGTTTAATTTTCATTAATTTATTAATTTTTTTAAATATATTTGGTTTGTATTTTACAATGTTTTCTATGGATCTTGATTTCTTACTTTTATTACACTAAATATTAATTGTTTTGTTTTTATTGTAATATTTTATGCAAGATCAAATTATTTTCAGGTATTTAATATTGGTTGAGAAATGTTTTAGATTATATCCTATCCCAATGATGAAACGACTCAACTCCTATGACAACAAAATTTGCCAATAGTGTAAGGTTATCAGTTCAGACTTAAATATTTCAATCAATCAACAAGCTAGTTTGGTTTGTTTTGCACTTATTAAAACCCCGGAAGGTAGCAAAAGGCTAAAAGAGTCAATTTAACTTGTCATTGTGATGAACTATAGGCTGTACAGTTTTCAGAAAGTGTTTATTCATAAAGTTGTATAAGTGTTGGTTAATTTTGTTTAACTATAGGTTATTTCAACTTTAATTTTGATAGTAATTTGTGACCTCTAAATCAGTTTCTTGACAAATTCATAATTTTCATAGGAGAGCGACCGTTTGTTTGTCCTGTTGTTGGCTGCAATCGATCATTTACTACTTCAAACATTAGAAAAGTTCACATTAGGACTCATACAGGTAAAGTTCAATATAATATTTTAAGTTTTTAACTGAGCTTACACGTTAAGGATTAGTTATCAAACCAAACAAAATCCTATGCTTGCTTAACAATATACAGGGCGTCTTTTTTTACTTGGCTATTGTTGGTAACTCTGAAACTATATTTGTTTTGTTCATGCCAGCGGCACTGTTGCACTAAGATGCATGTCGGCCTGGTTAAGTACTTAAACTATAAAATGGTAAACTGATAGGGAACCAGTATAATTTACACAACATTGATTTCTGTAGAAACATTTAGGTAAATATCACAAAAATTCAATATTTAAATCCCGTAGCGTAGCACAGGTACTGTCAGCTGGTTTTTATAACAAAATCTCTAGTAAATTTGTTATTTATTATGCTAAGAAGGTTATTCAGAATTTCATAACAATCAATTATTATGTCTTAAATGTGTTTTTTGTTTATATGTTATTTAGTTTAATATTAGCTTGTGAGTAAGTTAAAAAGCCTTAAATAAAAAATGCCTCATAAAAGTTGATGTTTAGGAGAGAGGCCTTATGTGTGTCCTGAACCTGCATGTGACAAATCATTTGCCTCTGCCACCAACTACAAGAACCACATTCGGATACACTCTGGGGAGAAACCATACGTCTGTAACGTGGAGGTTAGAGCCTGATCAAAATAAAATATTTAACTAGTTAGTTTAGGAATGGAGATAGGTTCTTGACCCCGCAGGTTAACCTTGTGCGGCTTATTGTGCTCTCCGAGTATGATATGCTAGGGTATACACGTATGTCTTTTATAAACCGTAGAATTTGCTCTCCAGTGCATGATCCAGATCATCCATCTGTCAATGATCCCCCAAAAATTCCTCTCCTCCTAAGCTCTAAAGGTTGACCCCAGGAGTAAATGTCTGGCAGTCTCCTCGAACTGCCCAAAATTCCTGCAGCTATCGCCGCCTTGGTAAAGACCCAGCTTAGCAAGATAATTCCTGAACTGGCCGTGTCCAGTAAGGTACACCGTCAGCGAGAGTGAGGCTGCTCCTATTTTGTTTTTCAGCAGACATCCACCTATCTCGGTGCTATGTTAGGGCCTGTTTGTTAAGAGAGCTGCGGGCTGGTTCTAGGCCTAAGAATGGGGTCAGAGCACCCTACTTTGCTAGATGGTCAGCATTTTTATTGCCTTCAAACTCTCTGTTCCCCGGTATCCACCTTAGGACAACAACATTTAGTTGCAATAGGGTTCAGAGAGCCTGGTGACATTCCTATACTAGTTTGAGTGTCACAGCATTGGAGTTAAAATCTCTCAATGCTGCTTGACTATCTGATAGAATGGTAGTTTGAGCTCCCTAGTAGCCCTTGGTAGGCCAAGGTATGTGCTATCAAGGATGGCTTTAATCTCTGCCTGAAAGATAGTACAGCTGCTAGAAAGCGCCACAGCCTGCTTTATCTTTTTTTAGTTTTTTTTCACAATACTACATGCATTGACCTGTCCAAGAAGAACTTGACGGACAGGCCGGTTTTACATGCATTTGTACTTATATATATAATTACAAATAATCTCCTACTGTGGAAGAAGTGGGTTTAATGTATATGCCTATGTTAATATATGGTATATGAATAATTTAGATATATATAAAAGTTTGTTAATTTTTTATGATTTAATTTTCTATTGGTTTATGTATATAAATAAAATAATTACTACTAAACATACAATAACATTACAATAGCATACATATTTTCAACGATTGTACTTAAGTAAGGAAGGATGGAATTACATTGACGTTATCAGTAGGTTTCAGCTAGACTATGCCCTTGTTATCTTATCTGACTGATAACACACTCTGATTATGAGAAAGAGGCAGATTCCTGACATGAGTCACTCTATTTTCTCCTGGCTTGGGTTTATATATACCTGCTACCTGTCTTGTGGAGGAGGAGTGTTGTGTAGATATTGTGACCTTCAATAACAGACTCATCTGTGAACTAGATCAGTCCTGAAAGGTCTTTTATCCTGTCACCACTCCATTCAAATATTGGTTTTATGACCACTTCTGAAGTATAAGAATAATTTTATTCCATCAAAATACATGAATAATAACATATGTACATATGGAACAATTTTGCCACCAAAAACTAGTTGTAGGTGGAAAATACAAAAATAAAACAACAGATTACTGTTCAGAAGTACAGAAGTATCAAGTATACATACAGTATTATCAAGTAAGTAAGTACTTTGTATGGCTTCATGAAGACAAGAGTTTTGAGCATGACGTCTGTCACTATGTTCAGAATCGGAATATCCTGGCTGGCATCGAGTATCGAGGAGTGGCCTGTCATGGACCTCCCTTCCTCAGCACCCCAGACGATAGGCCACCTTTCTTGCCTCCATCTTGACCAAGATATCATGCAACAAGCCCAGTAAAATTATGAGAGCGGTTGTAGGGGTGCTTATGAACGCCCCTGAAATGTACATACAAGCCAGTCTTTGAAGATTAGTTAATCTTTGGCGAGCAACAAGCTGTTCCACCTTAGGCCACCAGACTAGTGATCAGTAAGTGATCTGGGAAAGAACGACCATCTTGTGCAGCCAGTTGGCTATTTGTGGTTTAAGCCCTCAGTTAAGCCCTATAAACCTTCTTGATATCAGCAGTACCAGTTTGGTTTTTTCTTAGAACACTGTCCAAGTGCGTGTTCCAAGTCATTCTTTGATCCATGACCACACCCAGGAACTGCAAAGTTCCCGAGACCAACAGATGAACATTGTCGAGTTTAAGTCTGCCTAGAGCTTCTAGGTTTTGTTTCCTTGTAAAAAGAAGGATAGTGGCTATAATGTATAGTTAAATAGCAAAAAGAATAAAATTAGAAGTGAACTTAGTTAGTTTTAGCCGTATTTTCAAATTCATTATGACATAAACTGAAACATTAACATTTTACATGTGTCTAATTATTGAACAAATAATAAAGCAATCATATGTATCAGTGATCTTCGAGGAATTAACCTGTTGTCCTCCTTTAGAGCACCATGTGTGGACTTCTTTCAGCCTTTTGTTTATGATGACCGCCACAATTTCTGGGAAATACTTAACTAACAGAAAGATAACAAGGTCGGATTTAGAAATTTGCTGCCACAAGGCACTATTCTTATACAGCCGCCTTTCATTGGCATGATTCTGCTGGTTTCTTCAAACTCAAACTGATTGAGGTTCTATAGTCTATAGAACGTAAATTGGACAGAAAGTAACATTTCGTTACTGGGAACTTGTTGTAAATTGTGACCGGTGGTAACTTAATTGTGAGATATGTTACCTTTCACCACTCAAGTAATTAAAATTATAAAACATAGCTGAGGCATATTTGCAAGCACTACCTTGCAATACAAGTTGTTTTATTGGGTTGTTTGTTCTACAACTTGAATATTTTATAATAAGAAGTCATTATATTGGCATTTATCGTTGAGAGAATAAATAAGTAAAAATAAATAAATAAAGAAGCTGATTCCTAATGCTTGGTACAAATGTCATTGTAACTAACATGTGTACCAAAAGTCAACAAAATCCAACTATTTTAGACCGGTATCTTGGTTTGGATGAATATATACAGTTTGTTTAGTTGTATAGTCAACTCCCAATTAACCGCGATAAAGTAGGGTTGAGGCTGCCCTGATAAGCAAAATTGCGGTTAATCCCCAAAAACTCAAAAGTCAAAACTCAAAACCAATGTAGAATAAGGTACATAAAGACGAAAACAACTAAAAATGAGAATAACAGATTCCAGTAAGCGGTGTATGTGAACGCCGTCATTAGTTCTCATGTATTTTGGCACCGCACGTCTTAAATCGGTAGCTTGAGCACATCTCGACCGTGTACAGCAGCCTTAATTCCACGAATTTAGTTAGCAACTGAGCAGTCCAGAGCGCTAGCGTCAAACTCTTGACAGGTCACGTGACTTGGTTACCACAGCATCCAGAAAATGGTGACAAGATGGTGACAGAGTATTGTTAGTGTTTATGTTGTTATTGTAACCTTATTTTCGTATATCACCATGACACCGTAGTATCATCGATGTTATACTGGTTGCAGATTTCTTTACTGCTGAACGAGGCATCAATGTTTTGCACTATTTTGAGTTTTGCTGTATTGCCCATACGACCCGTTTGCATTTTGTAGACATCGTTTCGCAATCACCAATAACCACTCCAATAACAAAACCACTCCCGCAACCGCACTTCAGAAAATAATATGCCCTCTCAGACAGCTATTGAAAACTTTAAATAATTAGTCAGATTCCGGTAGGTGGGGAGAATTGCTATTTTTGGTTGAATATTGTCAGGTGAGTTAGAAAGGACTAGTCAAGGTCACGCGTGACACTATTATAGGTACAGTAGAACTCCAATTATCCGAACTAATTGAGACCGGACCTCATTCGGTTAATCAAATATTCAGATGATTGGAGTTTTCACAAAAAAAAGGAAATTCAGAAAAAATGTTTTCACAATATAAGTGTATTATTGACTTTAATTACAAAAGTAAAATACACACATCAGACTTTAAATCGTAGCTTGTCCCAGTCCGTTTTTTCCACTGAAACTTTGCTCGCCACCTCTTATTTAATTGTTCTAAAATTTTAATTTTGTCTGATAATGACAAAACCACACGTTTCCTCTTAGAAGCCATATGATAAGATAATACAGTACAACTCAATCATAAATATGTATAAAAAATACGCAAGCAACACAAGATTCCCGCACAGACAGACAGACAGCGCCACAGTCAAGTGTCCGCCTGACTGTCTAGTACAGTCACTGCCAATACTAGTAGTGTCTTGTACTGTCACTGCCACTAGTGTATTGTACAGTCACTTGAATCGTAGTTTGAAGAAACAACGTAGCGAGAGGCTCCTAATCATCCTTCAAATTATGTAACAAAACTGTAATTTCTTTTCTCTAAAAGCGATTTGGATGATCGGAGTTCGGATAATTGGAGTTCTACTGTAGTCTGTTTTGTGAGGGATGGCGTCATCGTACTTTTTCCCCATTCAATGTCGTGACTAATTCGATTACGGTTAATCAAGAGTTGACTGTATATCCAATGTTTGTTTAGCCTTAGTTTAATTTTAATTTACAAAACAGAGTGGACGCTGCTAACACCAGCAAAATTTGCAACATTTCTAGTTTTGAGCATTTGAACCATTGCAATGCGTTAGCTATAGATATTAAACCGATTAACTCAGTTAGTAAACCGACAATCGTGACTGATAATCAAAGTAGTTTTATTTACAACTGTTAACTATTTATGACTGTTGGATAAATCATTCAGATCAAACCAAACCTTAATGTAGCTGATGCCCTTGCCTTTGCTTATGTTACAACAAACATTATTTTCAGGATTGTTTTTTAGTAGAGTTATCTGTTAAAACGGCAGTAATACCGTATTGAGTTATGTTTTAAGTGCTAGAAAAGGTGCATCAAAGTTACGCACATTTCGTCCAACCCACGAAGAGTCAAACAATTTAATGACATACATATTTGTATTTTGCTTTGACAGTGTCAATGTGTTTTGTAAAAAAACTAACAAAATAAAGTATTCTTTAATTAGTTTTCATTCCAATATTTTGTATAATTTGCATTTTCTGTTTCCCTTTTTTTTATATAAACAGCAACAGAACTTACTCTCTAGAAAGCCCTTATTCATCGCAAATAATGTCAGAGCTATAATATGAATACATGTCGCTCCTACCACAGCTTAGAATGATTGAACTGGTTTGTGTAGGGATGCAACAAGAGGTTCACCGAGTACTCGTCACTGTACAAACACCACCTAGTGCACACACAGGAGAAACCTTACCAGTGTCCAGTGTGTGGACGCAGCTACAGGCAAGCCTCCACACTGACAGTACACAAACGCACGAGTCACGGCGTCATCGAGGCAGAGGACGGCACAGAGATCATGCTCGGCAATGTGTTCACACAGGAGGTGCTCAAGTCTGCCAACATCCTTTCGGATAACAAGAAGATCAAAGCTGTCAGGACGGTTGCTTCTAATGTCAGTTGAGTCTTCATTATACTTGATTAATGATTATTTATCTTGTCGTTTAATCATTCTAACAGCTTATACAGTTTGATTAATTATTATCAAACCACACTTTATTTACCATATTTTAGGCTATAAAAATGAGAATGCGGTTTGTATGCAAGTGCAGCTAAGACTTACACATTTGTTGAAAGCATTGAATTATTAATCATAACAAAGTTGCATTTTTTGTAAAGTGGGAATAGTGAAAGTGGAAGGAGGCTCAGAATTGCTACTTACTGTGATTTCTTCTCCACCCTTCTTAGTCTGAAAATAGGTGGGGGAGAAGGAAGAAGAGAAGGAATACAGTAGCCAAAAAGAAGCAGATATATCTACTGCAAAGCAAACACCATAGCACCCAGCAGTGCTAGGAAATATGACCAGTGGCAAAGACATAAACTAAAAATTTGAACTTAGGACAAGAACATTTAGAGACAAAAACTACTTTTATATATAAATAACTTGGATATTAGAATAATAATTGTAACACAGTACCCTGTAAGCATTTTATTTAACGACTAGCCAAGGTCGCTTCATTTTCTTAGTGATGATTGATACAAAAATCAATAATAAAAATAACTTGGAAATAATAATAAAAATCATTAATAAAAATAAAAAATAACTTGGAATATACAATATACTGGTGATTAAATGAAGTCCATATTTGAGTTGAACTAACATCTATTACCAGTATATTTTATATTTAAATTAATTATGGTCCCAGACACTCATATAGTCTCTGCAAGTGTAAGTGAGTGAGTGACAGTTGAGTTAGGACAGGAGTAAAGTGTCAGGAGCACATGGCTAGAAGTGAAAATTAAATACCGCATTCATGTACGCCTAGAATCCCTAACGAATTGGAAAACTTCAGGTCAACTGTAATTGACATTAGAGGGAAACAGGTCAGATTGGAAATTCTAAATCAAAATTCAGTTGGAACTGAACAATGTGAAGAATTTACTTTGTGTGAAGAATTTGAAACTGGAAGGGACGATAAGTGATTAATAAGTGAATAGGTAAACAAACACCCTTGGTATAAAGTTTTTTTATGTTATATGTCCCGGTTCGGTCCACACATTTTGTCTTCAAATTTCTTTAGATTTAACCAAGGTGTTATTTGTTACCTATCTATTTATTAATTACTCAGTTTGTTATTTTAACTGACAACATAATATTTAAGTAAGTTTTTTTATTAAAGAAAATCATGTAAACTGAGCGTATAATGGTACTATAAAGAATAGATCCAATAAAATAGCACTTTATATGAAATTTCAACGGCAAAACAGTTTACGGTATTCAACCTGCAAAGCAAGCTTTGTATTATATCTCATTTTGTATAATACACAATTGTATTATGAATGTGGAAGCCAAGGCATAAAAACATTTCTATACACACTTGGAAAATAGTATAACAGATACCCTGGTCAAGGCGTAAGATAAACCCAAAATGTACTTTAACAGCAATATAGATGCCAAAGACCAAGGCTTAAGAAGAATATTTTTATAAACATGTGACACATGAAAGACTGGCTTTGGCCTCACTGTACTCACTATGGGCAAACTATCATGTCTTTATATAGTTGTATAATACATGCTGAAATTGTAGGCCAAAATTTAGGGTATCAAAATAATAATATCTATACACACTTGAAAGACGCATGGCAGAAGCAGAGTTCAACTTCAAACCAAAATGTAATTTACAAAGTAATATACATGGCGAGGCCAAAGGCTGAAGCGTAAGCAAAATGTTAAAACAGAACAATATGACAGACGCTAAGGCCGAGGTGTAAGCTCCTTATACAGCCAAAATATGTCTTAGCATTTTTTTATAGTACATAATGTTAGAGAAATAGAATTATTTGTGCAAAGAAATGGACTGAGTCATATATTTCCATTATAATTATTCCACAAGCGAGTTTCACATATTCGCTCATCCTAATAGGCTGATATGGGGCTTTGCGTACTCCTAAAACTTTTTTATCTCACATTTTCTAAAGTATCCCCAGATTTGAGTTACTGAGGATAGTCAAAGGAAAGTTAGAGTTTCTCAATTCCAAAGTGTATAAATGTTATTTTTTTGTTTCAGCTGTTAAATAACGGTGATTTGATACTAAACAGTGGTGGAGCCATTCAGAGGATATCTAGTGAACAAATATTTATTATTGAAGATGTACCAGAACACCTTAGAGCTTTACAGGTAGGTTTTTGTACTATCTAACTCCATTAATTTAAAATAAATATCATAATTTGTAGTAATCTCTCTTCTACTACACAATTGTGGTAGTTAGTTAGATGTTAGATTGAAGGGATCAAGTGGTCCTTATGCCTGTCATGTCTGTTGGGCATATTGCGCTACCACCGGAATGAAAGTAAGTTTGGATTCAGGAGAGGAATGGTACTGGGTTTGGCTGAAACATGCATGAGAGAAAGCAATGAGCAATCTTGCTGACAACCACTAAGAGAACTCTAACCCGCAAGACGTGGAGAGCCTTGCTAACACTCGGTGGATCTTTCCCCCCGAGATTATGGCAAGCCTCTCCTGGAGTCATGGTCTACCTTGCTACCACGTCCCCTTGAATTGATATCTGATCTGACCTCCCTTGGTGGGGAACGGAGCGTGTTTAACATCCGGACAACTACAAAGCTGCCCAGTTATTGTGTGAACTACTCTTTTTAGTGTGTTAGTACTCAGCCTATACTTGTAGCAGTGGTGGCTCGCCAGGTGGCCTCCTTAATACCCACATGCACAAAATAGAATTTAAAGCAATATTTTTTTGCAAAATAATAATTTAGTTTGAGTATTATATCTTTGTAAAGGACTGTATCTTAAGGATTTGGGGCGCCAATCATCAACTTGGTAAAACGCTGCAATATATCAGGCTACCTGAGTGCTCGTAAAGTGGAGGGAAGGAGGGAGAGTGCTCTGTACGCGGATAATGGCCCCAAACAGAGAGTGAGGCCACCTTACCCCTCGGCTGCCACTTACTGCCTCTGCCTGTCGGTGCCAGGCGATTGAGGCATTGACCTAGTTGAGGTTGTTTTTGTTTCCTGTCATTGTACAATACAAAGTTTGCAAGATTGACTGAGACGCTGTACGTATCTGTGTACAATACAATTTTTATTCTGAACAATAATGTGTACTAAGGTTGATGATGTGTCACAACAGATGAGTAGTAGTTCTAGCTACAATACTAACCTGGCTTAAGAGTATTTTAGCTTTACTTGAATGATATGCCATTTTCAAGACATAGTGGTAATGTAAGGAACAAAACCATAATATGCCCTGGCGGAACATTCAACGTTGTGCTGTTTGGGCATGTTTATGCTCAGCACAAATTATACACTTTCTTGTTGCTTGTTTTCAACTAAAATTACAGATATAGAAGGTCCTGTAACACATTGCTACTTAATAGCTGTTACTAGCTATGTGTGTGAAATTTTCGGTATGTCAATGTTGCTTACCATTGAAAATATCAACTGATTCAATATTGACATGCCGAAAACTTCACACACATGGCTAGTAGCAGCTACTTAGTCATTCAGTGTGACTGCCCCTTTAGTAACAGAGCTAAATGGCCCTAAAAGTTACTCTTTTTTTAGTCTCTGTGTTACCAGCTCTAATCAGGCCTGCTTTAACATAATGCCCACAATTGGCCACTGACAAGTGGTAATAAAAATGTTGTAACCCCAGACTGTTTGATAAGTAAGTGACCCCATTTTATTTTGCTATAGTTGCACACTTTTTAGCAAGAATGAAAAGTAAAATCATGAGGTTTTATATAAATCAGCTGATTGTTGTTTTGGCAACTCACTGCAATCTCAATCAGTTAAAAACATGCCGGGTGTACTCAGAACCAAAGTAAGGTCAGAAGTGGTCCTAATGAGTGGCCAGCTCAAAGTCCTCATGGAGCCCCATGTGACTTTTTTTAGGGATTGGGCTAAAGAAGAGGTCTACCAAGCTAGTCTAAAACCATTAAGGGAACTGAAGAACAGTACTCTGGAAGTATTGTTGCACATTCTAGTATTTACATTAAATGATACATATGTAACAGTAAACTGATGCGTTGTCATCAATATACAGTAAATAATATATCTACATTAATCATAATACATTACACAATCATAAATAAATATATAAACAGAAATGTAACTTAACTCTTAAGCTTTCGCTTTTGACGTCTCAGCCAGTCAACAAGCTACTGAGGATGACTCTCCACAGCGAGGTCGAAACGTCTAGCAGTAATTGTATTTCAACTGTGACGCGGTGTAAACCGGAAGCCTTAGATCTTAGAAATGTAACTTAATAACTAAACAGATTATTATCTAAATATACGCTAACATTGTAGTATTTTTTTCTTTTCTAATACCAGTTTTGTAAGGCTGCTTTTAAACTTATTAGTATTAATTAAGAATTTATATTGGCTTGGTAATTTATTTAAAAGTTTTCTTCCCATGTACCTGGGTGTTCTTTCCACAAGTCTTAAACTATGCTTAGGGTATTGAAAATTGTTTTTTAATCTAGTATTATAATAATCACAATTTTCAGAAACAATGCTTGTAAAATTTGATTTGTTTATTTGTTATAGCATATTCAAGAACCAGATGAAGAGTTCCAAGCTGCCTTAGACCCCTAGAAGAACAATAAGTTTTAAATTAGAATTCCATATGCTGGAAAAGCCTATGGGTGATGTGGTATCATAATTAATCTCATGAATGATTCCAAGCTACCTAACAAAATAATTAAACCTTTTCAAACGTTAAAACCAAAAGACTTTCCTTCCTGTTGCAAAATTAAAATTCTCGTTTGTTTTTGTGTTGTTTTTTTGTACCAACCTAACCATACTCTAGGAAGATTCAGCACACCAAAACAAGAAATAGAATAGAATATTTTATTTTGTCAGCAAATATTTCACAAAATATATTGACAAGTCATACAGTAAGTAGGTACAATAGGTAAATTTAGACAAAATCTTCAATCTTCCATGAACAATTTTCAAAGTCCTATAAACAATAAAATGCTCTTTTACATAGAATTTTTTTAATTTTCACTTGAAACTATTATCAGGTAATTGTCTTAACTCTAGTGGCAATTTATTGTAAAACTTACTAGCAACAATTAATGGGCTTTTATCTGTTTTTGTAATCTCACAATTGGCAAATTTATATTATTTTTACTCCTATTATCATAGTTCTGTACATTACTTCTAGAACTAATTAGATTGGTCTTATCTTTATATACATTATGCATTAATATATATATATATATATATATATATATATATGAAAGTGAAATAATGTAAAAATTTCAATTATTAGTTGGTACTTAGTACTTGCCTGTAGGTGTCAATATAACATTTCTTAGGTAGGACCAGTTTCTGGTCAATCACAACTTCATCACAAGCTTGTTGTTTTTTCTATCTTATATAGTATTCATATTGGTCGTCACATGTTTTAAATGTGATCACCAGTATATGGTATTACTATATAGAAGATAAAACAAAGGCAAGATGGGTTGTGATTGACCGAAACCGCCCTTCTGCCTATATAGTTGGCTTGTATAAATGATTCTGTCTCAATTTCTGCAGTTAAACGGTTTAATACAAAATATATACTAGAGCTTAATTTTTCTTAAGATTTATTGTGTGTTGATGCCAATTTAACTTAGGATCAAAGGTTAAACCTAGGAATTTGGAAGTTATTCTAAGGCTGAATACTAAAGTGTTAGTTTTTTATTTATTAAGTATCAAATTATTTGCTGAAAGCCAGTCTTCTAAAATATTAACATCACCCTTAACTTGCTCTAGAACCCATTCATAATTTGAATGTCTTGTAATTATAGTTGTGTCGTCTGCGTAAAGTACTATGTATACTGGTACGTTAGCTTTTAAATCATTAATTGCTACTAAAAACAGCAATGGCCCAAGCACCGACCCGCGGGACCCCAACTGTCACAGATTTATTGTCAGCTAACCCCTCTTGTGTAACAACATATTGTTTCCTACTTTCCAAATATGACTTCAACAAATTTAAAAAGTTTCCTTTAACATTATAACAGTTTAATTTGTGAAACTCGGTCAAAGGCTTTACTAAGATTACAGAAAGTGACTGCAGCAAAGTCTTTCTTTTCATAACAATCAAGAACTTTATCCACTAAAGAAATTGTGCTCACTTCTCAGTCCTTGGTATATATGGAATTCGAGGAAACTCTTACAATTGGTTAGAGATCTATCTGAGTCAGCGTCAGGATTGAAAATAAATTATCAAACGTTATGGATGTTGACTATGAAGTTTCTCAAGGATCCATTCTTGGTCCTGCATTATTCATTTTATATGTTAATAAATGCAAAGAAATTGATCTTGGTAATAATATGAACAAGTGCAGTATTTTACAATACGCTGATGACACAACTCTTGAGTTTTAATGGCAATAGCTATACTGAGCTTGCTAATGGCTTAACAGTTGTGTAGCAGAATATTAGAGCAGCGATTTTGATAAATTTTTCAAAATATGTTACCTATATTAACTTTTTTAATACTGGCAGTCATGAAGTCATGTGCAAGACGATAGTATCCATAATATAACAATTAATGGCACTTCTCTTTAAGAGACAGCCATGTTAAGTTCTTAGGCCTTTTCATTGAAAAAAACTGTCTTGGGATCACCATAGTGACTTGTCTGTAGCAAAGTATCTAAAGGGTTATTTTTATTACGAAGACTGTCATTTCATCGCAGCCTTGACGTTTTAAAATTGGCATATTACAGATTACTGAGATTAGTTCATCCCCATTTATCTTACGGATTATGCTTATGGGGTGATTGCTCTGCTACAAAATAGAGCAATTAGAATAATTGGTAGGCTAAAGTTTAGAGTCCTGCAGGTAACATTTTAAATCGTTATCCATATTGCCTTTATGCTCAGTACATGTTAGAAACTTTGTTGTTTTTTATGGCTGTGTTCTATTGATGTGAACAATAAAATATCAAAATAATCGGTACAACACACAATATCAAAATTATATTCCACCAAACTACCATAGACTTCAGACATGTGAAACTTCCTGTTGAAGCTGGTAGAATATTATACAATAAACTTCCTGACTACGTTAAAACTTATTTTTCAAACCAATTCAGTTTTACATAGGCAAAGTTTAATCACCCAATTGTTTAATTAGGCTTAAGTCTTACTTGTGGTACTTAGGATGTTGTCAAAATAATCTTTATTGTAAGAAAATTGACATTAAAGGAATTTTTGGTTATTTATGATCAGTACGGGCTGGCGAAAAGCCGACTGTCTTTGTTTATACAAGGACAGCATCTGTGTTGGCTTTCAGCCCAGGAATGCTTGGGTGCCTTGGTCAATAGGGGTGGGCTCGGAAAGATGTTTAAGATTCAGCTTCACAGGTCAGACAGTTTATTTTGTTACTTAGAGGACTGACATTTGTTTTATTAACTAGCGTTTAATGATATCACGCTAGTAACACTTACTTTTATACCCTAAGGATAAAGTGTGAAAAATATGTTTTTTAATTTCAAACTTGAATTTTAAACTAAATATTCAAGAAAATAAAGAAATTCTTATAATTACTCTGATTCTTCACTTTAAAAATAAATACAACTATTAACAGTTTTTGTTGGTTTATTATACAAAACCTTAAGCTATGGTTTCCTAGAAAAAGTTCACCGCTATATTACGGCCGTAGCCGTAGAGCTAGACTTTTGTTTACAAAACAATAAGTGGCACCTGGCGAGAAAACCCTTAACTAGTTTTCACCGCTACTTTACGTCCACAATTTTCCAGGAAACCTTATTTTCCCATCTGATAACATTGAAAATAAAACTCACTGTCATATTACGGCCGTAATTCAGCGGTCACCGCTTTCTAGGAAACCATATCTTTAGGGTAAATAAATAAGGCAAATCTTAAACAAGAAATATTTGTAAAAATTACTAATAGTGTATAAAAAACTTTGTCTAATTCAAAATAGATGAATGAAAACTTTTCTGTTTTATTAGAAATTTGCTAAGATTCACAGTTGAGTTGCGCTACGTTGTGGCTAAATATTTTTTTACTAGCAGTACTTTATAAAATTCTGTACTTTTAGAATTTTATAAAAACTACCTAATTAAAATAAACACTGACTTAAAATGTCAAACAGGATCATAAAACACATTAAACAGTTTTTGAATTTATTTATTTACATAAGAGTTGTTTAAAATTATATTCTCTACTGCCAAGTTAGATATTAAATACAATAACTAACACCTATAAAACCAGAAAATCATGCAAATTTATAAGTACTAATTAGGTAGGAGGAGGAGGAGGGGGAGCTGAGAGTAGATTAGGTATATCTGGAGGGCCTTGGATGGATTGAGGAGGAGGAACAACAAAGGTCTGTGGCCAGAAAGCAGGTGGAGGTTGGTTAGTAGAGGGAAGCGATGGTTGTTGCCAAGGAGGTAGGTTTGGTGGTGGGACCACAGGTGGAGGTTGAGTAGCTGGTTGAACATTAGAAAGCCAGGGAACATTGCTTTGTGCCGGGGGAGGCGGTGGAACACTCATGACAGGAGGTGGAGGCATAGTGACAGTGATGGTTTGAGTTTGCCAAGGAGGTGGAGGCGGCTGGTTCATGTTGACTTGTGGGTTCATGTTGATCTGCGGAGGATTTGAAGGTTGGTTAGGGTTCCACGGTGGTGGAGGGAGAGTGTTGGGGATTAACTGTGGGGGAGTGGATGTTGCCATAGGAGGAGGAGGTGCTGCGATTGCTCTTGGAGTAAGTGTTCGATCAAACAGAACACCAGTGGCAGGCCGAGATGTAAATCGGCTACTAGAACCGTCTTCACTCTTGGAAGATGCTGGTGGTGGAGGCCCTTCTCCCAGCTCAGCCATTAAAGACATGTACTGCAAAAAGTATCAGAAACATCTTGTTAGTTGCTTTGTACAGGTAAGCAGTGAATTGTACTATACATTAAAGGTGGACTTGAAAATTTGAAGTTTTCATGATGATGTAGATAACCTTTTTAACATAAATATTTCAGATGTCATTGGACACTACTGGTTTAATAATACCTGAGTACTAAAATAAAATAATATTAGTAAGATACCTAGCCTAGAGTTCTTCAATGAATATTAAAAGCTCAATTGAAATTCATACTAGTATTGCATTGGTACCAGACTTAGGGTTCATTATGAGCTATTTACACTTTACAGGTTTTAACAATTATCTTAATCCCGTCCTGGTACCTGAAATCCGGGATCCCGCACAGCTCTAATTTTAACCTACACTTTGCTCTATCAAGTGATTGTCAAGTACAGCTTCAACATTGCTTAAAACTTTAAAGTTGTATTAGATAGTAAAATAGATAAGCTGTACACACTTATAGACTACTCAAGAAATATTCAGATATTTAGGCTTCGCAAGCTTAATTTTACCTTATTCTGTGAATCGAAATTGAATAGAAAAATTTGGTTCAAAACTAAATCTATCGAATTTATTTATTAGTCTGGCCCCACATCCTACCATCTGCCAACCCTACATGCACGCTTGTTGTTGGCGACTCTTCTGGGAAGCCAAATCTGCAAGAGGTTGCACATACCTGCTTACAGCAACCATTAATAGCCAATATTTTTTAAATTCTCTCCATTCCAATATTTGGTTTTACCCTAAAGTCCTGTAAGGAAATGGAGAATCCCAAAACTAGTTATAACAAAATTCTGGGAGGGGATTGATGGTACTTTTTATTCTTTCCAAACAATGGGTATTAGAAGAAGGGCAAAGTTAGTTCATAGGCACTATTAAATCACAATAGAAAAATGTTTTGTTAAAAATAGAAAAAAGAGACTGAAAATGATCATACCTCTTGGTCAATCTTGGCTTTCTCTTGTCTTGTGGCAGGGATAACTTTCTCTCCTGGTCTTTTTTGACGGCAATCCTTGGCAATATGGCCAGCACCTCCACACGAAGTACACACTATGTTGTTTGTTACATTTGGTTTATCAGGACACTGAAAAATTAACAATTTATTATTTACATTTTAACTAAAGAAGTAAACAGTGGACGTGGTGCCACGCTTTGGCTAGATGCAACTAGCTGTTTCCACTAAAACCCTCCTGAAATACCGTTTTTAACCCTTTAGCGATTGTTCTGTATACTACTACGGGTATATCGATTTTCAACCTCATTTGCCAGTGCTGCCTCTTAAAGAATCAATTATTCCAACTTTCGCCATAACACAAATGAGCGTTCTCCCTTTTTGTGATCAAAAATTGGATTGGTTACTACAATTTAAAACTTGTTTTATAACCATTTTCTGTATTGAAATTCTTTAACTCAATAAATTACATCATATTTGATAATTTAGTAACACCAACAAGTCACGTACTAACAGATCAGATAGTAATGTTTGCGATGGATCGAAAGTCAAAACTCTTGAACTTAACTGTTGTTCCGATTACTGCAAAATAGAAAACAATAAAAATATCACAAATATCAAAACTTGCAACTATTGCAAATATTGACTTAAGTGACTAGTCGTGTATGCTAGCTGTTATTTGCCGGCTGGAGGCCATTTTGTGGCGTGACTGCCATCTTGACCAGCTTGTTTACTTCATAGTATAAATATTGCATAAGCCTCTTATCTCGTCCGTTCTCAGCCTCTACTGGATATTGATGTTACCTTGTTCGTTATTCAAACTGCTGGCACTAAATATTTGGAACAAATTTTCTAATTTAAAGCAAAAATCGTGTTTAAAATCACTTCTAGTCAATTTTATGGTACTACAATTTTTTTTTTTTTTTTTTTTCTCGTTTTGACCTTTTTAAAATAAAAATTCTCATCAAGAAAAAAAGTCTCGTCTTGATCTTGAAATCCTGAGATCTCGCACATCTCTAGTAAAAAGACAAGTAGAACAGCATAACTTTAACTTTTATAAAAAAAACAACCTACGTAAAAATTAAATTACTTTATCACCTTCCCAGAAAATTTTATTTAAGTGAAGATAATCCAATAAAATTAGCTTCTTATTCTTTTAACAAATTTTGGGAAAGCAAATTCAATTAACGGAAGTATAAATATTTTTTTCAATAAATACTCAGTAGTTGAATAATTGTTGTAATTGTTTGATAAGTTCAATAAGCTTGTGTTTTCTCTGTTTTTGTGAGTTCTCTGTACAGTAGTTTTCTTTATTTTAATTGTTCTACCATTGTTTTTATGTGCCAAATAAGTGTGTTTTAAACAAAGTAATAAATCAACTAAATAGGCTAAGTTTTTAAAACATAAATGATGATTATGTGTGTTATGATAATTTTATTGTACAGTGGTATTATTTTGGTTGTGTTAGTGATTTAATTGTTGTTGGATCTGTGTTGGTTTGTTAAGACACTATTCATTGTGAAATATGTACATTTATTGAAGAAAGGATATTTTGAATTTGTGTTATAGTATGTTAATAATGTGTCTGTTCCAAGTTAGCTTTTCACCAAGAACTACACCAAAATATTTAAAACTGTTTACAAACTGTATAAAAGTACTATTACAAAATTTGTTGTGGTCTTTACCAGATGATTTACCATAATGTAAAATTTTGTGGTATTGATACCATATAATCACTCACCATCCACGATTTGTGTTCAGATGAGCCACAATTTGTGCAGCGAGGGCCATCATTTTCCCGCAGAGTTCCATTAAGAAGAGCCAACTCCCGAAGTTGCATCCTTCGAAGATCATTCTGACCTTCTGGAACTTCCACTCCTTGTCTTATTATCTCTTTTATCTAGAGGAACATTAACAGAAAACAATTAGATAAACAAATCAACTTTAAATATCTAGATGATTAAGTTTAAAAAACTTACCACATTTTAAAACTTTTATTAGTCATTAAAAAACCTCTAAATATTATATTAATGAGAAGTTGTACATTTTTCAGTAATAAGATTATTCTGTCTTAGTGTATGTTATAAAAAAGTATCCCTTACGTACTGTGTGAATAATGATTCATAGTTTTGGTTGAATCATTAACCTAAATGCAGTTAACAGACAACACGGCTTAAACTGCAGTATTAAAAACAATATTGCAGTACAGCTTTCTATGTATAAGTAAACTTTAAAATAGAACCTTTCATGCAATATGGGTGTGGACTGTACCTTGTCAACGGCTTTCTTGACACACTCTGGGTTGTTCGCGGTGACATAAGCGTGGAGAGGCTCGTCCTCTCCTGGCAGCGGCTGATTTCCGTCCTTCCGCCGACTTCTTTCCACCGATCCTCGATTATTATCTTTGCTCCAGTATCACGTTCCATGGCTAATTACAAAATCAAATAGTTTTAAAAACGACAATGTGATGGCTAAAGATAAATTTACATACCTAACGATAATATCACGAGGTTAGCTAATACTTTTTGTCCCTTATTTCAGTTGTTGACCATATTGAAGCACACCACACATAGTCAAGAAAAAATAAAACCCCCATTATGTGTCCAATTTGTGAATACATCAACGCACATGTTGTCAAAGAGATAAATGTGCCCAATAGTCAAAATATTCACACAAAAACATTTTATCATCTGAATTATTATTATTATAAGTAGTTGTCACAAGCTGCCAAAATTAATTCAGTGCTTTCCAAAAACGGTCGTAAGGGATGCAGGTTAAGTATTGCAAACAGCAGACATGTACATATGATAATAGCAGATAACAGATATAGTAGTAAGCACTGGTATGTAAATGTTCAACTGTTTTCCAATAACAGTAACAACGACAGGACCACTGCTCAGTGGTGAGCTGCAAGTGCGTCAGGACTCGAGTAACGGACCAGTCTATTACAGACCACAACACATCATCAGTCGTCGTCTGCTAGCTGGCAACCGGCAATGTTGCCAACCCATGAAATTATCAACCCTCGTCTATTAAATAGGAACTTGTTTGCTGACAACATTCGCAGAACATAATGAAAGTGAGGCACAAATAAATTGACAACTACTAGTCATAATCAAATTCCTGGTAAAATTCTGAAAAACTCCCAAAGCTGCAATTATGCTGATTTCACGCATAATTTTTTTCTGGCAGTATAAATTCAGCACAATTCTTAATTTTCCCGGAACTTCCGGTCACTGATAATTTTGGAGGAAATGGTTTAAAGGCAACAGAAATATATTTACATTTGAGTGTGTTTCCTCTGGGCCCAATCAAAAGCCCGACGAAGTTTATGTCAGGATGGTCTTCCTGAGGAATCATGACTTTATCGCTGACTCTTGTGATAGGAGGCCTGAAATCATATATCAAATAGCAATTAGAATAAAAATTATTGGATTATATTGCTTTTTGTTTGAAATATTAAACAGCATCAAAAATTGTAAAAAACACTATTTATGAGTTGAAAATGTATTATTTTCTATTATATTATATTTTGTTTTTGTAATTGTTTTTATTATTACATTTTATTTTGAAAATGGTTTCTGTTTGAGAGCAAAATATAATTTCAAATTGAAAATAGTTTTACTTTTATTGAAAAAGAAGGTGTGAAGCCAATTAGTGTTCACTAATGTATTACATTCTATTTAATTACAACTTAATACTAGTGCTGTGCAAAAAATAACGTAATAGCCTACTTTTAGGTTTGGGTTTTGGCATCATGAATATTATTAAATTATTATGTTACTACTAGGGATGGGCCGATACCGATACCTTATAACATTTGATACCAATGGTATCAAGGTATCGATGATACTTGATACTTCCTGGGTTTGAATCGATATCAATACTGTTTAAACCTTAACACTAACTGTATAGAAATCGTGATTTTGCCAGAGGTGCTAGCAGGAGTCAGGGATCTCTGTGAAGCGATTAACTGCCGCGTATTTCATTGCCAGCTAGAAAAAGTCGTGGTTTTGTCAAAATAGCAGAAGTGGGCGGGAGTACTATGACCCTCTTAAGGAAGCTAAATCCAGGAAATCAGCAAAATTTACATGGGAAAATACAAGCATTTTGATTTTTCTGAACACATAAACAAACACTTGTTATCTGTCGTTTTCAATTGACCAAAAAAACAAATTGCTTTACGTTATTCCGCCTGCAAAATCATAAAAATAGATTATTATTACTAACCAGGCCTATTCAACCTCACTTAATTAATTTTACTATTCTTTAAAATTAAAATTAGTGCTTTAGTGTAATACTAACCACTTACCAAAATATAGTATTTTTCTAAAAATATTGTATTGTGTTAACTTAATCAGGACTACAACTCATCATATATTTTTATTGTTCATTTACAATATTACATTCTCTAGTGAAAATGATAACTATTGTGTTGTCTTACTACACTATGCTTAGTTAAAATTTGTACATTTTAGTTATTTTTTATTTTAGGTCCATTTTAAAGGTATCAAGTGGTATCGGCCCGTCCCTGGTTATTACTAATGATTTGAGTGGACAGTATTTTTCATTCTTACTTGTAATCTGCAGGAGGTTTGAAATCTGGGTTCAGCTTGATCATACGCTGGATGAGAGTGTGTCGCTCCTCCTCAAGCTTTTTCCGAGTTCGGCATTCCCTTGTATTGAGCCGTTTTCCATCACTTCCATAAATCGGTTCTGGAGACGGGGACCTGAACACATTTGAACATTATCCCAGGTACCTGATAATTTTGCCGGCAAACTTATAACACCAAGAAGATTTTTAAAAAACTGAGTGGTTGAATGATTAAAACTTGCCTTATTGATTGCCATTAATACAAAGTGAACGACAAGCGAAAATGTTGCCATTATTTACTATTTGTTAAGGCCTTGATTTTCATATGCAACACAACCTAAACTCTCATTTAAGATTTACGACAGACTTCTTGCTGATCACCGTCCCCCTCCAACATGGGAAGTAGACAACCAGCAGCTACTCAGAAAAGCTTCTTGATTTTATGCCTATTGATGTGTAAAGTTTGGTTTATTTATCAGACTATCAGGTTTATTTAACAAGTTATCCGAGAGGTTCCATAGTTTTGCTACACCTTGTACATAGTAAGGACTCTTGATAGCTGATTGCTTGATTGACTTTTACAAAAAGTATAAATTAAATAAGTAATATTTATTAGGTACCATACTCATTACTGCAATATCATTGTGACCGTTACTTATATTTGTACATGGCTTTTTTAGTTATTTTCAACACACTCGAGAGCGAGCCACTTTAGGGAAGTTTAATAATATTGCAAATGTAAGCTTTTATTGGATAATATCTCTTTTAAAGAACAAGAAATCTAAATTTTAAGTCTGCCATACTAGTTAGAGTAATCCTAATCAGGTTGGGTTTTTTGCATTTTATTGTACTAAGTGAGCTCTTCAATTACACCGCCAACATGACCTTTAGGTAGGCTTTCAAATTTCTTTGGAAAACCCAAATGGAATCCAAAAATATTTAGGAAAGATTTATTTAAGTTGTACATCAATACTCTTAAAGGGCCAGGTTATTAAAAAAAAGAAAAACGAAAATCTGACCTCAACAGGTTTACTCCAACTCATTGGCAGGCCTTTTTCAGTTTAAAATTTTGAACAGTCTGCCATTTCCTCCAAAGGTAAACATGCTGCACTGTATTCTAGTTACAACTCTATAGGTACTGCCTTGGGGAAAATAAGTTGATACCTTTAACCCCCTGCCACCGATTTCTGGAGCCCTGGTTCTTAAACACGGACTGGAAACTCTTATGTGTTTCTACTTTAACCAGGTGAGCCTGCTTGCCTTGATAGCATTAGAGGCTTAGTTAGTTTATTATGGGCTACAGGCAATGACTTTTGACGATGCAAGACAGTAAACAAGGATTTCAACATAAATTTACTTTGTTACAAGGTTACAATATTGTTTTTAGTAAGGCCAAAATAAAATAGATAGTTGATTTACTTAGATGTATTTAGATATGATGTAATACAGTATCATACTTTTTACACTATAGCCGAGCATCTGCAAATATGCGGCACTGTAAAACACTAACAAAAAATTTAAAAATAAAGTAAACTGATTTTCGTAACATCAATACATTGGGTTTGCTCCAGTTCCTCCTCCAGTAATCAATTTTGATGATTACATTTTTTTTCTCTTTGATTATTCAGTAGAAAATTCAATAAATTTAGTTTTGATTGAGTTTATCAACATATTGTTTTGGTCTAACAACTGTTTAACGTTAGCAAGATCTGACTGATGGTCACTTATATATAACTGCAAAATGTAATTGATATATTATTTTTCCAATAATCATTTCTATCCAACTGTGAAAAATCACCAACTGTACGAGAAATTTATTTATATTATTTTACTTGGAAAGCTTACTACTAATTCCAGTGTGATTGTTTTCCATCAAACTGACTTATTTTGGTCATGAGGATTCTAACACAACCATACAACTAAAATCGTAACATTATGTTATAAGATATTAAAAAGCTGAAAAAGAAGTTGATTATAGAAAATATTAAAATAGGTTGAGGAAAAGAAGCTGAAAATAAAATTAACATCTGTAAAAAATATCATTAAATTATCAAAAATTAAGAGCAAGAATAATACAATTAATTGTCCACAGGTTGCTTTATGCTGCAACTAGTAGAGATGGCAATGATATATTGATATATCAGATATTATCCATCCGATATTGGGATTTGATCTATCAATATGTACATCAATATACTGGATCCATAACCACTTTAACATTAGACTTGATATGTCAATATATTTTAAAATTAAGAATTAGTTTAAAAAAGTCTTTTTTCACACAGTTTTTATGAATATTATTATTGTAAATGTGTGTAAAACCATTGTAAATAATTGGAAAATACTGCATAGTTGAACTCGTAGTGTTAAATGAGTATTTAACATACATCAGTAATCTGAACTAATATTGGAAATATCAATATATTTGATCCGTAATTTTTTTATTATGGTATCGATACATTGGTTACTTACTTATTAAAATCTGATATATCAATATGTTGAAAAATGTTGCCATCCCTAGCAACTAGACGAGTGCGTTGTGTTAACTTGCTTATAACTTGCTGGTTACAACTGACACATTTCCTTGCAAGGAACAGCTTAACACTAGATTCAGAATCTTGTGTATTTGATATTTCATACTTAGATATTTTCTACAGTACACCAATTCATGAATCAAAAATGTCTGTTGATTTTACCCTTGATAGAACAGCTATTTAAATAACAATCTTATTTGAAAACTGGGTTTATGACTGCAAGTGTTCTGAACAACAGTCTAACAAGACTGATTGTAGTTTTGCAGAATTCAGCTGTCATTGGTGCTAACGAAAGTATGTGTCAAGTATTGGCACTCTTGACACCAGCTGTGATTACGGCTCACAATTGAGTTTTCACTGTTGAATAAAAGGTTTGCACAATTTACCCAGCATTAAAATACTCTATTTTCAATAATTAAAAATATAATTGATAGCCCAACAAAGGGGAGAACTATGCAGAAAAGAACTATTCCACTCTAATTTTATTTCTTACAATGAGAGTTGAAGGTTTCCCAAAAACTAGCCATCCTTTGATTTGAATATTTAAGTTTACAACTTTCTTTAGTCATTTTAACTCTGAAATTCTTAAATCTTAGAGGGCGGAAATGGTTAAAATTAAAAAAAAAGAACAAGCTTAAATCAATAAAAATAATAACATATTAACAAATTAGGTAGCTGGAGTCACCTCGTAGAAGACATCTAAATACCTGCATTATTAATTTTAGGAAATAGATTACTGATTACTGTAGGCAGGTTGGTATAAATAAGCACCTTTCCTCCGGGTTTGGCGGGATGCCGAGATCTCCGGTGCGCAGTTTGCGGCTCACTTCCTCAATCTGCAGCTGAACTGTAATAGAGAGCGGTTGTAATATGGGCCGAGGCCCAACCATTAGTACAACACAAGTATAGCAGTTGCTCAAATTATATCAACTATCAAATTTTCAATTGGTTTTTTTCAACCACATTTAGAAAATAAGTTTATTTGTACAATATAGGCCCTAATTTCAAAATGTGTTAGCTTAATGAACTAACTGACATTACTTACACTTAATATTAACAGATTATTGAAGTTTTCACAAAATACTGTGATAGCTTCATTGTGGTAAATTAAAATTTAGATTTGTATTTTTCTATAAACAAAACAAAAATTTCTAATGAAATTAGAACGAATAGGACTTCCGCCACGTTCAACCAAACCATTACAGACACAAATGAACTACTTCCGTCTAGAACTGTCAATGAACCAAACAAACTATAATAAAATTTGCCTTAAATTACATTAATTTTGATACTTTGAAACTATTTTGTCCAAACTAATCTTATAATACTTTTTTTAAATGATAGTTTAAATTCAGGCAAATTTTTGTTTTTATTCATTATGTTTAGAATACCGGTATTTAGTTCATCATTGGTAATTCTAATACACAAAGATCAAAATTTATAGTGATGAAATAAAAGAGCTTGGTAAATATATAAATACCTAACTTTTACAGAACAACAAATACTTATCAAAAACTTTCTAATATCAGGCCTGTGTAAAAAATATGCCAACTGAAGCTTTCAAACTGTAAAGATTAACATGTCCGGTGCAGATCAATCTAGAAATCAGCCATTATGATTCAAGCTGAAAAATTATCAGTAAAATTAATATAACTAATTCTTTCAACAAATTATATGAGCTGAAATTCTTTATTCACAGGACATAATGTTTGTAATGATTAATGCAAGAATTAGTGTACTAATATTGGAAACTATATTTTAGCTTATTATAAATAATGACAGCCACTGAAAAACACTCACCAGATAAAACTTCCCCACAGAAAACGTGTTCTTGTAAAATACCTAGTCCAAAAATTGTTAAGAATTAAATAAACAAAGGCAATTTCTAACAAACTACTAAAACTAAACAAATGTATAAAGTTTTAATGATAGTAAAAAAACTTGATTTATCATGAGTGTTAAATATAGATGTCAATAGATTATTTATAAAAAAACAAGGCTGGCTAAAACATAGCAATGAAAGTACATATTAAAATGTCATAGAAATGGGTTTTATTTACACTAATCTTTACTTAACAAGGAATGATACTTACAAAGATATGCTTCCTCTTGCTCTTTAGACAAATTTGTAGGCAAGACAGTTGGCATTCCAAGTATAAATGATTTTTCCTTTTCTTCGTTTCCCCATCTGGATTTCCTCTTTTTTCTTCTTTCTTCCCTTTCAGCTAAAAATTATCGGCTCGTTAATTGAAAAAGTTAAAAAAGCTAAAATTGGTCTTGTTTACCGAGGCGAAGTTAGGACTACAAAGTTACCAACCACACAACCTCAACCTTTACCTAGAGTTACCATAGTCACATTACAAAATTAATGCAAGTGGCGACTGCGGGGATCGAGCCCGCGCCGTCGGCATAATTCCAACCCGCCAAGGGTTCGTTCCCACATAAATGTAGGCTACATAGAACAAAAGTATTATCAGACATGTTCGGACGCTAGGACCTTTGGTAAATATTGGATTGCCAATCAATCAACCCAATGAACTGTTTTTATTTCATCTGCCTATTCCAATGTCTATATTTTTTCTCCTCACTACTTGATTGTTATTTAGTAAAAATCTGTATACAAAGTAGTGTAGTGTTTGCTATAAAAGCATAATAGTTCTGTGAAATTAGTATGAATGTTCCTTCTAAGATTATTATTGGATCACTTAAAGTTTTTTAAGGGTTATGTACATTTTAGCCTTCTTAAGAAGAATGGAAACAATCATTGCAGACAAATAAAATAATATGTGGTCGAACTAGAGACTTAATTTAATTTGCAAAAAGCAATACATAATAATTGTAATAAACTGTAGATAAATTGTTGGTAGGAACTAAATAAATAGTTTACCAAATTTAACACCAACGATTTTGCAATAAAAACTAACCCATCTTAAGTGGACCGTACAAATGGAAAAAAGTGATAATGGTGGGTTGCTGCCAGTTATAAATAGTGTTACTTGGGAGTTTTAGACAAAAGGTCAATATATTAAGGCAGATCGGAATTGGCTTAATTACTATATAATATGAGGGAAAATCCACTTTGAAACATAAGAAAGAATATTATTTTTGGAGCTCTAAAACCCCCAATTAAAAGCGGAATTGGCTTGAATCAACCTTACATAATGTGATTGACATCAGGAAAAAATATAATTCAGTAGGCTACTTAACTCAATTGTTTGACACCTTACTTGGTGACTTCATAGTTATAAAAATGACAAAGAAATACATAAAATCTATTGCAACCAGTAACTTAAGGATACTGTGATATGAATAATTACTTTTAATTCCATGGTATGGATATTGACAATTCAATACTTTCTCAAAGATTGTACTTTGTATCCTATAAATGTATAGTTGTTTAAATTTTTATAATCAATGTAGTTAATAATAAAAAAGGTAATAAATTACATAGAAAAATAAAATCACGATACTATTAACAAAAACTGTTGAAAAAAGAATAAAATAATGTTTACTTTTCAATCAATCAAAAACGCTTTTAGTTAAGAACTACTAAACAGCTAATTCCTAAGCGAAGTGAACAGATCAGTTGTATCAAACTCCTCGTTTTGTTAAAATTTGTTTTAATTTAATATAAGAATGTATTGGAGCATTATGGAAATACATTGTTTTGCAAAAAATGTTACAAGTTATATAATACTAGCTGACAATACCCGTGCTACGCTACGGGATATTTACCTAAATGTTAATAAAAAAAATCAATGTTTGTGTTTTTTGGTAAATTGTACTGTTTCCCATGAGTTCACCACTTTATAAGTTTAATACATAACCAGGCCGACATGCAGCTTAGTGCTAAAGGCCCGATGGAATGAATAAAACAAATTTTCTTTGCAATATTTGTTATACTAAATCACTAATTTACTCCACTTACTACCTCGCCTCAGCCTTTGGCCTTAGCTTTTTGTGCTCTATTACCACGGGTGATTAAAGGCATTTAGCTACGCTCACAGTCATGCTTCGCCTTCAGATTTTTTTATGTTGTATGTATTATTAAATATTCTATAGATGAAGACAAACTGTGTAATGTGTTTGAGCTGAATCCGTAAATAAATTTTCAAGCAATCAATTCAGCTGATTTTGAGTTATAAGAGTTCCAAAATGGCTTAAAATTGTTACAGACAGACAGGGAAGAATTTTATAACGTCAGTTTTGGTCTTTACAAAGTTTGGTAAAACTTTATAACCAAAAAACAATGGATTAATTTCAATGAAGAAACAAACAGAAACTAAATAAGAGTTAATCGATGTTTGGCTACCTTGTGTAATTCATAGTTACTTCCGCCATTCCAGTGTTTTTAGAGCCCGCTTTGGGTTTTTGTCATATTTACTTTGAGGATATTATATGGACATCAAATGTTGCTATATATGTTCCTAAAGACACACCGCGTAATGGGCCTTAACCTTTTAACGACGTTTCATTGCCATAGCTTCAGCCGATTTAGAGTTATATGCGGTCCAATATGCTTTAAAAACGTGTTCAGTAACTACTTTGGTCCCTCGCCATTTATTTTGTGGATGTTGTATGAATATAAAATATAGCTAAATAAGTACAGTACAGTCTCTATAGTCCGGCCGTTCGCCACTCCGACACATACAGTAATCCGGCGGTGATACGCTAGCAACTAAATTCAAGGAATTCAATACACTCAGCAAAGCCCCCAGCTGGCGTAGCTAGTTTTATATATTTTAGATTTTAAATTTATGTGGCTTGACATGTAATTGAAATAAAACTCTTGGATGAACCACAATAAAAATATAGTTTTAATTTGTACAAAACGTTTCGGCTATGCTGTGATAGCCATCATCAGTTGTACAGAAGAGAAAATAAAATAATTATATACACAAAATAAAAATGATTTTAAACAAAAATCATTTTTATTTTGTGTATATAATTATTTTATTTACTGTGTCATTTTGGCAAAGTTTATTCATGAAACTCAGTTTTGAAAATAAATAAATACTTATTTATTATTATTTATTATTTTACTTACTTATTTATTATATTATTTACTTATTTATTATTGTATTTACTTATTTATAATAAATAAATAAATACTTATTAATAGGTGAATAATCTTTTACTTTTTCTGTTAAGGTATTACTGATAACTTTCAGTAAATTCATCCGGTTAACTTTCAGTAAAAGTTATTCTTTTACTTAAATATTAGTAAAAACTTGTTTGTTCGTCAGCTGTCTTGTTTTATAATGGTAAGAAATAAACCAGGCCGGTTAATTCTAAAGTTGTTTGTATAAAAATGGTTTATTTTTTGAATACAAAATGTTTCATATGCATCTAAATTTTGTGAATTTTGAACTTCTTTCAATAATTTTATGTTTGAGAAACTATGGTTGAATTGTACTGAATGTTTTACAATGGCTGATTTCCAAATTTGGGTATTGTTAGTTTCAATATCAAATCCCATGAATGATATTGAAAATAGAAAATAATTAGTGAAAAAAAAAACAAAATTGCAGATATTTGGTAAACGAAGTCTTGAAACAAGTTGTGTTTCAGTTCTGTATTAAACTAATGTTTCCAGGGTGCTTCAAAGTTTTTTTGTTTCCCTATTTAATAATTAATAATGTGTCTAAACTGTCACTAAACTGGAATCTTACTACTGAATATTTCTTAACTGTTGATTTAAATTCATTTGCGCTTCAACCTCAACAATTCTGTGTTTTACAAAAGCCAAGGTCTAAAACAAGTTTCTGGGGAATAACTACGAGTCAAAAAATGGCTTAAAAATGTACAAGTTTAACTGCACAATATCCTACATGTGAACTGGTCAAAATCTAGCAAAGCTTAGGCCTGCAGGTTGACTAAGATAACCTTATCTTCATTTATTTGTTCCTAACGATTTAATCCTTTTTTAACAAAATAGTAAGATATGAAAATAACGAGATGGTATAGATAAATCGAAAAGAACAAGTGTGTTCACTACGATTATGAGCTGAGTGAGTAATAAGTACAAAGTAGCTCCATCGCCTCTTGTAAAGGTAGGCCTAAGTGTACAGCAAATAATGGTATCTTGTAAAGAACTTACCTTCACTTTCTCGTTTTGAGCTTGATGACTCTTTTTCGAATGATGAAGGCATCCTACTATTTTGAGTTGAATACAAAAATATCTTTATTTACGTTTGAAAAACAAACACACTTGCCCGAGTAACTCCTCCTAAGGACGTCGCCAGAATGAGTCTAGTCTAGCCTACCTTGACAATATTTTGACTGTTACTAACTGTAAATAGGTCTACGATGAAACTTAACAGTCCAATCACGTTAAAAATTAGGTTACTAAGAAATAACTTGTTTTTAATGATATTGTATCCAGATTTAAAACGAAATAACTAATTACATAACTAGAGAACTAGACAGAAGCAACATACTACATAAGATCCCAGGAAAACAAGATGGCCGGCGACCAATCGAAGTGACCGCAAGTAGATAGTGACAGATGAAAAGCAAAGTGGTTAGGACGCGATGAAAGACTATACTTTGTGACAAAAAAGTGAACCGAATAATGGGTACTGTTTTTGTATTATATATAATTAAATAGAAATTGAACCAATTTAACATAGTTTGCTTATAATACAGTGAAATGTTTTATAAATTTTAATTATTTTAACATAATTCACACTTCTCCAGAGACAGGTAACATTCTGAGGAAGCAATATTAAAGTCAATGGTAATTACAACAGAAGCTTGGAAACAAATAGTTTTTTTTAATAATAACCAAAAATCAAAACTGATAGAACAATATTTCCAAGGGCGTTTATAGGATATCATCTTAAGGCAGAGGGCTAACAGCGGGTGGTAAGGAATACCTCCTCTCAAGAAGAAGGGTCCCTGGGAATTCTCCCTTGGGAAACCATTTAAACAATATAATTCCAATGAAACGAGTTTTGGGCGTTCTGGAAGAAAAATGTAACATACTTTTAAGTATCGCCTTTAGGCAACGTTTCCCAGTGAAATTTTTTGGAACTGTCTTGAAAATATGGTTAAACTATCTTAAATAAACTAAATAAATATGAGTTCGAAATCTTCTTTGAACCCACCAATATCGATCTTTTGATTCCAAAAGATTTAAACCACCCGTGGAGTCAAAAAATGGCATTGTTTCACTTCATGACCAATTGCCTCATATACATTCCTTTAAACTAAACTAACTTAAGTGTTAAGTTTTAAAATTACCAATTATTGTTCTAATTTACTGCTTTCCGTCTCTAGTTAAGTGTTTGAGAAAATGTATTTATAGCTAGACTCAATTCCTTTGTTTTAAACTTCAACATATTATCTGATGCTTTTGGTAATCTAGTTCACAGACCCCAAACTGTAGTAGACCCCCCTGTTTGTAGTATATGTTTTAGACGTTACTCTACAAGCTTTATACACTTGAAAATGGGCTAAGCTCTGAAACTAGTAGTGTCCAAATTAAAATATTCAGGGTACTTCAAAGTTTAATTTTTTCTCTTTTGTTTATCTGATGTTATCTTCAACATATTATTTCAAAATGAACAATTTTGATTTAAGCAAAATAGGGGTTCAATCGACGCGATCGATAAACTGATAGAAAAACTGATCGGAAGCATTAATTAGAACAAAGACACAAACGTAAAGAGTTTCCTGAGAATTTGTCTAAGCTTTTGTCAGCGTTAATCATTCTAAACTTTTAAATAATTTAATGGAAAATGGGGTTAGAGGATTTGCTTTCCTAATTTAAATAATTTATTGGGTTATAGGATTGGCTCCTATTTAAATAATAGATATCAACCAGTACAAATAGAGGATTTTCTCTCTGCTCCTATAAAAGGACACTGTGGAGTTCCTCAAGGATCACTGTTCATTTGATTTGTCATTGCTATAGTGTTACGATTCGATATTATAAATCGACACATCGCACTCAATCTAAATTTGAATTACCTGCGATTTAGATTGATATTCACAGTTTAGTTTTTGTATCGACTATAAACAATAATCGAACAAATCATTCAATTTCAACAAAACCATTGGACCAGCTGATGTCCATGCCACGAAAAGATCATTAAACGATCTGTTTCTCCCTAGGGAGAAAAAAATGTTGTTAGGGAGAAAAATGTTTTTCTCCCAAGGGAGGTAAAGATCATCAAAACAACCCTTTATTTACCTAGGTTAAAAAGTGACACTTTAGCTCTAAAGCAGCTGTTTTCGGAGCAGAATGACAAATCATTTTATGGCCGCAGTTTTAACTAAATAGATTTTTATGTTTTTTTGCTATATTGATGAATAGTAAAAAAAGATTTATTTTAAATGTCATGAAAATCTAACGAAGTTTAATTTTTTAGACCATTAAAACCTCCCTTTTCGGTGAAAAGTCCCCCCCTCTCCGAAAGGAGGGGTTTCTTAGTGCGATTTTGCTGGTTTACAAAATCGACCGAAGTATTTACAAAAGGAAAATGTGTACCACATTTGGTGAAAATCGGACAAAAATGCGACCTTATGATACACATATAAAGATGTATATTAAGTTTTGAAAAAATTCTTAAAACGTGTTCTAAGGGTCAGGATCGGTGCTCATTTCATGGTCCCGGGCCTGGATCTTACCATGAATATATACTTTGTCTAAAGGAAATGCGATAATAAATAAATAAACTAAGAGAGTGAAAAGAACATAATTCATAATTTAGATTTTATGAATAGGTTTGGATATAAACCTAAAATGATTGATACAGATGATAGGCCTACTATTATTAAAAAGTCGTTATAAAAAGAAAGTAAACGAGTCAAAATAAGTCCATGAAGGAAACAATCAATCAGAACGTGTATACCTAGTTACCTACCATACAACACTAAACTTAATCAAGCTGTCATAAAAACTTTTAAATGTGAACAGTTAAAAGTAACACTACAGTATACTTGGCTTATTAGAAGTTTAAAGTAAGCTGTAAAACAAAATAACTCTTTTCGACTTATAAATTAACAAAATTCCTCAAAAACCAAATTGCAACAAATCAGGAATATACCAATTAAACTACAGTGCCTGTGCAAGCTTCACATAGAACAGACTGGCAGACCATTTCAATCAATTCAGAATTCAGATTCAAAGATCATTTACAAACTTCAGAAAATACGACTTCAATGAAGGCTGAAACATAAGTTGTTGAGTAGCGGTTTTTCTGTATGTAATATTATTAGTTAATTCTGTTTTGTTGATGTTTTGCTAGACACACATACAAGTAACTTAAAACTTATCATTGTAAAATACACTTGTTAATTTTTTCGATTAATCTTTATCTTACCTAAACTTACATGGTGTCAGAATTGGGATAAAAACTAAAGCATTTGTTTGTTAGAATTCATTCGGTTACAATGCCGATCCATCCACCACCAACTTATGTTACAATGTAAGTTTTGGTCAGATAAAGACTAATCAAAAGAATTAACTAGTTTATTTTACATGAAAAGTTTTAAGTGCCGTTTATGAGTCTATCAAAACATCTGCGATCACGGTTCTCGTTGTTGTTTGGCATATCAGTAATGCTTCAGTCTGATTGTTGAATCTGCGCGAGGAGCAAGGTGGTGAGAATTACCCAGTTTAGGGCTTATAACTAGTGAACAGTGAACAGTTAGGTCTAATTAAAAGACTGGAAAAGATAGACGAAACCTCAAGTAGGCTTGGAACAATTAAGAATTTTGTCTATGACATTGACTTGGTAGACAATCCGGTATTCAAAATCCATGCTGCAAGGAGAATTCCATACACAATAAAGGATGAAGTAAAAGCGGAAAGTAAAGGTCGAGGTTGATTGGTATAGAGGAGACGTCTTTGTAGTCATAACCAGACGTTTTACTATTATTATTATCACTTTTCACTTCAACTAACGACATCGACTCGGCATAAATTCAATTAGGTCTTGAACTCACAATCATGGTCTCCAACTCAACGAGTTTATAACTCGCAATTTATCGTAATTGGGTACTATTGAATCATTCTCATATCCACGGCTTAGACTCTACAACAGCACTAGAGCTACGGAGAGACAGTAAATATGAAGCGTAGAATGTCAGATAAACGCATATATTGTTATTTCTGACACATTTTGTTTTGTAAATAAATGTCCAGCTCGTCCATTTCTACATACGTAAATAAACTTTGACTGCAATAATAAACAGTTGTGCAACAGACAAAAGTTGCTTTTGTCTACATCTGTTTAAATTACATTACGTAAGTCCGTAATTTAGCGGTCAACGCTTTCCTATAGGAAACCATAGCTTTACGTTCTTGTAGAATCTGGAATTCCCTTCCCGGCGACATTATTAAAGCTGTACCTAAAGATTTGCAATCAGCTGATACAATAACAAAACTTCTCCTTCTTTGCCTGTCAAAATTGAGATAAAAATAATTCTTGGCTTATAAATAGTTTCCTTGTCACAGGTATATGAAAGTGTTCTTTTTTAACATCATCCTGTATATTCGAGAGTTATATAAGTACAAAAGCGCGCATTCACTGATTTCTCAAACACCACATGCCACAAGGTATGGAAACGTGAAAATTAGCAGACATGTTCTCCCTACACTCTAGACAAGCAGCCAATAAGAAAGGATATTTTGACACATTTGTTTACTAAGGATGAAAAATGCCATATAGTAATATGCCATTACATATGGTTTGGGAAGAAAATTAAAAATCAACTTATGCAGGATCTTGAGGATTAATCTCTTTAAGGATACTTCAAACCTGTGCATAGTAAAATTTGAACTGTTTTTGTTTAGTTGTTTTTTTAAATTTTATTTACAATCTGTTACACTGCAGTAACAATAAGTAAATCTAATAGCTAAAATGATATGAATTAGAAGTAACCCATTGGTTACTCTAATATAAAATATATACAGAACAATGAGTTAATCAGGTTAACACGTCAATTAGTGAATTAACAACAAAACTTGATTTACATGTTAAAACGAAATGGCAAGTCCAGCATTGAAAATCTTTTGAGCCTTTAGATGTTGTTATAATTATCCAAAAGGTTGTTGGGTTTAGTTTTTAAAAACTGTGCTATTCTTCTTTAGTTTTCTTTTACTTAAAGTTCTTGATGTGACACTTTGTTCGTTATTTATATATAGTTTGTAGTTATAGTTGTTTTTTATATATTTTGTTGGGGTAAAGTGGTAGAAATGGCTTTTAAGCACTAACTTCACCTTATGTAAAATCAAATAAAGACATTTTATTATTATTATCAATATCTTTGACAAAAACAACAGTACATCAAAACTACTTTCAGTTCAACAACAAATTCAACAACAAAAATAAGCAGGAAGACGGATTAGCTATGGGTTCGCACTTTACAGGTCTGCTGTCATATATCTTCATGCATAATCTAGAATCTAATAAAGTTTTAAATTATACAAATCCATTACGAAACAAGTTGTTATACTGGTATAGCTATGTTGATTATATTAATAAAAGAGTGCCAAAAGAACGAAATAAATTTTCTTGAAATAACTACAGTACCTGCCAAAACAAACAGTACTGAAATTGAAACTGCTGTACCTTTTTTATCAATCAGCTGTGACAGCTTTTAACTATTGCAACGTATTCGTGTTTATTTTGCTTTATGTTAATCTTTCCCCTTTGAGGTTAGATTAGGCTGAAATGGTGTTGACAACTGCGGAAAAGACTTTTATTGTATAACATTATTTCTACAATATAGGCGTTACGGGTGGGCAGAGTTGTCCCACACTGCACTTTGGTTTCAAGCGAATTTTCATAAAAATCCGCCGAGAAATGCTGTTATGATAAATGTCATTCGAAAATTTCGAAGAACCGGTAGTGTTTTGCCTTAGCGGAAGGGCCGCTTTGGCCGCCCTCAACAGTCTGCACAAACGATATCACGGAAGAATGCTATTTCAGGAAGAGGCATAATTGGGTCATACTTTGTTGAAGACAATAATGGAAATCCTCTTACTATGAATCAGGAAAGATATATGACTATTACTACCATAGAAGATTTTGTTGTGCTCGAAGCCTCGAAACCCGAATAAAATAACGTTTATAATGGTTCCAGAAAGATGGTGCCACCAATAAGCTGCATAAACAACATTGCTTTTTCTAAAAAAGCGTTTGCAACCGCCTCATCTCTCCTAGAACAACCTTTCCTTAGGCCGGTTTTATCATGCGTCACTGACGCGCGACGTCGCGCGACCAGGAGTCGCGTGACATTTCGGTCAATCAGAGGGACGCGCGTCGGAAGTGTTTTCCCGCCTTCGTTTTGAAATGCATTTCTGACTCAGTTGCACATGAGGTAAGTGCGGAGGATGGACCCTGTTCATGGCCGAACTGTGTGTTATAAGTTGGTGCAAAACACCTAAGAAAGAGATGGGCCGTTCCCCATTAACAAACTGCGTGCCAATCATAGGAGTGTTTTCACGCTGTATCAAAACTCAGAAGATGATGACAAATTTTCAACTGGCCGATAATGCCAACCCTCATTTGACGAACTCTCTACTGTGCTGAGAACGGCTGTAGATAAGGGCACCACCTTTTCCTTGGAGAAGCTTTCAGCATAGAAGAAATGCTAGCAATAACATTGAGAGGAAGGTTCTAATTAAGTTAATATCATGTTGCAATATAGCCCTTCAGTTTTGGAAAAAATAAATTGCCGCTCATTGAAAGTGACATAACTTTAAAATGATAGGAACAATTTGTTCAAATCATCAGTTCCTGTAATTTATAAAATCAATTAAGATATTGGAGTATATATGAATGGAGGTAGCAGAAAAATTCTGAAATTGTAGAAAATGCAAAATGTAAATAAATTAACACCATCGTTAAGACATATCAGACCATCACACTGCATTGGCTCGGAAGTCACGTTAAGCCGTTCAGCACTTGTATTTCCATTGGTCATTGGGCTGTTAATTGATGACCCGTTCTAAGGAAAAGAGTCGTACCAGTTTGTAACAAGACTACATTTCATAACTTATTACTACTACTCATCCCACTCATCCTTCACCACATATTTGCCTTAAATACCCTCATGAGAGTGGTCGGCATAATGGTGATATAGTGATCTCTATGGATTAAGTTCGTTATCAGATTATCAAATTTACAGTATTAGTACTTATTCTGCCCAACTTTATTTTTTCGATGGTAGTTTATCATTCAATGCAGCTTAAAAATGTAACTTTTGGTATTTTAATTATGATTTTTTTAATCGTAAGGTAAACGTTAAGTACTGCTTCTGGACGCTTTAAACTATAGGTTACTATTCGGTGTTTGGAAAAAAATAATTTATATTTCATCACAACAAACCTTATTAATTGACTTACGCAGAAATAAACACGATTACAACATATTTGAACTTGGAAGCGGTCTATAGAACACCATTAGTCCGCGCGACGTCACCAGTGCATAAATACACCGATTTGAAACAATGTATTTAGAGGTGACGCGCGTCAGTAGCGTCGCCCGAAGTCGTGAGATACTGACGCTGGTTTCTCAGGCGATTGGTCGCGCGTCACCTAACGGTGCATAAATGCGCCCATTTGAACCAATGGATAGAACGAGCGACGAGGTGACGCGCGACGTCGCGCGTCACTGACGCCCATGCATAAAACCGGCCTTACCACAGCCCACTCGCCGGATCTAACACCACCTCATGGATACGTCTGGGAAATGTTAAAGGAGAGGATTTTCCGCAAGGATCCACCAACTACGATCTTCCAACTTAAAATAAAAATACATCTATGTGTGAGGAACCTCACAACCTCTCTTTACGGAAATGACCCAAAGCCTTCAAGAACGATATTAACGTTGCCCAATAATGGACGGAGCCCGGAGGACATATTGAACATATTCTAGCCCGAACGTAAAAGAGTTTTGCTTTATTTTGTGTGTTTATATGTTAGTAACCTCATGCATGGAAATAAAATCTAACACTTTCAGTACTGTTAATTTTGGCGGGTACTGGTATTTTGGAAAAAATAACAAGCATGCGTTTAATATTTACAGAAAGGGAACATAATCCGAGTTAGTTATACCAAGTAATTCAAATCACCTTTGGCCGCAAAAAATGGCTGGGTTTCACTCTTTGTTAAACAGACTGATTAATATCCTAATGGACAAAGCTGATTTTGATATAGAAAAAAGAACTATTAATTAGCTTGCCGTTAAGAATGGATATAGTGGCACGCTAATAAACAACATGTTAAGAAGGAAGCTTAGTAATTTGCAAACAAACAAGTAACAACCAACAGAATATAAAGGATGAAACTATAACTGTATAAAGATGAAACTATTTGTGTCCCCTACAACAAATTATTTGAAAATTCTGCTAGGAAAGCATTTTGTTCATCAAACTTGAAACTAAGCTCCAAAACGAAGAATAATGCCTTCCAAATGAAGGACAATATGGTTCATAGGCCCGCAAGCAATAAGAATAAATACGAAAAGTCCGGGATCTACAAATTTCAATGCAATGACTGTCCTAGCTGTTACGTCGGGCAAACGGGGGCGGTCTTTCAAATCTAGATTCCGGGAGCATATTGAAGCTTTAAGATCCAATAACTCCACATCTATGAAGTCAACTTTTGCGTAGTACCTCCTCCAAACCAGCCACACTTACACAAGTATGGAAATGAACATTGATACTCTGAAAGTAGATAAGAAAGGAGATAAAATAAACTGCAAGGAGGATTTTCATATATATATATGAACAAAAAAACGGGTGCAGGCAACTTGTTGAACAGCGCACCAATTTAGAAGTTACAAATCCCATTTGTCAGTATATTAATAACTTAAAATGTTAAAGGAATAACAATTTTAGCCTTCTACTGTTGGAAAATCAGTTTTGTCCATTCTCGTATTAATACACCAATTGTATCCCTCAAAATATTATTATTATGTTATTTGAAAGGACGAGTTCACTACAAAGGGTAACTTGTTAAATTATTAGACTACACAATAAAACGTGGAAGTACTCTGAAAACATTTTAATTTTACACGACTAGTTTCGGAAATAATTCCATTGTCAAGTGTGTTAAATTTGGCCTAGAACTACGATGCATAAATAAATAAAAAAATAGAACAATATAACAAATATAAAAATAGATTTTTGAGATTTTGTTTTCACCGTGACTATGCAATAATGTCCGAAACCGGTCGGTGATATAAAAAAATGATAAAAGGGTATTTCGTTTTGATTTATTTTCTAAAATATAAAAATATACAAATATAAAATTAAATTTTAAACATCTGGAATCAAAAATACTAGCTTGAACAGGGAATAAGTTTTAGTTTACTTGAATCATCTTGGTGGGTTAATACTACGTATGAATTCAAAACTGGATTTCTGTTGGATGCATGGGTTACGTTGACCATACTAGGATCTTTTAATTTATTGATATATACATAAATAATAGCTATGTATATATAAGAAAAAACATCACAAATGCCTTTCAAATTCTAACCCAGCCCACCAATTGAACGTTTCGTCAAACCTGAAGCCTAGTATTTGTTAGCACGTGTGTTTGACTCGGTCGGCAAGGCGTAGATCAGAGCTGACAACTGTGTTTTCATCAATAGCTTTAAACCATACAAGTTACGTGACGTCAAAGCCTCGCAACTTCGCCACTGTTGCCCTAGTCCTCTCTGTCTCCACTCAACCTAGGGATTATATTCAACCCTAGCTCTGTGGTTTGACGCAATATATTAAAAAATTTAAGATACATCTTTTATTTGAATAGTTTTATAGTAGTATAGTTTTTTATGACAAGGACTACTATCAGTGTACGAGTACGTGTTTAAGTTAATTTCATCAAGGTCGGGACACCTCCGAGGTGTCTGGGTCTTACCCTGCTGACATCATGAATAGCTAATTTTTCCTGAAGCAATTAGCTTACGTTATGGCTATTAAATAAAGTTGTTCAATAACTTCAATTATGTTACTTTTTCACATAAAATGATATATAAAAAAGACTTCTCAGGGGCTGTCGCGTTGATAGACATGACACCTACTCAAGGGATTTGTACAACCCCTTGTTGTTTGTTGATAGGTAGGTGTAGGAGTCAGGGGTGTGCGGTCTAGTTAGTAGGTCCAGGATCAGGATTGACAAGGACGGCCGTTGTTTGTGGCCTTGCGCAAGGATCCGGCTCGTGATCGCCTTGAAATAGTTCATGTTTGTGCACTTTCACTTGTCTCGTCTACTCAATCGATCCAGTGGCCTGAACCTCTCTGAGATCATATATTTATAGCCAACCAATAGACACTTCTATAATAATCTACGTACGGATTGTATTAGTAGCGAATTCATTTGGAAAATAAAAATATTATTCATGTGGTAGGCCGTTATGTTTTCGTATAGGTCTACTGCAAATGTATTATGTTTGAGCTCCCTACGGGTCCAGTTTTGTCCGATCTTCATACAATTTGGTAAAAATTTCCTTTTTTTAAGGTCAAGTAAGTTAGCTGGGAAAACCGAAAGCCGAAGTCCCATTGGGGAAAGGGGAAACAATCAATGTCATCAGATTTGATGAAATTGGTACTAAATATGAATTTAATGTTACCCATCAATAGGCCTGTGTCAAAAATTATGATTTGAGTTGTTTCAAAATGGCTCCTGCCAATTGATTTTCCGCTACAACAGCGGAATGAGTAGTCCACCTTCATGATATGCAATAAAACTTGTAGTAAAATACTACGTAAGTCTAAAGCTAAAGGCAGGAGCGAGGCTGTGAGTGTAGCGAATTAAGAGTTACAATTATCTAATTCGAGTGATACATTTCAAAGGAAATTCACTTCACTCAGGCTTAGTTTCTGCAGTCGTTAAAAGTTTAGCGTTATTGTACGAAAAACTTGCTTTCAACCTCGCACATTGCACGATTTTAAAGTTATAAAAAATGATAATAACAAAGTTTTAAAGTGTGTTAATTCAACACTTGATGGCCTTTAAATAATTTTTAAAAATGTATTGAGGCAATATGATACAATTATTTATGAATATACTAATGCCTAATTTAACAAACTAGGCACACTGTTGTGTTATTTATCAAAGGCTTACTTTGGGAATATGGATTTACCAATGCTTGCATTTCAAAACTAATTTACATATCTATAATATAAAAACATCACAAATGCCTTTCAAATTCTAACCCAGCCCACCAATTGAACGTTTCGTCAAACCTGAAGCCTAGTATTTGTTAGCACGTGTGTTTGACTCGGTCGGCAAGGCGTAGATCAGAGCTGACAACTGTGTTTTCATCAATAGCTTTAAACCATACAAGTTACGTGACGTCAAAGCCTCGCAACTTCGCCACTGTTGCCCTAGTCCTCTCTGTCTCCACTCAACCTAGGGATTATATTCAACCCTAGCTCTGTGGTTTGACGCAATATATTAAAAATTTAAGATACATCTTTTATTTTTGAATAGTTTTATAGTAGTATAGTTTTTTATGACAAGGACTACTATCAGTGTACGAGTACGTGTTTAAGTTAATTTCATCAAGGTCGGGACACCTCCGAGGTGTCTGGGTCTTACCCTGCTGACATCATGAATAGCTAATTTTTCCTGAAGCAATTAGCTTACGTTATGGCTATTAAATAAAGTTGTTCAATAACTTCAATTATGTTACTTTTTTCACATAAAAATGATATATAAAAAAGACTTCTCAGGGGCTGTCGCGTTGATAGACATGACACCTACTCGCAAGGGATTTGTACAACCCCCTTGTTGTTTGTTGATAGGTAGGTGTAGGAGTCAGGGGTGTGCGGTCTAGTTAGTAGGTCCAGGATCAGGATTGACAAGGACGGCCGTTGTTTGTGGCCTTGCGCAAGGATCCGGCTCGTGATCGCCTTGAAATAGTTCATGTTTGTGCACTTTCACTTGTCTCGTCTACTCAATCGATCCAGTGGCCTGAACCTCTCTGAGATCATATATTTATAGCCAACCAATAGACACTTCTATAATAATCTATGTACGGATTGTATTAGTAGCGAATTCATTTGGAAAATAAAAATATTATTCATGTGGTAGGCCGTTATGTTTTCGTATAGGTCTACTGCAAATGTATTATGTTTGAGCTCCCTACGGGTCCAGTTTTGACCGATCTTCATACAGTTTGGTAAAAATACCTCTTTTTTAAAAGTCACGGTCAAGTAAGTTAGCCGGGAAACCAGAAAACCGAAGTCCCATTGGGGAAAGGGGAAACAATCAATATCATCAGATTTGATGTAATTGATACTAAATATGAATTTTAATGTTACCCATCAATAGGTCTGTGTCAAAAATTATGATTTGAGTTGTTTCAAAATGGCTCCTGCCAATTGATTTTCCGCTACAACAGCGGAATGAGTAGTCCACCTTCATGATATGCATTAAAACTTTTAGTAAAATACTACGTAAGTCTAAAGCTAAAGGCAGGAGCGAGGCTGTGAGTGTAAAGAATTAAGAGTTTCAATTATCTAATTCGAGTGATACATTTCAAAGGAAATTCGCTTCACTCAGACTTAGTTTCTGCAGTCGTTAAAAGTTTAGCGTTATTGTACGAAAACTTGCTTTCAACCTCGCAAATTGCACGATTTTAAAGTTATGAAAAATGATAATAACAAAGTTTTAAAGTGTGTTAATTCAACACTTGATGGCCTTTAAATAATTTTTAAAATGTATTGAGGCAATATGATACAATTATTTATGAATATACTAATGCCTAATTTAACAAACTAGGCACACTGTTGTGTTATTTATCAAAGACTTACTTTGGGAATATGGACAATATTTACCAATGCTTGCATTTTACAATTATACTACACATACCTAATATGTTATATTATAAGTAAATATACATTATACATTATAAGTATAAATACATTCAGAAATACATGTCAGAACTTACCTTATACTTGTAACAGAAGGCATTTCAGTGGGTTGTGTACAATTTCTGAATTTTGTATTTTGACTTTGAGGACCGTTCTTCAGTTTTCCGTGCAATTCATCAAATGAGCCCACTGGCATACTAAAGTAATTGAAGAACCTCCGGTTATCGTTTCTCAAATCATGAAATAAGGTGTATAACAACCCCACTTCCACACGTCTTGCTCACGTCGTCGATGAAGTAACCATACAGCTATGATTTGTTGACGATTCATAGTTCTTCACTCTCCACAGAACTGAGCAAAGAGCAGAGAAAATCTAACAACAATGCACGATTGAAACTCGTATGAGTGAAAACGTGTAATTTGCAAAAGGTGTAACTATGACATACATACGTCAACTGACTAAGAAAAATAGAAATCCTGTATAACGCAAAACACAAACTAAAAAAGACAACCGCATCCAAGTGGATGGCTGTAAAGTTTTCATCTCTATGTCTTTTTCACAGCAGCGTTTTGAATCCGACTATAGTAAAAAACGATCTTGCAGTTGAAAATAAAAAAATCCTGCAGTAGGTAAAGGTGTGCAAGGTGAGGCATAATGTCACGGTCGAATGGTTGTGTCAAGTAAAATGAAAAATTATTTTAAAGCATTTGTAAGGTTCCAGGATAGTTTGAAAACAAAACAGCTTAATAGAAACCTTTTTGAGGGAGGGTGGATTTTAAGATTTTAAGCGGTTATAAAGAATATTCCGTCAAAACAGAAAAAAGGAATAGTAATTTTTCCAAAGTTTTGTTGAAATACTGTCTGCTAAATAAATTCCCATATTAAACTGAAAAGTTACTAAACAGTTTAAAAAATCAGGGTTTAAAAATGTGTACATTTAAAATGTAGGTGTATACAAGTAGTTGAAAAAATAGTTAGCATTCTCAAAATAGAAAATCCATACTCTACTTTATAGGTGATCTATTTACTAATTAAACTTAAAAATTAAGGATCTATCCCCTCAATACAGAGTAGGTTTTAACTTTTAATGAAACATTTTTTTACGTGAAAAAAATAGTGCATGTGAAATGTAGCATTTTAAACATGGCTTTCGAAGTTCGATGTAGCAATGTTGATTTCTTCAACTAAAAACTCATGACATGACTGACAAATTCGATCTTTCATGTCATTTCTTGTGTCGGCTTTTCAAAATAAACTAGTTCCTTTATTCTGCCCCACAAGAAGAAATCAACTACGGTGAGATCTAGCGATCTGGCAGGTTAAGAACGTCTGCGGCTTTGTCATTTGCTTTTAGGTCATAGCAGGCCGATCGATCTTTTTGTGTTTGTTGCGATCCAGCTGCACACAATGCCTGTAAATTGCCTGTTATTAATTTAAATGTATCCTCACGCAATATATCTGGATGTTCTAGTCCTCGATTAAGATTAAGTATTTCAACTAAGTATTAAGTCAGTGTCTCTCTGGTTAGTACCTGCTCAGATTACTTTATACTGGGGTACACCATAAAAGAGTATTTAAAACAAAGAGTATATTCAATACCACAAAGGCAGCTTCGTAATTGGCCGGATGTTGAATACGTCTCGTTCCCCACCAGGGGCGGTTGGATCAGATATCAATGTGAGGGGACGCTGCAGCAGGGTAGACCGTGACTTCAGGAGAGGCTTGCCATATTTTTGGGGTGAAAAGGTCCTCCGAGTGTTGACAAAGCTGTCTTGGGGAGTTAGAGTCCCCTTAGTGGCAAGCGGCCTTGCTTGTTGCTTTCTCTCTTGATTGTCAGTCAAATCCATTTCCATTTCTCTCCTGGCATCCACTCATTCAGGTGGTAGCGCACGCAAATGCCCAACAGACGTGGCATACGTGCATAAGGGTAATCAGTCCCTAACCACTTGATCCCCTCAATCTATCATCTAAGTACAGTATTAAAACCTAGACGACTCGTATAGTCGTTCACGTTGAGCATGCACTTACATATGCCGTTTAGTTTTCTATTGTTGTTTTGCCCACATAGGTGAACCTGAAAACGCATATTGCCCTCCCAGGTGGTCGGAAACATGGGAAGGGAGAAACAGGGCATAACTCATCAACGGTTATACTAAAGCCACGTAAGTAGACGTCTTCTTGTTGTCAAACGTACCTTCTACAAATAAAGTTGTGACAACACATTCCCTACCTCTCATCGTTTGATAGTAAAATCAATTATTTTTAAAAGTGTGTATACGTATTAGTAATAGAAGGTTCCGAAAAAACTATATTTTATTAATATTAGTACGTTTTTAAAAATGTTATTACAAAAAATGTCGTATCATCCTTAGTTTGAGTAAATGTCTTTTAGGCGTGAAGATAGGAATGGTAACTAAGCTTACATCTGGAAATAAAATACATTTTTACTCAAGAACTAAGAGTAATGCACATTTTCCGTGATACACTTTTTGAAAAGCGTATATGTTTAGAAGTGCGAGTATAAGACTTGTAGGAACCTTCTATCTCCGTTGCTGAGTTATGAGCAGTTCCAATTCCCTCACCATGTTGTCGACCACCTAGGAAGGCGACAACGAGGGTTTTATACACAAATAACGAAGTGTATGCTCAACCCCCATTTTTGTGTAGCCCACACACCGCTTTCCTTTTAATGTTTAATTTCAAAGTATAATTATCATGATTTATCTTTGCACTAGTAGCCAAAAGTGCTACCGTAAATCCTAACGAATTTCCTGTAATCGGGGTGGGGGAGGGAGATTTGCACCGTAAGTGTCCTATGGTTGGATGGGGTCCTCCTCTCACCACCAAAATTGGGTTTAGGCCTATAGAACTGTATTTATGATCCTATGTCTATGACACTTGGTATATAAACATATTTTATGTTACAGTATGCATTCAACACGTTAACACAAATTAACAACATCAAATCAGCCAGACCAAGATGATAGCGAAAAAACCATTTTTCACCGTCATTTTGGTCTGGTTGAACGGATTTCGCCTGTGTATATGTTGGGTACGGTAACATAAAGGTTTATACCAGTTTCATCGATACCGTATAAAAAATACAGTTCTAAAGCCTAAAAACATGTGTTGGGCGAAAATCGCTTAAATCCCTTGCAGCACTTAGTAAGCTGGTTGAATATAGCCTAGAGTCCAGGCTATATTCGTTAACCAGAAAATTAATTATCTCTAGGCCCTAGAGATTTACAGAAGATAATTTGTACCATGCGTATTTTGGAAAAATCGTACAAAATATTAGACTTGTAGAGTGACCACACATGTATACCGGGTGGTCACGATAAAGTGTCCTAAACGGATTACAGGAGTACTATTAGAGCTAAAAAGATGAAACAAACTTTTTCTCTGGAAATCGTACACGGAGATTACAGGAAATTTTTTTTAAGATTCTCAGTATACAGGGTGTTACTGAAACTCACGGGGCCAAACCGAGATTTTAAACGCAAAGGGGGGTCATATTGTACATTATTTTAAACAAGACAATTTCAACGTTTTGACGAAACAACTTTATGATATGTTGCCTAGTTACCAAACAGAGCTATAAACGTGAATCGTAAGATTTTAAGGACGCCCTGTAGTCATTATCAAATCGATTAGAAATATGGCGTTTACGTATTGTTTCTCAGATTTTGACGAGCTTTTCAACGGTATGTCGTAAAACCGTTTTGGAAAACATTTTAACCCGGTTAATTGATAATGCTTGGTAAATAGTTAAGAGCAAAATTTTATAAAGAAATATAAAAAAGTTTTATCAAAAACAACAATAATATAACATTAGCTAGAAAGTATTAAAGATAAGGGAAGAAACCCAGTTGTCATGAAATAGTATGCGCACTTTATTCACTGTGTTATATCAGCTGATTAATTTACCCAGCTGTTGTATTGTTGTAATTTAAATTTGTTTACATTGTTACGTGACAATTGCAATAAATACTTAATATCCCATTGATGAATATTATTTGTTTTTACATCGCTAAAACCATGAATATTCTTTGCAATTGTCACGTAACAATGTAAACAAATTTGAATTACAACAATACAACAACTGGAGAAATTGATCAGCTGATATAACACAGCATATAAAGTGCGCAATAACATAACCATGACAACTGGTTTTTCTTTCCCGTGTCTTTTTGTAAAAGCTACTAACAATTGTTTTATTCTTATTTCTGTTTGTTTTGTCATTTTTAAGCTTTTTATGATAACAACTTTATTAGAATTTTGCTCTTAATTTAGATACCAAGCAGGTCAAACGACCGTATAAACTACTAAAATACAGGCAAAATCTAGGTTTAAATTGGTTCTTTTGTTATAGCCCTTAAACAAATAAAGATACAAAATAATGTTTAATACAAAAAATGTTAATATTAAAATTATCTACAATGATATGCAACATGATATACCTTACTATTTGATGTTTTAACCCATTCATTACTAAACAAACCAGTTGATTCACAGATGAAGCATATTAATCTTTTGAGATATTTTCACAAACATATTAGTTTATTCTTAATGATATATCTCGTCAAAATATTAAGTTTAATCAAAAAATAATGTTATTAAAATATAATCATTTTCAAATTAAACTATTGTCTTAATGTTTTTGAAGATTTTAACCTGATTAATAAACAAATTCAATGTTTACATCGACTCTGAGGTTAAAAATGTTTCCAAAAATGGTTTTACGACATACCGTTGAAAAGCTCGTCAAAATCTGAGAAACAATACGTAAACGCCATATTTCTAATCGATTTGATAATTTGACTACAGGGCGTCCCTTAAAATCTTACGCGATTCACGTTTATAGCTCTAGTTTGGTAACGGGACAACATATCAAAATAATTGATTCGTCAAAATGTCGAGAATTGTCTTCTGTTTAAAATGATGTACAATATGACCCACCTTTGCATTTAAAAATCTCGAGTTTTGGCCCCGTGAGTTTCAGTATTGACACACTCTGTATACTGAAAAATCTTAAAAATATTTTTCCTGTAATCTCCGTGTACGATTTATAGAGAGAAAAGTTTGTTTCATCTTTCTAGCTCTAATAGTACTCCTGTAATCCGTTTAGGACACGTCTTCATCGTGGCCACCCGGTATACAATACGGTATATTAAATAATTATTTGTATACACACATACAAGGCGAGTTTTAAATTGGGGGCGGGACAATTTTGGTTTTGACAGGGATTTGGGACAAACTTTGAAAACCCCTTTTGGGAATGCTTTTATAGGGTACTGAAGTTTGTTTTGACGTACTTTGCGTCACCCAAACCTACCCAAAAAGAAGGGATAGGGCCTACCTACATTTTTTATATGCAAACCAGTCTCTTATGACATCTTAAACAAAAAATAATTTTAATTTTTTTTTACAAACAACGCAAAAAAAACATCTTTTATATCAACTAATTTACAGGTACCGGATTACAGATATACCCAATTAAAGATTATAAGTTGTCAGTTTAAAATGTCACATTTAACGTACAATTTCTTGGCTGACAAATCGTTCTGCAAAATAGCCCTACTCTGAGGGAAATCACCCCCTCTGAGGGAACGTTACAACCCTGTAAAAAAACCTTAGAGAATTTTGCAGAAAAAATTGTTAAACAAAATAAATTTGTTTGTTTTTACTTAAAATAATCAATAATTGTTCTTTGCGTCATTGAATTTGAGTAAAAATTACGTTTCTTTTGAGGTATTACAAGGGGGGAGGGCATTTATAACTCACCTTGTATGTATTAGGCGTAAATACCTACAACCTTGTTGTAGGATAAATAGGCGTTAGAAAACAGAATTTATTACGTTGCGTTTACCGTAGCTCAACTTCTCAAAGTATAATGGTTTCTTACGGCCGTAATATAGCGGCCACCGCTTCCAAGATACCATATACTGGAACTCTATAGCGTATGTATACAGTACTTGTATAGCATAATACTTCCAGTAAGTTGCGAAAACTGTATGTTGTCACAGCTGTCTGTTTGCGACAATTTGTTCCTTACACATAGGTCAAAATAAAAACTCCCCAACTCTGTATTTATTTTTTATTATTATTTTTTTACATTTTTGTAGATGGTTACAGATTGAGAATGATGAGCAATTCAGTAGGTGGTACAAGACTGAAAGCTTCCTATTTGTGCACACGGTACGGTCCTCCATAGGCCTACTTACTCTCAAGAACGTTAATATTGAGTCTAATCAAGACTAGACTTAACATTAGTCAATTCAATTAACTTTTGAAGAAGTGACAAAATAATAATGACGTAATATTCTATTTTTGGAAATATCTCAACTTACAATATTATATAATAGAATGTCAAAACCCCCTTGTGAAATGTTTTGTAATTTGTTACAATTAGCAAGTTTTTGAAAATTTAAAAATATCAAAACAATTATGAAGTTAAATGTTTAAATTGTAAAAGTTAATACACTTTGACTAGATGTAACATGCACAAGAAATCAGCTACTACAAATTACTTTATTCTCAGCTAAAGTTGCTAGGCGTATAATACAAATTTACATGGTTGCAGAATTTTTATAATACTCTACAGTAGTATCGTAATTTTAATTTACAATATTTACTAATTAATAATTGATTGTTTGTTACTAATTTAGCCTAAGTAAAAATTAACATGTAAGCAGTAATATTAATTAAACCTACTCTGCAATACTAAGAACCACCAACCCAGTATCCCCTCAAAAGTCGAAATTTCCTTGATTTTCATGCTATAACCTTAAAGTGTTTTTGGATTCCTATTTAGGCCAATTATATTGAAATCATCGGTTCGGGAGCTTCGATTGTACAATGGCTTTTAAAATAAAATTGATTTTCAATAGGTATCTTGTTATTCAATAGCCGGACCTCGTATATCCATAAGACCATAAAAGATTTATCAATCGACTTTGTCGATGTACAGTTGTATTCTTAAATGCAACAAATGAACCCACTTGAAAGATGCCATAGATAATATTGTTTTCTTTAACAATCCATTAGAATTTAGGAAAAGGTTTATTTTAGGAAGAGAGCGGAGTTGAACAGATTGACGGCAAACTGACATGAGTCATTAGATAAACCTCACTCCTAGAAGCTCTGAGCTACAAACTGCCGGACAGACAGATTCTTTCTTGAGTATGCACTCTTGTGAACGTTTTTGTTTTAAAAGATTTTATGCACCTTATTACAGTACTGTATTTCTATTCTATCTTTCTTGTTGTGTTTGCAATATCTAAGTTTATTGTAAAGCGCAGAAACCAATATGAAAGAAGAAATAACACAGATTATATCTAGAGACTCTTTCAGTAGGTAGGAGATTATTTTTAATTACCCTACGGAGTTCAACTAATTGTTGGTAACGTTATTTTCAATATGAAAGCATCAAAGTATATCCATAGGTTTACTTAACTTTCTCATGTCTCAAGAATTCAAACAAATAACTGAAAAATCGAGCATACTTGAATAATAGTTAAGAGCATGGTAATGACATCATTGAACAGTGAACAGTGATGAACTGGTGAGTGAATGAAGCATATGGTGAGTGGGTGTGGGTGAGTAGGCTGTGGGTAGATTGTAGCTTGAAGAGCCAATCACAGAACTGTATTCAGCAAACACACCCACGCACACACACACACACATCACTTCATGCTCGTTCTCGCCAATTCAACTACGGTATGACATTCGCTTCTCTGTGACTCAGTTTCATGTGTTTATACAAAACTATTGAAGTTTTCCAAAGTGCAAATCAATTAGGAACGGATTCGGTAATAACAACCAGGCATTCATGGTAACTACCGTTACGTTAGCAACAACCAATGCTACATAGGCTACGAGCAGTCGACTGAACATTACTAAATAGAATCAACCCGCATCAAATTTAATCATTTATGATTCATTTCTTCTAGAGCACACGGTTTTTGGCAACAAATAAGACTAAAGGCTCTTAAAAATTAATACAGTATTTAATACAAAGTTTATGAAAGCTACAATTTGCTACAGGTTAATATGAGAAAAATAATTTATTTTTTTGAAAAATACTCTTTTACCAGTGCTAATAACCGGTGAATCAAAAATATTTGTCTTCTTATATAATTTGTTTATACTATGAAATATAGCATATAGTATACTGTAACTGCAGTTTTTACCTCTTAAATATAACATTATAATTTGGAGATAAAATGTTTAAAAGATGAAAGTACAGCGTAGATATTATTATTCATCTGACAAATAATTGAAAGTATAATGATTGTGTTATACGTTTAACTATTGCAAAACCTAAATAAGATATTACTTAGTCCAAGAACTCAGAAACTGAAATTAAACATTTTTCTACGTGAAACTATGTGTTCATACAAAATTATTACGGTTTAGTTTTTATACTTTTGGAAGTACTGTACTTTACAGGGTTGAATAGTAACCAGAATCTATGATAATCACTAATCAACTCTCTAAAGCATCTTTAAGTACTAAATTATAATTAGAAATTTGAGACTGATGCATAATAAAGGTGAAAACTACAACATCAAATTCAACATTTCTCAACTTCGACAAAACAAACAAAATATTTTAAGAAAACTTTCAAAACAATATGTATTACTCAATTAAAAAATCCATATCTTCATTGTACACATAATGCACTAATTAACACCAGTAACAGCAGGCAGTCTTATTGTACAGTTAACAGTATTTATAATTATGTTAAATAATAGCATGGTTATATAGTTCATTTATATTAAAATAAACAAATACGATAACTACCTCTAAGGACTTGTTCACAACGCGCCAATATGCTTTTCTAAAGGATCGCAATTTTATGTTACATATGTTACGAGCCATGTCACGTGACTCTACAGCACGTTCGTATGTAGTATCTAACAAACAGTACCGCAGACGCGCAGCTACAGTAGTTGAAATATACAAGTTGTATATCATACAGTAGTTTTCAGTTCCACAATTTCAACAGTCAAATTATGAATATAGTGAACTATGTTGAATGGTTATTGAAACATGTCAACAGAACTAACTCAATTAATTTATAACTTGATGTACGTAGAACTTTACATATTTGGGTTGTTGTTAATGATGAATACCTATATGACCAAAAGGTAAATCATGTACATTTTTTGTAAGGATTATTGGTACTAATGTTTTTATTTTACTCGGCCAGTTCACAAAATCTTTACCGTTAAACAAATAAAATATGTTGTATTCATTACAAAGGGTATTTTGAAACTACCACTTGATATGTAAGTCATATTAAACAAGCAGTATGGACTCGATAGACATTATTGAAACCTTCTAGGTGTAACTTCTCCTCATTTAAAAAAGTAATATTAGGTTGATGTATTAAACTACAAAAAGGTGTGGTGCTTTGCTTATAACAACAACACCTGGTAAACTTCCATGTTGCAAAAGTTCTATCACTTTGAAAATGGATATTTTTAATATAGAAAGTTTCCTAAATCCGTCTCTTAAAAAAACTATGTACTCATATTTCTATTTGAATATTTTTCCTGAACAATAAATATTATCCCTCAGAGTCTTTGTTATATTAACCACCTTGACTACGTCCATAGCTTTATATACAGGGTGTTTCATAAATAAAGTGCCAAATTTCATGAAATGATTTGATAAGGGCCAAAATAAAGATTGCATTATCAAACAACGTTGTTTCTTTACACAATATTTTTAATTTTAGTCTCGCTAAACTGATTTGTTTTAAACTTATATTTTTGTACTTAGTTGAGGAAAAATTTATCAATTCACTCCAATTTTAAGTACCTAATTGGCGGTCATTTCATTATATTTCTATAAGTTTTCATTAAAATAGCAATAAATAAGTTATGAAGCTAAATTGGAAGGTTACAACCAATTTCCAAGAACAACATTTCTTCAGCAAACTTAATTACAAACACACTAAAGTAAACTCTTGAAATTTGTTGTTCCAACAATTATTGAAAGTCACCTAATGTTCAGAATTGGAGAGTTAACAGCCATAGAAGAACTACCGAACCGAGGAATACTCCTCGAGAAAGCGGGATTGGAAGAATGTAACCAACAAGGAAACAAGGTGGAGCTTTTAGTAGTGACGAGGTCATAGAAGAAGACCAAGACGCTAGAAACCCAGACAAACTGAGACAAGGTCAAAGTATTGGCCGGCTCTGGGCAAACTTAAGGCGGTGGTAAAGTAAAAGCGTTTTTTTTATAAAACCCACAATCTTTGATATTTTGTCTTTACATTGGCCCACAAAACCATTTCCTGAAGTGTGTCATTGTTTATGGAACATCATGCATGCATCCATTGTAGATTAGTCTGTAGTGCAAAACAAGTATAGTGAGTAAATTTTCATGAGCAATGGAGGAAAACTCGTTGTTTATTAATTAAACTAAAGGAGTAAAAAGACTTCAAAAATTAACGATTTTTCAAAATGTAAAAACGTGTTTTACGAGTACACTCAATTTAAAATCATACACCTGTGAAAAAAACACATTATTTAACCTATTTCACTATTTATACCGATACTTTCAAATACCTCTTTGAATAAAAAAGGCTTTAAATACGGTACAATAAAGATTTGAACTATAATTTAGCTTAATTGGTCAACCTTTTACAGATGCATTATTACTTGTGTTGTGAAAAAAATGATACCTAGAAAGCAAATCATTTAAGCTTCGACGCAATTTGTGTAACAATAGTCAGTGTCCTTCCAATGACTTCTTCATACACGTTAAATATGCTTATTTCCCCCCAAGGAAGATTACCCTGAGGTCTGTAAGAAAATAACCTTGTGTGTTACAACAAATTGCATCTGTTCGTGAGAATGAAACAAACGTTTCGAACCTCTTTGAAAGGTTACAAATAATCAAAGCATTTTTTTGTAAATACAAAATGATTATACAGATACATCTGAATTGTATAAGAAAATAATCAAGTTACTTGTCAATTTATCATCATAAAACCTTTTCCCATTAAAAACATTACTTTGTTTACAAATTAAAAAAAACTATACTAATCTGGGTCTAGACTAAAAATCCTCGATGCCTTATGGTAATAAAATGAACAAATTCAAAGGCTACTATAGCCTATTGTAGTTAATTAGAAAAAAACACGCACTATTAAGGGCTAATAGTTACACCAAAATCTAAATAACTTTCACTAGTCTGACCAAAAACATTGGTTCTGCCTAAGATTGAAGAAACTTCCGAAGGTTCTCAACAATATAAACAAATTGAATTAACAAATGACCTCATGCTCAATAAAAGAGGTCTGTTAGATGTTTCTGAAGCGACTCAATTATTTGAAATCAGTCTTGATGAGTGCAAAAAGAAAGGTACAAGTTAAAAGTTACAACATGGAAAATAGAAGAAAATTTTACGTTTAGAGAAAAACTGGCATTACAACCCAAATGTTCTAAATATTTTTCTATTATAGTATAATTGTAATTGCTAGCAGACACATATAGCAAAGATATTAAACAATTGATTAAGCTTTAAAAACAAGCTTTTCTTTGAATACACTTTCACAAGTATATACTCGTATTTTCACAAGTAATTTACTTCACTCTCCTTGTATGACCTAAATAGAAGCAGTGTCTTCGAAATGTATGTAACATGAGATTTGTTAGGCCTAACTTTATGTACTAAACCCCTAGTATTTCCTACGTGCTTCCTTCTCACAAAAAAACTCAGAACTGAAAACAGGAAGAATTTTACCCAGTCAAGTAAAGAGTGACCATAATTATGTTCAATTGGCCAATGAGTTTATAATAGGTCTCCTGTACAGCTTTCATAGTACAATAAATTCCATTAAATAATTAATAATCTACATCATTGTGTTTTATAGTTCGCATACAAATAAATCATTTGTTTAGTCGTATACAAACTATAAACTGACAAATAACCATATTTTAGCCCACCACCTGAAGAATTATGAAGTAAATAAATATACAATAGAAAAGATACTCAAACTAGTTTTATTGGATGATTTAACAACAAAATGTGAATAATGCTGGAGCTAAGATAAGTAAATGTCTGTCACTGTACAGTTAACGTCATAGTGACATGTAACTCAAAAGAAGAACCAAATGATAATAAAAACAAAAATTCTACTAAGATTTTGGAGTTGGCATAATATAAAGAATTTCAGGTAAGTTGCTTTGTTCTTATAAATAAGTAATAGAGAGTTTTTACTAAGATTTACTGACATACTCGTGGTACGGTATATGTTCCACGCTGAACGCAATATATTATTTTGATTGTTGGGCTTATGGAGCACTGGTTCTGACCAAAATCAAAACATTCAAAAAACAATCGTCTCTTCTATGAAATAGGTTTTATCAGGCCAATGTTAAAATAACATACAAAGTTTGGCGTTAGCATATACCATAATTCTTCATACGTGCAAAAACTCTTTATTGTGTTAACAAAAAGTGCCAAACTCGAAATAGACTTTTAAAGTACCTAAGCCGTACAGAAATATGTCATGTCATATAATATTTACTTTATTTGATTGAGTCTAGAAAATAAATATCATGATACCTTTTTTGTTAATATTATTAATGCTTATTCAGGCATTCTGTTTTTGCGCGACTTGGTGTATTAAGAATTAAAAGCAAAATATAAATATTTGTTGGTGATGGAAGATTACAGGATGCTTTAAACATAGGCGAAAGTCTTTATCTCCTTGAGTCAAATAAAATTCATTCTTCTTCCACCTTTCCTTTGTGCGAAAAGCCAGATATAAGAGCTTGGCTTTTGAATGAACCGTACAGTTAAGGCCTGAGTTTTCAGGTTGTGATGTAAACACGGTATTTATTAAGAGAAATATTTCCTAAGGTACTGCAGTATTTAAATAAGTTCAACCGAGTACATCACTGAGATCACAAAATAAATAGAATTAAGTCATAACACTCATTGTTCAGCTCTCAAGTGAAAAGTTACCCCTTGAATGACTCTATGAATGTCTCATGAAGCCCGAAGATTCACAGCCACAACAGAGAGGGAATGTTGTTACGACGTGCAAGTCATGTAGTTGTACGGTGCGTGAGAGGGATACGTAGGAATGACAGGAGTATAGTAGTAGCCACCTGCGTAGATGATGGTAGCGGGTTGAGATGCAAGTAGGCGCTGCTGTTCGTGGCAGAACACTTGGCATGCTAAATCTTCTATCAGGCTTAAAGTTTGTCGTCTCTCATGGCCCATGAGACACACAGTTGACTCTTCCACCACGCTGTGCAAGAGCATAAGGTACTGGTACTTGAGGGACTCTTCCTCGGTACCGACAAAGTGATTCCACAGGTAGTTTTCTAATTTGGCACGCTGCTGATGAACATCAGAAAAGTCTATAAAGAACCGCGAACACATGTACCGTTCCAGGGTCTTTATGTAGTCTGGTTGGGCTGCTCTGTAAGAACGTACTAGTAAGTTGCAATATTTTAAAAGTCCACCACCACGAATCTCTTCCGGATGTCGAGTAGCTATGAGTTTTTTGTGCAAATGGTACAGGGCTTCTTGGAAGTCACCGTAGACGGACTCGCCGACGACAGTGGGGTAGAAGTTTTCACTTATGGAAAGCTCAGAGCACTCGTAAAACAACAGCAAGGAGTCAAGAATTATTTGGAAAGAGTCCACGGAAAACTCAAAAGGCCTTTTCATAGAGTCTACAAACTTCAACTCAACATTTCTGTGTCCGCGCGAATTTCCTAATGATATCAACGACCACCTATCTCCCTCATGATTCACTTTGACCATTTTACTCACGTAAGCCTCTTTTAAACTACAAGTTGTAATGCGTTTCCGGCTCACTCCTTCTGGTAGAAGGTCAAAAAGAGATCCCAGCACTGCAGCTTTGACACGGTCAAAGTTTCGGCCACTGGACAGTTCTACTCCAAATATGAGATCCAGATCGTTATAGGGTTGGGATTCTGTGGCTAACACGTGGGTCGCGGCACCCCCATTGAGTCTAATATCACGTACTTTCATTCCTGCACCACCACTCGCAGTGTCACTCTCCAGTTTGGTCTTGACCACGGTGACTAAGTCCCGCAGTCGCACCTCGATGGTAGGGAAGTTGCCTCGACCGTGGATGCTCACCACTTCGTCCATCACATCGTTCAGCCGCCTCACTTGCTCGTAGCTCAGCACTGCCATCCTCTGTTGACTGGATGCCGTGTTAGTCTTACTGCTCATCAGATTCTCCATCATCGGAATCCGGTGTTTCTTGTTCTCTCCAACCTCCAGGGATCCACACTGCAACAGCATAACAAACCCTATCAATACCAGAAATAGACAAAGCTCGTAAACTTAAGATTTTTTGTATTCGGTGAATACATTTAAAACAGCAAGAGGGAAGCTCGATGGTACATGGAAATAGGAAATTTAAATCTGTTACTTATTCCTTTACGTTTCTAAGGACAGAAAACATTCACTCCTTCTAATGATCTGAGCTTCTGGAAATGGTGGTAAATAATATAAGTTAAAATAGTTCAGTATACAAAATGCCGATTTATTAAAGTATGAAAATTTAGAACAACCTGGAATAAATATTTGGTGCACGGGAGAAAGATTAAAAATCGCTGTAGACCATGTACATGAGGTCTCCGCTAGTGTGCATAATGATTCGGATATATGTATTTTCGTGAACATGCATTCATTAATCTGAATATGCATTTTCGGTGGCTCGCCTCGTTTCAGAATTCAGCTAGTAGCATACAGTCAGTCGGACGTACCCTCCATTGTAGCCCAATTTTTTAGACGGAATTTTTATCTTTCCAGTTTTAATCATTGATTCTTAAACCCTACTGGTTCTGGGATGACCCTTAGATTAATTGAACTAAAACCAGTCCGACACGTAGCCAAGTGCTAAAGCGCCGCTGGCATGATTGAAACGAATTTAATTTGCAACGTACTACTGTTCCTTTGCAACAAAAATATCAGTTCTTCCTTGATGATTACTCAAAATGTTACGTCGTATATTATTCCGAATTAACATGGATGTCTAAGAACTGAATGTAACACAAAATTTTACTAACATACATAGCTGGATGGAAAGTCTGTTCTTCCTTAATTGAAATAAGATAGTTGTAATGGTGTACTCGTCCTTCAGGCTCGCTGGGGGCATACGCCCCCAGGCCCCTGCTTCGGCCTGCGGCCTCGCTTGATAAAATAAGGCCACTCGCTGTGCTTATGACATTGCTCGGCCTGCGGCCTCGCTGGCTACCGGTCGCTTCGCTCACGGTAGCTTATTGCGAAGTGCTCGGCCTGCGGCCTCGTTAGGTGCTTCAAATAAGTTGGCGTTAATCGTTTGTATTTATAACAAATTGTAATGTTAATAATCATCTTAAAACGTCATATACAACATCATTCATTTTTATATTTTAGTACTTCTAGTAGTTTTATCAACTTTCATTGACTAAATTATTTGAGAACATAAATTTACGAAACTTCAAGTATGAATTTGGCCGATGTATGACCTATACCGCGGGTGGTATAGCCGTTGTAAAAAAATAAAAATCTAACGAAAATACGCACTTTGGTACGTATATAAGATATTTTATGGCAAAATTAATTTTTTACATTTTTTCTGCATAGTGTTTTTTATTTGTTTTAACTTAAGTTGGTTTTCGTGGTCCTAAGAGGTATATAGGTACCCGTTAAATTAGCCCAAACACACGAAAAAAGTAAGTGTTGACCAGTTTACCTTTAAAGCGAAATAGCAAATAACCTATTGGAGATAGAATAAAATGTCAAATACAAAAGTAGTAGAAAACTTCATTTCACACGAAGTTTTTTCGTCAAACCAAAGATCCGATCACTAGTTCCGCCGCTACAGTCAAAATAATAAACCACTGCACAACCCCATTTCCGGCCGACGCCATTAACGGCCGCTACCGCGCCGGGGGTTAAAAAAAGTCGAGTTTTCAAATTTTTCCTTGGCGGTTTCACACCAAGTCCTTTAAAACGAATATATGGTTGAGGGGAGTAGCTCTACGGGAAGTGCCTAAACATTTCTCTCGTTCATCAGTCAGTCACCCAAACGGCTTCATAGTATATTAATTTAAAAGCAAAACGTTTGGTATATCGTACTTTACTGTTTGGTATATCGTACTTTACTGTTTGGTATATCGTACGTACTGTTTGAATTTCACTGTTTCTTGTAAATGACTCAAAAATTTAAAACTCGAATTTCAAAAGATTGCTCGCAACTAGCGATAAACATTTTTAACCGACTTTAGAGAGAGAATGTTATACAATTTGACCTGCGGCGATTTTTAATCACTGTGTTTTGAATTTAATATCAATTACGGTAAAATGGGTTTTATGAATACAGTACAGTATATGTATATTCAAAATAGGTTTTCCTAATTGAAATAAAGTATGTGGTGTTAGCTCGAGTCTCTTCTGAAATAATTACTCGAGACCTACACTCTAGGTCGCCTTGTTTTGGGTCACTGAGGGACATCACATCTCAGCCACGAAGCATTTGGATATAATTTATCTACGGACACAACATCGAGTTGAACTGAAAATCAATTTTGGAAATATACGTACTACAAAGGGGCTAAAGGGGTAGAGTAAGCGAATGTGTAAGAGCCCAATGGCTCGATTCAAACACTGATTGAATTTCAGGAAATAAATTACATATTTACTCAGCGTGTTTTTTATCGAATTTCCTTTAAAAAAATGTGATATTCATGCCATCAGCCAGGCCCGGTAAGATCCAAGCTCGGGACCCTGAAATGAACACCGATCCTGACTGCTCAAAACTGTATATACATATCTACATACATATATATGTGTGTCATCTCCACAAGTCGAATTTTTTCCGATTTTCACGAAATTGAGTACAAATGTTTCTTTTGTATGCATCTCGGTCGAGTTCGTTAACCAGCAAAGTCGGGCTACAGGAACACCTTTTTTCTTTTTGACAGGACTTATCATCAAAAAGAAGGTTTTAATGTTCCAAAAACAGTAAACTTCGTCAGCTTTATATGAAATTTGAAAAACATATGCATTTTGTTACTACTGCATACAAAACTACGAGGGTCATCCAGAAAGTAAAGAACGATTGAGCATCACGCGCCGCGCACACCCCTCACCACTACGAGCACGCGTGCAGCTGGTAGCTACATTCTTCCTCTTCAGTTTGAGTGTAGATTCGTTGCTGTGTGATTACGCGTCTCGTGTCCACAGTGATTAATAATGGCATCGACAATTGAAACCCCGCCAAATGTAAAGTGTGAAATTTAAACACTCGAAAAGTCACGGCAACTGTTTTTTTGGGATCGAAAGGGCTTAATCCATGTCTAATTTATGACCAGAATAGAAAAGACTACAGCCCTGTTGTCTTGGTGCCGAGTGATTATCACTTATTCCCATGTTTTGGGTAAAAAACAGTTTGCTAACGATAAGGAACTCAAAGGAGCTAAGAAATCCTGGCTCATGTTTTTGACGGCAAATGAGTAGAACATGATTATAGAAAAACTGGTCCCACGTTAAAACCTGTGTCTTGAAATCCAGCGTTTGCGTAGAAATGTAGAGGAAAATTATTCTATGCATTTGTAAATAAAGTTTTGTGTTGATATCTTTATTTTTTTATTTGACCATGCCAAAACGTTCTTTACTTTTTGGATGACCCTCGTATATCAAAAATTATGAAACCCATCAAGTGGTGGCGGCCAAAAAAGTGATTTTTGCTATAACAGAGAATGAGTTGTCCGTTTTTATTGACATTTTAAATGTGTTTTCCTCGTGATCATACAGAACATAAAACTGAGGCCGAAAGCCGAAGCGAAGCTGTGAGTGGAGCGGATTAGAGTAATAAATTGCAAGGAAAATTCAATTTACTCATGCCAGCAGCGCTTTAGCACTTAGCTGCGTGTCGGCCTGGTTTATTATTAGTGGTAAAAGACAGAAAAAGGCTCGACCTAGGTACATTACTGCGCTCTAATATTACAGGTGCTAATAACATATTAAAAGTATCACATTGTTAATAATATATTGTTGTAAACAAAATCAACTGATTCATTATTGATCAGCTGATCTAAAATAAATGCCAAAACAAAGGTAACATCATTTGATATCTTATTCCTGCGCCAATAATTGCGAATAAAAGCGTACGAATACAATAGTACACGTAGCAATGCTGTAGTAAAATGGACATATCTCACATGTTTTTGAACAAATTCTTTTGGTGTCGTTAGTTTTGTAATAAACTACCACTTCTATAACAGCTATACCTAATAACTTATATAAAAATTGCTCTTTTCTTAGTTATTCAAATGCTTGAACTTAAAACTTAAACAAGAAAATAATTTTGTCTTGTTCATATTATTTTTATTTTAGGTTTTGGTTAGAGGAACAATTATGAAAAATTTCAACGGAATCGGTCAAATACTTTTTTAAATATTGATTATTTAGGACGACTATGGACCCCATGTTATATTGTGAAATTGGTTTGCCTGATCTCATAGTTGTGTATTTGCACTCTTAGTCCTTGAATTAAATTTAATTTTATTAGACTAAAAATAATCATCTCAAAAATTATTATACAAACTTTGCAAAGACAGGAGTTTCTGGTGTTTAAAAAGCCTCTCGAGTATCGAAATGATTCACAAGAACGCTATAAATACTATTCGCAAAGGTCACTTAAGTCAAATAAATAATATATTTTATTTTTACCAAGCACATAATTATCCTTTATACAAGTGAGGGTGTATCAAGCTGTAATAATATACTACTTTCAGAACGTCTGGTTTGCAATGGTTTGAAAGATTCCATCTTAAAAGAAAAATCCTGAAGAAAATTTGTTACACATACTTTATCAATGTGAATGGACCAATTCAAACCACTATCTATACTGTATACAACCATTGATTTTTAAAACCTTCCCCCCATGGATGTGGCATGCTATAAGGAAGTATGGCACACGGTTTTGAGGGTGTGTGAGAAGTTTGATCTGCTATCCCACTAAGTCACTGGTGGAGTTTTAACTGTTGGATTTCTATTGGGCGGACTCCATACAATAGAAGTCTAAAATCTAAACTCGCAGAAGTGCTGTAGTAGTCTGCAATGACACAGAACAAATCTACTACTATCACGGAATCGTGCGCCGTCCCATGGTGTAATGCGCCGTCCTTCCCTAGAGGCGAGCCACGTCCATGGGTGAAATGAAAATCAACGATACAACTTAAGAAACTTCGTGCATTTAACTTGTTCCATGACATTATGACCGATATTATGGACTGTGTTTAACTTTTTTGCTTACAAAGGAGTCCAGGAAAAATACTTGCAAGCCTCTTGTTAAACAGAGTGTACCGAAAACTGCAGGTCACTGATTCGAATCTCGGGATTTCGGCATGTGAATGTTATATGAGAACATCGTTGGAAAGCTTCTATAATTTCAAAAATGTCTTTGAAAACATTAGCGAGAAATGTTTAACTGTTTCAAAATGGTGGTTATAAACATGTTTTATGGAACACTCTGTATTTATCTTATAAATGCATCAAACAACATCCAAATAAGAACAATTGGTTCAAAACCACCGAAGCTTTTCAGTGATAAGTGCATAGTTTCAATAGTTTACTCACCCACAAAATCTTGAAATATAAAATTTTCAATAGGGCTCCTGAAAATGTTATTGTGAAGGCATTTTTTTATAAGCTTAGTTGAACAAATCAAGCCTAGTTCGATAGACATTATAATTATGAACAAATTGATTTTAAAGGTACTTGATATTTTTTATAAACTATCGTTAAACGACTACTATATTTTTATTTCATATGCTTCCACGGTGATATAATTCTCAGTTCTCAGTTTCCAGTTCAGTATTGCGTAGGGAATACGAGAATAGAAGCCTATAGGGCAAGTAGTAGCTTATTAACTATAACTTGAGATCCAAAAATAATAGAACACGATTCTAAAATAACGCTTTCGTCTTTAGAATGTCATAAAAATTTGCTAAATGTACCTTCCCATGTAAAGTTTTTGGTAGTAGCCTTTTTAAATTTTCCTTTTTCAAGGTTTATGGGGGTGAGTTAATTATTTAAAACGTGCACTTGGGACGTATTCCTGGAAAGCCAAAATTAATTTGAATCACTACCATTGGAATTATGTTTGATGCCTTTTGCCAGCTTCACGAAATCGCGCACAAGGTATTGATAGATTGTTATAAACTATTTTGTCGATTGAGTTGGTATATGCTGCTGAAAAGGTTTTGTGCAGAGTTCTTACAAACTTACATTCTTCCTATTAGATTGATACAAACAAGATTTGGACTCTAAATTGAATTAGTCTTGCCACTAGAAAACTGATTTTTAAAGCAAAAATTGGTGTTTTAAAGTGTTTATAATCCTGAAAGTATTTTCTAGCTTGGTATTTGATTCACTAAATTAACCTCGTCCTCTTGAATACTGTCTTAGTTGGCCAACTTTGCCACCCCTAGACACGTGGTGCCTAGTGGAAAATCTGTGACTTTGGAAAGAATTTTTTCTGGATTTCTCATGTCAATTTTTTGAGTGGATCAAGTTTTTTCTACTTTATTACTCTGTCTGGAACAGCTTATCGTGGTTACCAGTACAATCGCTTTAGAATTATTATGGAATCGTATATACACGTACGAGTACTTGTACTAAGTGACGTGGGGTAGAACCAACACGTGGGGTTTTATAAAAAAAGCTACAAACAATTATTGTTATATTCTTATTGTTGTTTATGTTTTTCTGTTTATGAGCTAAAAACCAAGAAGAACAACTTTATATCAGAACTTTTGATCCTAATTAAAGTACGAAGCAGGTCAAACGACCGTATAAACCACTAATATACAGGAAAAATCAAGGTTAAAATTGGTGTTTTTGTTGTAGCTCTTAAACGAATAAAGATACAAAAATATGTTTAATACCAAACATGTTCCTATTACAATTATGTGTTCCATGATACGCAGCATGCTATACCTTGCTATTCAATGGCTTTGACTTATTCGTGATAAAAGCAATTTCAATGTTTACATCGAATCGAGGTTAGAAATATTTTTAAAAAATGGCTTCACGACATACCGTTGAAAAGCTTGTTAAATTCTGAGAAGCAATACGTAAACGCCATATTTTTAATCTAATCGATAATTTGGCTACAGGGCGACACGTAAAAGCTTACGTGGTTTACGTTTATAGAGTTTTTTTAACGGGGCAACATACATAAAATTATGAGATGTTTTTTATACATAAAAACAAATGTTCGTTAAAATTTTGAGAATTGTTTTCTTTTTTAAACTATGTACAATATGACCCACCTTTTATTAAAAAATCTCGAGTTTAAACCCCGTGAGTTTCAGTATCAACACACCCTGCACACTGAGAATCTTAAAAATATTTTTCCTGAAGTCTCCGTACAATTTTCAGAAAGTAAAGTTCGTTTCATCGTTTCTAGCTCTAATAGTAGTCATGTAATCCGTTTGGACACTTTATCGTAGCTACCTGGTATTCATGTGTACATAAGTGTGAAAAGAAATCTCAAAACGTCTTCTGGGGGTCACGACCTGTGCTCATTTCTTGGTCCCAGGCTGGGTCTTACCATGCTGGTGGCATAAATATCTTATTTTTCTCGATAAAAATATAAATATTTGTTAAAAAACAACTAAGTTGTAAGAATCTTAAAAGAAAACTTGTCAATTACCGTGTTTATAGCTATGGTTTTCGATGTAACTCAATAGTTGTTTCTCAAGGTATCGTTAATACTTTGGTATCAATTTGTTAAAGATTTACTTTACAGGTTGTTTTCTTAACTTTTCTACTATTCACCATTCTACAAAAGAATCTAAAAATGCAACCATCATTTAAAAACGTGATTATCAAGCTGGTAATTGCTTGGTAAAAAGAGTTTCCCTCAACATGAATTCCTTGGGTTTATTTTTACTCATAAAACAATATCCCAAAGTTTGTAATCCAATTTCATTAACCCCTTGGAAAATGATATTTTACTCCCGATTGGAGCAAATAATAATCACCGAAACAAACTTTAAACAGCTGTTTTGAACATACAATGGTATTGTTTTGATTATTTTTGACTACTAATAAAGAAAAAAGATCATTTACTTCAGGCACAATAGTTTGTTTTTTTTAATAAGTTTGTTGTGTTTAATCTAGAACTGATTTGGTAAGCCATGATTAACAGCTGTATCTTCCTAATTAAGCCAGACACTATTGGGGTGAAAAACCTTGCTTACTTTTAAGTTTAATCGTTATGAAAACTAAAATGTATTTCCCAATATTATTTTTTATTGTATCCAACCATAAGTATAGTAATTCATCACCCGTTCTAAGAGTGTATTTGATCTTCGATCATCCGACATTCAAAAATACTCGTATAAATAAAAAGCTTCACTTTAGGACCTAAATTGATAAAATATTCAATAAAGAATAATTAAAGAAAAAATCAAATTCAGTAGTACTGTAATAGAATAAAACTACAATACAATGGATTAAAATACATTCACAGAATAATTTCCGGGATTATCCAAGAATGGAATTGGGAAGTACGAGTATATCGCAACAGCAACAAGTGCCGAGTTTACAATATTGAAGACAAGTATTCATTTGCCAACTAACTTAAGACGAAAATAAAACAACAAACCTCAAGAGTACGGTGTTAGGAGGCGGATTTATGAAGTAAACCTTGGAGCACAAAACATAACTAGCCTAAACTAATCACTGTACAATGTTCACGCGCGCACAGAGCAAGAAGCACACACCACTGTGAACCCGTCACACCACGACCACCGCCAAACTCACACTGCGACTGGAATGTTCCACCGCCGGGTTGCTAGGCAACCTGCGCAGCCTGCGCCCAGTGAAAGGAGAACCAATCACAGCCAATGACTTGTGGCGCGGCCTTGCGACGCGAAAGTGAGTTGTGCGCACTATGACGTCATTCCAGAAAAGCGTAGGAGGTAGGTCCTTTTAACCTTTTTGTTTTGAGTGGAAACTGAGGAAGAGCCTTTGAATTTGTTGATTTTTCACAAACTACCATATTATCTACTACATATATATATATCAACTATAATATCTACTATATTGATTATTAGTGTACAAAATTTATATGATTTGTATTTAAATTACTCAGTATTAAGATTGTCCCTGGTACCTTCATTTCTTCTTGCCGGTGTGCCTCCGCCCCCCTCAGATCAGAGAGGTACAGATATATCTTTAGCTATATAAAACACAACCTTGTTGTGGAGAATTCACCCGAAAATCAACTTGTCTGCTTTAACAACTAAAATTCAAAAGTGCACAGTACCTGTCGGCCATTTTGTTTTGTGTATCATAAGAACAATGTAAAAACAAACATTTTCTTAAAAGACACCTCACACCCACAATTTTCATTAGATCTTTTTTAAATAAGTTTTTTTAGAAATAACAATGTACAGCAGTGGCTCCACTGATCAATTTTGTGAAAACTTTATTAGTTTACTAGTGAAAACAGGAAATTCAAATACAAAGTCTTCAATTTTTGGATTTATGCCACGGTTTTATAAATGCAAAAATAGAAATTTGGCTCCGCGAAGTCATTAAAACAGTCAATTCACTTTAAAACAAAGTTTATTTCATAAAAATCCGATAAAATATTTGGGCGTTTTTACATTGCTCTTATGGGACGAAATTCAAGGTCACGATGACTACTGCGCACCCTTAAGGTATAGTTAGTTATTACTTGAAAAGCTCGGACAAACATGTATTCAGGGGTTATATCAACACGAGGTGCCTTTTATTCGACTAAGCATGCCGAAAAACTTACACAACGACAGTCAAACCCATTAGATATGGGCGTTTTGCGTATCTTCTCCTTTGTTGCTAACTGTACGTCCGTCTACTGTAGACGATTCAGGATTAATTGTATTAAACTCAATAACAATTCGACATGTCTTTTACAGGTCGCCTATAAACTTTTTGCCACAAACCCCATTGCTATATGTATAACAATCTAACTTGTGGATATAACATAATCAGATTAGATTGTTAATTACTCCATAATTAATAATATTATGAACTGAAAGTCTAGGTACGTTTTGTAAGTAAATTACCTATACGTGGCTAGAAGAAATTATTTGATCTACTTCAGTATAGTCTTTGCAGCAGATCGAAGTTGAGCGTTCTTAAAAGTGCACGAAAACGTGTAGCTTTTCGCCTCTCTAACATTTACAAATCTGCTGATAACAAACAAATCCATTTATCAATCCAACGCACAATTAAACAAAGAAGACAGCAATGTAGAATTTAAAATTGTATCTTTTAATTTGCGTTGTCAGCAGTGTTTTGAATCCGACCAACTGTAGATCTAATCAAAATCCAATAGCCATTTCAGCAAAAATTAGTGATACTTACAAATTGGTGGCTTTTTACATACTACTCCACGCTAGAACACATTACTTAGACTGTCGACCTTTATCTGTCTAGTGTAAATTTTGTTTTTTGCAGCGTCTCCATAGATAGAATGCCAGAGCTAATCTCTATCTATGGGTTGGCAGGTAGCATCGCGCCGAACCAGGAACTGAATGGAACATTCCAGATGACAGCAGGAAAACAGGGGTAAACGTGTCAGTGAGATAAAATAGGTTCGCTACCCTTAACATTCCTGTTCAACATTGACGTCAGAGGCGAATGCGTGGGAAGAGTGTGGGAGTTGGTATCGAACTAGTCTACTGCGCATGTCCTCTGTGTACACCGTCATTCACAACCCCCACTCCTCACGATGTGCAAGGTTAGGGTTCACTACAGTACCTTTCATAAAGAGCTATTACGTCATCACTAGTTATGATCACCCACATTGTCAACAGATTATTGAAATGTTCGTACTTGGGTACGTTTACATATGAGCAATCAAATATACATGATCTATTTTCAACGTTTAGGTGCTTTGTTGTATTTTTAGTTATATGTTTGCCTGGTCTCCCGCTTGCCGGGCGGTTATGCTGACCACTACACCATCCGGCCCAACTATTTATGCCTTCAAATTTAGAGAAGTACTTAAATCTGAATGTTTATCCGATACATGTGACTGTCAAATAGTGACTTTAAATAAACTACATACATGTATAAATACATGCCCGTTTAGGTGTAGGTGCGGCAGTGTCACCACTCACCAGTTGCTGAGGTGTCAGCTGTTTGCCTGTACGGTGCACGGTTGATCAAGCCCGTGGTGTGCAAGGACACATACGACAGCGTCACGCTAGGACCGACAGGCGAGAAATATTGGTAACCACCAGAACGTAGGTAACGGGACTGACGTGATATGATTTTTGGACAAGCCTCCCACCAAACCAACCACCAACAACTTGCAATAAGGATTGTGCGATGTAGCCTTTCACCCCAGTATGATCTATTGAGTAACTTATAAAGGTTGAGCGCTTCATTTTAAACGTAAGGGCTCTCGGGCTTGTAGGCCTATTAGGGAGAACAATAAAGTACACACTGCAAAGGTAGGATTTCGCCTTGATGAATGCAATAACAAATGCATCACCTGCGCGGCTGCACCAAATGTTTGGTCCTCACTCCTCACAGTACTTTCCTCAGTCTTCTTAGTTTGTAGAAGTACTTTTCTTAGTTCTTAGGAACTTGTTCTTAGTTTGTGTTCCAAGACCCTGCCTTGGTCTTTTTTGACCTAAAGTACATATCTATTATACTACAAATTCTCCAATTTCAAACTTAAATTCTTTATTTGGATGATTTACATACAGAAGTGTTTTGTCAGTCCTAAACAATTGGGCACAACTTGTTAGTGTGGGCTATAAAAATAAGGGTTTACCAGTGATTATATAAAGGTACAAATAGACTAAAACATTACCCAGCAAAACAGAATTTTCATAGTTTGGCTTTTTATTTGACTTAAATGTGTACATTTGTCCCAGAATCGTTTTGGTCGAAGGTAGGTACTAAAGAGAATATTCGACTACATACTATAGAAACTCTCGCTGAACACTGATCAGCCAGCTGCCAGCTGCAAGGGTTGAATGGGCTGCGACATCCCACACGTATATTGATCGCACAGGCCAGATCGCTCTGACGTCACTACACTACCACAACACCCACGACTCACTTACACTTGTACACGACGTTCTGCAATCCGGAAGTACTACGTCATTGCGTCACCAGTGCGACCAACAACTGTTAAGTACTGTACAAACAAACAATCAAATATAAATGTTCTTTATTGACGCACCAGCCGTATGTCCGTGAATATATACAGGGTGAGTTTTAAATGCCGCCCATCTTAACTTTTGAAAAAGGAACAATTTTGAATTGCCGTTTTTGGAAAAGTTTTTATAGGATCCTAAAGTTTGTTTTGACGTACTTTGCGTTACTCGTCCCCACCCAAAAACCTGGAGGGGCCAACTTTTTAAAATACAATCCCCCTTTGGCACCTCAAAAGACAGGAAATTCTTAATACAAACTCAACTACGCAAAAACATTTTATCTTGACTCGTTTGTAATACCCATTTAAAGATTACAAGAAATCAGGTTTAAAATGCCACAATTCACATACATTTGTTTTGACAAACCTTTCTTAAAAATACTCTATGGGATTAAACCCCTTTTTGTTAAATTTTTGATTCAGTAAAAACATTATTAGTCCACTGTCAGTCTTTAGTTTTGCCCTGTACTTTGATGGTGATTTTACCATACTTATTTGTTTTACTTTGTTTCTTGCTTTTTCTTTTTTTCGTTTTAGTCACACAATGATTTTTGTAAATGGCAATAAATGTTATTATTATTATATGAAGGTCCTCTCTATGTTATATAGAGTTGTGATGTTTCCTCAAAGAGTTTTAAAGAGGAATTTGTTATTAAAAACATGTACAATATAAAGACAAATTCACTTAATAATTTAAATATCATCTTCCAGAAAGCTTTTGACGTTGTACAGTAGATTTTTGTGCTAATAAGGTTTTGAATATACGTTTGAGTTGTATTATGTTGTCTTGTGAAACCCACAGGCGTATTTTCTTTCCGTTCTTTCTATACTCTTTTCTATACATTTTCTATACTCGTACACTGGTTCAGACAGCCTCGCTCCATGCATACGGGGTTGGTAGCATCAGTCTCACTCGTGGTGGATCATTCTTCAAATGTGTGATGGGCTTCCTATGAAAGCTGGTAGATAATTATTATAAAGTATGATTTTTATATGCCCCCCTACTTTAACTTTTGAAAAAGGAAAGATTTTTGAAATTCTTTCGAAGTGTATGGGGAATAATATAGAACTTCAATAATACATATATCTCTAAGAAAAAATCATGGATATATATAGCTTTTGTTCTAAACCCTGTGTTCTGTTTTAGAAGAGCTTGTCTATAGCTAAAGCTGTGTGAAGTGACAGGTGGGCTGGGACCGAGCGAGAGCAGTGTGTCGCTTGGGATAGCCAAAGTATTGCCAGTGAATTCAATTGTCTCATCCGGAACACAACACAATCATTCAATTGCTCACATGTTGCTTCCTCTTTCATACCACACAACAACATAACAACCACACAATACCACACTATAGTCTCTACATCACCCGACAATCTCCAATACTGTACTGTACCACACTTTACTTCAATTTAACTACCTTCCATCCATAAAATTCTTACACAGGCATGCCTTATCGGCACAAAGCGACAGCAACAAAAAAACCCGATGGAGTCTGGCCAACCAAATATCAATGTCGTCCTTGGGCGTACAAATATTACATGCTTTCTATAGGGTAGTAGCTACAAACTTTCGGGGCTTTTTGTTAAGTGTTTGAAAAGCTACTTTTATGTGATAAATTTCGCTTTGTGTCCAATATTTTACATTATATCAAAATATTATCTAGAGCAGATCGGGACTACATTTTTGATATTCCATTTTAAAATGGAGTTTGCAAAGATCTAAAAATAACTTGCTGTCACGTTTTTTGACAGAAATTGTTCTTGAAATGACAAATGAAATTAGGAAAATTCTGCTTTTAATCCACCTTAAAGATTGTATTGACCTTTCAGTTAAAAGTTTTGAACTCTCACTAGCACTATATATATTACGCGGCAGCGTTTTTAACTACACCAATGTAGCCTACACAATTTTGCTTAGTGACTAATTTTATGGCCGGGGAAAACTAAAACCTCATTTAAATCTTTTTCAAATACTAAATTGTACACTATCATAATACACATTTATATTAATTTTTATCATAGTTTGTATTTACATCGGTACAGTTACAGCTGTGATTTTCCGTGTTTTCCCTTCAGCTCAGCCATTTCATGGTGTTAACTAGCTGGAACTCGCAAATAAACTCAAAAGTACGGTAGTTTAGTAAATGAACGTGGTTATGCAATTGTAGACAATGGTGCAACAGTGAGTGCAGCGAGCCGGTGTATCCACTTATACCCAGTAGACTACTGCCGCTATGCCATAACTCTTCGTGTCAATATTCATCATGTTTACCTACATTTTACCTTTACTTAACCAGTTCTACAAGTCATGTTGTAATTTTACATTTCATATCCGAGCGGCAATTATGGATTTATTTTTTGTTCGATCGTCACTTTCTCTCTACCCTAAATACTCGTACTAGTATATAATTATTTCTTAACATGTTACATTGTTTGTTTGAATGGCTTTTTCCTCTACTCACTCTCAATTGACCTAACTGTCGATCTTCCATTACAAAATTACCGCGTTTCGAAATGTTGTTCTCCTCAAAACGTATACTGCGAAATAAAGTACCAAGGATGTTAGAAAAGCTTGCACAAGTCTCAAACACCAGTTGTACTGAATTACTGTATTCTGGGATCTTTCTAAGAAACCCAATCTGTGCTAAACTGGGCTCTTGACGAATTGTAGAATCAATACATTTACTGAACCATTCTCATTCAGCCTGTTATGCTATATTTATTGCAAGAGCTCGTAATAGAAGAGAAGAAGGGTCCGGCCTCTCATTCGTGGCGACGAACTTAGAAGATTCGAAAAAAGCTTTAGTCTACACTAGCCTTTTCCAGAGGTTTTGAAAAAGCATCACTTACACCACAGAACTGTTATTATCTGTTATTGCATTCAGTGTTCTGTGTTTCTGAATGCTAGTTGCCCGGATCTGTGACTTATGGCATTTGCAAGCGGCATTACAAGGACGAGATCCGACCGGACCACTCAATACCTCAACCACTCGACAGTTTATTCGTCGCGCCATAATCTACTCGTACAATCAACTCAGTATATAATGCCCACCCGAACCGGATCTAGACTGCACAATAAAAAGATCAGTGGTGGCTATGGGAGTAGGTTCAGTTTGTGAACATCTCTGCCAGTCCCATTAGGTAACAAGAACAGAACTATACACTCCGTAAAGTAAAAGTTCCTTCGGCCATTTTGACCCAACAGATGGTTCGATCCTTTCATCTTCCACAAAGCACCAATGATGATACAGAAAACAATACTGCAGTGTCTTACTTTGAGTATATATTTATTTTGTGTTACTCATTTACACTAAATAATAAGGTGGTCGCCCATAGTTAAAAAATAGAAATCATAAATAATTAGTAAAACAGCAGCAGATGTATCGAACTAGCCTATGTTACGAGAAAACATACTGTTTTGAATGTTTAGGCCTCGCACAACCTTGTCGAGGTAGTCCTCCAAAGGTTACGGGATGTTCACTATGCAAATTAGGGAAATTAGTGAAACTACAGACTGCAATGCAATGCTCTGAGAATGGCTTTTGTCACGCGTTTGTTTTGTTTGTCGCGTTGAAAACCACAAGTAAAGCCAAAATTATACAAATGACCGGAAACCACTTCCTGTGAGGTGGTCATCACAGTACAAGGTCGCCGATGACATAGATAACACAAAACAGTTAATGAACAACATCGGGTTTGTTGTGTTGATTACGGCTTCTATGGTAGACTATTTGGTACAATTAATTTGTTTCAGCTTATTGTTTTTTACTCGCCTAACAGCTAACTAGGATAACATTGAAATTCCCTGGCCTGTACAACTTCAGCAGTATAAAGTGACAAGAATTTCAACCTTTTCCTCAATGTTTGCGGACAGAGTTAGGAAATAAAACTCTTTTAACTAAATTAATTTAGAGTAAGGAAGTAAAACTCTACTATACATAGTGACCTTTATATTCAATTGTTTATGGTCTAGCTAAAATTTGGTAGGTAAATCAAAACTTTGAAAATAACCACCATTTTGAAGAGAACTTTCCGATCTAGCTGGTTAATGAACTTAACCTAGAAATTTGAAAATGAGTATTTGTACAAAACTTCGTAAAAATCGTACCAAAAATGCGACATTTAGAGTTGTCACATATATACGAAACGTCGTAAAAAGACTACTGCCCGGTTTGCAGTTTTTTGTAGCAATATATATCCATTATATGGCGTCCTTCCTTTTTTAGTTTTCTACGATTTTAATTATCGTACATTAAGGTCATTTTTGTGTTTTCAGGGTATGAATAAGGTTGTGCCATATGGCCTTACCATGTTACTTCGACTAGGTTAGGCGTTTACTATATATTTAGTGTACATAAAGTTAGCTACTTTTAAGTTTTAATTTGAGTAAACTAACTTTATTTTAATACAAGAAATTTCAGTTTTAGCGAGCTACATTTTGAAATTAGTTTGCTCAACACTGCTGATGTTAACCTCTAATACATTAAAGTTCATAGAACCACGCGTGCCGACTCTTTGTGAACTGTGGTATTTTCTGAAAGCGCTTCGCAAGTTACGATCACATCATAACTCTGTCATCATCTGATCACGGGGCTCGTGTGTATTACTCCCGACCCTTTTTTATACCTGAACAAAGTTATTTTTGCTTTAAAAATAATTAACTAATATGTCTGTACGTAGAATTGAACGGAGAAAATTTTGATGTGATTGCCATAATTCTACGTACACTGAGCTGCGTACAGCACCCGCTCAAACTCGAGTATATTGCTTTTTGAATCCGATAGTAACTGTAAGTAGGCTACTATGAAAACATTAGCGTGAAGTGTCCCAAGAAAATGCATGTTAGTTACCAGATAAAATTTCTTTAAAATTATTGACCCTCCAAACGTTAGAACAATTTACAGTCCTAATGACATAATTAGGTCAAAGGCTTCAATTTTGACTATGATAATTCTCTATTTGCGTTCACCTGAACAATCAGCTATAATTTGATCTGAGCATACTTATATTGCAATACTGTAGGTTTACATATGTTTCTTAGAAGATAATGTCTACTTTGTTTACGGTTGGAACCTGAAGAATGATTTGGCGGGATTACTAGCGTGGAACCACTTTGATCCTTAAACAGCTCTGGAGATCTTATAAATCTGTATAATAAATTTATCATCTATAGGTGAATACAATTTTTAAAGATATACCTATCAAATTTTTCTAACCGGTACAGTAAATTCCACATTCAGCTTTCGCTGTTTTATCTCTCTTGTCATATAAGTACACTACTACTTTACAAGTAGCCATAAGTTTAGATTATAATATATACAAATTTGCTGAACCCAAAAGTAAACTTGTCTAACGCTCAAAGAATAGAATATTTGTATTGGCTGGCGCTGAGTGATTGTGTAGGCTACTACTGGTGGTGTTGGTGACTCTGACTCAAGGACGTCTGCACAGACGTGAATGTTGAGCAACTCAGCCAGCGTTGTTCAGTGTTCAGTGAACACCACCGCAACATGCCGTGCATTTCCCTGCCTTCCGTCTTTGCCCAACTGGAATGTCAATTGCTTTCTAGTTTTCCAAGGACAAAACAATTCAACACGAAGGAGCTAAAAAGTGGGTTCGCGACAGGCACATGAGTGGTTACAAAATATTTCCACCATCATGGAAACGCGGTTGGTAACACATTGTCACATTGAGAAACATACAGCTGCCGAAAACTCAACTTAGTTTTATCAATATGTCTGTGGACATTCAAGAACAACGACAGTGCTATAGATTTGTAAAAGGATTTAAAGTCGAGTTTTAGAAGCCAAATCCTAAAATAATACGACTTTGCTTCCGTGACAACTAAAAATCCTACCGTTCGAAATAAAACAATAGTATATTTGTGGATCTATAGTTAAACCATCATTGTTCACAGGTGATTTCAGAGTGTTCAGCACACGTCGAATATTTCGTTTGATGCCCCATAAGAACAATACTAATAAAGTATTTTCTTGAACTACCTTACAATTATTTTCATCATACCTTTTTGAAGCGAGTTTTATTTGAAATATAGTTATGATAACAATGTACTGCAGTGATTCCGCTGACTCATTTTGAAAATACTATTAGTTTAATAATAAAACAAGATACAATTGAAACAAACTGCACATATCCCGATAATATATTTGTAGAGTTAATTTATCAGAATATGTGCAGTTTGTTTTAAAATAATGTCCAATAAGACTATTATAATCTTCTTAAATCATGGATTACAACAAGAAACTGAAACGCGATGTATCTTCAAAATTTGGACGTATGCAACGGATTCAAGAATAAGAAAATGGGCATTCGGCCAAAAAGTTACTAACAGATTTAAATTGTAGGAGTGAGATGTCCCAGGAAAAATTCCGTTTAAAGATTGTTCTTATGGGGCGAAATTTCAGGTCACAGCCACTACTGCGGACAGACGAAGTGCACAATGCGCCTTTTACGGTTGTAAGTACGACTTGGCTTGGGGTTTACAACAGTTTCAACGGTGTTCATAACGTGTGGTTAGGCAGAAGATCCTTTCCCGAGAGAGTGAGACAAGACAACTTTCGTACGTTACACAAGAGACGTCAGTTGCAACTTCCTTCACCGCGACCCGTCATCAGACCCCAGTCTCGCCGCTTGCCGCTTGCGCCATCCCGCGTACCGGTGGGATAAGCCTATCAGTTTCGACACCACTAGTATTTGACCCAATAGTCAAGGAATCCGTGGATTTATTTAGGTGCATTTTATTTATTAAATGTGATTGGGAGCAATCTATATAAATAAAATTAGACTTTGTCTGTACATTGCAAAGAATCCATCGGTTTTGGTTATTTGGAATATATACTTTGCATAGACCAAAACTGGCGTCAAAAAATTCCTGTCTGTCTGTGTGTCTGTAACGTTTTTAAGGCATCTTGGACCGCTTATAACTCAGAATCGACTGAAACTATGGCGGTGAAACTTTGTTTAAGGTCTAAGACCACTACACCACTACAAAGTGTGTCTTTACCTATGTTTTGTATCAATACAACATCCACAAAAGAAATAGCAAGGGACCAAAGTGGGCTCTGAACACGTTTTTTAGGCGTTTGGACCGCTTATAAGTCAAAATTGGCTAAAACTATGGCGGTGAAACTTTGTTTAAGGGTTAAGCTCATCACGCAGTGTGTCTTTAGTTATATTTCATATCCATACAACATCCACAAAATAAGTGGCAGGGGACAAAAATGGAATCTGAAAAATGTTTTAGGCATTTTGGTCTGCTTATAAGTCAAAATCAGCTGAAACTATGGCAATGAAACTTTGTTTGAGGGTTAAGCTTATCACGCAGTGTGTCTTTAGCTACATTTTATGTCCATATAACATCCTCAAAATAAATTGCAAAAACCAAAGCGGCTCTAATAACGGCCGGAACGGTGGATAATATGACTCTTACAAGGTAGCCACAATTAAAGGGAAGACAGAACTAAAGGGTTTTCAGGATGTATAGGAAACTATTTTTTTTTAACTTTAAATTTGCAATTTTCTTGAAACATACACACAGCTACGTTAATAAAGCCCCGAGGCGAAGCGCGGGTACTCTCAGCTAGTAATACTCAAATGAATAAAACTGAAGACATCCAAGCAGGACTTCTTGATCGATGCACCACCTCAGTCCTCACCTACTGACTTTTGGCTGCATTTTTCCATCAACTGCCAACTGCTTGAAGATGCCTTAGGTCTTTAGGTTATTGATAGTCTATTAGTTTTTAGAAAGAAGTAACTTGCATTAGAATATTCAAACTCTACTGTTAAGAAGTTATCAATTACAAGGAAAGGCACTTTTATAGCACGTAAAAGACTTCATTTCAATGTCCTATCCGCTGGATCCCAAAACTAGAACTTCCCTATTTTGTAGTTTCATGTATGATGACGGGTTAGTTTCTTTTTTATTTGTTGTAGAATATAGAAGTGTCAATTTTACCGGATGATGAAACATCATATATATACTTTTCGATTAAATCCACTTTTGACGCAATGTGTAGGCTAAATGTATAATACGCTGAATTTCAATCAAAATGTTTTGATTTTAAATTTTAGAATTGGGAACTTACTTATATACAAACGCGGGATGGGGAAAGTAACTAGTAACATACAGCTGGGTAGATATTCCATGAGAAAAGCATTGTTTGACGTTTGATATAAGTTACATCAGTTTGTATCCCATGCGCCTCTGGTCCTCAGCTGCGTAGCAAAGCTGCGTTGTTAGATGATGCAAAAGGAATGACAGATGTGGTGATCTATAAATGGCTGCAATTTATGCGTCCAAGGCGCACGCGGATAGGAACAACATTAACAATTACGTAAAGGGTGTTACGCAACTCAAACATTGCTTCTAAAGTTCAAGGTGAGTTAGCTGAGTTCTCAGTCAAGATCACAAGACACTTAGCCAGGCCAGGATAAAGACAATTACCGCGACGCCATCTCCGGGCTCGCCAGCAGTCCGAATAAACAGACCCTCAGAGTTCAAAGTTACTTTAAATTACAGTGATTCCGGCAATTTAAACTGTCATAGAGTGACAAAAAAGTATTTGAGTTGAAAGACTGCGATAGCCGATGCACTTTGTCTTGGCGTGTTCGAGAAGGGCGTGTCAAGGACGGTGGAAATATACGGTTAATTCTATTGTAAGGTCTGCGAGAACAAGGTGCAATTACGTTTCGTAATTTGAAGTGCTGAGGCTGAGTTGAAGTGATCTCTTTGTCTGCTTGAGGCGAGTTGTGTTAACTGTTCACTATTTAGCTGCATGATGCAAGCCTGAAACTGGTTATCCGAGTCACGTTGGGATTCAGTTTTCACAATAACAAGTCAATTAACAGTTCAAATTTGCGTGCGTGTAAGCTGCTAGACAAAAACGTATGACAACAAGAAGTTATGGGAACGTGTAAACTAATTTGTAACCAACTTCCTACGCAATTAGGGTAAGGTGTGTTAGGGTTACACAATTCGGCCTATGTCTTCAATTGAGAACTGTCCTAAAATGTATCAATCAATAATGTGTGACAATAATGTACCAATCAATTTCGTCTTTGATGTATAAAACTGTATATACAATGTTTGTATAGTTTAAATTATATACTTAACTATATAATCGTACAAGTTATTATTGAACTAACGTTACGTGCTTTTTACTTTTTATTTTTAAATATGTTTTTGATTAAATTGAACTTTGTTTTGCATTAAAATGTACTAACCCAAGAGTTTCAAAGTAAAGTGAGTATAAACACGTGAACCAACCGCTGATAGACTATTGTTTTACTGTATTGCATTAAACTGCAATGTTTTAAAATATTATTCGTTGACTATTTTAACCTATAAAAATCATCACATGAGTTGCCAAGACACAAGGGAAGTTTACTGCAGTTATGTGCTTTTACAATAATTACTAATACTTGTTGAAAGAGGCAGTGTTCCCATTGTCTTGTGCAAACCTTTGCTCAGCTCCGTCGTGAGAAGTTCACTCGTACATGACTTTCTTACCCCAATGATTAAGTAGAAAAATGTTCCATACTTTTTAAAATGTATAGGAAATTAAATTTAAATCTTCCACAGTTATATGGTACTGTACATAAAAACTGCCAAATCGTTCGAAACATTAATTTTCCCGACGGCGTCTTTGCACCCTTAGGCCTTGCCTGTGTTGCTTACTTTATTTGTTGAAAGCTTCCACGAAAGCTCAAAATAGTTGGGTAAGCTAATTTAAACTATTGTTCAAAGATTATTATCGAAGCCGATACATGTTTTATAACTAAAATGGAATAACAAATTAAGAAGAACAGGTAGAAAGTTAATATTTGTCCATCAGTCTGACCTTCCTTGTCAACTGATGGAAGAGGTGGTGAGATCATTGCACAATTAATTGAAAACTATGAGAACCCCTGATACAGGTGGCTGAGATACTAATACTCTGATAGTATCTAGCTATTAGTATCTGAGAGTATACTAATAGGCTAATAGCATTGATGTTGAGGTTGCTTTTCGTCGACGTGGAATCAGGGCGACGACGGGCTGGGCTGCACCGAAGGTATAAACAAACCCAAGGGGAAAGTCAAAACTATGAGTATGTATGAGATTGAATGATAGGTATAGGCAAAGTCGTATTAGATCGCTGACATGCCATTCGTTAAATAGTCGGTATGAGTCTATAGTTACTCATTATAAAATCAAATCAAATCCCAGTGAATCAAGTCCCCACTTGCAGCCACCTGAAATGTCTTGTGACTGCTTCTATAGGCTCTAAATTAGATAAATTATGTAAGCAGTGTAACCGTCATATATGTTGCTGCATTCAAGGGAATGTATTTTCAGGCGAGTACATAAGCTCATAGCATTTGCATGAGTAAAGTTTAATATGCAGAAAAGAACAAAGCGTATAATAAATTCTGGACTAGCCCTTTAACTATTTTATACCTTTGTGTATTTAACCATAGAAAATGCCTCTACCGTGAACTGTATTGCTATTTTAGATGAATGATGACAAACCTTCCCAATGTTCGGTCAAGGTTGAAGCTCGAGGAGCAAAATGTTGAGTTATTTCGGGAAGGCCGAGTATCTTAGACAGAGACTGTCTGAGTGTGTTTCTATCTTCGTGGTGTAAGTCTGTATGTATGGTGTGTGTGTGCTTTACCAATGTTTGCCCTGGCCAGGAGAGAGTATGTGTGAATCATCACAATAGTTGGCAAGACGCCTACATACACACAGATACATACGCAAACCTACATTACCTCCCACTCTTCTCGTCATGTCAGCTGTACTTCTGCAGTGCACTTTTCAACAGTTACTTTTGTGTATGCTGTGATATTATTAAACTACAAATAATAACTTTTATCTAATATAGATGGTTTAAACATAGGAATATTAAACATCCACACACTTATTAGTAATATCCATTAAGTTATTAGTAGCTTTAACAACGTGAGTAGTTCTAGTATGGTGTACATAACTTACAATATTCCTGATGAAATATTACGTTGGCACAACAGAAGAAACACTCAACTTTACCTGGAACAAAAATATTCTAAGATCAGCATATTGAATCTAATAGTTGTATTCGTAAGACAAACACTAAATAAATATGGACCTAGTTCGTCTGCAGGATTGCATAACTCTTATTAAATTAGCAACCCTGATTATTGATGATAAGCATAATCAAGGAACCTTCAATATAGTTTAATGAGGCCAGAAAACGCCGCTTCTACCTTTGTCGCGAATTATGACAAAATTGGTTTTGTCATCAGAATTGCGGAAACATATACACGATGTACATGCAGTATTGTATTGTGTCACAGGAACTGTAGTACATCCATGCAGACCCGCACCTTGTCTATAGATCAATAAAGAATACAGTCATTGTGAACAATGAGGTGATTGAACTTTCAGTCACGTCACTGTCAATGTAGAGTGCGTTGTGCGTCACAACAACACCAGCAAGCTTGACAATGTCACGTAACACGTAACTACAACTAATTATAACTACTAAAAACTAATAAGAAACTTTTTATTTTCAAAGCAATTAAAGACTATCTAAAATTACTATTGAATAAGAGCCGTAGTCAGGAGGGAGTCATGTTGGAGATAATCAAAGGGCCCAGTCCCGGGCATTCGATGGACGTACCTGTGGAGGCCAGAGACCTTAACTCGTAGAGTCGTAAAAAATATTTAAAAATACGCTATAATTTCACAATAAAAGCTCGAATATAAAACGGGGTTTATTATTTAAAAATACTTAATTTTCCAAGGACCTATTTTAGAGCCGCATTATAGACTCAGTTGATCTACAGGGTCAGGTATTTTGGAAACGCCTTTATCTTTAATTAAAGTTAGCGCAACCGAACTCGGTACATTTATTAGAGGAAAAGTACTTTTAATGCATACTGACACTTTGCCCCAGTTTTCAAAATGGGGATTGGGGAGGCTTAGCCCATAATTTTTAGGAAAGCCCCATCGAGTGACACCTTGTTTTGAAGGTCTTAGAAAATATTGATGATTAGAATTAGAAGTCTTAACTCCAGAAAGAATGGCGTCGATTTTAAGTTACACAGAGTTTTAAGTCTCCCCCCCATTCTCTCATTTTGAAAACTGGTGCACATATCAATATGTATTAAAAGATACTTTTGATAATTTTAATAATATGTACAAGTTTGGTTAGGCTGAAAAAACTGCCTACAAAGTTATAAAGGAGTGTCCACACTTTCGAGTAATAAAAATCTGTGTAACTTAAAATGGACGCCATTTCTTTCTAGGTTAAGATAGAGACGTCTAGTTTTCAGAATTCATCAACCTTTTCTAAGACCTTCAAAATGAGGTGTCAATCGATGGGGCTTCCTTATGAAAATTATGGGGCTAACCCCAATCCCCCATTTTGAAAACTGGAGCAAAAGGTAAGTACGCATTAAAAGGTACTTTTGTTTCCTATACAAAATGTACCAATTTCGGTTGTGCTGAAAAAACTGGTTAAACAGTTTTAACGGCGTTTCCACACTTTTGCCTGATCCTGTATGATATTTGTGTGGTCACTGATAATTTTTGTTGTTGTCTAATATAAAATAAAAATACAGTTTAAAAAGTAAGGAGGTCAAACCAAGTAGGCGGACGACCTGAAATCATTACGATGATCCCACAAAGGCGTTACATTTGAGCAAACATACCAAAAGGCGTCATGTTTGAATCTAGTGATGCTTATACAGTTTAAGTGGAAAATATAATTGGGACATTAAACTCTGTTTTACCGATTACGTGTTATTTGACATCAGGCTTCTAACTTGACCCATAAAAAAAAACTATGAATAAAAAATTCATTATGTGTCAGGCCTATTATGGCGAAGTACGATTGGTCTATGGAAAGATAAAATTGTTGACGATATCATTATTAATTTGAATGCGCATATAACTATCCGAAAGAAAGAAATGATCAAGAAATAAAGTAACCCAAGAAGAAAGTGAGCACAATCGTTTATCAAACTAGGAAGTCATTTGGAAAGTTTAGAAACACCAAATCAAAAAATAAGGAAGATTTCTTAACTATACAAGTAGTTAGCTATCTCGACACAAGCTATCTAGTCAATATGGCACTGACTGTATGTGGGACAATGTACGTGGTTCAGGTATACAAATCCGTATAACAACTATGTTAGAAATGTGGTACTAAGAAATAGCTCTGAGGAGAATTAAAATTGGTAATATTGTCTAGTATATTCCACAAGTCACTATTCGGATTGAATATATCTTAGGCTGTCCTTGAAAGATTATTAAACAAAATTTACATAGAGGAACCATAAAATACAGTAATAATAGTGTTAGTGAAACTAGAGTGACAATAGGCCATTCAATGATAATTGGCATTAACATACATTAGACAAGAGTCTCAAGCTGGTTGTCACCACAGGTTGTCAGTGGCTCGGCCACTATCAGCTAGTAAGTAGGTTACACTACACCAGCCTTACTAGTAAACCAGTGACTAGAACAGATATAGTATTTATTGTCTGTTGTCTGTGTGTGTGTGGTCTGCAGGGTGGCTGGAAACTAACTTGTCTGTAGAGATATTTGTCATTTGATTGCTGATTTTTCGTTTTTAAAATGGGGGGCTATAAAATTGTATTTTAAAATAACGGTTTTAAAAACGAGGAAAAATAAGCAAAGCCAGAGAGGTACAGGTGACGACTGTATGTATGTTTAAACTGATGGAGCTCCTTCTTTTCTGTACCCTTGCTTTGTTAACTTCAGTACAAACTGCTTTTGGAGCAGAGAAAAATAATTTGAAACATCAAAAACCAATATTAAATACTTTTTATTGGACAATGTCTTTCTAAGGCAAAGCCTTTATCTTCAGATCCGCACAAGTATTACATAAAATCTGTAAACATTGCTTTTGGAATGCTTTTGAAACTCATCGATAGCTGGGAAGAGTTTAGTTGTTGGATTGCTACATCCACCGTGGCAATTATTATTTTTACGGAGTATGTAAAATGAATACGTTACGCCACTATCGTTCATGAGGTTTCACTATCACTTCCTAGTAAATACTTCTCGACTAGAAGAAAATAATAACCTGTTGTCAAGTTTGTCAACCTTTGAGAGAGATAAGAGCATCAGCGTGCTGATAAGATATACGGCACTCGAAATGTTAACAACAATTGTTTGGTACCAAGCTACGCTCGCTCGTAAATATCAACCATGGCCTTGAGTGATAAAACCCCTTTCATACTCTGTGTTGCGCAATTGCGCATTTCACAACGGGATGCATTTTCAAATTACCTAACGAACAAATCATGAAGTAACGTTTGCGTAGATACCGTTTTCGAAGTACAGTTGTCCCCCAATCTTCAAACTAAAACAATAAACGGTACCCGTCGCAATGGTATAGCAAGGGTCTCTTCTTTAGAAACAACGTATTAGGCCAGAAACGACTTTCTTTGTTATAGAGGTTCTGTGGAGACATAGGTTCACACGCCTTTAGGCTATGTGAAAGTAATTTAAAGGCGCTTGGAAACGTGTGTTGTTCAATAATTGTTTGATCACTACAGATAATTAATTAAATATTGTTTCAATTAGTTTTTTACGAACTTAGCAAGATTTGTAAGGTGCTTTTCAATGCGGAGTTGTATTACGTCTCAATTCGCTATTTTATGACATAGATTGTAGTTTAATGTTCTATTCAAAACTGACGTCAACCAATTATTTCGTGGTTTAGCCGTTTTCAAGTTCATAAATAAACTTGTAATGTCTAGTCAATCATGATATTTTTTAAAATAAAGCATAAATGTTATATCGAAAACGCTTAGAAACACTACTCGTATTTTACTAGTCCCAGTGAGACCCCTGTTACAGGTCGTCAGGAGATCACATCTCCAAGCAACCCCAAAGACATAAATATTTCTTTGCCGTTCCCGTGAATTTACGACCCCGGAGGATTCTGCTATGACGAAGAATTCTGAAACGCTAATTCATAGGCCGTCGCAGCATTTTAAATTCAAATATCAAGAATATGTATTTTCCTGACATTTTGTGAAATAAACAATATTAATTTTATCTTTTAGGGTCTCGACCTTAGTACTTAGTTTTCATAATTTTACCCTGCACTTACAAGTCTGTGTTCTTCCTGAACTAAATGACACGTTATCGCATTATATCTGAACTGAAGGTTGGCTACTGGGGCTAGCAAGTGGAAGTGAATGATGTGTGAATAGCTGGCTTGAGGCCAAGACTTGAGAATAGACCCAAGTGAAGCGCCAAGCAGTATTTGCGACAAGGTGCCGGCTCCGTGGCGGTCAACACACCTCGTGACTTTTCCACCACATCACAAACACACACACACACACGTTCAAAATATTGGATTTTCCATACAACGCGAAAGAGTGTTTTAAAGCTTAAAACACTCATGGGTCAAACAAGCCTTTTAATATGAAGCCTTACTTTGAAAGTCTTTAAATCGTATAGGTCGTTTGGAGAGTCAAAATTTGTAACACAAATGAGCTAGAGAGAGGTTGTTGTCTATGACGTAAAAGCTTTGTTCAGTGATGCATACGTATCAGTACAATAGATTAACCACTTTAGGTTAAATTAGGAAACGCAACAACAATTGATCGTTGCTAAGGTTAGTAGGTAACTATTAACTATAGATGGAACTATTAATATTCAGGGTGATTTTAAATATGGTAACAAACAATTCAGGAGTAGGTTTTTATACTAAAACAATAAAAGAATGAACATGGGCCCTAAAATGCTTAGTTTACCCGCAAGCCTCCAGTTTTTGTCACTAATTATTTATTATCTCCCACACCACCTATAGGATTTGGTGGTCAAACTTAGTATTAATTTGTATCTAAGTAAGACCATCAATGAACAAATTTACCAGCATGATCTAACTTACCATTTTAAAGTGGTGGCTAATGTACGAGTATAGTATTTTTAGGGAATGTTTGGTGTTACACCTTAATTAGCGAATAAACGGTGAGGTTTACAATAAAATGTGAAGAATAACGTTTCGCAACAAATTTTATTACCAATTTAATTTATTTTTAATTTGATTTTATTACCAATTACCAATTTAAAAAACTAAGCTTAAGACACTATGTACAAATAGCGCTCATTGTCTACATGTGATTTTAAATTATTTTGGAAAGAAATTTGTTTCTATACTTTGGTTTTTAGTGGCCGCAGTAGTCGTGTGTTCTGAATATCTTTACGAATTCACGTAAATTTTACATTCCTATACATCTCCAAATTTACCAAGAGGAAATAAACCATATAATGCGAAACGCACAGTTAAACCATGAGGAGTTGACGTTTTTATTTAATAACGCGTTCACATGACCGTTTCGAATCCGACTGACTACAGTTTAAAAAATCTAAAGTAGGCACTATAGTATGAGAACGAGACACGATATACTGTGTAAGTGCAGAGTGAGTTAGAGTGTGCCAGCATTTGCAGGATTGGTTATGTTAGGTGTTCACACTTAGTGCCGAGCACACTTAGTGGTTGCTGTGGGGGATTACGGAGAAGGATAATTAATTCTGTCTTACAGTAACAAGGCATTTGAGTGCAAAACATTTCCTGTTGTTTGTGGGAGCAGAGTCGGTAGGAGTTACTGAATTATAGCGAAGAGTGAAATTCATTTAAGAAGCTGTGTGTAGAAAGGGTCCATCAGGTAATATTACCTCATAACTCGTGTTGGCTGCTGGGCCAGGAGTCACCATAAATCGTGTGAGTCACTTGAACGTGGTACCTGCATCCTAACGTTATATACTTGCTGGATATTTCATTTTGCATAAAGTATTTCAGATTGTATCTATAATATTGTATATGACTGTTCTTGCAACTTTATGTGCCAGCAGACACGGGGATAACGGCTGCCTCCTGCAGGAGCGGCGGCCTGGCTGCAGGAAAGTGTGTCGAAGCGAATGAACTGCTAGCAAGGCCGTCCACTAGGGGTTCCGAGAGAAAGGAATGCTCCACAAGCGGTTACAAAACACATGACCTTATTTTTGTATTCAACTTACATACACGCCCAACACTTGCTCACTTGCTTCAACTTGAGAGTAACCTTCTGTCGGTGCAGCGAGCATGACTGCAATATAGATGCATTCAACACGGCTCCGTCACCGTCACAAGGTCCATTACACAACACAATCACGCTTTTTACTTGAGGCTTTCTCAATTATAACCGTAGCTAATGTCAGAACAGGTGGTGTTGTCCTACAGTTTACAAAACATGTTGACGGTCAATGGGGTGTGTCTGATAATGCACTATAAGCCTTAGTGCAATTTGATGTTGAAAGGTAGTGTATATCTATGAGAGAAAACTAATGGTACAGTATAAAACGTGATACTCGGTCGGACACGTGTTCTGTCTAAACTAATATTCTAAGCGAACTACTAACTTTTGTTAATTTCCCAAATTTTATAGATTTTGGTCAGAACAAAGAAGGTGGTGGAAGACAGACCGAAAAGATGATTTTAACTAAACAAAATATTAGTGAATTTCCTTTGGAAAAATGAGATATTCCTGCCGTCAGCATGGTAAGACCCATACTCGGGAACATGAAACGAGTTCCGATCCTGCCCTCCACAACACGTTTTGAGATGTGTTCAAACTTTATATACGTTTATGTATATGTGTGTGTACTCTCGTGACGTCCGTGGGGTGTAATATAATATTACAGAACAGGTACGTACAACAGGTACCTTAGCTTACTACTTCACTCTATATTGAGGGTAAAAAAGAAAACGATAACCCAGCAAGATTAATTTTATATCATTGATGGCGAGGTCAAAAGGAAATCATCTTGGGAGAGGTCATATAGAGGGTATCAAACAACAAATAAAAGTACAACTTATCAAGAAATACCAGTCTATATTATATTGCCTATCGGAATAATGTCTCAACAGTTTTAACAGCAAACCTCTAAGTAATTTGAATTCCGTATATACTGTATATTGTAGGCTAAGTCTGTGTTACAGCAAAGACTAACGGACTCTATATGACCAGTGAGGCTGGACAGGCTAGTGCTCAACCGGGAGGGAAAGGGGGAGGACGAGTGATGCACGAACTAGCAACATACTGCACGAACCTAATTTTTCAGTCAATACCTGCAACAGACTCCCCATATGCAGGAGTCGTCTGGGTAGAGTTCGTTTGTGGTTACAGGTTATTCGCATATTATAGAAAGAAGAGCTGAAGGGTAATTAAACAATTTTAAATCTAATAAACAAACTAATAGCCTTATACTGTTTAAAGTCGTGAGAAAGGTTAGATGTCTTTGCTCAGCAAATCTAACACATCGACACAAAACACTCAAGTTTTACAAGAAGTATCTTTGAAGTATGGAAAATGTACCTTCTGAGGCCACATACCGTGGAATAAGACCAACAGCTCAGGACAAAAACAAAATACGCAAAAGAAAACTTACTGTAAAAACATACACTATACCTACTTTACTACCTGAGTCGTGAGTGTAGAACGAGAAAAAAGCCCCTGCACTTATGCACCGTAACCGTGAGTAATTTCAACTACTGTAATCATAAGCTCAGGGCAAAAACATACCTACAGGCTAAATTGTAACATGTCGCCGTGAAGCCCTTGCTCGAAGGTTCGTGAAGGGCCCAAGTAAAGAGGGCTGGGTTGTGTCGTGCATCAAGGCCATCTCTAATCACCAGTCCGCTCCTTACGCGAACACTTTACCGTCTAAAATATTATTGTGTAGTGATTGGCTAGAATCGCGAATCAGCCTTGACCTGGAATGTGTAAAATCAAAGATAATAATTGAGTGTGCAACAAGTCTACCTCGGCGAGCCAATGTCAAGTGGGCTCAGTGAGTGTGAGTGTTGACTGCTGTGAATTCACATGTGCGCTTGTTCAGAACCTCTCTACCGTCTAGATGTGCCAGTCAGCTAAAGTCAGCTCTACAGCTGGCAGATGATTAACTACCTTTATCTCAGTACCGTAACTGAGGTTCTAGTAAAAGCCCCCAGTCAGTTGACAACGTGCGAACGGTCTTCCGTCTTGCACTAAGTCATATACCCTCACTGTGGGTAAAAACACAGCGCCTTTAAGGTGTCAAGAAACCTTATTGGATAACAATGGTATTAAGATATTTTATTTGCCTGTTTTCCATCTGTCCGATTAAAGAAATGTGATATATTTAGCGAAGTTAGGAGGCCTTATAGAACCGAATGGCGTTTTGACGGAATAGGGACTTTTAACATGTGAAACAATTAGTTAATGTACCAAAATGTGGAAAATTTTCTTTGGAAGCATAGAGACATTAGTGCTGCAGCATATACGAACCTCGTAAACACTAAAACCATTTTTTAGTTACAAAATAAAATAATTATTTTAACATTTCCAGATCTATGTTCCGATAAAAACGTTCTGATTTAAATGTTTGAATGAAAATATTTTTTAACGATAGTACAAGTTGTAGTGTGCATAACTATGTAGTCATTTTAAAGCTTCTATGTTTCCAAACAAACGCCTTTTAATTACATTAACTAGCTAAGTGTAACTAGCAATGTTTACTTCATGTTATAAGCGGGATCCAGAGTTGGACCCGCGGCCGCTCTATTCGACCGACTGCAGTTCGACTGTCCGAGCCCAACAGATCCGCCTTGTCTGATTTCCACGCAGGTTGATTTTGTAACTGTCTGACTTGACTGCGTCGTGTAAACCAGGCTAGAGGCGGATCTGTAGCAAGGACCGCAAGGTCGTGAATACGTCACAGGGCGTAAGTATCACATCTCATTCATCACAGTCAAGGTCTGTATCTGTGCATCGTGTAGACCAGGCGGATCTGTGTACCAGGACCGCAAGGACACAAGTGCGTCACTCATGTTATAGAGCCTCCTTTTACTTATCAGTTATCGTCAAATCACCACTTTCAAGGTATTCGCTCTGCAATTCTAAAACATCTAAAGTAATCAGTGGAAATATCTTTTGTGTGAGTTTTAAATCATAACCAGTATTCCGATTTTGATTAAATTTGAAATAAATATGTATTTAAAGAAACATTTCCACGTTTCAATTTAGTTGTTTCCAAACGGCGACCAACAAGTGGTTTTTCACTATTACAGTGGAATGAGTAGTACGATTTTAATGAAGTTTGAAATGCGTTCACCCTTCATAATTTGTAGTAAAACTTGCAATAAAGGACCACGCAAGTTTGAGGCTGTGAGCGTAGCCACAGTAACAAACAAAGCCAGCGCATGTCGGCCAGCTTGTGTATTTTTTGTTCGTATCCTCTCAAAGATTATTAATCTCATTAATTTTCTAAAAGACTCTATTCAATAAAATAATGTCTACTTTAAGAAAAAATATATTTGGTCAATTACAAGCTAAATAACTATCTGGTAAGAAATATTACTCTGTGTTTAAATTTATTTGTTTAATGTTTATGTCCATATGATTTCTTAGTTGAATTATTCAAACAAAGCCTATAATGTAAACAGTAAGTAAATTTCAAGTTGAATAACTAATATTTCTCTCACCTATATTTTTCTATTTAGTTTTTTTTTCTATCAGTTCATTGTGCTTTTACTAGAACGCTGTTTCCCTAGTAAAATCCAATTCGAGCGCTAATTCAAGTAACTAAGATGTTTAAAAGATTATTTTAATCCTCCTTTGCATAGTGTGTTGTGTGCACCAAAAAGGTTGGTTTGGATCAATAAATACTCTGTGGCTTGGATCGTTTTGCTATAGTCTCCTTTTAATAAAATTTCATGTTTTTCCAACCGCGTTAAAACTAATTGTCTTATTCTAGGTTTACACATTGTAAGTAACTTGCCAGTCGGTCATCGGTGTAACATTGGCAATCTGTATGGTTTTCATGCTAGTCAAAAGACAGTTCATGTAATGTCCTGTCACTTGACTTTATGGTTAAAGTCAGTTTACCACTAGTCAACAAACCAATGCCAAAATGTGGTGTGCGTTGCAAGAAAACAAAACACTTTTTGACGCGTTAACTACTCGCTGTCAGTAAGTTCTTTGAACATTTTATGGTGTAACCATTTTGTGGTGTCTTTCTACGTATAGAGCTTTTTGTAAATGGTAAAATTTATGTCGTAAAAGCATACTCGTATGTTAGATACAAATCTCAGCTCCATAGATTCAAACCGTTCTCACTTTGAAACAGGCTTATGGTGGCCGTTGCTAAACTTTCAAAAATTAGACGTACTTGGACGACACTACTACTTTTTCTTTGTGGGTTGTCAGGTCTCAGGTCTGAGCCCTCCGGTTCACACTGACATACTGAATATTCTTCCGAGGTCAGTTCTGGCGTTTTCATGGAACATTGTGACTTGTTTTGGAACCAATATTTGTCGAAACATATATTTTATATTTAAAAACAAATTTTACAGTGGGCATTTAGGAAATATTAATGAGATATACCGCGTCTTATCCCACGCTCATCAGGCAATACATTTGTTTGTATAATTGACAAGGTTTGTTAAGATTTTGTGTATGCTTAGACCATTACGTAATTAAATTAGTAATATTTTTCCTTATATGGAATGGAACCAAGGCATTCAACTTTACCAACGAAAACAAGTACCACTTTCCGCGTTCCTTTAATTAGGAAAATGGATATCTCGGTTTGGAATGAGAGGCGATCAGCTGAGCAGGAGACTTGTCTACAAACAGGTCGTAAGCTAATGACAGGGCTAGCCATCAGCTGGTCCCGTACAATAACAGCTTTACCACAGATAAACATATTGTTCTCCAGATAGTATATCTTACTGCATTCACCATCAGTCTGTTTATAGCACACCGATTGTATTTTCAACATTTCGTAACCGGACTTAACTCAGTTTTCTGTTATTCAATTCAGGAAACTCCAGCTCTAGTCTAGCTTCTGTGTATGAACTAATGCACTTTTCACAAAAATTTATATATACAATAGGCCTATAGCTAAGTACCTAAAATACGAGTGTTTAAATTCATTAGATTGTTGTTGCCTTTACCCCCTGATTGCCTAATAAAGTTTATTTTAGATCAATCACTGTATTGATGTTAAATAATTTAATCAACGTTTATATTAGGACCACAGAGCATGCGTCGAACATTCATAATTTGAATTTGAAGACGTTATTGCATCATTCAAACTAACTCAATATTCTTAGTAGTACCGTTACGTTGTAAGTGACGTTACTTCTAGAATGGAATAATATTCTTGTGTTGTAGCCTATGTAGCTAAAAGTCATTTCTATTCAAAATGTGAGGGTAAAAATGTATATATATAGTTCAAGTTCTTGAAAAAAGAACATTTTCAAAATTTATCAGAAATTAGAGTATGTGCAAACATCACTTTAGAATACATGTAACGAAATGTGAATGTAATAAATTCTCAGTGTTTGTGATTATGGAGTATAATTGCATTCCTCCTTAGAAAGCTGGCATTGCTCCGCAAGCCAGTTAAATTATTTACCATACAGGTACAGGTATATGATTGTGCAAGCAATGTATGGTTAGATGGTGAAGGGGAGTGGTGGGGAGAGGAGGGGGGAAGGAATGGGTTGGAAAGGCGAAGAGTGGAGTTTGAGACATGAAGCTGTCCTTCAATACTATGTTGCCTTGTTTCCCACTTTCCAATCAATCCTTGACATTTGCTGTCACGTTAATCTTGCAGCCGCAGCTGCAGAGTGCAGACGCACTACATACAGAACTTGCTGTCCTGTCCTCACTCTGCAGTCTGCAGACTAAACTCAGCAGTCAGCACTGTCCAGTGTCTACTTAACTTTAGCCGCAGCTGCAGAGTGCAGACGCACTACATACAGAACTTACTGTCCTGTCCTCACTCTGCAGTCTGCAGACTAAACTCAGCAGTCAGCACTGTCCAGTGTCTACTTAGCATTAGCCGCAGCTGCAGAGTGCAGACGCACTACATACAGAACTGTCCTGTCCTCACTCTGCAGTCTGCAGATAAACTCAGCAGTCAGCACTGTCCAGTGTCTACTTAGCATTAGCCGCAGCTGCAGAGTGCAGACGCACTACATACAGAACTTACTGTCCTGTCCTCACTCTGCAGTCTGCAGACTAAACTCAGCAGTCAGCACTGTCCAGTGTCTACTTAGCATTAGCCGCAGCTGCAGAGTGCAGACGCACTACATACAGAACTTACTGTCCTGTCCTCACTCTCAGTTCTGCAGACTAAACTCAGCAGTCAGCACTGTCCAGTGTCTACTTAGCATTAGTCAGCAGCTGCAGAGTGCAGACGTAATTGCCACAGTGCACTGTCCTGTCCTCACTCTGCAGTCTGCACTAAACTCAGCAGTCAGCACTGTCCAGTGTCTACTTAGCATTAGCCGCAGCTGCAGAGTGCAGACGCACTACTACAGTACGCTGTCCTGTCCTCACTCTGCAGTCTGCAGACTGAACTCAGCAGTCAGCACTGTCCAGTGTCTACTTAGCTTTAGACGCAGCTGCAGAGTGCAGACGCACTACATGCAAAACTTGCTGTCAGCACTGTCTAGTGTCTATTAGCTTAGCCAGCTGTAGTGCAGACGCACTATGCAAAACTTGCTGTCAGCACTGTCTAGTGTCTACTTAGCTTTAGACGCAGCTGCAGAGTACAGACGCACTTACAGAACTGCTGTCAGCACCGCCTGTAGTCTCTGCTTTAGCCGCAGCTGCAGAGTGCAGACGCACTACATACAGAACTTGCTGTCAGCACTGTCTGGTGTCTACTTAGCTTTAGACGCAGCTTCAGAGTACAGACGCACTACATACAGAATTTACTGTCCTCACTCTGCAGTCCCCAGACTAAACTCAGCAGTCAGCACTGTCTAACCAGCTCCACCACGTACGTCTACACGTAGCCAACACTGAACATCATCCAATCGTCAAAGGACATAGCACAATCTACTGCTGTAGCTACAAAGTTTGGATCAATTACCACAATACCAGCAATCCAATATCCGCTATGCAAGTGTGCTGAAACAACTCTGACGAAATCCAATTGTATATTTATTTTCAAAACCTCACTCTCAAACCACTATTTAATCAATTTCTAAAGAGTTTTGTCCTAACGAAAATAACGTGAACAAAATATAACACGAAACACACACAGTCACTGATAGGACCAAAAAAAGAAATGCGGTGAGAATATACCACAAATAGATACAACTTCATTCTGGTACATATTAACAATCTATTTAGAATTTCAACCACTACAGAAACAATATTTACTGCGTGTAAATCGATGATAATCTTATTAACGAGCGATGTTGTGAACCCAGGGAAAAGAATGGCAAGTGTCTACAGCTGCACAATGTCCACAAAACACTTGTCCTTTGTTATCAATGAGCTAGCTATTTTTACATTCATCTTTACAAAGTGTTTTCTTTACAGATAAATAGTAGACTAGTGGATGCAAGGGTTGACATGATCTGAGATTGAGTCAGGTCCAGCAATGTTGCAAACGCAATACTTGTAGTAGCACGTGGGGATATTGCCGCAGATGTTTCTTCAGCTGAGTGGACGCAGCAGGTTATACAACAGCACAGTAAGATAAATGAGTGAACAGTAAAAAGCCTCAAGTCCCTTTCACCCGAGAGGCTCATTGTAGCGTTACCTATCAGCGTCCTCACAACGTCGTGCAATACACGCCGGCGTTGCACAAAATCACAATTATTTTCCTCGTCATGCACTTATTGCGTCTAGTGTATACTCCGTCCAAGTCAGTCAAGGTCATCAATTGTTCAGGTACTATTTATTATGTCGCATTTCCATCATAAAACGAGTAATGGTATACAAGAGAACAACACACGGTTGTGAACGGTCTTACACATCCAATTGTAAAATTGTATGTTTTAAAACCTCTTTCATTTAAAATTGTTTTGGCACAATAACATTCTACTTAAGTGTTGCTCTAGTCCTGTATTTGACTAACACTCTCTTTGCAAATCTTACAACTGCCTTTCCAAAGGTGTTAAATTTTCCAATGGTGGTAAAGCGCCTATGCAACCTCAGTGCTATTAATCCAAATCAATTACAAGTTAGGACAGAAAAAGGCACAACACTGAACATAATTAAATTAATGCTAGACACTTCAAACTCAGCACAGTAAAAAACACACAATTTTAACCCTTTTTATAACAACTGTTATATATCGTAACTAACTCAAGCGGTATATGCACCTCACCGCCGACCGTCATAGTTTGGCAATCATAATCATCAAGTTTCACAGGTGTTTGTTAGAGACTTTTTATTCACGAAGTCGGGCCATAGAAAATAAAATCTTATCTTTCCATGATCGGGCAGTTGGCCGGCTAGCGCCCTCAAAATCACGACTTCAGGATCTACTGCTATTAGTAGTAGTAGTAGTAGTATGTACCGGGTGATTACAAATGAAATAGACAACTTCAATAGCCTCTACAAAATAAAACTGGTGTATTTCAACATAGTAAGTGATATAGATTTGTGGGGAATATCTTAAAGTTTATGTTGATACAAGTTATGGTGGAAATTTCTGCGAAAACGTTTGAAAATGACACCTATTAAATTAAATTTAGTTCAAAGTTTAAATGACAATGATAAAGTTGTACTTACACATTTTTGTCAGGAGATGCGACATTGTCTTGAAAAAGTCGACACATTGTTTAATCGCCTAATTTTCAGTGATGAATGCACTTTTCACATTAGTGGAAAGGTTAATAGACATAATGTACGATTATGGGGAACAGAAACCCCAAGAGAGACAGTACAGCATATACGCGATTCTTCTAAAGTGAACGTGTTTTGCGCTTTATCTTGTGAAAAGGTTTACGGGCCGTTCTTCTTCTAAGAACCATCAGTAACCGGAATAAATATTTTCAATAAAACTTAAAGAATTCTTCTATATGATCATGTAAGTAATGGTCTAAACTGTTAAATAATAAATTTTCTACAAGCTATCCAAACTGTCTATTTCAGTTGTAATCACCCGGTATATTATGTTCTCGGGCGGTGTCGAGTGAGCGGCACACAGCTACCTGGGAAGGTGTTTGGACAGGTTTGCAATTTATTTAGACAGGTTTAATTAATCAATATTTCGTTATGTGTGGGTAATTGTCGTCCAAAAATCTCATGTTTCCTACAATGTGAAACTCCGCCAAAAAACGACGATCGGCGTCGGGTGACCGTCAGAAGATGAGTGCATACTGTATACAAAGAGCCTTGAGTGAGCATTTAGGTGGTTAATATTAATGGTGACCTCTGTTTGCATTATTACACTATAAAGATAGTATATAATAATGAATATATAACTTATTTATACATAATAATGTTTAAGCAATCAGCAATCTTTATATGATTTTGGCGGTTATCGGTCGGGAAGTGTTATTGAACTGATGAGTAAAAATTGAAATGGACAAAGATTTAAACGTAAAAACACGCATTATTTGTGTACAACTTTTAGGTATTGTACGTTTCTATTCAAATAATATGACTTATCCGATCAAGCATGAAAAACATATGAAATTATATTTCGCATGGGCGCATGGTCATAGCCGTTGGCCCCTTCTCTGGACATACCCTCCTTTTTCATCCCAAAATCACCATTTTGTTATAATAAAACCGAATCTATGGAATCGAATCTATTATATAAAGTTATATCGACCCTAAACATCATATACTCGAGCCAGCATATCGAAAAACATGTTGAAAGGTGCATTACACGATAAATTTAATGTTATGTAGTGTTTTGCGTATACCCATATCCTTCCTCTGTTTCAAATTATACATTTTTACGCCTTTAAGTAAATAAAATGTCCAAGAAATGTTATTTTTTGCAAAGTGTTTTTATTAAACCAATTATTTAGAAAACCCCTAGTTATATAACGCTACCTCACATGATATTTTTCATAAACTTAAGCCTAAACAATAAAATACCTCCGGGCTTCGACCTGTGAAAGTCCGTGTTCCAGCTCCAGCGACTTTACAGTTAAGAACCCAACGGTTCATAAAGCCTATTCTTATCCAGAGCTAATTTCGGAAAATTCATCCTCAAATTTATTGTTTCATTTATTTTACCAATAATTTTAAATGCACCGTATACCTAAATACAAAGCTGTGTGTAAACAATATTTTAAATCGCGTGTGTTTAAATAAAACTTTGAATTGAAATGTTTTAAGTAAAATGTGTTTAAATAAAATGTTTTAAAACTTGTATTGTACCCAAAACATTAAAAAATAAAATACAAAATCTAATTGAATTAAAATGTACCGATTGGCTTTGATTGTTGAAAGTGTATGCTGGGTGTGTGGAACGATATCAGCTGTTGTGCTCACAGCTGTGACAAGGCCGTCTCGTCTCACTGGGGTTACGTAAGCGTTCTTCTGACGCAGTATCTCAGAGTGACGCTACGTCGCATCTCTCGCCCACAACAGTTATTTATGTACACATTGTATCGTAGAGACAATGTCATTTTTGAATTTTCCTAAAACTAGGAGCTGAAAGGGTATTTTGTAAATAAATTACAGCGAGCCGTATATAAATAAACTTTGGACATACGTATGACGATAGGTTGAAGTTATTCATTAATACAAATAACCATGTCTGGTAGTTGATTTGAAATAAATGGAAGTTATTTTAATTTAAATGTATTGTTCACTTAAACGAACTAATTGTCTACTTATTAAAAAATATAACACTATAAAACTGTGAAGTACTGGAAACATTAGCTTTGAGAGGCGGCCTGTTGGAGCCGAGCGGAATTAAAATGGAAGGAAGTTTATTTAACATGGGAACATTTGCAAACGAGGGTTTAGGTAGGTTAATAAACTAACTCTTGGGAAGTTTTTCTCTGGACGCGTAGAGCCATTAGTACCGCTGCTTATAAAATCGGAAAATTGAGTTTGGCTTTAAAATATAATTTTAGTTACGAGTAGTATGTTCTCATGAAAAAGTCGAGTTTCTAATTCCAAAATACAAATTAATTTGTTGACAAAAGTAAAGACTGTGTTACTGTGTATATGCAGCAGTATCAATAGATCTATGCTTCTAGAACAAATTCTCACATGTAAGTCAATTAACTTGCTTAAAACTTCGTCTACAGTTTTACCTTATGTTATAAGCAGTACTTAGAGTTTGACCTGTGGCTGCTCTATTCGTTAGATTAAAATGTTTCCTGGGTACTTTAACACAGTTTTAGTTTGTCTATTTTATTATAAGGTTTTATCTACAGAAATAATAAAATGACAGGTTCAAAAAAATGCACAAACATAAACAACAATGCCGATGCATTAACTTCCACGATTACCAACTACAAATAACAAATCTCATGGCACAAGTATCATGGGCATAGCTGATGTTGAGTTGAAGAAGCTTTTTTTATTCGCCCCACTTGCAAAAGATGTATTTGAAATTGTGTGTAGTATAATGTCTTTAAAAGCTAGTTAACATATCTTTTGAACATAATGTAACGGACATTTGAGCAATAGTTGAATAGTGTAAAACACAAATTACAAGATAATCTAAAACACGAATTCAACTTTAGGACTCAAATCTTTCATGGCGCGAGGTGCTTTTTCACGAAGATGTGTATACCTTAAAAGTATAACAGTAGTGTGTATGTTGCCTGTTACATGCGTTTTATCTCTTATTAAACTAAACTATAACATTTAATACACAATTTACTAATGTAGCCAGTTTTCTTTTACTTTAATTCTAAATGTTTCTAAAAAAAGTGTTACGTTTCTTGATTTGAGCAATATTTTTCAGAAATGCCCTTAAGTTTGACTGTCCGCGCACGTACTCACTCTTCGCGTCTTATTACTGTTATTTTCTTTCAGCATACAGTTTACCTTTAGCGACAAAACCACCTCAGTTGGTAAATGATATGATAGTAAGCGTATACCAAATATATAAGTGTTGTTCGGTACAAGTGTAAGCGTGAGCACGTTGCACTGAGCTCAGGGCGAGCAAGTTGCAGTGTGCGGGGGAGTGCGACAGCCGGCCTTCGTCATCAGCTGGAAAGGCCAACTGGCTTCACGCTGACCTAATTGTTATCGGCTGCGGAGGCCGTTGTGAGTTGTGACTACAGTTACAGTATACAACAGTGTACTGTACTGTAACAGTGCTGCCTACTGGAGCCCCAATACAGTAGAACAACGCGTCGCATTCCTTGCCACTTGCTAAAAATAGCCGGATGATATGACCAACGCAGCTTTGGTCGCGGCTAGCGCACCACTGGGACTGGAGTGCTGACGTCTTACAACTTACAAGTTAAATAAGCAGTCGGTCGTTGTTTGGCTCCGCCTGTCTCAGGTCTCTCCGTGTGTTTTTCAAGGCGATATTGAATCTAAATGGTTTTAAAACTGGTTTATTGAAAGTTTTAAAATTAACTTATTTGTGAACCGTAAATACACAGGCCAGCGGTCAAAGGGCTAGAGCGTGGTCGAGTTTGGACGATTGAGAATTTATCAATTCAAATAGCCAAAAAGACTGCTGATCTTCTTCCCAACGTGTCTTATTTTTAATATCGCAAACTTCTTTTGAAATACCTTTGTAGCAGGCCTATATTCAAAGTGGACACTTCTTAAAAAGCCTTTAAGTCATAGATTTAGTATTCATGTAGGTTTGGGTGATGCCGCGGCGCAGGAAAATTGTACTACTGCAGTCAATTCAGCTGCCGGCTCAGTGGGTAGAGTCACGGCTTGCAAAGCGCAAGGTCGCGGGTTCGATTCCCGGCGCAGGCACAAGGGTTTGGACCGGTTTCCTAAAAGCGTTTTGTGATGCCCACAAACCCTAAGTTAAGTTTCTAATAATAATGCCGTTGGCGTATACAATACAATACAAAAAGACTGGTATTGTGTCGTCTTCGTATTCAAAGACCGCTACCGACGTTCAGCCCGCGCCCGCAGACCTAATGTGTTCAGGAACGCAGATGAGAGAAGCCAGTTATTTCTAGCCTGTCTATGCTATGAGCAAGTCGTTCACTCAAAACTCAACTAATATAAATTTTCAAAATTGAATGCTAAAGGGTGTCGCGACTTTCAACTTTTACTGTTGTTAGCATTTCACCAAAGTTCATGCAATGTTGTAAGCAGGGGCGAAGCTGGTCGTAAGAAACGTTCGATCGATCCTTGTCAATTCCGCTACCTTAAAATAAACTATAATTGAATCATGGTAGTGCAACGACCAGGTTACAGCTACAACAGGCAGGTGATGCGAGGTGGGGAGGAGTGGGAAGAGGTACAACACAAGAATAGCAGATCCGATTAGTTAGCAGATGCTACACGTGACAGCGCCAGTGGCGACGCCATAGGACCACGTGATCCAGCCATAATCCAAGCGTGGATAGTATAGCTTGAATTGTATGGAGTCTAACTGAGAAAAAAGTAATCACTAACAACATTGTAATGTTAGAAAACATCGTAGATGCAAAGATGAAGGGACTCCCTGTGCATAAAAACCTTACCGTACACTGCGAATGTACCACAAATAAATTAATTTTCGTTGGTTATTTTACGATAACGCTACAAATAACAAGAATATTTATTTATGATCTCGGCCGTTTGACCTAGTCAATAACTTAATAACTAGTTGTTTATTTCCACCTTTAAGGCCTTTTGCCAATTAAGTTACCTGTTGTAGTAGCCTGTAGACCTCAGGGTATTGTTGTTTCCCGATGTACATTTCTGACCTTACGGTAATGTCATCACAGACTAAAGACTCTACCAAGTGGTAATGAACTGTTTGTAAACATATCAGTAGAACTTGCTAGTCAGCAAAATCGGAATACCGGAATCCCCTTTTCATTTGAAAAATCACTTTTAACTATCTAAAATTATAGTATACTTCATCCGATTTGAACAAAACTTGAAATAAATATGTATTTTAATGTACCTTTCAATAGGCCAACACTAAAAAATATGAAAATACATTGAGTTGCTTTTAAAATGGCGGTCACAAACCGATTTTCGAGTTTTAGTAGCCCTCGTTGTGCTTTTTGTGATATTACTTTTATGACCAATGCACTGAGCCCGTAGTCGGCTCAATCGTCCTCCCGAGAGAGGCATGGCTATATAACAGCAGAACGAAAACACCGATTGCAATGAAATTTGAAATAAATGTTCCCTTCATGATGATACTCATCATAGGTATTCAAATTCGCAATAACAGAACACGTAAATCTAAGGCCGAACGCAGAAGCGAGGCTGTGATCGTGGTACTCGAAACGCCTATCATAATATAGCACGAAAAGCAATCCCCGTGACAATACCAATTAGTGATCGTAGCAAATTAGAGTAAAATTTGCAAAGAAAATTCGTTTCCCTCATGGCAGCGGCACTTTAGTGCTTAGCTGGGTGTATTAAGGGCTTTTTCAATTTGGAAGTACGAGCATAGGACAGCAGTTTGTGTCAACTGACGGAATTGTAGCAGGTATTGTAACACATGTCAGCTGTTCTGACTTCTGACAGTGCAGAGTTCTATTCAATATTCATGTTTTTGTGTAGACGAGTGTTTTTGCCTGTGTTATCATGAAGGACCATGTCTGCTGTGATAAGGCGGCCACTCAACTCATCTAGTGCGCCGAGTTCATGTCGCCACATACATTCTAGAGTCTACTCAGTACTCTACACTATATCACATAACACTCACTTATCTGCCCTGATTACCGCGATGTGCCAATTAGTGCTACTGTCTAGTGTCTGTAGTCTTCTCAACTGTAAATTGGATACACTCTCCAATCTTGTGCTTTATTCGGGTTTAATTAGTTTTGCTCGCTTCGGTGGGTTTTACCTGATTACTCAATTTTACCTACAAATTTCCTTTCGGTAAAACTGAAAAAAACTAGCTGAACAGAGAAGTTGAAAAACATCGTTTTTTATAGACCCCAGAATCAAACAGAGTAAAACGTTTCATCTTCCTTACACGAACAGATAATAAAATATGGGATGAACTAATATATACAATGTTCTATGCATTGTATATTACATTATTAGAAAAATTTCAAATATAAAATTCGAAAATTAGCCAAATAATTAACTTTATGATTACTTTGGGACAGAAAAGTGCCACCCAATCCAACTAGCACAACACTTTGGGTAATGGTGAAACTGTATACAAGGTTATTTAATTTTTGATACTAGAACGTAGATATTGATACATTATTACCTTTCAATACCACTAGTAGAATATGCTGGGCGCATCTAAAAAGTTGATATAGTAATAACTCAGCAAGCTCCATTTTTCGCAAATAAAACGTGCAATCGTGCACAACTGTCATTAAGTAGGCTACAAAAACAAGTCAACCTGATTTAAATACACAGTCAAGCACACCACGTTCGGAACATAACTAAAAGATAAGACGAATGGTGCAACCTTTAGCTCTATAAATAATACAGTATTTAAATGTCGTGCGGGTTGGACGTCCCGATATAAAATAAAGAAAATGACAATACATTATTCTATATTTTATTTCTACCATAACTTTTTCAATAAATCACAACTATTCTCTTTAGAATAAACGCCAAGAATCTTCTAATTAATTTACAAACCTTTAGGCCCACATATTTACTTACAGCCAATGCCTCTTTTTAGCAAAATTCTAAATAAACATGTTTAACCTCGCCACCTCCCCCAACAGACTCACCATTAAACGCCTAACGAAATTATTTCGAGTTAAGATCATTAGTGTCTTTAATTTGACTAACATTGTTAATTGATTACTAAAAGTTGTAGGTGGACCAGTTATTTAAAAACTAGTTGTCAATATGGTAGTATACTGGTAGCGTAATAGTTTATTAAATTTTAAACCTTCTTGAATTAATAATGAATATCAATCAGTTTAGTTATACCAGTCCCTGTAAAAAGTACTACAACTCCATCAATACAACCAAAAATAAAATGTATTGCAACTATACCGTGAAGAGATGACTGCCGTAAATGGGTGAGTGAGGTTATAAAGCCGGTGTGGTGAGAGGGACAGACACACTGACCTAGTACACAGCATACTACTCTCACCTGCATCAAAGGAAGACATCCTCCTCCTTCGCCTTCTGGCAGCTTGTCCTCCTTGTCAGTCTGGGGCTCCTGATCCTGTATGATTTTTAATTCGCTCTTTTCCATGTTACTTCTGAAGTTATCAAACTAAGCCGGTTATATTCAATTAACAATATGTTAAAAATATATAAACAACGTAAACAGATTGTGGAGAAAAATTGACGTTAGAAAATCCGAACGGAAGCTAACTATTTAAAAGAAAAAAGTAAAAATCGTACACGTTCAGCACGCACTGTCACTCCCACCAGGCCTACTCCGCGAAAGAAAAATCGCTGGTAGAGCAAGTGAGGGGAGAGAGAGAAGAGCTCGTGACGCGCGGTCGGTGTCGTGGGAGGAACAGACGAGTGCGCAGCTCGTGTGCGCATCCCGTCCTCAACCTCCTCTTGATCAGCTGATAGACGATAGTGAGTGATACACACACACACATGCACGCACACCACACATCCGTCATCCAGATTGTCAATGGTAATTATTGGTAAGTAGGGTTTACAGGTAAGCCGAATACGGCGATGGGTAAGCCGTAAGCAGCTCAAGCCAGACTGCAGTTTGTCCATTATAATTTTGGTTATTTCATAATTCCACACTATTACTCCATTATATCGTTTTAATTAAATGCTTAAAAATAAACAAAATAAAATACTCAGCCTGAAATTTGAAATAATGAAAGTGGTAAGGGGTGAAAGGCATCATGCATATCCCCTTATACAAAATACTTACGCAAGTAAAAGTTGCGTTAACAGTGTACTCATAAAGTTGACAGTTGTCATGGTCAAGTGAGAAAGCCAATTAGTACACTTCATTCATTGTACAGCCTGTTCCAAATTTTATGCTCACAATGGGGATCTCGCAAACTAGAAAACTTTCACGTACGGTCCAAAATGAAATAGGTGCGATACTTTAAACCCATTTGAAAAAGCCGTTCAACATTTTTTCACGCACCCCTTAACTAGCTATAATGACTAAATGTTCCGTCAAAAACTTCATTTTAGTCCTGCTCCTTTAAAAACAAAAGATATTTTAACAAAACAAACGGCATTTGTCTTGTTTTAGTCTACGCTTTCAGAAGAAAAATATTAAAAACGTTTTGAAGCCTGTAAATGTCAACTTTTGGGAAATTGAGTGTTTCTAAGTTACTGGAAGTACTGTTTTTAAATTGAATTCTAATTTGTATCTTATAGTAAAAGTAATGAATTGTCTGTTGATGATACTTTATTTACAAAGGCTACTTTAGGGATTTTTTAGGAAAAATGTATTAAAACAATGGCTATGTATTTTAGTATTAAAATGGCATTTTGGGGTATTTTGGGTTGTGACCTCTGTGTTTTTTATTGGCCTAAAAAAGGGTTATCATCTAATGTCCATCCCAGGCCTAGACTGAAGAATTAAGAATCGCTGTTTCTACAGGTTAATATTCATTCTAATTAAATAGGCCTATGGCTGAGCGGGGGTGAGGTTATACAGATGAATTTTTTTATTGCATCAAATTTCGAATTTCTTGTTTTAAGGGAAAGTCAAGCTTTTGATAAAAATGGGTTTCTTCGCCATCTTGGTCTAAATTGTGTTGAATTTTGGCACACATGTTAAACATTAAGTCATAAATGTTTATACCAAGTTTAATTGAAATCTGATCATAATGACAGTTTTTATAACGTAATGTATTTTGGGGGGACTACCCTTCCTCCCCCCCCCCGCCGAGGGCACTTTCGGTGTAAATTATCCCCCGTTCGGTGTTTCAGGGAATCCGCAAGCATTTACGGTAGCACTTGTAACAACGCGTCGGATATGTTTTTTTTTCTTTCAAATTTGTTGATAAAGCTTTGATAGCACTAATCCTGATACTTTGTGAGCACACCGAGTAGGACACAGCGGGACGCAACAAACCCCTTACAAGTTCAGCCTCGCTCTGGTTCAATAGGGGATTGCAACGGTTTCTATCGCATGGGTCTTTATTTAGAGTTAGTGTTACGTAAAGAGTTAGGCTAGGTCACTGTCGGTTGTTTTCAAGTAATGTTGTGACCGTTTCAGATATATGCTGTTATCAAGCCTACCATGAATTCGAAAGGAGATTGTTATTAAGCCATCGGCGGCGGGGGGCATTGATTTTAAATTTACGAATACTATCTCGAAATGGAAGTGAATTTCAACAATTCTTACATAAATTATCCAGTTGACCTTCAGCTGTTGAAGATTGTGAGATTGTGGTTGGTGGTTGGTAAGAATGTGCATCGACGCCTCTACTAGTAGTCTCCGACTGCAACCAGACGTGTTGTCTTTTTATAATGCAAACTGAACAGGACATTTAGTTGGGTGCGCCCACAAGTTGAGGCAATCGCTCCCGCCACCGCGCAAAAAGAAGAGTTAAAATAAAAAGAACGATTTTGAACGGAGACTATAATTTCTCAAAAAGGAGAGAAGAAAACCAGTTTGCGCTGACTGTGACATTCAGCTCTGGAGCCCTGCAACTAACCCTGTACCTGTTGCTAACCGACTCAGCCTCGGTGAATAACTTACAGACCTATGTTCGAGGAGTATTGAAGAAAATGTGGCAAATATTGAATACACAACAAACAGATGCAATAGTTTGATCCAATCAACCACCCGATAGAAATAGAAATATTTATTAACCACTGACAAAGATGAGCCTTTGCATGGGCTATAACAGAACATATACAGTATAACAAAGGAAAATGAGTAATAATGTATAAATAAAGTTATAGAAGTACACGGCAATATAAACACACGTAAATAAAATAAAAACAAAAAAGAAATAAAATACAGAAAAAGTAAAAGTAGAAACAAAAGCAAAACAATTAAATTTAGGCTTCAGTGGTCCAATCTTCTCTCCCATGTCATCTTGTAAGTAGGTACTCATTAATGCAGTACAGCAGTAGTAAACTTTTCTTATTAGAAATAATTTTAAATTCCTTTTGAATTTCTTCATATTGTCTTCTTGTATTAATTTGTTCGGAAGTTTGTTGAATAATTTAGCCATATTGTACTCTAGGAAACGTGTATAACAAAAATCATGATTTGAGATTTTCAATTCAAAATTTTGTTGTCTTGCCTCTTAATATTTTGTAATTCGGATAAAAATATGAAACAGTTTGTTTAAAATACATAATACATTCATAGATTTATGAAAATGTAAATATATTTTAAAATTTTAAATATAGGTTTAGATTATATGATTTTCTGAATATTGTTCGTAAAGCAAATGTTTGTAGAATGAAAACATCGTTTGTGTAACTACTGTAGTTTCCCAAAAAATGACAGCATAATTTAAGTGTGGAAATATTATCCCGTAGTATAAGCTATAAGGTAAGCAATGTTTCAATTGTGCTGAAAGTTGATAATTTTCCCAATAAAAAGATTCCACTTGATAATTTTCTACAAACTGATCTGATATGTTCTTAGAAATTTAAATTTTCGTCAAAAGTAGGTCCTAAGAATTTTTTTGGCGTTTTCTTGAATTTGTTTGTTTTTCATGTCAATAGTATTGACATTTTCTATTTTGGTTTTCCTTCTAGGGTGGGAAAACGAGATATAATTTGATATGTCAGAATGTATATGGAATCCATTGTCGTCCATCCATTGAGCAATGATGTTCAGATCAATATATATGTTTGTATTTCTAAGATTTCAATGTTTTATGTGAAAATAAAAAAGTGTCATTAGCAAATAGTAGTAGTATTTTGAATTTTCGGTTATGCTTGATAAATTATTCATGAATAATAGAATTAACAATGGAACTAAAATTGATCCTTGTGGAACGCCTAACTTGATAATTAACTGATCGGATATATAATTTTGAATGTTGTTGGACTCGTCGCAGTAAGAAATTTAAACTCTTTGTGTACGATTGGAAAGATATGATTGGAACCATTGTAAGCATTTGCCCCGAATTCCATATACCTCTAACTTCTTCAAAATCAAATTGTGGTTGACACTATCAAAAGCATTTTTAATGTCTAAAAGAACAGCTGTGGAAAGTATGTTAGTATCTACAGATTTCACAACCTCAGTTATAAATTGAAAAATTGCATCAGTGCATGATTTGGATTTCTGGAAACCCTATTGGTTTTGTTCAATGATTTGGTGTTTAGTTAAAAAAGAGTTGAGATGGGTGAATACTATTTTTTCGAAAACTTTACTAATCGTGGAAAGAACTGTTATGGGCCTAAAGTTTGTACATCCAGTTTTTTTCTCCTTTTCATGTAAGTCTTGGCGTCTCATCCCCAAAAAGGGTAAATAGATTGCATGTGTGTGGTTGGATACAATTTTTCTTATGTTGAAATTAAGCGGTTGGATTTAGTTCTGGTTTATAGAATCTAAACGGTATGCAATTAACAATGACATTAGTTTCTTTTGTATTATGCAAGCGGTTGTCTATATGTTTCAGTATACAGTTTTTGTCTGTATCCATTTCTAGGTATATGTCGTTTGTGCCCACAAAAATGACAAGGGTGTCTCTGTCATATTACCCACGTGGTTTGCCTAACTTTCCAGGATATGATTCATTTTTCCATTTGGCTTAGCAATACAACTAAGCACACTACGATTATCAGGAAGGGCCCCTTTAGTAGTGTTCCTGTTATTGTTTTCCATGACTCTCTGCCAGTATCTTTACTTTTATTTCATTGCCCTTCTGAACATTTGGAATTACATTAGTTGACTCTTTATCTAAAGTATCTATCTCTAACACTGTGAATTTGTTCCGTAAGGAATGTCAGAACAAATAACTGTTGTTTGACATTCATTAGATGATAAGTATTGGGGCATGACAAATATTCCTTTTTTCACCTCATTTGTGTATTTTTGATTGTAGAACAGACCCTTTTTTATGGTATTTAACCTTTAAAACAACCATTGAAAATCACCGTCATGGGATATCGTATCGGACTGACATTTTGCTTCACTTACGGGTCGGTTAGTGTGATGTTCAGTATTTAAAATGGAATCAAGTATACTCTTTGCGTTTGCCAGGACATGTAAGCTACACGAACCCCCATCATATTGCTGAATCATACTGATTTTTCTATTAGTTTGTACGTTTTTTGTACATTTTGGGCTATTTGTTTAGCGTAACAGTGGTTTAAGTTTGCAATACTGTCGTAGTGAAAGAATGTATTTTTATAGCGATCCAATACAACTAAGCTCCAATGGGAGCCTTGGGTTTTTAGTGTATTAGCTTTAGTCTGATATAATTCACTCTTAACATTACTCACACAGAAAAAGACAAAATTGGATCGTTCTAGTGACAGATTTTGTAAGATTTCCTGTTTATCATCACTGTCTTTGAGCAGTTCTGTGACAGATGGACCAACAAAAGTTATGTCTTTTCTAAATTTGGAGATGTAAGAAGTTAAAGTATTGAAATAAGTAGATAAATGAATGTCATGAAGAAAAGGGTCAGGCTTTTGAGAAGATTAAAGAATTTTGAATGTATTGTTTTGACTTTTCAGTTTTGATTGTCCATTTGTAGTTTTAATTTTTATTATTATGCTTTGACAAGTTGAAATATCTGGTGGCAAATTTAGGGAGGTTGAAGGTTTAATTTCACACATTTTATTCTGTGATCAAGTTATCATTTATTAGTGAAAACACTCTCAATTTTATAAAAATAAAAATTAAACAGTGTTTTATAATGTTTTGAATTAAGCCCAGTAAACAAAAATAAAAATATTGAAAATAGGTTAAATATCTTCAAAATTGAGTTAGTTTTAAATGGAAATACTTACAACAGTCTGCTGTGTATTATTTGTCAAAGTGTTCAGAAAAGTTTGGTCTTCAATTCCACACTACTGTACTTTAAAATTAAAATCCTTGTTAAAGTTGGTAAAAATCTTATAAAAATTAGAGAGAAATGTCTTGTTGAAGTATTTAAACTTTTAGTCAGCTGGACTCCCTCAATTTTGGGGCTAATCAAATACTCTGTGGGGCTAACGAAGCAATCAATAATTATTGTGCTAGTTTTGGCCCACTACTCAGCGACTGGTTAACAAATTTACAAGTAGCCGCGAGAACATCTTTGATTAGATTGACGTCAGAAACAGATATCTGCAGCGATTTTAACATACCGCACACACTCCATCTTGTAAGAGAAGTTCTCAAAGACGTTCGATGGCACAGATATCCCCAGTTCCTCGGCCTGCTCATTAGAATTTTGTATCTGAATGTAGATCCCGAAAGAGTGATCATGTTAAATGTAGCCTCATACCCAGCTGTCTAGGGAGTTTTGGACCAAAAGAATCCCACAAACAACACCTTGGTAAATTCTTTAAAAAAATTGTTTTCTTACACCAGTGACTTTTTGCTAGGCGATGGATCAATTTCTTGTTCAGACACAAATAATTCAAAGACTTGCCGATTATATAACAAACCGAATTTGCCATACATTAGAGGTAAATTCCACCCTACAACACCGTTCCACTACAGTGGCCAAATGTTCTGTCCTTACCATTCCAGCATCAACAGCAACCAACACCTACTAGTAAGAGGCTTTTCCAACAACCAGCCTTTGAGAAACAGCAACTAGCAACATTTTCGAATCAAGGTTTCAAAACCAACCTCCTAAAAATTATCAACCAAGTTTCACACCCAAGTACACTGACAACTCACAGTCAAATAACTCAACACAACAAATAAGACTTTCATTAAACGCTTATTCCGTTATTCGTGAAGGTCATGAGCAACCGCCCTGTTTGAAACACGGTTAACTAGCGTAAACCTGTCGCGTTCACCAAAAATAGAAGACTATTCTCAGTAAACAGGGGTTTCTTCTTAAAACACGTAGACGTGTCCCATTCCTGAAACTTGAAACAGCTAGCTAGCTATTTAGAGAAGTCTTCGTATTATTCTCGGTCCATTCTAGACATTATGCTTCAGTTTCAGCTTACTAATTAGTTTCAGTTCAGATTATCCTAATAAGAAAGATGTTCCATTCATTTGGGGTACCGAATAAAATCGGTGCGCTCAAAGCAGCTTTCCCAGGGTCTTAAAGATGCCTGATTTAAACAAAGAGTTCGTTCTTGATTTGGATGCCAGCCGTACAGCATGCTCTTACTTCTTTGTCAGAAACAACAGGACTACCCTCTCCCGGTTGTGTTGGCATGAAAAGAAAATTTATAACAATTTCAATTTCAAGCTGAAGGTTCTAGCTTTATACCGTTAGTCCTTGGTTGTTAAACTATCTGCGTCAGATTGGCAGGATCGTTGGATAACAACAATAAATTCTTTCAAGTTCTGTAACACCTTCCTAATATTGGAACCAGCTCTACCACGAATTCTTCAAGTGGGCCAGCCGATCACATCGTCAGCTGGCACATCACGCCACCTTCTTGGCCGCTCAGCGGATTTTGTCAAGCGGAGTTCACCGACCGGTGGACAACCAATGAGGTGGCAGTTTTGGGGACCTAACCTTACATACCTTACAGTTCTCAGCCACTCATGTTAAAGGCAAGGTTAATGTCCAATCAGATTGTCTTTTGAGGCTTTTAGAGGAACCAGAAACCTGCACTGTCCTAATCCAACCTTAGAGGATCTACATGTAAGTAACCCAAAAATATTCCAGACATTAAAATCCTCTAGCAACAAGATCCCTACATTAACCAGTAAATCAAGCTTTTGAAATCCAACAAATCTGAACCCACTGTATTACTTTCAGGCAACATCCTAGTTAATTTCCAAACCACGCCAAACTAAGAGTAGTTGTCCCACAAAAGCTATTTCCACTAGCTGTGAATTGCCCAAACCAGCCCAAATTATTCAGGTGGGAAAATTAGCCTCGGATGCGGCTATTTGGCCTCTACAAAATTTGTTTTAGGATCACACAAAAAACAAAACTTTTCCAAGAAAAGTAACAAACACCAGTGGTAGATTCAATCCTAATTTGAAATCATAATTATGTTTTTTTGCCAGAAAAGCTGCAAATGTAACTACTAAATAGCTAAACACAACCAGTTTTGAAATACCAATTAACCATCAGTAGGCCTAACCACTTCAGTCGTAAACCGCACCTAACTGTTACTGCACTTAGGAAAATACGGACAATTTAGTAGAAGGCAAAAAGTAGCAACTAGCAAACTGGCAAGAGCCTGTTGATCGATGGTGTCCTTGTCAAGGTGATCTAGTGACTCTCGGTTTCACCTTGGTCTGCTGCACGCTCACACTCGACTCTCGAGCACCGGACTCCGACAAATAATTCTACAGCCTACAAAATATACCCAACCCACAATCAGTTCCAGTTAGGTACAAAAACAAGTTAAGTGACATCAAAATTTAATAAAGCGTTTCCGCTTTCCCTGTACTATTTCGTCAAAATGTAGGTATATAGAAGAAGCTATCTATGTAATGGTATAACTTTAGTTTCTGTAGAAAATAGAAGATTTTGGTTAGGGCACTAATTGAAAGCGTAATTAAAAGCTTCTTAACAGCATATACACAATTGTGTTGACTGCAGTAGTACTTACTAAATTTATTGAATTAATGAATGAATAAAATTCGGAATTGTAACAGTTGGCCATTTGTAATTCAAAATTCAATCGTTATAAGATTGTAATTTAGATGTTTTTTAGTCTGTATACAGTAAATGGTTTAGAGAAAATATCGTATTCATGAAGTTTTCAAACATTATATTGTTTAATAACCCGACTCATTCATTCATTAAAAGAATGGACTTATACCAAGGCACGTCAGCCGCGAGGGCTTTTTGCGCTCCTTATAGTGTAATTGAAAAGAATTACTAATGAAGAAGATCCGAAAGTTCAATAACATACAGATCTTCCTCACAAATCCCTCCTCTGGTATTCCGCGACCCTTGTCTAGCTTACCAAAGACAGCACTCTTACTTGCTCCTATGCGCAACAATCGAACAGCACATGTTCAGCAGTTTCATCATGCAGACAACAATTCCTGCAGAATGGCACATCGTCATAGATTCCAATTCTGTTCGTGTGCAGTCTTAACCTAAAGTTCTCAGTGAGATTTCCTACAACCATGCGTAGTTTGTCCCTGCTGAGTTGCAGCAAGTCTGAGGCTATGAGCGCAGAGGGGCGAGAAAGTACCAACCTGCTCATGAGATGACCATGAATCTGACGCCATCTACCTTCATGTTCCCTCATTGCCCAATAGTTGATGCGCTGGTAAACTCTGCATCTGGGGACCCTACAAAATGGTAGATTTCCCACCAGTTTGGTGGCAGCTGCACAGTTGGCCAACACATCTGCATGTTCGTTACCTTTAACCCACGAGTGCCCATGCAGGCACCCATTATAGAGTAGCCATGTTGAGCTGCCCCAGCCGGGATAGGTGGATATAGCAGTCCCACACGAGGGCTGACTTGGAACTCAAAAGAGTTCAAGGCTCTCAAAGCTGCCTGGCTGTCAGATAAAATACTTATCACCTTGTTCCTGTGATAAACCTCGATGTGTAGTATTATTGGTTTGATACGAGTATAAACAGTTTAATGGAGTTATGTCAGCCTTCGTCATGTACTTTGGTGATGATTTTGCCATACAGTACTTACTTTTAATCATTAATCTTCTTTTGTGTCACACAATTTTTATTTTAAACGACAATAAACAATTATTATTATGTATTGTGCACACCGCAACATTGCAGCGACTTCCGCCTGGAATACAGAGTGGTGCTCACCAATAGGGACACTGATCTCCCTCCTTGGACATTTTGGACAACCCCAAATTCCAGGTCCAGTGCATACCACTCCAGTTCTCCAGAAAGAATTGGTTTCTAAACAGAAAGCCACATGACACCCGGGAATGACGATATTTAACGGCTTGGTAAAAGAGTAACATACCTTCAAACTGTCAGAGAATATGTCTATAACACTGTCCTCCAACAACTGAGTGTTTCTAACATGGCCAAGTAGACGAGTCCCTTCCCATAAGTTTTCGCTTTGTGCGGCGGTATGCACACAAGCCTATTCTAGCCTAAAGAAGATGTCAGGTGGCAGAACGTTGAGGCAGCTGACCAGAGTAGCACCAGGAGCGCTGCTGAGAGCTCCTGTGACAGCCAGACAAAACAGTCTCTGCGCACTGGCTAGCTCGGCTGTTGCCTTCAGAACCCTTGGCCACCAAACAATGATTCCATGAGTAAAAGCGGGTTTGACCACCGCGGTGTATAGCCAGAGCATTAAGTTTTTAAGTGAGAACCCCAGTTAAGTCTCCGGTCCAGGGTAACTCCCAGATACTTAACTTGATCGCTGAGTTGGAGATGCCCCCCTCCCACAATGGGAGTCCCATTGTTACTGGTCTGAGACCATCCAGCTTGTGCCACCTCGTGAAGGGAACAACCGTTGTCTTTACTTTAAGCCCTACTTGTTCGCATCAGAGGACGCCTATTCCCAGAGCGTCTGATAGCAGCTCAGTGACTGTGAAGTTTCCTTTTACCTGAATTGCCACGTCATCAGCATACGCATGTGCGCATACACTCCACTGACGTTGATGTCCTTGACTAGTTCATCGACTACCAAATTATAAAAGAGAGGTGAGTGGTGAGAGGTGAGACACCGCCTTGAGGACATCCCCTAATCGTACTTACAGTCTTGCTGACTCCGAGAAGCGAGGAAGTCACGATTCTTTTTTCAGCATATACTTGAGATCCACCTGCACGGCAAGTCATCGATGCCATGCTCTCTCGCTGAGTTTTCGATGATGTCTGTGCAAGTGATTTGCCAAATTCCCCTTCGATGTCCCTCCTTGGAAAGGCCAAGCATATTCCTTATCGTCATCGAGAGATTTATCTCCCATATGAAATACAACCCATCAGCACGGTTCGCCTCACACTTTAGGGTTGGGTTCGTAGTACACAACAGTCTGTAACAGTTGTGCTGAGTATGGTAAGATGTTGGTGCCAGATTAATGACCGCTGCTGCCCAGTCATTAGGGGAGAAAGATCCGAGACACCCCCGCTCTAGATCCGCCGAGTTCAGTAAAAAGCAGGTCCACCTCATGCAGGCCACGGCTCATCATCGTTTATAATGGTCAACGTTCCTAACGACGTTGCCACAACCGGACGGTCTTGGGCGATAGCTTCATAACTACGGTTTGCAGTGGCTGTAACTCAGCTAAGTCCCTGGTGGCCAGGAAAACCTAACCACCTTGGACTCTTAAACTAATCCAATAGTAACGAGGACCCTTAAAACGGAATAAAACCGGGTGAGATTTAGGCGTCCCAGGGTGTGCAGTTCGGTCTGTATTTCATGCTTGTATGACATTTTAAATTAAGGCGTATTATTCTAATAGGCTCAGACAATCTTACTATTTTATGGAACTAAAATTGTAAACAACTGTAAAGGAAAATAAAATATAAACATTATACAGTAAATGGAACCGATAGAAACATTTTCTGTAAAATTCCTTTTTGACAGGGAATGCAGTTAGTCAAAATAATAAAGGAGGAACATAGCGAGCGAAATGTTAAGAAAGGCAAGCACAGGAGCAAAACAGCATAGCAAGCAAAGTGTCAAGATAGACGAGCAAGAAGAGAAATCTGGACATAGTGAGCCAAACGTCAAAGAAAAGACAAGAAATAAAAAATTCTTTATTTACAAAAAGGTAATATGTATTGTCACAATATATTCAAAGTCTTTAGAATAGAGTCCTCCAGCCAAGAAATTCCGCTACGCTGTACTTCTGTCGTTCTTGTAGCTAATTGGCAATTTTTCAGTTACTTTGCAAACCTGTGGGGTTCAGTTTTCTTCAATTCTTCCGGAAGATCGTTTTTGCATTTTGACTTCCATGTATGGTTTTTCTCTGGGGTGCTAAGGCAGTGAGCCGGTAGATAAAAAGTTGGTTGGTTTTAAATTGAAGACAAGCTGCAGTCTTCAAAGATACAGTTTATAAACATTATGAATAAAATTAATAGTTATTGCTGTAAATAATAACATTTAAAATAAAAAATTAACACTAGAAAAGAATTTGTTTTTTTTATTATTAGTAGTTTTGTGATTAATGTTATTTTGTTGTATAGTTTATCTTGTACAAAACTTACACAGGTACCACAAATTATCTGGTCTCAAAATCTCAGGATTTGATCTTGTTGATTGCAAAATCATTGGTACTACAAAATGGACCATGGTAGCAACATTTTTTTTAAATCTTGACTCTTTGGATACTCCTTCAGAGTTCTAGGAGTATCTAAAGTTAGTGGGAGATGTTCCAGTAAGAAGCATCAAAGGCAGGTCCAAGGTCGGCACCACTTGTAAACATTGTTCTACAATCGAGAACTTCATTTTTAAATCATTGCCTCGTGTCCTTGATCAGTTTCCATTTGGAAGCTTGCTGTGCAACGAACATCACCACAGGATAAGAATAGCTAACAAACTAAGAAAGAACAAATATATCAAAGTTTATGAAGAAATGTCAAGCTTGGCGGACATCAATAGCTCTACTTGAAGTTGTGAGATACTGGTAGTTGATAATATTAGAAGTAAAGGTTTTATATTACATCCTAAAATTAGATTAGAAATTGGGAAATTGTTAGTTCACAACCTAAAGATATTGATGAGGAAAAAAGACAAATTTATAGTCAAACTATTGAGAGTTATAAAACAAAATATCAAATCCAAAATGTTCAAGATGTGGGTTTATGCATCAGGTCTTGAGGGACATTTCCTAAATTTGTCAGAAAATTTCTATAGTATATTTACGAAGCTCCATTTAAATTTTAAGAAATCATTTATACAGTATTTGATAGTATTTGTAAAAGGTATTCTTTGTTTTAAAAAACTGTATTGACAATACGATTTTATAAATTAATTTTCTTTATAATAACCAATTTCAAATAGGGGCTGCTTGCTCTTTTTGTTTCAAAATTCATTGTGTTAGAATGGGCTGTTAAAGTAAAGTAAACACAATCATAAACAATCAAACACTACTGATATAATGCTGCTGATATCACACGTTATCCTTCATCATTTATAAATTTGTATAGTTTCTAACAGAGTTATTGCAAGCAGTCTGTGGCGCAGTATGTTGAGTGTATTTGTATAATCCACTCTAGTCTAGAATGACCTAACCTTTCGAATTCGACCTTGAGCCTTCGAAAGCTGCCTAGCTCGTTGACCTTGAGTGCATGACTAGGTTTGTCCTGTTGTGCACCAACATATCGCTCAACTGTATCAAGGAAATCTTTTTTAAGATCTAATAACTTAGATTTTCAATAGTAGACCTCCTCCTAGCATAATAAGTGAAGAAAATGTACAAGTTCCACATGAGTTATGTAAAACATCAATATAGAGTCTTTGATAACAATTTATACGAACAATCAATGAATATAGAAATATATTTGAAGTCAAATAAACAAATATTTATTTTCTTTTAATATTTAAATATTACAAATTTTAAATATTGGTTTATTTGACTATTTATTTATGTATTGTATTTATTTCTATAACAATCCAATATTCGAGCTTATGCCTCAAAATAATTGATGAAAACATTGTTGACGTGGTCAGATATTACTTTGAATATGAGTAGACACACCATTTAAGCTGTGTCCAATAAAAAAATTGGTCATCGTAACACAACTGTCGAACTGTGGTTTTGCATCAATCCTATCTTCACTCAAACAAAAATAAACAATTGTTTTGTTATTCTGCTCTAAAGACAGCTGCTTTAGACACATGTATTGACAGTGCTAAAGTGTCACTTTTACACCCAGGTAAATAAAGTATTATTTGATTTTAATGATCTTTTGTGGCATGGACATCAGCTGGTTCAACAGGTTTGTTTTGATTGTTTTGAAATTTAACACTGACGTATAGTAAATCAGTGCAATAGCTGTTTCTTCAAAACATCACAACTCAAACTGTTGAGCTCAAAACTATGGTTACTTAATTAATTGTTTATAATATTCACCTAAACATTTCTTGACATTTATTTCTCATTATTATTTGCATCATGACAAAAAATATCATTCATCACTCTGCCCGAAAGTGTCTTTTTGACTTGTCATTATAACTTGACCTCGTATTAAAAAGTGTCACTTTAGGACCTAGTGATGAAATATACTATTATTTGAGACATACGTCTTTTGATTCTGTCAATTTTTGTTTAGTGAAAATTGATTTGAAAGAAAATCAATGTGTTTGTGTGAAAATGTGTTTGTGTAAACCAAAACTTTTCAGAAGTTAAAAAAGACTTTTGGTGAAGAATGTTTAAGCCAATCACATTGTCATGAGTGGTACAAGAGGTTTAAAGATGGCCGAGCAGCAACAGAAGATGATCCTCGTTCCAAACGCCCTTCCACATCAGTTTTGAACAAACTTTGCTGCAACTCTCAATGCATTTCAAGTTTTTCAGTTAAAATTTCTTGGCATGAACTAGGCTAAATAAAATATTACATTCTTTTGCAATTTCACGAATTGTCAGCCAACAATTCAATTGTATGAAATCATTCACATTAGCAACTTGATCATCATTGATCGATATCGAAGGGCGTCTGGAACAAGGTTCCTCTTCTGTCTGATGTTTGTCCATTTTTAAACCTTTTGTATTACTCATGACAATGTGATTGGCTTAAACATTCTTCACCAAAAGCATCTTGTAATATTGGAAAAGGTTCAGCAAATGTTTTGTTCAATTTCACACAAACACAATCTTCTTTCAAATCTATTTTCATGAACCAAAAATTGCCAGAATCAAAATTATGTCTCAAATAAAACTTGTTTATTTTTGTTTGAGTGATGATAGGAATGATCACAAACCACTTTTGTGTTACTGATGAGTCATAGAATGCATCGATTCAAACCATATTGTTGTATGTCCCTGCATTCTCATGCTATATAAAAGTTCCTGAAACTTTTTGATTAGCCTTCATAGGTAATAGTCCTTGTCTATGGGTATTGAACAGGACACAAGTGGCGGATAGTGGACATTCTTTCACATAAGATGGGCAGCTGTGAATAACCAATAAGCAGCCCTGGATTGAGGCAAACCCAAAAATCCACTTTGCATTTGTTCTTGTATCAAGCGGCAAAGTGGTCTGCATCTGTTCACCAGTGGTTTGGCTGAAACTGAAAACATACTGGAACTAACAATCTGAATTCTTAAACTCAACCAACTTAATTCAAAGTATGATAACACATTTTGATAATTCAAAAATTACCTGAAGGTAACTAATTCTCCATCAGTGATACTGGTGCAAACATCCTTTTGGATTCTGGGGCGGCTGGATAAAAATGCAACTACCAGAGGAAGTCGGAGTCCTCTGACCAACTTAGGACAACAATCAAAATATTTCTTGGTACGTTTAATATGAAGACACTCTTGAGACCAGGAAAACTTTTTGAACTAGGAAATGCAGTAAAAGAACAAAACATTCTGCACTCCAGAAACAAGAATGGCGGATGAAAACACTATGGATTTTTGTAATTACAGACATTTCTTAAGTAATAAAAGAGTTGTAAAACACACCACTTAGGGGTCGCGTTTGCTGTATCTAAAAAGTAAAACATCCTGAACTTAATAACTGAAGTCAAACCATTAATTGATAGATTGATGGCTTGTGTGCAAACAAGATTAACCTTTAATAAAAACACATGCCAGTAAACCAAGCAAGACAAAATGTCAGACCCCAGAAAGTAAATAAAACATGGGAAACGTTAGAAAATACATTCTCAAGAATCACCTAAAGCCTGAACTATCCTCTTGTTTCCTTGTTTAACCTCTATTTGATTTGAAAATTGCTTCTTACTAACCTAACTTGTAAATTGTTACAGATCTATATTTTTATAAGGCGTATTATTCTGGATAATTGGACTTTGAGACTTTAAGAAGGCAGTATTGGTCTCATGGAGGAACCCTTTTGATTATTCTATCCAAGCAAAACACTGTATTTGCTTTGAATGTAACAGTCAAAAGTTTTCTACTTCAAACAAACATGTTTGGTGATGCAACTTTCTTTACAAATGGGAAAAAGTACAAACCGAAACCTGAAAATTCCTAGAAACTTCAAATATAGTTCAGGCAAAACAATTGAAAAGAGAGCCAAAGCTTTAAAAATTAAGCCAAATTCAGAGTTCTGAAATAGTTTAAGCTGCCTTCTGCGAGGTGAATGAACTCATTGATCTTATAGACTTGTGGATTACAAATAAACGGTGATATGGTTCAAAACTGTGTTACTTAAAATATTTATTTAAAAATAACAGTAATACAAATCAAAACATATTTACAGTTAGTCCGTTACATGTGAATCAGCCAAAACTTAGAACTTGATAGTTTCTTGTATAGCTTGAAGGCACCTCCATTTGGTGGGCAAGTAGAAAGGTTCAAAAACATGGGGAAATGGAGTATCAAAGCCTGTGACTCTTTGTACTGGGGCTTCCAGGTGCAGGAAACAAGCCTCCTGCAAAAGTGTAGAGCACTGTTATTTTATAATAGGCTGAAAAGTTATAGCTAGGAAACGCTGCCCTACTATTCATTCAGTTTACAGTGAGGAACCAAGAGTTGGGTTGTGAATTAGAGTGTTCTCTGTGGCAATTCCAATACAATTTATTATTAAATACTGTAACTCATTAAAATAAAAGTTACACTAAAATAATTATTCAATGTTTCATTCGCATATATGAAAAAACCAAAGATAAACTGCGTGAATGTTGAAGTGCGAAGGCATGTGTTGACAACATTCTGTGAAAAACAACTTGTCAAATTATTCCAACACTTTTAAAGCTCTTGGAAGATCTCATTATCTATATGTCTTAACATTTTCATCATATTATGTTTTATAAAATAAAACTATTGTGATTTTATAAAAATAGATTCTGTGAGGAGCTGCAACTAATGACTTGAATATAGCTTTTCGACTAACACTTTGGGTGATAGAATGCAAACAAAGAATGTCCAAGCAAACTGTACCTGGAAATGGGTTTCGCTCTATAAACTTCGCAGGTCTGAGTTTCCCTTCACTAGCCGTTGCGCTGCAGTCTGAGGGAGGGATTTCACTGGCCATTAAATCTCAAAGTACCTTTGATTATTAATTAAATTAAAATTATAAAGTAGATGTAAGTACCTTAATTATAAAGTAACTGTACAGATATTCACTGAGCTTCATGTGAAGCCATAACAGATAGTTGCAGCTCATTCCATTTAAGAAAACAGATCAACCTTAGGAAAGTCACAATGGCTATTTTGATAAAACCATGTAAAAAATATGAAATGTTAAAGACTTATAGACAGTGAGATCTCCTGGTAGCTGTAAGTTTCATGGCAATTGGGCAAGCAGTTTTCCTAGAATAAATTTGGAAATTCAAGCAAAAAAGTTAAAACTCATCTTTTTTTAAGGCTTTATAATGTATATCATGCAATGTGGTTGTGCTTAGACACTAGATATGTTGAACAGTCAGCACTTACAGCCTTGAGCACTCGTTTTGTAGGTTTACACAATTTAAACCCATAAAACACGCAAGTTGGTATCCGGCTAATTCTTTCATCACATCAGCCTGGATAGGAAGTGTCTACTATATCATCATTATTAAATCGTGCTCTCTGAAATTGGCCGTCAACTGAGCAAGGTAAAAATACTTTTAATTTTTGTTTAAATTGTTGTATGAAAAGAATAATTAATTACCTGGATGGTGGCAGCCAATTCAGCTCCAAATCCTGATGTAAGAGGTGCTTCATGGGATATGATGACTCTGCCAGTCTTTTTTACAGACTGAAACATTATTGAAACCAGGAAAATAGACACAAAAACATTAGAACGTTTACTTAAAACAACAATAATGCCTTCACATGCGAAGTTGCACAAAACCATTTCTGGTTGCATTCAAGTCAAACTGAACACAGAATCTACTCAATCCACTAGTTAATAGTTTGTAGTGACTTCTACTTCCCCTTCTCCGGGATTTATGTATTCTTTATCTGCCACTGACAAAAGTATTGGCATAATAACTTCAAACCTTTTGTCTGTAACTAATGGAAAGTTTGTTGGACTGATTATCTAGGGTGGAATAAACAAATGTATAATATGAAGTGAACAAAATGCACTCCAACTTTAGTATTAACTATGTTCTTTTTGTATTAACTATATTGCGTTTTGTTGGTTAATAGGAGTTCTTATACTACGCAGAAATTTAAAATAGGACAAGACTAGTAGGATCCTCTTGTGGAACATGGGTGTAGATGGAGCCAGGGCCATGACACTCATCCTGTTTGTTTAAAGAGGCGAAGTCAGGACGACAGAGTCCTCTCTATCGCTCATCCTAGACCTTACTTAGCGTTACCGCATAGTCACTTTGTAAACGTTAAGTGGTGACTGCAGGGCTTGAACCCGTGACAACGGAGCGATGAGTTCCGCAGTCACGCTTGATTCCAACCCTCCGCGGTTCTGCTAGATAGTCATGATATATACAAATACAATCAAAAGCTTTATTATAGTCTAGGAGGATAGCAGTTGATGTGTGACCCTCTACTTGTTTATCAAGCAGGAACTACTATCTGATCAATGATGTATTTGTGGATTTTCTAGCCAGAAATCCATGTTGATAAAATGTTAACATTACACGTTGCCATAATGTTAAGGCATTAAAGAGGTTCAAAGAGTCTATCCATAAATATTTAATAAACTCATAGTATGCACTAGGCTATCGATAGGTATCAGCGATGACTCCAGAGCTCATCACTCGGTGGCGGGTTCGATCCCTGCAGTCACCGCTTATTGTAATGTGACTATCGGTGACTAGGTAAAGGTCGAGGTTGAGTGGTAGAGAGGACTTTGTAGTCCTAACTTTGCCTCGTTAAACAAGACAAACTTTACCTTTACCTTTTATAGTGTCAAACTCATTGTACTCAGAATACATGCCTAGCATTCGTAAATACACTTACATTACATACGGTCTCTACATCCCATGGTAAGATGGTGAGCAAATCAATGACTTCACAGTTCACTTGAAACTGCTTCTTTGCCAAGAGTGCAACTTCCTTCAGTATATTGATTTGAGTTCCCCAGCCTATCAAAGTTACATCATTTCCTGTAAATCAAAGCATTTAAACTTTTAACAAACGGGCACTAAGTTCTCATATCTGCTTAAGAGTCTGCAGGGGTGGGAGGTTATATTTAAAGAACTCTCATTAGAACTATGCAAATAATAGCAAAAGCAAAACCCACATAAACTAAGTCATATAATCAAGCTTGATATCTCACCCAGTAAATGCTATGAACAGTAAACTATGAAGAGATATTTGTAATAATATCAACATAGACCTAAACATAATTTTTTAATAACCAACAGCTAATTGTTTTACATATTTTATTTTTGGACATAACTTTAGGCCAAAGCAAAGGGTTTTATATAGAAAATTTTAATGTTAGAGTGTTTCAGTTCAAAATATAACTAAAAATGAGTTTTCAAGATCACAAATTTCAAGTTTTTACCGGACCCCCAATGGTTTGATGGTGGCGACTTGAATGTAATGTACAAATCATCCAGTAACTACAAAATTCCATTTTTGCACAAATATTAACCTTTTTCTACAATTTGTGCTTTTCCCAGCGGGATTGTATAAGGATCAGAAGGTACTTCTTCTATTGATGATCTGTACAACACTTTTGGCTCCAAGAACAGACAGGGATCCTTGTCTCTTATACAAGATAGCAAAAGTCCTTTTGCATTCTTTGCCCCACTTGCAACCACCACCTGTGATAGAAATAATATGTTATAAAATAGTACAGGACAAGAATCAATATAAAACATATGTATTGCACTAGATAGATTTGTGTATTAACCAATCCCAATGGCATGAATTCATTTTGTGTTCATGTAAACAGCCTTAAAATTCCTTGTTGTTGGTCATGTATACACTCAAAACAGTTGTAATATACTGCAGTAATAACTCTGGTGAACCCTAGTGAAACAGGTAGCCACTACTATGCGCTCCACTTGTAGCTAAAGCAGGACGCACACTGCTTGACTCCGACCATGCGACACCAGACCTGGCCCAAGCGTTTACCCGACACTTCACCGGCTTCACTTTGTACAGGGTGTTCATAAAAGGGAGTCACAAACTTTCCATAAAAGGGCGTTACAAACTTTCGCGTCAGGTTTATTGGCTCAATATAAAGAGAAAACTGTGACGTGTGTCAAATGGAGTCAAATGTGTGTGTGGAGTCAAATTTACAGGGGGTAAAAATACGTTTTACCAAAGTTCAAACGCCCAACCCTAGCCTGCCTACTATCTAGGCCTAACCTAACAGTAAGGCTAGCCTAGTATAAAGACTCAGTCTAAAGGTTAGATAGTTAACAAAACACTAAAAGACGGCTTAAATAACATTAAAGGTAATCCTTCTACTCTTCGTAGAGGTATTAAATTACATTTACATTTAGGGACAAAAATGAATTTTTGAGGGAATTTCTAGTAGATGTTTTTTTGTAATGATATGACGTGACATAGTAGATTTGTTTGTTAACATTCAATATTCATTTACCTGCAGCAATAGCCTAGGTTAGCCCATAAATCACGAAATTACACCTTAATTAGCTAATTAACGGTGAGATGTTTGAAAAAACGTTATTCTTGATTTTCTTTCTATTTTGATCCCATAGACCCAACCCTACAGTTTGTGACAACCTTTTATAAACATTACATAATTGATACAAACCTAATATGTTTACTAGTATATTAAGCAGCGGCAAGCAAAAATATACTGCACTAATAAATACATGTCAGATGAGGACAAAATTACTCATCTATATGGAAAAAGGTGTTTTAGTCCATTAATTTATATGTACATACCACTAAACTTAATTTGATTAGTTTTACATCCATACACTGTAATATTACACATAATACAGTATGTGCCAAAATAAACAATACTGAAATTTAAAGATTGTGTTTACAGTGCTGTAACAAGATATACCCTTAAGAGGAATTTAGTATATTTAAATAAGTTCATTACATGATCAAAATGACTTCCGTTTAGTTTGAGGCAAGACTCATACCTTGTTTGGACATTTTGTATCATTCTATTGAAGATGGGTTGTTTCATCCCTTTTATGTACTGTACCTGGTTATTTTTTACTTTAGTTAAAAATAACGTTAGGACTCTATGGTGGATTCTAACTGTACATTTTGAATCTTCGATATTTTAAAATTGCTCTCGCGACAAGTTGCTTATTCATTCATTACTCATTTTCAAAGGCGTCCGCCTCAGGCGTGTAACACTTGCTGCAACATTCCCCTTAATTTTCAATAGTCCAGTTTTTGGGCAACCTGAATACTGTTTGGGCAATCCTTCCGTTGGGTCAAAACCCTACCCTTTCTTTGAAACTTGTGAAAACACTAATCATTTCAAATTTATTAGGCGGTTTTGTGGAAATGCTCTGGAAAGGTTTAATGCAGTGTGTGACGAACCTGGCCCTTTTCATACGTCCTACTCATTATGAGCAAAAACAATCCTCTGATAAAAGCTTTCTCTGCAGTAAATAGGACCATGTCAGCAAAAATCGCCTCAAACATGAAATTTAAAATAGTCATGAAAGGCGTTACAACAATCAAAAGTTGTCACAGCTGATCTACAAGGCAACAACTGCCGGTTAGGTTTCAGTACTGTTTATTTTGGCGCATACTGTAGCTAGATTATTGATTTCCCAGATATAGTATCGGGGCGACCAGTTCCGAAGCCGGAAGGGGGCGGGAGTCGACCGTACAGTGTGTGGCTGCTCAATTAATTAAGTGCAAACTGCAAAGTGACTTGTTCCAAAAGGCTGGGGCTGTGTCGGGCGGGGCGGAGTCGTTGTAGTGTGAGCCCTGCTTAAGAACTTCATACTGTAGGATAATACAGACTATGCCAAGAGTGCTGTCTATCAAGCAGTAAAATAAATATGCAATTTTAAAAGCAATAATCCAATTAAGCACCTTGAGTCCAGGAGTGTGAGAGAAGTATGCTTCAGGACTCTGAGAGTGGTAGAGAGCGCCGTGACCCACTGCACCACAAGGTGCTCTAATTGTCAGTCGGCCACAGTCGAACATGTTTCCACTTCGATACCGGTATTTTGCTGCTTCATTTACAATCTAGAAACAATGTAAACATATTAAGTATGATTATTTAGTTTCAAAACAATGGGAGTGTGCATCCAATATGGTCGCTTACTCAAGAACATCTATGTTTTTGGCCATGAATGATTGAATCCCTTTTAGTTGGTTATATTTAAACATTTCGCTGACCACTCAGAAGTATGGATCGTTCTTGTCAGTTCAATCAAGTGCCTATTTAAAACTGTCTATTATAAGTACATTGTATGTACCTGTGAATGGTCGTATCGTAGCAAAAGCCATGAACTGATAAACATCTGCCATCAAAACAGTTGGTAAAATAAAACGGTTGATATATTTTGTAAATCTTTCTCAAATGAAAATATTTGTAAGCATGTACCATTATTTATGACTAAGCGTTGTGCACATATATTATTCATAACAATAAATATCAAACATTCAAATGTTATTAATTTTAATGACATAATTTAAAACCTTTAATTTGTGTTGCCCGACGATGATTGCCTTGCTATCGAAAGGCCTCGCAAGTTAAATCATTATAAGTATTGGTTTTTTGGTTTATTTGATCTAACTTTGAAACATAATTTAAACCTAAAACAACATTAATTTTTGTACCAATAACTGGGTGTAAAAATTAATATCAGGATAAAAATATCATCATAAAATGAATATTGAACAAAATATGGTTAAAGTTTAAAATATTATTGAAGACGTTTTCCATCATTTAATTAGCAAATTTCTTGGCCTTTCAGAATCTGCAATTCGATTCCGGCTTCAGGTGAAAGGCAACAAAAACAAAACCAAGAAAACAAGCTAGGTTAAATTATCAGCTTAAGCTATGGTTTCCTAGAAAAAAGTTCACATCTGGCTGTTATTGTAGCGGTGACAGTGGACATAACACAATATTTAAACAAATGTAGACAAAAACAACTATTAACATGTTATTTTTTTTAGTTGTTAAAGTATTTACACGTATGTAGTAATGGACAAGATAGACTTTTGTTTACAAAACAAAATGTGTCATACAGGTGAGAAAAGCCTTAACTAGTTTTCACCGCTAACTTCCGTCCACCGTTTTCTAGAAACTCTCATCTGATTGTATTGAAAACAAAACTCACCGTCATTTAAACTGAAAAGATCCAGTCAGTCACGCACAAACAAAATACAGTACAGCTGTTACAGGACTAAATAGGAAGAAATTACAACTAGCCTAGATAAAAGACCACTAAAACGTATTAAAAAAATAAAAGTATTTCAAACAATTTTTCAAGAAAAAACTGGAAAAAGGCTAAAGCTTAAAACATGTGTTATTCTTTTGACTTTACAGCTATTTATGTTGTTATCGAATTTCCTTCGGAAAAATGAGATATTCATGCCGTCAGCATTGTAAGACCCAGACCCGGGTATGTGAAATGAGCACCAATACTGACCCCCTGTTTTGAGCATTTTTACAAGAGTTTATATACTTATGTATATATGTATAGAGTCTCTACTGAGTGCATCGATTTTAACAGTAAATTCTACTCGTTGAAATGAACCATGGTCTTAAAGAAAAATCGTGACGATCATAAAGCTGGATCAGGTGGCAGAACTGAACTCTCATGGGGAGTCTCTTGGTTGTAGCTGTCTTGTACATTTTAACAATACAGCAATTTGAAATCAGCTGATTATATTGTTTTAATTTCCAATCAGCTGATGTAGTCAACAGATTCAGCTGGTAAAGAAATATTACAGGTTCAGTTATTAGTTTGGTGTTTTTAACTAAATTGTTTTAATTCTGTATCTTGACAACATTTTTACAAAATTTTAGATCTTTTTCTCCTGTTGACCCCTAAATAGAGCACGATTTTTAGGATGAAGAAATTCATAAGGAAGTTTTTGGTGTAAATGGACATGACAATACAAAAAGTAAAACTACCTAATTTAATCAAGCCTTGACAAAACCCTCTCCCGGCCGCAAGCCATGGATCGCCAAGCGCGCACAGTACCCACTGTTGGACACAAAACACAAGCCATAGATGACCAAGGTCTGCAGTATCAATTTGTTCTGGCATCTGCTACGCTCTAGCGGATGTTTTAAAAACTATTTCGAATTATTATGCATGCAGAACTGAGTCCAAAAAATAATATCAAGTAGATTGCTCTACTGTAGATTTTTACAAATAAATTTTAGTTTAGTTGCCGATATGGCCGGCAAGTAGTTTGAAAGTGAAATTGACCGTGAGCTTAGTGACAGTGGATGCTCTGGGCTTAGTGATATTGAGGAGGATTGTATTTTTGTTGATGCTGGTTTCGATCAACAAAGTGAGGTTTCATCTGATGACAGCGATTGGATGACCCTGACCCTGGCCCTGCAGACAGCACAACACACTGGAGCCACCACGTTGAACACGGGCGCTGCATGATGCCAGCTCCACCACCGCCTCTCCGTTGGTCACAACAAATACAGTATGTTGAACTTAGTGTTTTTAAAAATGATTTTGGACTGCTATGGAATATTGAAACAAGATGCGTACCGGCAGCCGGATGCCCGCCGAGTGCTGTAAATTAATAGGGTCCAGTACCGTCAGGTGCACGCTTCAATGTTTTAATGTGTCCGGGAGAGGATTAAACTACTTTAGCTAGCGGATGGTTTAATTTCTCTGTTGTGTTTTTAAGCTGCAAATAATAAAAGCTATAAACTTTTGCTTACTAAATGATACAAAATGTTCACAAAATACTTCAAACTCTGAAAGCCTCCCATTAACAACAACAAACTTCAAACAAACATAATAGTTTAAATTAAGTCTTAGGCTTAAGCGGCCGACGTCATTACTGTGTAATCAAACCTGATCAAAAGCAGGGAATATATAATCAGCAAATTGCATTTCAGCGATAGCAGTGGCCCCTGCAGCAGCGAGCCCGATGCCAAACCCAGCAATGCCTTGTTCACAGAGAGGAGTGTTGAACACACGATCCTTTCCGTACTTCTCTTGTAAACCCACAGAACAGCGAAATCACGCCACCGAACGCCACATCCTCACCAAACACCACTGCAATCATCATCACACTTACAGCCAAGATTGTTTCAGCTAATTTTACACTTTTTGTACAACTTTCATAAAATTTGATTTTGTGAAAATATTTTAGGTTAGTTGGCAGCTAAATCAGCTAAAGCTGAGGGGCATCCTTTAAGAAATGGGGGAGTTCCGTCATTTAAAATTGGGTTTTATGCTCCAATAACAGTATATAGTCTCTTTAACATAAAACTTAAAACATAAAACACACTTTTACCTATGTGGTACCAAAATTGTCACAACATTATTAAATCCATTCAGGAATTTATTTAAACTACAGGATTATTCAAAAGCCTTCTCCCTTAACTTTTGAACTGCTACACAATTTCAAACCCACTTTGGCACGTGTTGTTACGGTATCCTAAAGTTCTTTTGATAACGCTTTGAAGTTATGCTTCCACCCAAAAATTAAGAGTTTGCAATGTAAGTCTAAACTTTAAAGCCAGAGCTTGTTTAATGTGTTCTTTTTTTTTAAAGCTATAAAAGGAAAAAACAACAATACCCTAAAAAAAAATGTTTAACGTTCATTACGAGAGTACCAGTACTTATACCTATCTATTCCCCAATCAATGCAAAGACATTATCATTGGCATTTAATTGCTCACTATACTTAGTTAGAAATTAATCTAAGGGGATCAGACACTATTCTTTAAGTACATGCATTGGAAGTTCGCAGCAGTAAAGTAAAACCAGCCTGCCTGCTTCTAGGAATATCTTGTACGACCAATGCTGCTCTTAGAGAGTGGAATAGAGATGAGATTACCTGCAGTAGGATCAGTTTCTAAAGTGTTGTCCAAAGCACTTGTGATAGCTTGATACATATTCAGTTTTACATTTTTACCTGAAACAACAACAGCCACTATTACCGACATATGAAATAATTTTTCTTTAAGAAACTTAGGTTTATATTTGAGATAAATACAATACTGTAAGACTAAAAAGATTGTGTAATGGTCAAAAGGATTTCAAGGGCTTTAAGAATACGTTTAAAAATTCTCATCTTTGAAATGGGCATTAGTACTTTTTTATTTCGTAGAGTTTCTTAACATACATATTTTGGACTGTATTATGTAATACAGTGATAAAGGTCTTGAAGTCAATTAATATAATGCAAATTCACTAGAAAAATGGTTATTTTGGTCTATTTTCTTTTAAGCCTCAGCACTTTTCTACTATGTACTTCACAAAACTTCAAACATGTTAAATCATTCAAATTTGCAAAGTGCACATACGTGCCCGCTACAGTGGTAGTGTTAGAAGATTGAGACTATAACTATGTTAGTATTGAAAGTTGAAATTTTAAATTTGTAATAATTGCAAACCAAACTTTAAATTGGGGTAAGACTAATGAAACCTTTTTAGCCTTTTAGTAAGAGCTGATCCCACAGCACACCTACTCAGTGGCATAACTAAGCCTTGAGCCCTCACGGCAAACTCATGCTGACTGCGTGCGCCCCCTCCAACCAGGATATGAATCAACAAACACTCAGTCAAGTGACCTTTTTTTTGTTTGTGTTCATTTACAATGATAACGTGATGAGCTTCACAGCAGCCTTTCTTTGTCAAGATTATAGGTCAAATGGTCGTAAAGGTCAGAAACAATTAGGACTATACTTTGAAGCTGAAGCCTGAGTGCTAGTGTTCTGTTCAAGCTTGATCACATACTGCGAGGACAGCTTCTACTAGGTTTGAGAAAGGCCTTGTGGTCTAAAACGTCAGCTGACGACCTGGCAATTTAGGTCACTCAGTTATCGAGGGTTCAAATCCTGCAGTGGGAGCAATCCATTTTAAACTCTTGTGTGGTTTAGTGATGGGGAGGGTCCATCTTAAATTAACATTTACCGGCACGGTTGGAAGTTGACGAAGTAAGGGAGTTTAATATGGATTGTTGTAGCTTAGGAGGACACTTTTTTTGTTGTGTTTGGGTCTATTACACTTCCATGAAGAGATTGCAAGTATTGGCATTCCATTCAGTCACAGCATAAGTCAAATAAACCAAAAAGACAGGTAACTGTTATTTTTTTTAAATTGGCCCATGCTTCAGTATTAAACTTTAACTGCTACAGTATAACCTAAGGAACTAAAAGTAAATTGCAATGGCATCAGGGCAGGCTGAAAGACGAATAGCAGGGCATCAGTAAGGCAGTGTGTGTCCAGAGCTGTATTTCTGAACAGGCGGACTGGGCGAGTATGTAAAGAAAAGAATTTGCAAGACTGCAAATATCAGTAAAAATTAGAAAACAGACTTATTTATACTCAGTATTGTATCGCAACCTTTTGCTTACTAAATACGCCTAGCCGCTGATGCTTTTGCAACTCTTTACATCTTGACATTATGCCTTGAATTGCCGCTAAGGCATTTATACCCTACATTTGCCGCAGATACTTCCAAAACTTTTAAATTGCCAGACTTTCCACCAACATGAAACAGATTTTTTCCCATTAGTTTCAACAGAAACTCAATATTATATCCCGAGAGCCTCAGTGAGAAATCAGTTTCAAAAGTCGCGGCTGTAACTTTCGGTTTTAAAAGACCCAATATTGCTTGTTTTTACAAAGCTACAAAGAGTTTGACTAATTGATTTCTTGAAAAGGCTCTGTGAAAATCTTTTTGTAATAATTAATAATTGTTATTAATAGCTAAATCTGTCAATATGTGTGTCGGCGGATGGTGGTTGAGTGAATAATCAGTTACCGATGGTTGTGATACGTGCTCACAGTTCAGGGCTGAGGCGAGAGGTGATGGGTTATGGGCGAGTCCATGCTATCACAATCTCATTCTATCTTGTCTATCAGATGGTAATAGTTGGTATTGGTGACGGGAGTTGGTGTTGCTTACTGTCCTATGTACATTATACTATTCTATTCAAATCCCAACCCTAGGCTTACAATTTGTCTTACTATCCAACTAATAAATATAGCTTACAACAGTATATTTATGATTTTTTTAAAGTTATGTTTTTATTGCCCATGATTGACAACCTGCATGTCGAAGAGTGCTTCACACCCCCAGACTGCTGCCCAGGTGTTATATTTTACGCCACTGCACCAAGGGGTTAACCCACAACCTTAACAAAATATTTAAAAATTCTATCTTCTATCTAATAATATTTTATTAAAGAAGGTGACATTAAATAGATACATTAATAGAGAAATAGAAAACTTACCAGATGGAAGGGAAGAGTAGAACTGTACAGATAACGCTTGAACATTTTGTTTGATGTGTTTATAATTTGATGTTTGACTAGAACTATTAGTAAGCCTAAAAAATGTCTGCACTGTTTTTGAAAGAACCATGTTTTGTACAAAACTACAAATAAGCCTCAAGTATCTACACTGAAAAATAGTCCACCTACATTAGCAGTAAAAAACACAATAAGCTGAAACAAACAAATTATTTTTTTAGTTATGTAAGCCTAACTCAATCTCAATGTTTGTAGATAACAATAAAAATAGAAACTGATAAGAGAGAAACCACCAATCATGTAGGTCATTAGCATCTAGCTTTGACAGGCATGAAGTTAGCCTTATCACTACAGTTAAACAGCTGTTTTCTACTTAATTACAGTACATCCATTCCAACTGAAAAGTACTCTGAACAGTGTTGCCACTTGTATTTTTGATGTTGGTAGGAAATTGAAAACAAATTACCACTTGTGAACTTAAACATATCTTATAACTCCTAATATGTTTTTAGTTGACAAGAAACTATTAATTTGTACTTTTGGTGTGGTTCTCTATAGTAGTATCTCTATACTAAAACAAAAGTATAATATAATGGTAATTTTTAATTGTTAAACAATTTGACAGTAGTCAAAATTATACAATTCTTATATTGGTTGTTATTCAAAATTGCATTACTTCTCAATAAAATGAAAACTAGCTTAAAATTAAATTCTTGTTTCACTTTTAATATTAGCAGTAAAGTAAAAAATATAAAAACTATGTCATTTTCAAAGTATCAATCTACCCCCAAGTTTCGGGCTAGATGTATCAACTTTCAACATGCAGCACATTTGGAGTAATAAATCAATATATTCCTTATTTTTACATTTATAAATTATATTTTTCAATATAATGAAAAACTTGCAGGGTGCCTGAATATGGAACGGTACAATGAGAGATATTGTGGTGTTTTAAGGTTAGGTTCAATACTAGTCTGATTAAACTTGGCCTGCCTGCAAGTGCCAACTTACCAGTTATGTTGGGTATCAGCCCAGCTACTCTTGCCAATTGCCCTTCCCCACCATATTGTCCTAACAGGCAGCACCCTTGGGAGGGCTAAGGGGACTATACCTCCACCGGCCCCACAAAGAGAGGCAAAACTTGCAAACGCTGAGGAATATGTGGGGAATAATGGTATGGGAAATCCAAATACTCACAAAGGAATATGCCTGTTCCAGCGAACAGAAATCTGAGAATATTGGAACATGTGTTAATGGTACTATCTAACATTTTTAGAGATGGGTCAGTTTCAAAAGTTGGGTTTCTGTTCCACTGGTTCTTGGTCCAAGTACTCAGGACCAAGAGCTGGACCAATCATTAAGAGTGCTCAGTAGGGACTGTGGTATAAGAAATTTTAAATGGATTGACAGTGTGTTTTAAATAAAATATATGGAACTTTTATTATTTCACATGATTTTAGGATAGTGTATGAGTATTTTACTAGCCATTGATAAAACTTTTTTTGAAGCAGTGAAAGAGGATAAGGCACTCTAACACTATCACTGTGTCAGATACGTAAAGGCACTTTGCAATTTACATTGAAACAAATGCAATTGTTTGACATATTGATTGCAGTTAATGTGTTAAAGCAGTGTGACTTACTCAAAGCTAGTAAGACTAAAACACCAGACCATACAGTCCATACTTAAAATTTAAAACTCCCCCAAACCGTCATACTGACATACTGTAGTTTAATTTCCATACACTTACCATAACTTTTTTTATACATAAGTTACAACTTTTAATACCTAAAATTTATTTCTTGTTGATGTTTTAGTTTGTTCAAAATAAAGATACGGTATGGCTATGTAGATAATTAATGTCTATGGCTCGTTTCTCTAAAAAGGTCATTGCTGTGCCAGTGTTAGACACTCCAGGTCTCTTGTAAGAAACCTGTTTTTTGTAAATATTTATATTTAATCAATAAAACACTGTTTTCATTCATTCATTCGTTTCTCTTAAAAGGTTTTTTGAAACAAAATAATGAAAGTATAGAGTTTGTTCCTTTTCTTACACATCCTTTTTTAATGTAATAAAATTAAAAATTAAATAAAAAATCAAAACTTTTGTTAAAGACGTTTACAATAAGCAAATGCTAAATAAACAGGTGACATTGTCAAATTGTATGCTAGCCTACGTTTTATAAACAATAATACATAAGTAACAAAGTTAACTGTAAAATTTACAAACACAAAAGAAATCATAATAAGAACCAACTATGTTATAACTCTATGTACAGATATATAAGTCAATTATTTTTAAAGCAAAAATAAAATTTGTTCAGGTACAAAGAGTCTGAAAGAACACAATTTTTCACCGTATTCATACCAAGATTCAACTTTGAAAATTTCTACAGCCTTTAATATTTGTTGTAGCGCAATGACACTTTTACACAACGTAGGTTATACAGTTATCTAACCAATTACTAAGTTTTGCAGTGTTACCTTTAAAAAAATTGTATGAGCCTGTGCAATCTTGGAAACAAGTGGTTGTAGAACACCGCACTGCAGCTTAAACAACCACAACTAAAATTTAGTTTGAATAGATAACCTGAATTCAATTAATATTAGTATGTGATTGTATAGTGTGAAATAAATAAATGGACATCCAAGCATGGCGGACCGTGAATCATGTGGGTGGATAGACAGACCTACCCGGACTGAAGCGGGCCCGAGTTGGCATGTCATGCAGTTGGACTGTGACATTCCTACCCTTTGCACTTGCGGTGACATTCCAATGTTGGTATTCGCACCCTTAGAATTAAATGGAGAAAGTTTTGGTGTAGTTGCCATAATTTTACGTTCACTATGCTCTGTACAGCAAACTCGAGTATATTGCTTTTTGAATATGATAGTACAGTAAAACCCCGTTAAACCGAACTTTGGTCAATCCAAACCCAAGTTATCTGAAACGGTTGTGAAATTGTTAAAAAAAGCTAAACTAATAATTAATAAGCTGAATCCCCCAAGTAAACCCCAAATTAAGCGCTGAGGATGGCCATTACTAAAGCTCCTCAACCTGTACTGCCCTCTCGCTGCCCTTAGTGCAATGTTGACGTTCCTAGAAATATATAAAGAAAATTTAATAAATAAATTTATATCTTCTTACACAGTGTAAGTTGCTTAACAAAGAATACTATAACAAATTTTGACTGTTGTTGTATAAATGATTTCGTAAAATTGCAATTGAGCTTTTGATACAAATGGTTGTTGATTGTGAAACTAAATTTTTTGTTATTGAGGGGTTCTGTCCATTAATAATTCTCCACACTGATTTTTGCAAATTTGTTGATACTTCAGTTAGTTTTATTTATTGTGCAAGACTTTGCAGCCCTAATAAATCTTTGGTAAATCAATTTGAATAATTTATAAAAATTGTTGAAATTGTCATCCGTACTTACTGAAAACTGTTTTCATAAACTTTTAGCTTTTCTGGATACTAAAATTCCTTTAGTAATCCAAGTAGACTTTTTATTTGTAGAAGTTTTTATTGGCTTTGAAGGACAAGCCATATTGAAATAATCTTCTTCTAGAGAAATATTTAGAATGCGAGGGCTATCAGAAAGTAAGTTCGTTTTGGTTTTCGACTGAGGCAAAGCTAGCGGCCATCTTGATATGTGGTTGTTCCCCAGTTCATTCTGCATCTAGCGATCAACTCTCAGGTCTATGTCGTACATTTTTACGTTACAGTGTCGCTTGGAAATGTCTTTGTCAATTGAAAATACCGCCAGCTGTAAGTGCAAGCAGTCTTAAGGATTTTGGCTGCAAAAACTGTAAACCGATTGAAATTTATCGGCAGCTTTGTGAAGTGTGTGGGGACAATACCATCACTAAAATGGCGAACAAATGTTACGACGAAAGCGGTGGAAGACCCAGCTTGAATGCCAAACTTGCGGAAAAAGTTAATGAAATCACACAAATCAGCGAATGGGTGCAGCGTTAGCGTTTTGGACCATTACCACAAATATGGCGATTCACTACTTAATCGAATTGTTACTGGTGATGAAACATGGGTGAAACATGTTAACTGTGAGACAAAATTGCAGTCAATGCAGTGGGGACACACAAATTTCCTTCAAACGGAAAAAAATGCATAGCGATGTCGATAAGGAAGATTATGGTGACCGTGCGGTGGGAGTTTTTCCTCATTCACCGTGCGGTCCAGATCTTGCATTAGCGACTACCACTTGTTCCCAATGATGAAGAAATGGCTGGCAACGCACAGCGTTCTGGCGATGATGAACGATTGCAGGAAGAAGTAACAAAAGGGTTGAAGGAACAGGCGGCAGAGTTATATGCGAAGAAATTTTAAAGCTTCGTCCATCGGTATGGTGATTGCCTAAATTTGTATGGCGATTATGTAGAAAAGTAGTATTTTAGTGTGGCTTTCAAATGTATATAATAAGAATCTTTTCCTATTCTTAGGTAAATTTTTATTCAAAAGTAACTTACTGGATAGCCCTCAGTATTAAATATTCTTACCCTACCTTGTATTTATATAAATGAAAATATTGTTTTTCCATAACAAATGGTAGTTTGGTAATAGGCCATCATATTCACTACCAAGACACTAGAAATACTATTCAACATTTAACTTTTCGATTGACCAAAGTTCGGTTAATATAGGCTGGGATATCATAGGCTTGAAATATCTCAGAAATTACCATCCCAAATTGGTATTAATTTTTTAACAAACTACCTTACTATTTAGAACTTATTAACATTAACAGTATAAACTCATTTAAGTCGAAATTGAACAAATTTTGTATTCAAAAATCATTTTATAGTGTTGGTGAATTTTTGGATACAAGTAATTTTTCCAACAACATTTCACGTGTTAACACTACATAAGCTATGTAGCAAGTATTACTATAGGTGAACAGTATTTGGGTGATGGGGTTGTCTTATTTGTTTTTATATTTATATTGGTTTTTTTGTCACACAATATTTTTTGTACACGCAAAATAAAGTTATTGATTTATTTATTCTGAATATCTATAGGAGTAACTATGTGATGTAGTAAAACCTAAGCATAACAAATATTTGATTGTGTTGTGTTCCCACCCATACATTGTCTTTAAATACCTCTGATTTGTATAAACTGCAATTTGATCTAGCCTATATGAAAGGGTGACAAAATAACTTTAGTAAGATTTATGTTTAACTGTAATACAAGTAACAAATATAAACATGTTTACATAATTATGTAAAAATGAAAATGCACTGCTCAACATATATACAGTACTAGAACTAAAAACTATAATGACTGAAATTCAAACTTTGGAGATTCTTCTTTTAATTATGATTACAACTGCAGTCTTGTTACACCCTTCAGTTCTACATAGGAGCGTTGAAGTCTTAGAACTACATAAACATCGTTGGTAAACACTCTTTGGAACGGAAGAGGTGATCCCATAAATAATTTAGAACATAGTGGTGCTGAGTCTTTGTTCTCAGGATCTTCAACATCCCATAAATCCAGCATGTGACAGCCACTTCTGAAACAACCACAAACAGCATAGAAAAAACTAAATCCTTTCTAAAAAGTAAAATGTATAATTCTAACATTTAAACTAATGTATCTACCGGTAACTTAGTGTATATTTAATATGACCAGCGCTCTCAAGTTTTAATGCTATAAAGTAAAATATAGGGTGTTAAAATTAAAAAATGTAACAACTTTAATACTGCCTTCTGAACTGACTATTGGTCACAGGCCCTTTGTGTTAACCTTATTTTTTGATAGATTCAGGAAATAGGGTACTAGGCCTGGACATGATAGCTTATTTTTGATAGAGAATTAAAAAATTTATTGGGTATGTCGGTATGATTTTGTTAAAACTTTTGCCTATATTTTTATTGATTGTATAGCAAAATTTAACAAGAAATTGCATTTGATGCTTCACTTTAGATCTTAAGTAAACCCATACATTGCCAAATAAAGAAAAATAAACAACTTTTTTCTATGTTTTGGTTAGTGATTTCCTGAAACAGAAAGTCTTTAGCTTTTTGCAACGGATCAGAAACTAAAAAGCCTGATCTACTAAAATAATATTGCGTGTTGAACTTCTGCAATAATCGATCAGGTTTCAAAATGATATTTCCTGGCTTGTATCATGTTTTGATTTATCAAGTCAACACCCTACAGACCAGAGGTGTGCTAGAGTAAGGTTTGTTTGAGCAAGAATGAGGAACAATTTCGAGATTCACGATCAAGAGAGGAAAGTTTAATACTTCTTCTTTTAATACTTTTGACGTTTTTTTTATTGAAATAAGAGACATCTTAGATGTTTGAAGAAGGCACCTTAAACTGCATGTTTATCTTAAGCTATTATAGGTATATTGCAGACTTGTAGTACATTGCAGGTATACTGGGTGTCCCAATTTCCTGGACCATTGGTTTCTAAAACCAGCGGAACCGAGAACCAGAACCAACCAATATCTAATAGTAAATAAAATTTGTTAACACTTATTTATTTAATTTTATTATCACCAATATACAAAATTATTTGTGTTGGTATTAAAAAGAGTACAATAAATAATTAAATAAGAAAATTACAAGCCACTACAGCAAATATAATTAAAGAATATTCAAAATACAGCTTATATAATAACATTTAATCAACAGACTTCTTAATGGCAAGTGAGTGGTCCATAAACTCCTGAACACTGTAAAACCCTCCGGTGACCAGATAAGTTCTAAGCTCTTTTTGAAATAATTTTGTGTTTTGGAGATTTTGATTTTGTTTGAAGATTTTGAAACATTAAGATTCCTGCTTGAGACGGTTGTTTTTTGAATAATTCAAGTCGATGATAGTCAATCTTTAACTAGTTACTGATCGAGTATCATGACTATGAATTTCAATGCCTTGAATTAAACTGCATTTATTAAGGCAGAAAAGAATAGAATCATAAATATAAAGGGATGGAAAGGTTAGAATGTCTAGTGGTTTGAAAGCATCACGACATGAGTCTCTGGTCTTCAAATTGCATAAGATTCTAATAACAAGTTTTTGTAAAATAAATATCCTTTTAACTTTAGTATGGGCGCAATTCCCCCACAAACAAATGCCATACTTTAAGTGAGGATAAATAATACCGTAATAAGCTATTTTTAAAATGTCTTTGGAGCAATACTTAGACAGATTTCTGAGTAAAAATACTCCAGACAATACTTTACTACATAAATGTTCAATATGAAAATCCCACGTAAATTTTCTATCAAGATAAATACCCAACAACTTGAAATGCTCCACTTCTTCAATGGGATTAGTATTCAAAAATACCAAAGGGACTTCTTTATTTATAGCTCTAGTTATAGTATGAAAGACAATGTTAAAGTTGTATAATCATAACACAACCTGTACTGTAAAATGTAAATGTAACACTGTAAAACTAAAACCAAAATGAAACTACACTAAAACGTGAAACTACACTTACTTGCTCCTTCGGAAGCACCAACTGTCAGAAAGGACTAGGTAGTCAACTTGCATTTCAGATAAAGTTTGGAACACTTCTTCAGCAGGCTTCCTACTGAACACTGAATAAACCTTGAGAGTCCTCTCTCTGTAAAAAGTAATAATAGTGTAAATAACTATGTTGGACATTTTGTTAAAATAATATTTTTCCCTTGTATTTTATGTCCTGAAATGGATTTTTTAACTAGGTCATTGTGTTACTTACGGTAAAACAATAGAAATAATAATTAACTTGAAAACAGAAAAGTTTTATATATTTTAAATTTTAAGTGATGAATTTTCAAAATTTACAAATTTTTAAAATGGCTGCCATTTATTAATATGGCGGCCAACTTTAAACTTTCATATGGAAGCCTATACCTTTAATGGTGGGGTTTGTAGTGGCATAATTTTAAGACATTTTTATTCTTGACATTTTTTTGGTATCTCAAATATTTGGGGAGATACTTTCCTGTAAAACCTATAGTTTACAAGTTCCCAATGGTGGCCCTCTTGAAAAAAACACCCTGTATATACTAATGGTTTTAAGGCGCAATAGTATTTACTATCTGCATTCTACATAAAGACTAATATGCTAACAATACTTAAAAGCCCATAATAACCAGTTAATAATTGGAAAATAAATGATTAAATACACCTTTTGTTGTATAAAAAATGTACATTGTATCATAATTGTCAGTAGTAGGTATGCATTATCTGGAAACTTTCTTCTCACTGACATCAAAGTATCATTTAAACAAACAGCAGTACTCATTCACTCCTTATACCTACCTACCTTATACCTTTCTTCTTTGCCGAGACTCTTTCAAGGCAGGTTGTGTCAAATACTTAAAAAAACTGCACTATACTCTTTGTTAAAAGGATTGTCAAAATTAATTTTTTTAGAACTTGGTGGCAGATTTAGACAAGTCTTGCAACACTATCCTCAAAAAACTCTGTGACAGAGTAGTTTGACTTATCCTTCAGCCATTTCTTGAGGACTGTATGGAACTGCTTGTCGTATAAACTTTTGATTGCAGCTGGTAATTTATTGAAAATTTTTATAGCGAGGACAGGGAGACTGTCTTTGGTCTTGCTAAAGGCGACAGAATGGGGTGTTGATCTCTCCACGTCTCCTGGTACCATAGCTGTGCACCTCTTCCCTTCTCTCAAACTTCAAAATGTTGGTCTTCATGTAGATAGCACGGTCCAAAATGTACTGACTGTGGACAGTCAGTATGCCGAGCTCCTTGAAAAGAAGCCTACAGTGGTTCAGCCAACCGCTAGATGTGATAACCTTCACAGCCGCTTTTTGTTGAATTAGGACTTGCATGGTTTTAGAGGAACTACGAACAGTAAGAGGCCATAACTAAGATGACTGTGGAAAACTGCATAGTACACATTAACCAGAAAAGAATCAGAGACTAGGCTGTTAAGTTTGCGAAGCAAAAATGTCACTCTGGCAAGTTTAGAGCAAACATCCTCAATGTGTGCAGTCCATTTCAGCTTACTGTTGGAAACCCAGCAGTTTTACTTTCTCCAGAGTGGCAGCAAATGTTCCTAGGGAACAAATCAAACTCTGAGTCTTATTTTCGTTCAGGCTTAGCTTGTTTTGAATGAACCATTTCTTAGCACTTTCCAACAGTTGAGAAGCCTCCAGCTGTACTGTAGCAAGATTTGATCCCTTGACGAAGATGGTTGTATCGTCTGCAAATGAGTGTCCATCGAGCTGAAGATCGTTGATAGCCACAAGGAAGAGTACAGGTCCCATGACCGAACCCTGGGGGACATCATGACGTACTGGGAGAGGACGGGAGTGAGCTCCATTTAGTGAGGATTCAATTCCACTAGGATCTGGTAGCGATTTCCAAGATAAGACTTGAGTAGTTCAAATGCAGATCTATGTCCTTACCTAGTCAGTCAAAAACCTTTAGGGTTCAGTTAATATTGTTTGTTATACAAGAATATGTAAACAATACCTGAGGTTGGCATCTTCGTAGTGAGGGTGATTGACCACTGGTCTGGAGGTTGAGAGCAGCACGGCTGACATGATTGGCATGGGACCGGCAAATACAGCTGTGGGAAGTGTGTGAGTTGAGATCCACGTCAACATTTCCTCCAGAGGAACATTGCTGTATTCACCTTTAAAATAGGTTTTTAGTTTAATATTTCAAGTTTTTAACTAATATTAGAATGAAAATTAAATACGGGTAATTGAATTATACTCAGTACAATGTTTATGGAAAATACCCAAGAAAACTTAGCAAATTGAAACATGACAAATTAGTTGAGCAAAACAGAAATATGAGTAATGTGACTGTTAAAGTAACCTAATTGCTTGTAATGTAGCTTCCCTTCTGTAAGACAGGCCTTAAAATTCATTAGAAAGCAGCCAGCCTTAAAATGGCCAAGATATAACAATTCAATTTTGTCCTGTTACGTGATGGAGCCAACATTTTTTGTCTGAAACAGATAAGCTGTTCTGACATATGCCTCAATGCATACAAAGCCGGCATTTACAAGACTGTAAAGTAATTGTAGACTGGTCAGTAACTGTTTCTTGGAAATAGGTACTGGAAGCTAGGGTATTTCTTGGAAATAGGTATTGTAGACAATTTCTGAAAAGGGATCCTTAATCCTTAAGGGAGTTATTAAACACAAAATTTGGTGGGGTCTTCCCAAACAGGTTCAAACGTTTAAAACAAAAAGCCAAGTATTGCGACCTTTTGGAATATCTAATGTCACTAAAACAGATTACTTTGTTGCATGTTTAATATCTAATTCCTGCAAATAATACAGTTGAAGACAAAAATGTTATTGGCCAAAAATAAGAAGTAGTAATTGTATTGAAATAAACATCTTAACTCCATTACATTATATTCTTTGCCAACATATTTTTATTCTTGCAAAGCTGCATCACTTATTGGTGTAATAAAGGTCAGTTCAAAAGAAATATAAAGTTATATTCCAGAATATAACTTATTCTATGGATGAGTATAACTGGATAAGTTAAAGCCTAAAGTTTTAAAGTATAAATTACGAGTATCAACAAGCGTGCTTACCCATTATACTTCTTTGTTGAGAAATATTTGAGATCCCTTTAACACTCATCCCGCCAACCAAAATGGCTATGAGAGCAATCCAGACTTCATTAGATTGTATTTTATCAAAATACTGAAACAAAATTAGAAATATTAGCACATTTTGAAATATTACATTTTTTTTTAAATCAATAACTACGAGGGTTATTTAGAAAGTAAGTTACGTTTTCAGTTACCTCCTCTAAGGCTGAGCCTTCTTGATATGTGGGCGTTTCCCAGTTCAGTCTGCATCTAGCCGATCTAGTCTCAGGTCTGTGTCGTACTTTTTCACGTTACAGTGACACTTGGAAATGTTGTTAATTGAAAATCCCGCTAGCTGTGAAGTGCGTGCAGTAATAAGGTTTTTGGCTGCAAAAAACTGTAAACCGATTAAAATCTATCGGTAGCTTTGTGAAGTGTATAGGGACAACTTCATCACTGAAGGTGGAGTGCGTCAAACCGAACAAATGCCTGGCGAAGTGGAAGACCAGCTTGGTGAATGCGAACTTGCGGAAAAAGTTAATGAAATCACACAAATCAGCGAATGGATGCAGCGTTAACGTTTTTGGACCATTACCACAAAGATAGCGATTCACTGCTTGATCGAATTGTTACTGTTGATGAAACAGTGGATGATGGTGGGTGAAACGTGTTAACTGTGAGACAAAATTGCAGTAAATGCAGTGGGGGCATACAAATTTCCCTCAAAAACAAAAAAATGCATGCACACGATGTCGATAAAGAAGATTATGGTGACCTTTTTTGGGACAGGGAAGGTGTGCTGCTTGTGGATCTTATAGAACGAGGCACAACCATTAACTCAGAAAGATATAGCCAAATTTGGAAAACCTTACAAGAGCGCTTCAAAACAAGCGTAGAGGAAAGTTGAGCAAGAACATTATGCTTTTTCACGACAACGCCCGACCACAAATGGCAAATCACACTCGTGAAATTTTGGAATTGTTCAAGTGGGAGTTGTTTCCTCATCTACGTATAGTCCGGGTCTTGCACCAAGCGACTACCACTTGTTCCCAACGATGAAGAAGTGATTGGCAACGCAACGTTTTGACGATGATGAACAGCTGCAGGAAGAAATAACAAAATGGTTGAAGAAACTATTGGCAGAATTTTATGAGGAAGGAATTTTAAAGCTCGTCCATCGGTATGATAAGTGCCTAAATTTGTATGTCGATTATATAGAAAAGTAGTATTTTAACCTGGCTTTCAAATGTATATAATAAAAATCTTTTCCTATTCTTCGTAGAATTTTTATTACAAAACGTAATTTACTTTCTGGATAGCCCTCGTAAAATGAATCTGAGGTGAAGTTGATGAAATTACTAATATACTAATGATTAATAATAAAACACAATGTTACTAAACAAGCTAAAGACACCGTTTAACATAACATTCCCATTTGGTGCAACTAGTTTTAAAAGTAAATAATTGACAGTTTACTGGTTTATTTTGGTAAGCTAACATTCATTATCTGTAATGACACACAAATATTACAAATACAACACCATTCTCATGTCTCGTTACATGGAGAGAAGAAAAAATAACTGTACAGTAAGATAGATTACGTTTGGTTGAACACATAGCCAATAAACATTTACACATGAGTGACATGACTAGCTTACTCTAAATGCAATCTAGACCATTTGCTCATAGTGTAGTTCCGCTAGTCTGTTGATGTCACGTGTCTGAGGTCTGTTTATGATTGAATCGTCGTGTTGTTTGCTACTCAGCTTTTTAGGACTGGATGGAAAATGTTACATACACATATCTTGGCAACAAAAGCACACATTCTACTACCTGGTAAACAAACATCTATATTGCCTGCAAATGCAGTCACGTCAGTTGCTACCAATTGGTTTGCAATTTTTTTCTACAGCTCATTGTTGATTACTTGTAGTGTTTGATTTTTTTTTTCAAATATTGTGTAAAGTTTTATATTGCTTACTTGATTTGTTGATTTTGTAGTGTAGTTTCTTTGTGTGAATTTATATTTCTTTTCACTCCTATTTATTTCAAACAAAATGGGAAATTACCGATGCAGAAGAATTCTAAGTTATTTTGGCTTCTTGGCTAAATTGTCCTCTTCTGGACGGCAAGGGAAGGGTTACAAATGTTTTGAGTTTCAGCCCAATAAAGGTGATTAGGCTTACCTTTCGAGATGCAATAAGTGAAGAGATTAAACACAGCTGTGGTGTGAAGAAGAGCTTCAGCCGCATTATTAGGATGGCCATAATAGAAAACGCCATCAACTGTAAAATATTGTATGCTACATCCGGCTCAATATGTTGGAATGATCTGAAAATAAAATTATTTAAAGACAAGGTTTTTAATAACAGATTTGAGCTAATACAATATCTACAAGACACACTTTTTCCTTATTTTTTTACTGTACGTTTTCTCAGGTTGAAGCTGCCGTTATGATAAAAATAAAATCTTCAATATAACAAATGTTTTAACTTAAGTTAAAAGATAGAGAAACCCCTGTCTAGGAAAAACCCCAAATAGTATAATAATTTTTCCACAATACATCTTTTATCTCAAATACACAAATTTAACCTTAAAAAAATAGACATGATTTATGTTTGGCACATTTAATTTAGGAAATGGACAAGAAAATTAAAAGAAAGTGCATCTTGATAAGTCACTAAAGAATAAAGAATATTTATTTATTTGTATTTGAGTTTGCAATGATCATCATAATCATCCAGGATAAAGAAACTTACTTATCAGAATTCAGGGGATAAAAACATCCAATCTCCATTACATCAAATGTTATAATGTAAATCAAACCAAATTACAGTACTTGAAAAGAAATAAAGAGTAATGTAAAAGTAAGGACTAGTAAGACTATAATCTAAAATACAGAAATTCCAAATAAAATCAATAAATAATTTAATTAAGCAAAATATAGTAGTTCTTGCTAATCGAAACTAATTGGGACCAACCCTTGTTTGGATTAGTGAATTGTTTGGACTAGCCAGAATGTCGCTAAATATTCCTGATATTGACTTATAGAAGAAAAATTGGACTGTTATTGAGCTTCCACAATCGTTAATGAGTTCACAACGGCCGTTATTGAGTTCTTGTGATTGCTGACAAGCATGACCATGACATATGGCAAGAGCAACTTAACTCTCTCAAATGAGCGGGAGTAATTACGACTCTCTTAAGGGAAACCCTGTAAGGGTAAGGGATGACCCTGCAGCCATGAGAACTTTATCAGCTTGCCCTTCTGTGTTACTGAGTGCCGAAATGTCTGACTGAGGAAGGGCAAGATACAGAGCCCTAAGCCTATTGGATTTTATCCAGCATGCAGGGGATCAGCACGATTTTGGTGTAAGTGTCAACGATGGGGTAACTTTAAGTCATTAGAGAAACACATGGTCAGTGCCACATTCCCAAGTGCCCAAAAGAACTTGGCCCCCGTGAGGGCCAAGTCCAGTTAGGTATCATAGAAGAGGGTAGTGAGAAGACGATCTCGTTAACGGCTCAGGTCACCAATCGAGATCTATCACAGGTCATGGACCACGACTAGCCGTTGGGTAGGCATGGTTTATCGCTGCCCTATTATCCTGGGCCCGATGATCCTTCCACTAGTCGGCAATACCTGCCAGCTCAATTTGGTGCACCAGCGGTAACACTAAGCCAGTCCTGTGGGGCTCTTTACACCTCCGGGCGGCTGGTTAGCTCCAATGAGGTTTTTGTTGTGAACAGTCAAAAAGGGTTTGCTGAATTTCATCCCTGATTTAGAGATCTGACGGAGGCCAGCTTACCAGATTTTCCAAGTGAAGATTGGCCGGAACTGAGGCGTATAGTGTTTGCTGGCGCTAGGGGGACACAGAATTCTTATCATCCTATGTATATTATTATTAAAATTCTAATAGGAAGGCTGTTATTTCAGGAGGCTTACTCACTTTTGGCCGTCCTCCATGCACGTCAGCAAGCATTATGCACCTCGGTTACACCCAAATTGTTAAGCTTGAAAAATCAGGTAAGCTTGACCCTACTCTAGTTAGTTTCTTGAACCGAGGATGAAATTAACCCTTTTGGATTGTTTGCAGGAAAACCACATGTAGGGGTAAGTACCCACTCAGCTCCTGAGAGCTGACCAGCCGCCCCGTGGGTGTGAAGAGCCCCACAGGACTCACCTAGGTGCTTCCGCAGGAGCTGAAGCGGGTTGGAACACAGTTTGTCTGCTGTGACAATAGAAGGATAGGAATTTGGATACACTTGCTAGAAGTCAAGCAAGTACTATTTTGAGGAGGATGGAAAATAATGTTCCTTTGCTGACTTAAACTTTTACTGTAAAACCAACTACAATTTTTGGTGAAAAATTGGCAGACACCACATAAAGGTCAAGCTTGAGCTACTCATTAGATTCACAAACTGTCCATAATTTGTAGTTGTTGAGTTGTTAAACTTACCGTAAACTAGCAGCCTTATGAAGCCAACGGACAGAAATTATTGTGAGTATAAAAAACACAGTGGGAAGAAGCCATGTTTCGCTAAGCTTCATAACAGGTTGCCATCCAAGCATGTCAAACTCAACAGCACAAGTGTACAGGAGAGTGTGGAAATCTTTGTAGTCACTCAGTTTAGATTTTAGCAAATTAAATATGTGGCCCTGGAATTAAAGACATTATTAAAACAAAAATAATTAAAAAGCAGTATCAATTCTTTTTTTTTTTTTTTCATAAGTCTTTGGGTTTTACATGTAAGTAATTTACAATTGAAGAAAACTGAAAGAAGAAATCATACATTTTGAAATCTGTATGCAGTGCAAAGAAATTTACTATTCACCCAATAATTTGTTCTTTGAATTCTAAGAATTTTGTTTAAGTAGAAATGGCTTGGTTCCACCATTAACATATTTTTATTGTAGATTTATATTTGAGTTTTGAACAACAAAAGAGCCTTGTTCCTTAGTACCTTTCTTAATTATTAATTATCACATATAGCAAGAGAAATTTTAATCTTTTCATATTTCTACTTTGATTATACCTAAGTTTTGAAATTATCACAAATTTGGTCTTTTAGAGCTTAAGGACGACTAAAGAGAGTCAGAGAGACAAGTGATAGTAGTAAAAGAAACATGTCCTTTTAAGGTATTTGCTCCTTCCCATTTTGCACAGACAGGTGTTACATACTGTCAAACTAAACAAATCTGGGTTTTCCTGGTTTGAATATTAGCTTCTTTTTTGGATCTAACAAATTTTCAAATGAGGGACTAACCTTAATAAGTGAACTATTCATGTTAGCAGTGTTTAACTGGACAGTGGACTCACGTCTTGGTTGGCTGTGAAGACTCTGGTCTTGAGGAGAAGAGAGGCTGCTACAATAAATGTGAAGATGACAAGAGATCGCAAGACAAGAGGCCAGCCGCGAGACTGCAGCACGGGCGCCAGGAACAACAACGCTACACTAGACGACAGCAGTAGACATGTGAGGAACGAGATCAGTAGCAGCTCATTGGCAAACATTGCCACCAGGCTCAGCATCACACCTGCCTGGCTCAGCAACAATCACAACACATGTAAGTTTATGTGTTTCGTATGGGGTAAGAATAAGTTGAACTTTAAAGTGATACATAGTAAAAGAAAAGTTAATTTCATCTTTGTAGGTTACAAAAACTTTGACCATGCTCAGACAAAACAATAGGCTTGAGCTACCACAATTTTTGTTCTTAGTCAATGAACAACAATGACAGTCAGACAGACAAAGAAAAATGTAAAACAATCTGTATTATACTTAAGTAATAATGTTTGCAAGCTATGTCATATAATAACATTAATTTTTCTTACTTTGTAACTTTTTACTTATCAAATAAAAAGTACTTAGACATGTTTCAATACCTCTATGTGGTAAAATCTGTACACACTAGATATTTTGGCACCCCCTTTGTGGTTCACAAATAGTCAAACTATCAAGTTTCTACCCTAACAATTAATAAAGCAAAGCTTACCGAAAGTCCAGATAAAATTATAAGCGTAGAAAATCTGCTGACAATGTTGAAAAAATACAGTATCAGAATCGCTGCCATTTGAGTCAAAAGGAAGAATTGGGAGAACTGCCAGAGTGTCAAGCATACCATAGATGAAACACTCAGTAAAATCACCTGAAAACAATCAATACTGAGAAATTTACAACTAAATAGCACCACAAATAATATTACAGTATTTCTAAGCACTAAAAGCTCTGAGCAGTGAACAGCCTCAGCTTTGCCTGCTATATGATCACAAGCGTTATGAGTCTGTACATATTCAACATAAGATCTTCCATGGTCTTATGTTGCAAGTTATACTTCATATCATTAATGAAAAACGCATTTTAAATTGAATTAAAATCAGACTACTCATTCCGCTGTCATGGCAAAAAATAACTTTTTTGGCAGCCATTTCAAAGCTACTTGACGGATTTTCATAGTTTTTGATATATTGACAGAAAAAATTAAAATAGATATTGATTTCAAATTGCATCAAAATTGGATGAAATTGATTGTAACAAGAAATTTAAAACCACTTTTTTAGGTGAAAAACCCCAACGAAGGCGACTTCCGGTAGTCTGATTTTGCTGGTTAACAAAATTGACCAAAATATTTATAAAAGGAATATTTGTACCACATTCTATGGAAATATAACAACACCATATTGAACATGGGCATCGTAATATTTTTTATGATACTTGATACTTACTTACTTATTTGATACTTGTCCTCTTCATCGCTGACCGAAGATTTTCGAATAGATTGCGTCAGTTATGATATCAATGAATTTGTGTTTTCATAACCTTTCAATTGAGTCACAAGATAGGGTAAAATATATATTTCAAAGGGTCATGCCCCACTACCCCTATTTTGGGATAGGGGGCCAACCACCAAAATATGCCAAAAAGTACTTCAGTGGACCCTTAATACATACGCCAAAGCAACTCAAAACTGTAGTTAATTCAAAAGTTAAGGGGGGTAGGCCTGATGTTTTGGACACCCAGTATATATTATCGTTGTTTGAATGTTTGGTTTTGTGCTTAATTTAATTACTGTTACAAATGTTATGGAATTAAATATTAATACGTTTAATTTTCTTTATCACTATTGCATCTACCAAAGTTCACACTCATCACTCACCTGTTGCAGATGATAGCGTGTGAATTCAGTGTTTTCATTACTGGCTCTGTTCTGATTTAAGGTTATGCTAATTAACAGCATTTGTAAAAGACAGAATGGATATGCAAACGTTTCTCTCAATGGTGGTGTCCACTGCACTCTGGTACACTAAAACATATTTTAAATGTGATTAAATGGAATAAAAAAGTAAGAGCTTAAGAAAAGAACTATTATGCATATCATATCAAATTATTCTGTAAAGTAATGTACGCCTTTCTAAATAAATTAATTAATTTAAAAAACTGTAAACATTAGCAACATTGGCACTCATTATTTTTGGTTTTCTGTAAAAAGTTACCAATGCCAAACACTTTGAAAATATTATTGACTTATATTCTGAACATTTCATATATATTTTGCAACTAAAAAAAGTTACGTGTGTACAAACATATAGAAAAAAAAATCCACGTTGAATTGTGTAACCTCCTTCCTTGCGTAGGAAGTCGGTTAATAAAATTGCATAATTGTTTACAATTAAGTTAACAGTCAAAAGCTTTTCTGATTCAAATTAATTAAAACTTTAGTACATGTTAAAAAGTAAAAAAATTTGATGTTTCGGTGCTTGGTCATTTCAGTCCCTAATGACAAACATATGTTTTGGAAACACTTTCTTTTAGTACAGGATGTTTCAAAAGTCCTCACAGTACGTTAACTTTACATGTTTAGTAACAAAACATTTTCTGCTGCTATTTTGGGCTGGCAGAAAGGATTTTGTTGATTTTTGGTACACATGTAGAGCAGTACCATAAATATTTATACCACGTTGAATCAAAATAGGATAATGAATACAGTTTGTTATAGCATAAAACTTTTCAGGGAAGTTAACCATGTCCAATTTCTTGAAAAGTTTCAAAAATGAAAATATTTTAGCACCTAACATAAGTAAGTTTTATCTAAAATGCCTTATTAACATTAAAAAATATACACCTTTCCCAGATAATTATCCTACCTCCCAATAATTTGTTTGACACCATACAAATATTTCCTGGGCATGACCTTGTTTCCTTTAAATAACAAGACAAAGTAAGAAAGACCATACATTTCACATAATCAAAACAACAGCTGTTGAGAGTCAGAAACAATTCACAACATTTCTATAGTGTAGAGATCCAAAATATAATTTTTACTGCTATTTCTTGAATAATAATAATTGTACAGGAGTTTTTATGTTCTAAAAATTATCTTCCAAGTGATATGCTTGGAATCCCACCTGACTCACACACACTACCACTCAAAAATGATAAACTTACTTCTCCATGGTTGTAGAAAAAGCTTAGCACCGCCAATAGACCTCCAACAAAAGATTGACTGAAAAATGTACAAACGGTTAATGATTGTATAACACTAAACTATTAACCAGATCAGATCTTACAATTTACTATGTAACTCAATACCATCAGTGAAGTGAATAAAAGCTGGATGAAGGTCTATAATTAAAGTGAATAAAGTTAGTATACTCTAATACACACTAGATGTCTCCTCATACGTCCAAACCAACTAAATAAACCATTGAATTAAAATGGCCTATTATTATAAATTATAGATGGCCTTAACATTTTGCCAATATACAGAGTGTCAGTGAACTCTCTGGATACTTTAAAGACATGTTCCTCGGTTCAAAACAATAATGTTTTACCATAAAAACAGGAGTCTCTCGTGCTTCGTTGTCCGTCTGCCTGTGTGGATGTGTTTTTACTAAATAATTATGGCAATAAAACTAATGCACCGATTTTCACCAAACTTTGATCAAAATCAAAAGTATAATTTTCTAATTAGAAAAGAAATGATTTAATTTAGCTTTCCAATTTCAAAATGGCGTCCGTTTAAAGTTTTTATAATTGAATAACTCAAAAAAAACTATTACAGCAAACTACTAAGAACAACTATTTGTAGTGTATTTAATTCCCTTTCCAAAAATGTATACGTTTTCAAAATTGAATGAGAATTAACAAAGTAGTTATAATTTCTGTTTTACCAGTCTATGCGTTCCCCCAGTCAGCTAACGCAACAACAATGACACTGACAACATTATTTTGATTTTGGAGTGTGTTAAATTCGTATGGACATATCTAAAATCAATGACAAGTCGTTTCCGGTTATGCTAATGTGTCGAAGATCGTCATTTTGAACAGCTCTTCCACGAGCAAATAAATTCAATTTTATGTCCTCTGTTTTGGAAGATAAATAGAAATATTGTTTTATATTTTTTCAAAATTATAAAACTTGCTTTAATAACTATTTCTTACAAAACTACACGAACTTACGAAACTATTTCTTTAAAATCTATTTTTAAGGTAAATTTGGTTTTGTTAAGAGTAAAGATATCCATAAGAGCACAAACAAATTCAATTAATTAACGTTTAAATAGATTCACGTTTATTTAATAAATTAATTTATAACATTCAATTGATCAAAATTCCCAATAAATAAAACAATATTTACATTTGAAATTTGCTTTTATCTTCCAAAACAGAGGACATAAAATTTAATTTATTTGTTCGACAAGTGCAGTTCAAAATGACAATTTTCGTCAGGGTAGTATAATTAATTAGAATGGGACATATCATAGAGTAGCTTAGAATACCCACGCTGTGCCTGGGGCTTTATTAACATAGATGTGTTATTTTTATTGTTTAATTTAAAGTAAACAAAAAATAGTTTCCTATATATTCTTAGAAAAACCATTAAGTTTGCCTGTTAGTTCACCATCTTCTTTTTATAAGTGTTGGCTACCTTGTAAGATTCATAGTTTCTTCTGGGGTTCCGGCCATTTTTAGAGCCACTTTGGATTTTTGCAATTTATTTTGAGGATGATATAATTATTAGTTTTTGTATGAGTCATTAAAGGAAATTATTGCAAAAGCATCATTATTAGGGTTTTAACAGTGTTGGTACTAACGTGACTGTTAGCTACTCTTAGCTTGCTGCTTTAGTGTTACTTTTTTTAGTTTAAAAAGTAGCAGCGCTTTTTCTTAGAACTATTAGTGTAAGTGTCATCACCTACACTCGGAGCGATTATTTAGTGTCAATTGGGTCCAGTCCTTTTAGTGCTTAAGCTAAAATAAAATGAAAGTTTCGCTCATGTGATATTTTGCTTTAAAAACAAACCAATTTTTAGACAAATAAATTTAGTTTTGCCTGGCTACTTTTTTATTTTTATAGTTTAGCCAACATTGGGTTTTGGTTTATTTACTGTAAAACTCAAACCTGAGATAAGTAGCGTAAAGGAAGAGGAATGCTGTGGTGAGACTGGCACAAAACCAAGCAGCCTCTAAGTAAAAGTAGATCGGGTCACCAATGCCCTCACAGCTAGTGACGGGAGGCAAGCCACTCCCCCGCTCCACTTGCCAGCACTGCTTAGTGGCCCAGCCGGCTTGGCTGCTCACTGAGTCGAACACACGGTACAGAGCACCGATGACAACCTACAACACAAGTAACCTGATAAGTCCAAATAGCCCAATGAATTAGCCCAAATAGCAATGAATGCCTACAACAACCGGCAATAGAGGATGAATAAAATTCTGGCCAATCTATACTGCCAACCAGTCAGTCTGTCTAGTTACAGTAGAATTTCAATTAACTGTCACTTATTTATCCGTCATTCTCTGTCAACCGTCAGGGGTAAAATTAAAATGTAGCAAAAATATATTCAGTATATATTTTTAACATATTGTAGAGCCTACTGTATTATTTTTTTGTACAGTATAAACAAGTCTTTATTATTTATTGTGTTGTTGTTCATTTATCCACCTTAAAAAGGGTTTTTATGAATTTACTACACAAAATGCAACACTTGTCTTTGGTCCTTTTAAAGACAATTTTCTGTTATCCATCTATCCTATTATCAGTCACTTTCCCAGTTAGCTTTGTAGCTGTTCAGATGTTGAACATGCTTTGTTCCTTACCATGGGAGGTTGGATCAGATATCAATGGGCCGCAACTCTAGAGGTTATGAACTTGCTATAACCTTGGAGGGAACATCCCTGGAGTGTTTTGGCATAGCTCGCCATGTCTTGGGGGTTAAGCTCCTAACATACTGAAAATCTTACATATTGAAAATCTTGCTAATAGTGTAGTGTAATTTAGTGAAAACTTTGAACATAACTATAATATAAGAATCAAAACCATCTACAATAAGCATCGCTTTAAGCTCACAGAAATAACACCCAGGTACATGGGAACAAAGCTTTTTAACAAATTGCTTGATAGATACAAAAATTTTAATTAACTCAAATCAATTTAAAAGTAGTCTTATATAATTATTATAAGAAACAATTTACTAGCATGTCAATGAGTATTTAAATGATGATTGTTTATGATCTACAAAATAAAGATTTATAAGTATTTAATTAGTTTTTTTATTTCTCATTTTACTCTTCTATATTTTTAATTATATGCTAAATAATTCATCATCAAATATCAATATTGAAACAAGTCATGTTGGTTGATGATAATGCATAAAATCAAAAGTTGTATTTTTATGTACATTTTTAATTAAAATGTATTTTGTAAAAGTAGTAATTTATGTTTTATGTATTGAGTATTGACTCAAATGTACTTGTATTTGTTTTGAGAATGACACCAGTTTTTTTAGCTAAAAGCTATGTATGATCGTTACTTGTGACAACAAAGTACTGATTTCTGATTAAGTGGTTGTCAGAGGCCTTGCTTGTAGCTTCCCCTCATGTCCCAAAGATCAAAAGACAACCAAACCCAAAGTCAAATTATACTTTATTCAAAGATGTGTACATAAACTATACATAAAAATTAAGTCAGATGGCAATGATTTGCATTCACATGTATTTTAAGGCTACTTACAAAAATTACAATTGTTTCCATATAAACTGTGAAGTGCCCATGACAGTGAATGAGTGCACAGTGTAACTATCCACTCATGGACAAGAATACACATTCAAAGTTTTCTCTTAAGGTTATACTGCAATCCTTGAAAATCAAAACTTCTGGAACCCGAGGCCTTCTTTTATAGTATCTTACCTCTGGTAGAAGGTTGAATCTTTCTAATGTATTTATAACTGATGGATATTCAGTTAAATTGTCATGGGTTATTTGATTAAATCCATTCATAAATGAGGGTGCTTCAACTATTCTTTTGTAGTAAGAATAATACATTCCCTGAAATAATAAAAACACTCAATCAGATTCAAGGAGGGACTTTATTAACTATAGGATAAAAAAGTTGCCAGGACTCTAAGGTAATGAATTGTATTAGACTAAAATGTTTATACAGTGTACGCCAATACTAAATCTGAACCTCATTCTCCCTGGTTTTACCGACATGATTAGGTTCACATGTTAATTTCATTAAACTAGCTAAGATGGAGGAAAAAGCGGAAAATTAAAAATAATATTAATTGTGTTAATTTACCTTTAGTGCATGCAATTTAAAAATTCGTTTAAAAGTCAAAATATCTTTATTCATAAAAGTGCAATGTGTACAAGGAATGGTGTCATAACAAAATTATCATAATATGTATAAAAGATGTTTTTGCTTAATAAAATTAAAAGTGATATGTTTAAAATACTATAATTTCAACTTGCTAGAAATATTCTAATCTATCATTAATTTGTATTATGCTTTTTAGTAATAGTGTTAAGTTTTTCTTTAGAGACTGTAGTTAGATTTAAAATACCTTGACAATTGCACCAGGTTTTGTTGAATCGAATGCAATATTGTAACGTTATGTGCAATAAAGATAATTACACGGGTCATCCAGAAAGTAAAGAGCGATTAGCATCTGCGCGCACACACCCTTCACCACTCGGTAGCGGCGTGCAGCTGCTAACTACATTCTTCCTCTTCAGTTTGAGTGTAGGTTCGTTGCTGTGTGATTACACATCTCGTGTCCACAGTGATTAATAATGGCATCGACAATTGAAAACCCACCAAATGTAAAGTGTGAAATTTAAACACTCAAAAGTCCGGCAACTGTTTTTGGGATCGAAAGGGCTTAATCCATGTCTAATTTATGCCAAGAATAGAAAAGACTACAGCCCTGTCTTGGTGCGGTGATTACAACTTATTCCCATGTTTTGGGTAAAAAACAGTTTGCTAACGATAAGGAACTCAAAGAAGCTAAGAAATCCTGGCTCATGTGTTTGGCGGCAAATGAGTAGAACATGGTTATGGAAAAACTGGTCCCACGTTAAAACCAGTGTCTTGAAATCCATGGCGTTTGAGTAGAAATGTAGAGGAAGGTTCTATGCATTTGTAAATAAAGTTTTGTGTTGATATCTTTATTTTTTATTTGACCATGCCAAAACGTTCTTTACTTTCTGGATGACCCTTGTATTAACTGGGCTGTATGATCTGAGAGACCCGGCTCTATAATCTCTGGTTTTTTTTTCACCCGGAAGTTAGTGAAAATGTGATTAGTGCAGGTACCACAACTTTACCACAACTACTTTATTAAATCTTGAGGGTGTGTTGAAATTTGAGAGCAAACCATAACAAGAAAGAATATCTAAAAGCCTAGTTTAAAATGTATCAGTTTTCAGGGTATTTATATTGAGGTCTTTCCCTCAATAAAAGAAGAACTAAATTCTTCTCTAAAAAGAACTTAATTCTTTTTACTATTAGTTTTTTTTATAATGTAGGATATTAGTGCTTCTAGTTGTGTACAAAATTGGTCAAAATTATTATGATTTGGAGCTTTATAAATGCTTATTAATACAATACAATAACATCTTTTTTTACAAATTCATAGAAGAATGGTGTAATAGCGTCAAAATAGAAAAGAATTTTACATGAAAGGCTTGTTGTTTATACACATTCATACATTTCTATAAACACTGAGATCTAAACAGATATTTCTCAATAGGTGAAATTTCAAAGCAGTGTTTGATAGCAAAGTGTTCATATTTTATAACAGATTTTACATTTGTAACCAAATCATGGCTTACAAGGAGATTCCACCATCCTCATCTTTCACCACATTCCAACAACCCACCCAAAACCAATATTAATACTGAATTATCCAGAAAACTACCCTCATATTGCCAATGTTCTGTTAACACCAACATGTTACGTTTGTAATCATATTTACAACCCCAAAACCAATATTAATACTGAATTATCCAGAAAAGTTTACTACCCTCATATAGCCAATGTTCTGTTAAAACCCAACATGTTATGTTTGTAATTATATTTGGATAGAAAATATTTAACTCCTCCAACTTATTAAAAGATCCTTGAATATTATAATAAAACAAACATCTCTGCTTGGTTAATAGTTGATGCTCCCTGGTTGTAAAAAAAAAAAAGTACCATTACTAAATAAATTATCCTTAAGCCTATCAATTAAATTTTGCATTGTTTAGAAACTGTCCTCTAAAAAAAACAAACTGGTTGAGCTCCCAATGGAGGTGTTTGTGAGGCATTTTCCATAGCTCCTGCCAAACTGATTGGGCTTATTAAATTCCTTGTTGCTTCAGCGTGGCTCGTTTCTCCAAACCATCTTCCAACTTAAACTAAATATTTTAAATCTAAAGTTATACAACTATTATGATTTAAATTAATCTGAAACTGAAAGCTCTCAACACATAGAAGACAATAGTGTCATCCTTTTGAGCTATACATTGGTGAACTCCGCGTGTCACTGACTCTTTTGGATTTTAACACTGTGCTCGAAGGGCCATCATATGGCACCCCTTGTTTGGCTCGGGGGATTGGAACTGGCCACCTCCCACTGCTCGGATGCATGGTGGCTCTCACTGTTTCTTTACCAGGATCGAATTTACTAGCACCAATATTCAATTTACTAGATCAAAATAATAGTTATGTACTCCACTTTGGTTGTATTACCACCTAATGTAATCAAAATCAATATTGAAATATGGCTTGTTTTTGAAATTTTCCAGACGACACTTTGTGAATGTAGTTTATTCTAAATATATTTAAGTATAATCTGGAAAATTTTATATTTAAATATATTTATCTAGAGAGAGCAAATATACCTGTGCTCTACAAAGGAAAACTACTCAAGCCAAGTTGCTTAGGCCAGGTTAGCTTGGTAGTTGAACTTGGACAAAATTATTATGATTTGGAGCTTTATAAATGCTATTAATACAATACAATAAACATTTTTTACAAATTCATAGAAGAATGGTGTAATAGCGCCAAAATAGAAAAGAATTTTACATGAAAGGCTTGTTGTTTACACACATTCATACATTTCTATAAACACTGAGATCTAAACAGATATTTCTCAATAGGTGAAATTTCAAAGCAGTGTTTGATAGCAAAGTGTTCATATTTTATAACAGATTTTACATTTGTAACCAAATCATGGCTTACAAGGATTCCAGATCCTCATCTTTCACCACATTCCCTGAAAACCCCCAAAACCAATATTAATACTGAATTATCCAGAAAACTACCCTCATATTGCCAATGTTCTGTTAACACCAACATGTTATGTTTGTAATTATATTTGGATAGAAAATATTTAACTCCTCCAACTTATTAAAAGATCCTTGAATATTATAATAAAACAAACATCTCTGCTTGGTTAATAGTTGATGCTCCCTGGTTGTAAAAAAAAATGAAAGTACCATTACTAAATAAATTATCCTTAAGCCTATCAATTAAATTTTGCATTGTTTAGAAACTGTCCTCTAAAAAAAAAACAACTGGTTGAGCTCCCAATGGAGGGAGTGTTTGTGAGGCATTTTCCATAGCTCCTGCCAAACTGATTGGGCTTATTAAATTCCTTGTTGCTTCAGCGTAGCTCGTTTCTCCAAACCATCTTCCAACTTAAACTAAATATTTTAAATCTAAAGTTATACAACTATTATGATTTAAATTAATCTGAAACTGAAAGCTCTCAACACATAGAAGACAATAGTGTCACGATCCTTTTGAGCTATACATTGGTGAACTCCGCGTGTCACTGACTCTTTTGGATTTTAACACTGTGCGCTCGAAAGGCCATCATACAATGGCACCCCTTGTTTGGCTCGGGGGATTGGAACTGGCCACCTCCCACTGCTCGGATGCATGGTGGCTCTCACTGTTTCTTTACCAGGATCGAATTTACTAGCACCAATATTCAATTTACTAGATCAAAATAATAGTTATGTACTCCACTTTGGTTGTATTACCACCTAATGTAATCAAAATCAATATTGAAATATGGCTTGTTTTTGAAATTTTCCAGACGACACTTTGTGAATGTAGTTTATTCTAAATATATTTAAGTATAATCTGGAAAATTTTATATTTAAATATATTTATCTAGAGAGAGCAAATATACCTGTGCTCTACAAAGGAAAACTACTCAAGCCAAGTTGCTTAGGCCAGGTTAGCTTGGTAGTTGAACTTGGACAATATCTGTATCCTGTCATCAGTGATAGTAACTTGGACGCCAATACATTACTTTGAAGAAGTTGTAATAAAGATATTATGACTTTGACTCTGATGTGACAAACTCGAGCAGAGTTTAGTCAGATTTCACTCCACTTCCTTAGATTCAAATACTGCAGGTATTGTGGTACAAGTGATAGCTACAGACAAGATTAAGCTCAGCCAGACAAGGTCAGCAAAACACCATGAGTTTGCAGCTTACCATATCACTCCATGCTCAAAACGCTATTCTAAACCTAACTCAAAATTAGCTTCTACTTTTTTTATGATTTTAGTTTTAAATCGCTGACTTTTTTCCAAAGGCATTGTTGACTACTTTAAAAAAATGTTTACTCAACCATAGCTTTTTACAATGATAATGGAGACTTACCATTTCACTATGAAATGTCATTTCTCTTTCAAGTGTTGACAAATGTGAAAAATGGCGGTCATTTTCAAACATTGTTGAAACATGGCAGTACTGTACCACTGCCAGTCCTGCGGCTAAAAGAACCAAAGCACATGTTTGTTTATGAATAATTATAAATATAGATTAACTTCAATATTAGATAGCTTGGTTTGGGCCAAACTCTGAAACACATTTAATATTTCTGAAACTTTTTGGCATACAACTCAACATAGGCCAAAACCCCTTTATGGCCATTTTCAGATAATTGGAAAAGAAATATTTTGATCACATAGGGGAAATCACATCTTATTAAATTGAAAAGATTATTTAGTAGAACAAAATCCTAAAGTTACAGTGGATCTAATGAGCCAGATACCTTCAATGTAACTGAAATACCTCCACTGTAACTGAAATGCCATTATGTCCAAATGTTTCACTATAAAACCTTAAACCATCATTACTTTGAGCATTCAATTTTGTTTAATTAACAGTTGCGATATACTTAGTACCTGAGCTCCTTAAAATGCCACTTAACATAGAGTTGCCTGTTGGATTGAAAGTTCATAATATAGCAGAGATCAAATATAAAGTTTTTTATCTCTGACTTTTCCGGTCCCTTTAAAAGAAAAATTACACCCTCCATTTTGGGCAGTTGGGAAACTTCACATGTTCTCAATAACCCTAAACTGACACTAAATTGTAGTAAAAGAAACATGGTTAACAATATGGCCCAACTACATAGTAGACATGTCCTGAAAAAACAAAGATAACTCCAAACATATAATAATTATTACAAATCTAGGACACTAAAAAAGAAGGATTAACCCAGAACGCCAGTAGCAGGGCTCTGGTCACCTGAACGTCAAAACCAAAATGGCCGTATCAGACCAATGCACTGGTGTATTGTGCAAGGGGGGGAGTGGGACTAGGTGTAATACTTTGAGAAGATTTGTAAAAAAGCAAGGGCGAGGCTAAAATTGTCATTTTTAGAAAGGGAAATAAATACACTAAAAGTAATTGTTCTTATACATTTGTTGTAAAAGTACTCGTTTTTGAGTTATTCAACTTTGAAATTTTTAAACGGCCACCATTTTGAAATTTGAAGGTTAAATGAAATAATATTTTTGTCCTAATTAGACAATGACATTTTAAATTTTGACCAAAGTTTGGTGAAAATCAGTTCATTAGTTTTATTGTCATAATTATTTTAGTAAAAAACACATCCACACAGACAGACGGACAACGAAGCGCCGGAGACCCCTGTTTATATGGTAAAATATTCTTGTTTTGACCCAAGGAACATGTCTACAAAGTATGTCCAGAGAGTTCACCAACACCCTGTAGAATAAATAATTATTACAATAACATAAAACAATTTCAATTATTTTCCTGTAAATTTTTATAAATCTTGGTCGGAATCGAGCGGCTGTGATTGTGGTGAGGCCCAGCAGTCTATAAAGCACATCACGTTTGACTGCCCTTTAAGATGCTATCGAGGACGAAATAAGATTTATACATCTAACTCGGGAACCGATAGACTGGATGGAAAACTTAAATTTATCAATTTAGATATTATTAACTCATTTTTTCACAAGCAGTTTTTGCACTTTTTGTGTATAAGGGACATAGAACCACTTCTTCCCTATCATATAAACCCGCATTTGTACATTTCAGTTCATAAACGATGTCGGAAATAGGCGACAACAAAACCATATTTTGCCACTTTTTGAGTGAGCGGAGCAAAGTTGGAATATCCAACCATTTCTCATGATTGGCAAGGTCGACGGCTTGTGCAACTCTTCCAAGAACTGAGCCAGACAAGACAACCCTACTAGAGCCGATGTTTTCAAAACAGAAGATAAACTTGAATTTCCATCTACCCCTCGTCCACCGAGAAAAGTAATCAATACTCTGCTATTTCAGTGGTAAACATGGATTCTTGCTTAGTTGACTAATCCTATCAATAAACACTGGCTATGCGTAAATAGTACTCATAAAACTGACCATGAGTGGTGTGCATGCCAAGCAGCCAGAATCACAAAAGGTACGACTAAGCGGTAGTTATTCTCCCGCTAAGTATAGGTCTATTTTATTTTTTACTCACTTAGGCTAATTAGTTAGCTAATTAATATTAATAATTCTGTCTCTAATAAGATTTTAACCATAGGACACTTACATAAGAACTTAATTTTCTGCCTCATACAGTAGTGAATATGGCCTAGACAATATAAAACTGTGCTACATCCACTATAATTATTGAACTAAAACTTTTTCAACATTCACATAAACCGGTCTGTTCTGTTCATAGGTGAATGGTAGGCTCATCACCTCTTCTGGACATAGGGACCACTGCAGGCATCTGTTTCTAGAAACTGGCATTCCTACCATCTTTAGCCAATACTGTCTGAACTCCCTACTAGCCATTAGCAAGGACATTAACAAACTCCAAATGAGATGCAATATGCACAACCACAATACCAGACACTGTCGAGATATTGACATCCCTAGATGCAGGCTCTCCAAAACAGTTTTCCAATTAGAGGAATCAGGCTATACAACGCACTGCCAGCTAATCTCAGGATAAATTACTCCAACAAGATGGAAGTTGCTCTCAGGAAAATCTTCAGCGATAAACCTGTTTACACGCTGGATGAGGTTGACAGCAACTACTTCCTCTATTATTGATTAGAGTTTGAGCTCGGGCGATCCAATAAACTTTTTATTTGCTGGGTGGGGCCTTTCAGAGGCGATGTTTCTGTCTTCGGACCAAACACCAACTGAAGGTTATAACATAATTTGGTGTTTGGTCCGAGAGTGGAGGCATCGTTTCTAAAGGGCCTCACCCAGCGGATGGAAGGGTTTGTTGGATTGTTTGAGTTCAAATTTTAATTAATAATTCCAATAAGAAGCTGTCTCCATATACTTCCTCTAGTCCATCTTGTAAATCAAAATAAGAGAGTTAAAATGTCAGTTTTAGTTTTATTTTAATTTGTCGCAGTCTATCTGGCATTAGCTGGGCATCGACAAAGATAACAAGTATCAAGTAAGGTACCTTCATTAGAAATTTCATGCTAATCCATCAATTAATCCAGTCGAAAATATATGGGCAGAAGGACGGATTTTTGCAACGGTTTTGCATTGGCCTTCTCTCGGTCAAATAATTGGCCTACAGTGCTCTACAATAATACTTTGTTTGCAATAATATATTTTTTAATCGCTTGCGAGCAAAGGCCTGCAGTATTTTACTAGAGCCAAAACTAGGCCTATTATCTAAGGTCAAGTGTCATCACAGAACTTACCAGTTACAGATATTAGTATTTTCCATAATACATTTGAACCTTTTGTTCCTTTCCCTTCATCTAATTTAATTGTACTCTGTCTTTTTGAAAGTTTTGAAAGCTTCTCTTTTTTAAACATTTTAAAACGTGTAAATACTTCATTAGACTAGCTAGCACCGTAAACTATTGTTGATCATTTATAAATATTATTATAACACAGAAGGGTTTGAGGTGGGGAGCGAGAAGGTGCAGACAACAAAACAAACCAGAGAGTACTATTTGATTTTTTTAAGCTCAATAAGCCGAATAGAGTGGCCGAGGGTCTACCTCTGGGTACCGCATATAACAAATAATAAAACCATTTTTAAATGTATATTTAAAGTCAATGATAAAACTGAAAATGATGTTTTAAGCTAATTGATGTACTTCAATATGGAAACTATTTCTCTATTTTAGCTGCTGCATATAAACTCTTTCGTAAAACAATGAACTTTTAACTCAAAATTTAGAACTTAATTTTATAAGAACGAGGAGTTTTTAGACCAACCATTGATTTTAAATGTACATTTAAAGTCAATGGACCAACCATGTTGACCTCTTTGAGGAATTTCTTACTGTAAATGGTGTTCCGTTGGAAGAATAAGTCAAATAAATGAATAAAGGAGCTTGGAATATTGTAATTCATATTTTATTTGTCAAGGCATTTTTAGTTTTTGCTACTATATGCTGCAGGATTAAGGGGTATATGCTACCCAGCCCTGTTTCATATAACTTTTACCGCCGTAAATGTGGGTTTACTTTGGTAATATTATATAACCAAATCCGTGTTATAACCATTACATACCATGATACCTACCAAGTTACGTCGGTACAACTTTTACTGCAGTAAACTCACTTTTCCCCCATTTCCGTTTCATAAATTTACTCAAGTAAAAACAGATTTTACCGAGGTAACTGAATTTTACCTGAGTAGAACTACCGCGGTGTTTCATAAAAAAATATTCAGGTAAATAGTAAATAGTACTTGGGTAATTTGAATTTTACTTGTGTAATTTCAGGTTAAATTACTAAAATGTGTGTCATATACCTAACCAAGTTATTTCCAAAGTGGTAAATCGTTACATACATATTTAGATACTCTGTGGTAAAACGCTTGAAACTTCTATTCACCTTCAGAGGTGGGAAGATACTGTTTAGTTGGTTGCCTACCAATGTTGCCGAAAAAATACAAAACCCGTAGTTTTATTAAAGCAACAATTTGATGTCGGCAACAGATTTTGGCTGTTGGCAACAGGAATTCTGTTTCCCGGCCGGAGTCGGTAAAGATCAAAAGATGTTGTCAACAACAATCGGCAACTCGTGTTGCTGCGCCTGGAGAGACTGTTGCCGACAGGCCCTGCTCCTCCCTCCCGCCCATCGCGATCACCCGTTCGCGTCGCACAGTGACTTATCACCCCAGGGGCGTAGCCAAGTGGGGATATCGGGATGTATCCCCCCACTCCCCGAAATTTTCAGGAGAAAACAGAAAGATTTTACACGAATCTTTTTTACAACATGCACATTGCACAAGTAGTTTGTCATTCAAGTGTTTACCAAACGTACCTAGGCCTATTATGTATATAAGTAAGTAGAACTAAATGATTCACTACCCGCTTAAATTGTAAAAATACATTAGAAGGTGTGTCGGGAGCAACGAGTGACTGACAGGACGCGGGGGAGCGACTGAGCGTGTCGGCATTGACTTTAAATTTACATTTAAAATCAATGGTGTCGGCGTGAACGAGCGGTAGATAGACTCAACCTGTGGACTCAACGGTTTAGCACATTTGTCAATCCATAAACAAAATACAGAGGTAACCCCTGATCAAGTTTTGTATATAATGGCCAAGAAACTACGAAAACTGTCAATTAGTATTTAAAGTGAAAACAAAACCGACTATGATGACATTTACTTGATGATTTATTTAGTCTAAAGCTAAAATAACTTTTGATAATGTATAAATTTGAGATTCAGCAAGGTAAATAAGTTTCTAGTTTTCAAACAACAAAGTTCACTATCTAAATTTATATAGTAGAAATAGTATTGTATCTTTGAATTGAACAATAAACTTTTTGTCATTAACTATGGTGTTGTTTATTAGCTTTTCCAAATCGTTTCCTTTAAGCTATGGTTTCCTAGAAAAAAGTTCATAGAAGTCAAATTCAGTAGTAGTTCATAGTTAAGTCAGAAAATATTAACTAAATCTATGGTTTCCTAGAAAGGTGACCATCAACATTACGGCCGTAATGTAGCGGTGACCACAACATTACGGCCGTAATCAGTAGCTATGGTTTTAGAAAGTTCACCGCTAAATGGCTGCATTGTAGCGGTGAACGTAACCGTGGCGGTGGACGCAACACAATATTCAAACATATGTAGACAAAAACAACTTTTGACATGTTGTTTATTTTAGTTGTCAAATCTGATTTACGTAAATAGTAATGGACAAGTAAGGCTTTTGTTAACAATATAATGTGTCACCTGGCGAAAAAACCCTTATCTAGTTTTCACCGCTACTGTACGTCTACCGTTTTCTAGGAAACCACTCTCATAAGAAGATTGGACTAGTGAAGGCTAAATTTAATTGTTTTTCTTTTGTTCCTACTTTTATTTTTTCCTCTATTTTATTTCTTTTTTTGTTTTATTTTTTGATTTCATATTTCCCTTTTATTTATGTGTGTTTATATTTCTTATACTTTATTATTACTAGTTTTTTGTGTGTTGTTATATATGTTTCTGTTATAGCCCATGCAAAGGCTCATCTTTGTCAGTGGTCAATAAATATTTCTATTTCATATGATAACATTGAAAACAAAACCCACTTTATTATGGCCTTAATGTTGTGGTCACTGCTTTCTAGGAAACCATAGCTTTAGTTAATATTTTCTGACTTAAAACTATGAACTACTACTGAATTTGACTTCTATACTATTTTCAGTTAGCATATATACTTATGATAACTGAAAAACCTGTTAGAAAAATAAACATCTAAGGAGGGTTTCCTAATTGATATTAAAGAATTTCATCAATTAAATAACAGTTTCCCTCGAATAAAAAATAAATTTTTGAGATTTTTTTTATACATTATAAGGCATTAAGGTCTTAAAAGATCTGAAAATCGTAGAAACAGTAGTCAAAAACTGCGTTTTTGCATGTACAATTTCAAAACATTTTTCGGAGGAGGCGGACCCCTTGGTTGCTGAAATGGCCCCGATTGTAATTCCTGGCTACGCCACTGCTCATCACCCTGCTTACTGATGATAGGACTATTCTATGACTATTATCAAATGTAATATATAACATTGTGCCATACAATTTTGTTCTTAAAAAAAATCTTTTTTAATCTCATTATTACAAGGAATAGGGAAATGTGGGTTTATTATAGTCCATATAGTTAATCATTCATATAGTGGCAGAGTAGCTTGTCCAAACTTATTGTAAATATTCTACATACAATAGAATTCTGTTCAACCGAACTAATGGGGCAGAGTTGTTTCGGATAATAAATTTTTCGGTTAAGCCGCATGGTTATGTAGTTTGGGATGGTTTTTGGCTCATTTAAATAACATACACATGTTTATATCGTTAACTTTATAAGAACGTCAAATAAAAAAAATAAGTTTCACGTTCAATATTAAAAATAATGTGTGTTAAAATAAAGCAATAATAAATAACCTTACTAAAAGCTTAAGAACTGAAATGAGTATTCTTTCGCTATTGTCACAATGCTTACTTGTTGAACAGCACAGCCCAACTGATGAGATGACAAGATAGCAAATGAGTAAGAGCACAGGTGTAAGTAACTGATGAGTAAAAGCATAGGAGTGTGCGGGGGTGTGGAGAGGGGTAGTTTCTAGGAACGTCAATGTTGCACACAGGCAGCGAGAGAGCAGTACGGGTTGAGGAGCTCTCGTAATGGCCACCCTCAGAGCATAGTTTAGGTTTTACTTGGGCAGTTTAGTTTAATTTAGCATTTTTTAAATAATTACCCATCCGTTTCGGTTAACCTGAGTTTCAGTTGACCGAAGTTTGGTTAAAGGGGGTTTTACTGTGTATATACATTTATTTTACTGACACTGTTTATCACAGTCATCGACATAGGAAACCAGTATTCAAGTACCAAGTATCCCTACCACGTAGATAAGCGTCAAGTGAAGGCCTGAACCTACGAAGTATTCCGATCTTACACGAAGCAGCCAGTGGCAATCATAGAGGCATACTAACTTTCTGTGGCGACTATCGAGGCAACCATCAATTGTTGCTGTCGAGTTTGTATCGCGCTCACTGTCGTCGTTGATATGTGATCCCATGGACTTTGGAAACGGATTAATTAAAGTTTAATTTTTTCCCTTCTAAAACATAGGTGAAGTGACCCTTCACTCCCCTCACCTGACAAGCCGCCACTGCACCCTTTTTTCATAAAAATATTGTAAGCAATCCTGCAGTAAGAAAAACATCTAGGTCTTAAATAAAAATGATGGACAAAGCAGCAAGGTGAAGCAACTACAAACAACCGTGAACAGAAAACAATCAAGACTACATTGATTTCTAAACTTTATTTCAAAGAGCTGGCTAAAGGAGAGAGTTTCTAAACTTTAAATCTTCGACTAAAGGCCACAATGGGGTGGGGCCATAAAAGTGGCTTTAGGTATCCCATGGATTTGTCTTACTTCTCTATAATTTCAAATCGGCATACTATTACTATTTGAAAACCTAAATATATCACAGCAGGAAAAATAAAAGCACAACGGTTAAAAATGACTTTTACTTACATCTTAAAATACATACAACGTAACTTAAGATTAAGGACATTTAAAGTGGGTAGTTAAGCATCACATCTTGTCTGGCAAGTTCTAACAACATAGGGTCGTCGAAGAACTTGTTTATAGAGACGTCTTCGCTGAGTCCTTTTCTTCTGCGGGTCTTGATCATGAACTCTCGTGCCAAGTGAGTGGCAGGCTGTGGTTCCAAGGGGCGGATCACAATACTCTTGTCTAGAGGGTCACCAGGAACAATCTAAACATTAAGTACCACATATATTATGTACTTTTATGCAGTTGCTTAAAAATACTAGCTAGATGTCCAAAGTGCTGCTACTTCTTATCAGTAAATTAAAATATTCAAGTTTGAAAAAAACAATCCAATAAATGTTTTGGGTGTTTATAATATTTATTTTTGATTGTTCTCGATCTTGAATATTTAGATGTCTAGTTACAAAAAACTTTACTCAGACAAAAAATTAAATATCTAGTGTCTGATAGTTTATCCTTTTGAATAAAAAACAATTTGTTTTTTCGATCTACCACAAACATTAGTACCTATAACTCACTATTTGAGATGCCGACCACTCTCATGAGGGTATTTTAAGGCAAATATGTGGTGAAGGATGAGTGTGATGAGTGGTAGTAATGAGTTATGAGGCGTAGTCTTGTTACAAACTAAGGCCGACTCTTCCTTAGAATGGGTCACTAATTAATAGCCCAATGACCAATGGAAATACAAGGACCAACGGCTTAACGTGACTTCCGAACCACCCAGGTGATGATCACCTAGGTATATGATCACATGATGCCATTCATATTACATCGTCGGACAGATGAACAGTACTTTGTTTCGTTACTTTTTGTGCTACAAAATCATCAAAAATGAGGTAATTCAAAATTGTAAGATTTTAAAATTACAAAATAGTAACCGATCCATTTTTTTATCACAAAAATGGAGAACGCTCATTTGTTATTATTATGTTCAGAACCTAACCTCACGAGTTTGGGAAAACACATAAGCTCAGCCTGTTGATTTACTCATTTTTAGTTATACAAGTTTGTATTTCATCCTCCTGAAATAAACATAACGCATATTTTACTGCACTATCAAGTTTATTTTATTGTAGATTACAGCCTAACAAACACAAATTTGAACTCTGTGATTGTCAGTACAAGTTAGGCTGGTGTAACTGAAACTTGATGTGATGGGGTGGAATAGGGAGTAAATCATTTATACAACAGTCAAAATTTGTTCAAACAGGTTGGTGTTAACCAGGAGTGTTGTTCTTCCTCTTTCAACTTTCTGGAAGTGATCACAGCATCTTTCTACCCTTTGAATAGTTAAAGTAAAGGGAGAGTCATGTGAACTTTGCCTGTTTGCCTACTATCAGAGGTTACATGACCACTCATTTGATGATCAGCAGTGAGGTCATCACATGCAAATCCGCCATTTATTCTCAGTACTGGAGACCCATCATCCCTTTGACTAATCTGAGAAAAATTCAATGTTGTGAATTCCAATGGTTATTTTGAAAGCTCTCAATATATAAAGAGCTTTTATTTAAGAAATGTACACCTTCTTATTACATAAATAAGCTGCACAAGTGCAAAGGATGCTTTTAACAAAACAAATTTAAATATAAGATTATGAGTTTTCTAAATTATTATACAGATGATTTCTTAAAATTTGGATGCTGGATCTGATTGCAATCGTTGAAATTTCGAATAAAACTTTCTTTTCTAATTTAAAAGTTGTCCAAATGTCACTTAAGAATTTAGGTATATTCCCTCTTGAGCCAATTAGTAGTCCAAATGTTTCAATGTTTTTAATTTTGTATTTTTCTTGAAAGAACTGTTTGGTTTGATCGTTAATTTTCTCTTTTTCTTCATGTACTTCCGTTTATCCGATGGTTGGGATTTGTTCTTTTCAAAACGGATCGTTGGGTCAAAAATGTAGCCTAATTGGGATTTTCTGTTGATTGCCAAGATGTCAGCTCGGCGAATAGATCCATAATCAGCTAAACCTTCAATTTCTTCGTAGACTTCATTACCTTTTTTTTTAAGGCATTTAATACACTTGTATCATATGAAGTGCCTTTTAGCTTGAGTCTTACAGGATCAAGTACCTGTGTTTGGACTGCCAAAATTAAGCACAAGATATTGTGTTATAGGAAACTTATTCTAGCTCTAGTTGGTTTCTTACCTTGTTAGTTGAGGTCCATCAAAACAACTTCAGTGATGATGGAAAGAGGAAGTTGAATAAACACAGTAGTCAGGTTTATTGGAAAAATATAAATTGTGTGTACTGTGCATACTATTAGAGTATTAGGTTTTGACTTAATAGATGTGTTGTGTTACCTGCGCTTGGCTAGGACAGTGTACACTGCTGACACACAGTCTGCCGGAGCCTGCACCTCCACAAATAAGTACGGCTCCATTAATCGAGGTGTGGCCATCAGGAATGCTGAGTAAGCAACTCGCCTGGCTGTCGGAATTATCTGACCTTTAACACAAACACCAAGTGATTGATGACAAACAATCAGTTTTTCTTTATTGAAATTGCAACATTGTACATTCTATTTGATGATTTTTTAACACATCTACTACTGACCAACCGAAGTGATGTTTATCTGACACTAGCAGACGACAGCTGGGCATCGTAGAAAGAACGGCATATAGTGATCGGCTAATAAAGTTTGCGAAGGATTAAAAGTTAAAACTATCGACTATAGCTATCTTTACATTTATTGCCTAATAGAGGACAATGACAAAGATAGAAACTTTTAAAACTAAAGGTAAAGTCTTGTTTAACGAGGCGAAGTTAGGACTACAAAGTCCTCTTTACCACTCAACCTCGACCTTTACCTAGCGTCACTGTATAGTCACATTACAAATTGTAAGTGGTGAGTGCGGGGATCGAACCCGAGCCACCGGAGTGATGAGCTCCCTGCTCCGGAGTCTCACGCGATACCAATCCGCCACAGATCCGCTAAAACTAACTGATAGTCAAACAAAACTGCATCTTATACAGTGTCTACTAGCCCAATAATGACGCAATAAGCAAACTCTGCGTTTCTGTTACTTGGATGGATAAGACTAAATACCCGATTGCTTTATCAGTTAGTTGCAGCAAGAACAAGAGGAATTGATAAACAAGAACGAGAACCATTTCATTCCTAGTTGAAATAATTATTTTGAAATCACTACTTACCTCCTCCTCGATGCAAAGGCTCCTGAGCAATCACAGCATCAAGTATTTTAAACTTGACATTTCGAATAGGTTCTTCACACAAGGGACCCTCTCGTGTACCCCATTGGAAGCCCTGGAAATTGTTTACACACTATTACAGTTTTGATGTTTAAACATTCTAAGCTGTTAAGTATTTTGAACCATATGATTTAACTAATACTATAAGTTAACTTGTTTCTTTTAATCTAAGGTGAATCTAGTTAGATTTCAAACAGTTACAGGAAACAATTTCACTTACTTTAGGGTTTTTATTACTGCCATAAAACTATAAATGCATTTCTTACCTGAACAATAGAATCTTTAACTGATCCAAGAAGAGCTTTATCCACTTCAGAAGGCAAAGTATCGTCTACCAGAATGTTGGGGCCTGTAGCATCGGGACCAAAAGCCCAAATCGAACGAGCAGCAAGTAAATCCCAGTCATACTTTGTTTGGAAGAACTCTCCCAGCCGCTTCCTACAAAAAATAACACATTTATACCTGCTTCCACTTTTAGTGACTGTGGAATACTCATTGTGAATACGGCCCAGAAGAGCTCTTGGACCAAATTCGAGTCGGTTCAAGAACACAATATGTAATAAAAACAATCATGTGTAATTTCTTTATCCCTACTCCCCAAACTTTATGTGTATTTTTAAATAGCTCAAAATTCACTTGTCACATACACATTGGAATCTGAGGCCCAGTTACAAATAGTGCCACCCAAAAGATAATTAGGTAAGATTGTAAACAAGCAGCTCAGCAGACCACGCTAGAAGTATGCTACTAGTCAAAAGAGAATTTTAACAATGCATCAAACACAACAGTTGGTAGTAGTGCAAGGATCTTGTTTGATTGTTTTATATCATAATAATTTTGATTTTCCACATCAGACCTTAATTTGGGCAGAGGACCGAGAGTCAGAAAAAGCCCAACCTGGCCCGAAGTGAAAAACTTTATCCCACAGACCCCTAGACTTATTTCAACTTCTCATGGCACGGTTCCTTATAATAGATTTTTGAAATGCTTGTTATGCGCTAGCTCTAGAGTTGCTATTACACTTGGTGATGTTAGAATTATATCACAATTTAAAACATTCAAAACATGATTAACTTCAATATTGATTTGATTCTTCTTTACAAAATAAAATATCTAGCCACTCACTTGTTCCAAGAGATGTGTACAATTTGGTTTTCAATGTCCTCTGCTAGTCCTTTTTCTAATGGTTCAGCAATCATTGTTATTTTGTTACGTTTGTTTGGTGTTTCAGCAAAACACTTCAGGGAAGATGTCTCAACTACCGTTTCACAAAATGCAACCACTGGATCAGCTACTTTGATATCTGAAACATTTAACATATATTTAGAAAATGAAGATGAGATATGGAAAAAAGATATTCATGCTGTCAGCATGGTACAACCCAGACCCAAGACTAAGAAATGAGCACCAATCCTGACCCCCAGAACCTGATTTGAGCATCTTTTCAACACTGTATATATCAGGTGTCCAAAAAGTCCGTCCCCTTCCCTTAACTTTTAAATTAATGAAAGTTGTACATTTTTGAACCTGCTTTGGCATATGTATTAAAGGTTAACTGAAGTACTGTTTGGCATATTTAACTCTAAAACAAGAGTGCAGCTTGTATGAGGGTCACTTTAGACACTTATATTTACTATGAAAAGTGAAAATATTAAGTAAGTTTAAATAGCAGCAAAACAAGTTTAGAGGATCCGTGGCGGATTGGTATCGCACGCGACTCCGGAGCTCATCACCGGTATGCTGGTTCGATCCCCGCAGTCACCACTTACATTTGTAATGTGACTAATACGGTGACGCTAGGTAAAGGTCGAGGTTGAGTGGTAGAGAGGACTTTGTAGTCCTACTTCGCCTCGTTAAACAAGACAAACTTTACCTTTTACCTTTTTTACAATACAAACACCTGCTCAAAAAAGGCAGGTGCGCGATAAAAACAGGGTTGCAACACATGTGTGAAGTGAATAAAGAAGAAAAGTAGGAATGTCAGTATGTACTAGATAACAATATTTCCCTTTTCATATCAATTGGACTACAAAATGAAAAGGGAAGAAATGTCATCTTGAGAAGGGAAAAGTACAAAAACAAAATGGAGACTCTAGAATAGAATGAATGTGGAAAAGAAACAAGTAACTGATAATGGCCGACTAAGCCTAAACCTTAAGTCTTATCCCTGCTCCGCCATAAAGATTTACAACTCACTGCCAACGGAAGTGAAAAACTTAGATGCGGCGATGTTTAAACGGAAACTTAAGGTTTGCCTATTAAAAGACCTCTCTACTCTTTAAAAGAGCTAGAGGAGGAGCCACTGTTTGGAGCCTGCTAACCTCCGACTTAGCTGTATATAGTGTAATTAAACAATTTTAAATCATGACACAGTCTATCCAAGTTTCGGGTCAAAGACGCAGGATTCAAGTATCAAGTAAGTTAGTATCAATTTCAGCGAATTTCAAGTCAGTTCTGGAATCAAAATCAATTTTGCAGCATATTGGGTGTAATCAATTAATTTACTTGGTTCATGTTTTTATGCTAAAAACAATGAATATTGCCAAGTACAAAAGTGTTTATGCCAATTTTAAGTCAATTTTGGGAGAATTGTTTTTAGGGGATTTAATTGATTTTTCACCAATTTATCAGAATAGCCTCTTTTACAAAGAGTATTAGATAATGTCCAATGTATCTGCTAAAGTCTACCTGACCACTACATAGGTCCTTGGCTCTTAAAGAAAGATTTATAGGGATGGAACGTTTTATATGAATTATATGACTCACCTACCTTATAGCCAACGTGTTTACAGAATTTACAAGCATTAAACACCTACCGTATATACTCGAGTCTAAGCCGCATGGGAATCTAAGACGCACCCATAAATTTCCCCTGAATATACGGTAAAAAACTCTACACCCTCGTATAAGACGCACCCCCGTTTTTTATAATGTCAACAGCTAGAGGGCTATGACTTGTCAGGTCACGAGAAGATCACGATTGCCTTCCCTCTCCCATCCCAAATCCTGGTCCACCACTACGCCCCTCCCACAGCACAAAAAATGTCGTAAACAAGGGTCAGCAGCGAGCAGATAAGAAAGGCAGAAAGAGAGATAAAGGACCACCTGGGGACTATTTTTTGTAGTCGGTTAGTTCATGTTTTTGCCAATGGTAACTGCCCCATATTTCCAAGCGCTAGTGTTTGCTTTGAATAGATGCGTATCTCCTTCTTGTATGCTACTGCTTCCCTTCTCTTCCTTCTTTTTCCCCACCAACCTACAGACAAGGAGGGAGGGAAAGAAGGATGGAGAACACGACGAATGGAATTGGAAGCAATTCTTAGTCCCCTATAGTCACAAAGTTCTTTCATTCCACTCTTCAAAACAGGCAATGCAACCCTGTTGTGTTTCCTACCTCTCGTGGCCTATCTGAATGTTTTTGTTGATGTTTTGAGGGTTTTTGTAACTCTTCAAATTAACTCAATATTTTTATCAGACAGTAAGTCTAAGACGCGACTCAGATATAAGACGCACCCTTATTTTAGAGCCTAAAATATGGTAAATAAAGTGTGTCTTAGATTCGAGTATATACGGTAAATGCTCTCAGGCTTGGCCAGAGCAACAAGTGGTAGGTAATTCTGGCTTAAAATAGAATTTCAGGACACTGCAATTAATGAAAAAAATTGCAAGTGACAATTGACTCACCGATTTCGGAGTACATTTTGCGAAGATCGTGCATGACACAGTCCAGGTAGAGTTCGCCGGTGCCAAGGACCACATGTTCACCTGACTCCTCCACCCTAGTCGCCAGTAGAGGATACGACTTGTTCACTTTTCGCAGCCCATCCAACATCTTTGGTAGTTCACTCGGGTTAACTGGTTCCACTGTCACCAAACAACAGTCTTATAAATAAATGTTTAGAACAAGTTATAGTACTAATGGTTTCGTTAAAAATAAAAATAGCTGTACTAGTTTTGAACTCTGTAATTAGTTTTCAGGGATTTTTCTAATACTTTTCATTAGTTTTAGATCTAAAACCATATTAGGGTTTCTATTGAAATCCTGATTTAGAGCAAGTATTTACAAAAAACCTTGTGCAAGCAAACAGCCACCAGCTGCAGTAAACAATGAGATGAGAGCTTTTAATTTGTTGAACTCAGTATTTAAAATAACAAAACCTATGAAAATGGTTACTGTTGATAAAAAAAGACTTATTTTAAATTGCCTGGAGAAGTTTAAAACTCTCAATGTCATATTCATTTTGAATAGAACTCGCTTTACAACTGAGCTTCAGGTTGTAGTAATCTATAACAGTGAATTTCTATTTGCTTTCTTTCAGCTTTGAACTTATTTTTTATTTCAAATGTTTTTACCTGCAATTTTTATGACGGATTGTGTGTTAAACTTCAATGGTTTGAAAATGTAAATATCTTCTGTAGTGATGAGGTCTGTAATAGTTGATGTCTTTACAATAGGTTGATCAATTCCTTCAATCAAAACCCAGTTGCCTGCAGGAACTCTATTTACTTCCACTTTGTACCTGTAAAAAAATATTAAACAATTAAAGTAACACACAGTATTATTTTATTTAGCTTGTTATGTAACTTAGACAAACTTGTTATGTGACTTCTGTAAATAGCAAAATAATTTGTTGCAATTAAAATACATTTAAAAATTTTGGCTGGACCACTCTAGGAGGTGTATTTAGAGTAACCACCAACATTTTTAATTCATTTAAACCACAACATCTTAACTGACACAAGTTACTGACAAAAGACAACTAAAAAAGTCTTAAATTGATGAAAAGTCAACATCCCCCATTCGTTCAATATCCTGTCTAGTGTCTACATCTGCATTTTGGACCGCAGAAGTGAATCAAGGGGCTTAAAATACATGTACTATTCCTTGCTATTGATAGCGCATCCGTGGCGGTATGGTATAGAACGCGACTACGGAGCTCATCACTCCGGTGGCGTAGGTTTGATCTGCGCAGTCACCACTTACAATTTGTAAAGTGACTATATGGACATGGTAAGTACAAGTCGGGGTTGAGTGGTAGAGGGGACTATGTAGTCCTAACTTCGCCTCGTTAAACAAGACAAGCTTGTCCATTTTTACCTTTTGCTTACCGGCTGACTTCAGTTCTAGGTTTTATATGCAACCCCAGTTTCTTTTTTCTCCTTTGTAGGGTTTTTGATACGATTTTACCCGCCACATTAAGCACATAAGCAAGGAGCTACTGAATTTGAAGACGAAAATTGAATATAATGTATGAGATCATTACCTCTATGTAGGTTTGCTAAATATGTCAGCCAGCAATGCAACCTGAAATGCTGTCAAGTACCATCAGAGTACTCTAGCCACTAATATTCAATAGTTTTATCTATGAACCACAATATACCTTGCTTCATAGATCCAGAGTCGCCCAACAGTGAGTATCCTAGAGTCCTCCTCGTCGGCCAGTGAGTAGTTCTCTCCCAGAACTCGCACTTCCTGACCAGCATGCAGTGTCCCGCTCATCACGCGGCCGCACACTTGGAAAAATGTGCAGTCATCCGTCGGGTACATTTTTGTACTGTGAACCATCAGTCGGCCCTACACACCATCAAACCCACTTTTATTTTTGGATGTAATATTAATTTCTTATTATGAAGAAAAGCTGGACAGGTGTTGGGTAGCAGTTGTGTCACTGCTTACTTAATTTATTAACTATTTATCAGTCCTTGTGCAAAAAAGTTTTGTGTTGACGTTTCATGGAAATGGAGACGATACAGAATTGATTAAATCATAAATGGAAGGTGCATTACAATGTAAAAATGTATATGCCACTATATGGTACTAAGCCACTGGTAAAGACTAAAAAATACTGTCTAGATCTTTCCTAAAATAACCTTATAAATAAACGACAAAATTGATCGTTTTCATTTTCAATAATATGAAAAACAGATGAAAACCCACGATTTAAATGTGTTCAATTGTCACTTTAACAGCAATAACTAACCATAACAAATTCCATATATACAAAATCATTTCGTGAGCCACCCTGTAGTTTTTGTATTTCACTTCACCAATCAAATTTTATTCTGGCAATATGACGATGCAAATGCCATACTGTAAGAATAAAACGTTTGTTTTAAGTACTTTCAACCAACTATAAGTAAGCCCTGGGTGCGCCCTCTCACATGTTGAAAACCTATGCACCCACTGGAAGGTTAGCAGTTTTAAATATCCCATGAGAATAATAAATACTTTAACACAGAGAATAAACAAACAGGACTGAGTAAACGGCAGTGCAGGCACTTATTAGGTTGGAATGCACTTACTTCTGGATCACAGTTGAGCATGTCCTGAGCGAGAGAGGAGTCAGTGGGGCCGGAGTAAATGTGTTCTACCTTGGTTCGAGCATTGTCAGCTGGTGACGGAATGTGTTGCACACACATATCAACAAACCCTACAATATTAATTTCCAAATAAGTCCACAATAATTGTCTACAGTAATACAAAATTGAAACTATTTTAAATTGACAATTAGTTGTTAACCTTAAAACATAGTACGGTATTTATGGACTTGGACGTTGATAGCAAATGAGAAATGATTAACAAAATTGTAATCATTACTCCCACGCTTGATTTCTTGTCCACTTCCATCAAACTGCATTTTATTTCATAGACTTTAAACTCACGCGACTGCCAATTTACAGTTATTTCAGTTTTTATTTAATGTACCTTAAAAACTTGTTATATCTTTCACATATTAAAAATGAATTCATATAAAGAGCCAACTGTAGTTATAGTTATGACCACTAGTAACTTAAGTAGCCTAACCTTAGTACATTTTAAATTGAAACTATCTCTTTTGTCAGCTTCTAACTAAAGTCAAAACATATGTAAAATCTGTTTTCTTCTCTCTTACACAGTTCATCATTACTTAATACTTGTAAATAATTGTTGAAATCTAATTGCAAGAGACATGCTATAACTTAGATGTTACATTTATTTAGGCCCTTAAAAAACAGCAAAAATACAATCTACAGGCCCTTCAAAAAAAAGTGAACCTGAGTTTTTTTTAAGAAATTCCATAATCAATAATCCACAAAACCTCCAGCAGACTTTTTAAATTATTAACTGATGTGGTCAGCAAGTCAAAGATTTTCTTGAAAACTTGTGTAGACAAATAGGAATTACTGGATTAAAAAAATATAAATAAAAAGCAGAAGACAGAATATTTTATTAATTACTGACTACTTAGTCAAAAAATTTAAGAGTCATAACAGTTTGACTTTTGACCACATCTCTTTAATAGGTGATAATTTGTATGTTGATTTCATCCATAACAACTTTATACTTTTCTAAAGTTAAAAGTATTTTACCAGTTTTTACTTATGAAAACTGGTTAGTTGTAATATACCATTCCAACCTTAAATTTAGAACTTGCCAATATGGTTGAAAAAGCCTGTTATAACATTACACAGACAGAAGACATGCACATAGTTTACCACAAAAGTCGTTGACAAAGCGGCCACAGACAAGTCGCAGTAAAGGTCGGATGTTCATCTTGAGTTCTTCTTTGGTGAGGTGGATACCAAGCTCGTCCAAGCAAGCAGGAAGAGTTGAGTCAACGTCTCCCACCACTTGAGCAAACAGCTTGTACAGAGGCTCCAGGATGAACTCTACAAAACTGCGCTGGGCACTCCCATGAGGCGGCTTCTTGCTGAACTTTCGCCTGTTCAACATTCATCTCTGTGTTGATTTGGTTTTATTTAAGCTATAGATGCAAAATTTCTTTTGAACTATTGTTTAACAATTGTCATTTAACAACCTTTCATATTTATTTTTATGACTTTATGAAATAAATGATTGAAATATTGAATTCAAATTCACAATTCATTAATGTGAGATACTTTTATTAAAATTAATATTACTGTGATTTTCAAATTTGCATTTGACTGATGAAGAATGCAAGAGAAATTTCTCAATATTCTTTTGCACATGGCTTAGAAGCAACAAAAGCTACAATTACAGTATTTGCATGAACTGAAGCTTAACATTCTACTAGAACATATTTGAAATATGAAAATTTGATTTGAAATATAACAATCTACACATTATTTTATGACATGATTATGATTGAAATATTGAATTTCCCAATTCAAATGTGAGATTCTTTGTATTCAAATTAATATTACTGTATTAGCAAATGTTGTAGAAAATGGAGCTATTCATTTCTATTGCCATGTAGAACAAAACTAAAAACAGTTTTGAGCTGCTTAATACCTACTGAATCAAGTGGCAAGATTTCAAAATATATTTATGTGTGTTCATGCTAGACAGATCGTATTTGTTGTCCCATTGTTGTAAAGTTAATGCATAGTTTCCTTTTGCTAATCTCTAGGTCAAGTTTGTTAAACAGCAAAATCGTCAACGGAAGTGCCCTTTGACTGGAATTTTCCCCAAAAAGGGTTTTATTCTCTAAAACTGAATTTATGATGTGATTTTGATGAAATTCATTCAGTAGAAACATTTAAGCCATTTTATCCCAAAATGTTTTGGGGTAAAAGATGAAGGACAGACTTGGAAGAAGATTTAACTAGAATGGGTGTCAGAGACTGGGGACAGAAAGTAGAAGACTAGAAAATACAATATTAGAATGACGACAGTTGTAGCGGAAGCTAAGGCTCACCATGGGCTGTATAACTAAAGGTAAGGAAAGGTGATGGAAATTTGCTAGGATTCGCAGTAGTGCTTGTTGCTACCCGTTGGTTATGTTTATTATCGATCAAGGTTTTATTTATTTACTTATAAAAAGCTATGTCTAATCTACACTGTGAATTAAATAATATACAGATTGAAGCACTGTTACTTACGTTTTACTGTTGAAATAGATGTCACCCCAAAGTCTCCTTGAGAATTCTTGTACATTGACTCCTGGGTAGGTTTATGATAAAGATTGGCAAACGAACGTAGTAAAGTTAAAACAGCATACTGGGCAGATGCAAAACAGACATTGCCCAGCAACGCTGACACAACGCGGAGCCTTTTCTTCATCAGAGTACAAACTGTAACAAAAGACAAAAGATTTGTAACTAATTGCCAGTTGCTAATAAAACCCTTGATGGCTCCAGTAAAAATATATTACAATTCAATTGGTGTATTTTAAGTAGACAAATCAATGAATAAAATAGGCTAAAGAGAGCAGTTTGATTGCTGCTACACCTACTCCAAAATCAAATCTTAACATTTCCGATAATAGAAATTAAAACTGTTAAGTTGAAACTTGGCTTACCTTAGTAAACCATTAACTTCGCCAACACAATGTGACGGCCTTGTGGCTGCGGTAGCTTGAGCTCCAACATGAGCCTGTCAATCTTGTTGATGCACACTGTGATGGCTAGCTTCTCCTGAACTGCGTGTTTGATCAAGCGCTCTGTGTTCAACATGACTCCCTCGGCTGCACGAACACAACTACTCCATCCGCCACGCGCATTGCAGCACTCACCTCATCCGAGAAGTTTACATGGCCTGAAAATGCACAACGCAATACAAAATTAAACCAAACCCAACACAAACCAATTTTTCTAGCCAAATTTATTGGTTTTCTAAAGCTTATACTTAGTCTTCCTGTTGTGAGTTTCAATTATAAGTTACAAGTTGTCATCTTAAGTTCTTATAAATCAATTTTAGGGGATTAGAAATCTTGCCTGAAAATAATCTCATTCCATCAAACTGGCGAAAGTAACCATGACTTTCGTTAGGTAGCTTTTCTATGGTTTTATTCAAAACTTCATGACTTATTCCCAGTTAATTCAAGGCTTCTTCACAGTTTCAAGGTTATATTCACCCTTAACAGCATGATAAAGGTACAGCCTTACTAAATTTATAAAGGTAAATGTTAATGTTTAAGATTTTACCGGGTGAGTCAAATATATTGAGCAGATGTGATTTTCCCTTGATGTCGGGTAAGAGCAGAGTGACTGGAGTTGCTTTGATGCCGACACCTCGCTCCTGTTCCGTAAACAGAGTGTCAGTGTAACAGATTCCGCTCTTCTGACGGCTCACGGAACCCTGGGTGTGTCTGCCGGATCAGACAGTCCACCAGAGTGGTCTTTCCATGGTGCAGGTGGCCAACCAACGCCACGTTCCTGATCAAGTGAGGTGTATCCATCATATCAGCCAAAAACCTAAAATGATGAGATCCAATAGGTAAAATGTTGTGAGACATAACCCTAAAACATCTAATTACTTAGAGTAGTGAAAACAATTGTGGTCAATTAATCTAAATTTCCCATTAACTCCATAATGATCTATTTATAATAATACAGTTAAAGTTAATAAATGAGATATTATGAATTTAATAACATGGTTATATGATTTTGATCAGGCAAAGTTATTTGTTAGTCTTACGGTTAAGTGGTAGAGTGGGCCCACTTCTAAAGCCCAAACTTCGCCTTTTGATTTGTTTATCAATAAAGCCTTTTATTATTTTTATTTCTTCCTGATATTTACTGTTGTTTTCTTCCTTAATTTATCCCTCTCTCTTAGCCAGAATATGTACTGGTACATCTATATTATGCAAAATGGTTATATCGTAAATACTGTATAGTATTTTAACTGAAACTTTAATTGCAATCTGCGGAATTTTTTTTAAAAATGGCAAACAAAACCTAAATTAGATGTTTGGTACCTAAACTGCATTGTACCTCTTAAATTGAACTCTAACCAAACCATAGTTTGATTTGATCTATGACGTATGAACTGAGCTCTGGTCAAGAAACCAACTTCATTATTTTAGGTTCCGTTTAGACAGAACCAGATTCCTTTGAACATATTATTACTTTTAAACCAATCTACAAGGAAGTTTATCACATTATAAAGTAGAAACTTGCTAGTTTGACTATTTGCGGATCAATGGGGAGTATACATGGAATTTATTACAGAGAGGTATTGAACTGCCACTAAATATTGCTTATTCAGGGAGTAAAATGCTATAAAGTAAAAAAAAATGTATATAACTTTATTAAAAACAGAACAACTACTTTCCCAACTTGAATCCGCTAAAAACATAGTTTATTTATTAGGTCAGTGTACAATGTGAATTGTGTTGACTTTTATGAAATGGATATGATACAATATTGGTGAAATGAGAGGTGAATTACAATTTAAATGCCAGAATTAAGCCACTGGTAAATACGGGTGAAATAATGTCCATATATGCCTTACAATTTTGTCTTTCTTATTTTAATTTAGATATTGTAATTTGAATTGGCTAACTTGATTTTGAAATTACTGAATATTTTACTAATATACTGTTTTTAATAATATATGTTAAATATTCCATATTATGGGAAGTTATCAGGTTCTGCAATAAACTCTGCTACAGAGTAAGGAGCTTTGATCAACAAATATTCTTTAAGTTTCCTTTTGAATAAAGCCAGTTCTGGCAGTAAACGCGATCTCGTTGGGAGCTTGTTTAAAAGTTTTACGCCAGCCTGCATCGGCACTCTCAAATAAGTAGTCTATGGATATCTTGTCTAAAAGTAGAATTTGAGCGTGTATCGAGAATGTATATCTTGCCCTGTACTAAATTACATTTTGAAACACAAAATAATATAGTTTCAAAATGTATAGGACGCTAATGTAAGAATTTTGAGATTTTTAAAATAGTCTCTACACGATGTCCTTGACGCAATTTGCAAATAACTCGAATGCCATTTTTGGAGGATAAATGCTCTTAACAGTTTAGTTTCACAGCTACCCTAAAATATATTCCATAAGACAAATGAGAGTGTACCACCTCTAATAGACTACTTTAAGAGCATCTAATGAGCATATATCTCTCATCTGTCTTAATAGAAATATACCAGAAGACATCTGTATAATAAATTTTAGTAATAATAAAACCAATAATATTAGTACATAATATAAACTTAGGCCTAGAGTTTGTTATATAAATGACTCTGAGAATGAACACTGAGTATTTTTATGACATAATAATAATTTCTTCAATCGTAATAATTTTTCAAATTACTGCATAACAGAGTCAGCTTACATCATTCAATAATACAGTGCAGAAATGTTTAAATATTTCATTGTGTGTCTTTTTTGTTAGTATCAAACCACCTCAGAAGGTGTCTAACGGTGGGGAATCACCCTTCTAGTTTCAAAGGATCTCATGAAAAAATTCAGCACCACCTAAATTTACCCACATGATGTTTCATGATTATCTTATTTGATATTGTACTTTTCGTTTTCAACCAATCCACACATTTTGTATTTATAAAATATATTTTTTCCCCACACAAGTCACTTTGCCATTGGGTTAGATCATAATCACCACTGTTTATACATGCCCAGACAAAGCAATATGATATTTAAGCTAAGCAAGCTTCAAAGCATATCTTACTCCATGCTGTAAACAGTTTCAGGTAGATCTTGCTCCTTGACTTGAAACTTTTTTTTCTTGACAGGGGCTACTAGCGGTACAGTCAAGGCTTGAGTGTCTTCTTCTTGAACAATTGTCTCGACATCAGGACCAAACACTTCCAGCGCTGCAGGATAGTAGCGCTTGTCTTCGTGCAGCACCACTGACATTGGCGCAACGTCCATGTCTTCAACACCATCTTCGCATCATCCTGTTATGCATATAGTAGCATTAGGCACATGTACACCATTCAGTTTACAATTTATATTGAGAAAATACAATTAGGCCTTTTGATTCCTCACACTATTTATATATCTAACATTATCCTGCCCTGCCGTTACAAAACTCATACTTATAAAGCAGGTTATGCAGACATTATTTCTTTAGAATTAGATGGGAAAATGTCTGTTGTAATACCCTTGTTAAATATCTAATTGCATTACAAGTTATGTGTCTTCACACTTTTAAAAAAAGGCCACCACAGCTTGTATGAAACGTGTTAATATTTTTTTATTTATGACAATTTCTTTTTTTAAATAGGTCTCTGATCGCACAAAGAAGTAATAAGGTCCCCCTCTCTACCCCTTCCGAAGTGGAAAACCCTGACACAGATACCATGAAGGGACTGCACTCCACAGACTTACTTTTAAAACAAATAAATGGATTTTATAATTATTTATAGATTGATTAGCAATTCAACAATATATATATATATATCAAATTTCATCACAGTCGGATGAAATTTACTGTTTCTAGGCAATTAAGGTGGTATTTTGGATGACAATCCCACCAAAAAAGCACTTCCGGAAGTCCAATTTTGTTAGCATATGGACTTAACCGAGATTTTTACAAAAGTATAATTTGTATCAAATTGTACGAAAATTGAACTAAAAGAAGCGACTTGTACAGAGCTCACAAACACATACATACGTACATACAGCACTGAGACGATAAGCTTAGCTCTCAAAACCGTTTGTGCCATTGGTTAAAAGATGAAAAAAGGGTACTACTCTGTTTCCTTGTCTTTGCTATTACATACGTACATATCTAAATGTATATGAAGTTTTGGAAAAATGCTAGACAAATTAACTGTTACAGTTACTTTTTTGATATAACATAACCAAGTCTGCTCGGAAGGTAGGTATGTACTAATTTTTTACACCTTTCATGAGTATGATCCGACACATGTCACAAAATTTCTGTATAAAAATTTATTTTACCAAGGATATTTTTTGTTTATACAATTTTATTTTTATACCTGTATAACATCCATTAGCATTTCAAATTCTCGGTAAAAAATGTTGAGATCCTGGAAACACGTCTTAAAAATCAAAGTTGGTCCTTCTTAGACTCAGTTTAATGCCCTGATAGAATCTATAATGCCTTTCATTCTTGTTTTATGTCTCATCTAGATGCTAGCTGCCCTTAAAAAACATTTAAGTTAAATGTAAGACTTTAAACAATACATGGTTAACTCCAGGGATTCTAGTCTTGTTCAAAACTTAAAATACACTATAAAATGTTAATGACAATCATTATACACGGTCGAATTTAAAACTTGTTTTAATCAATATCGAAGAATATACAGAAATGTTATAAAAACTGCCAAAGCATAATACATTAATAAGATTCTTAAAGAAATTGCCACCTTTTTGAAAACCGCTTGGAAAATAATAAGAAAAGACCAATGAAACTGTCCAATAACTCAATTAGCACAATAAAAAACTTAATTGAGACACTTCTGTAGCAAAGTATTTAAAGGATTATTTTTATTAAGAAAACTGTCGTTCCATTGCAGCCAAGACTGTTTAAAATTGGCATATTACGGATTAGTTCATCCCCAATTATTATAAGAATTTTAATTGGCAACTCGTCTGCTAAATTAATTAATTGCAGGACGAGTTTCCAGCAAATTTCTAATAATGAATCCATCTGCACCATCTTATCGCCAAAATCTGACCCAATTATTATCTTACGGATTTTTCTTATGGGTTAATTGCTCTAAAACCAAAATTTGCAGGATTCTTTTTCTAAAAAAAAAATAGATTAATTGGTAGGCTAAAGTTTAGAGAGTCCTGCAGGGAACATTTTAAATCCTTATCCAAATTGCCTTTATGCTCTCAGTATATTTTAGAAACATTGTTGTTCTTTAGGGCTAAGTGTTCTATTGATGTGAAAAGTTATCAAAATAATCGGTACAACACACAAAATCAAAATGATAATCCACCAAACTATCATTGACTTCAGTTATGTGATAAACTTCCTGTTGAAGCCGGTAGAATTTATCTAATAAACTTCCTTATAATGTTAAAAGTTATTTTTCAAACCAATTCAAAACTCACCTAATAAATTAATTTGCTTGTTTGATACATTTAGAGAGTTTACAGCTAGGTAAAAGTTCCATAACCCAATTGTTTAATTAGACTAAAGTCTTACTAAAGTGGTACTTAGGATACTGTCAAAAAAACATTATTGATTGTAAAAAATTGAACTAATTGTTGTAAAAACAGAAGATAAACACTTTAGTGGTCCTCAGGAGATAGCTAATGCCTTTAAAGAGTATTTTTTGCAAGTATCGTTTAAAGACATACAAAATTCGAGCTCAACTCCAAATGTACATTTGAAACATATTCAGACTATATATCCTCTCTGTTACTGACTCCAACTGATGAAGTAGAAAATGCTCAAATCATCTACAAGTTTGGTTCAAAAAAGACTTGTAAAAAAGATAACATGTCTTTGTGATTGCTTAAACAATGTTATAGTCTCTATACTGTAAAGCTCAAAGCTCGAACGACATGATCACTGACTCACTCACTCACTGACATAAATGTTTGGGTACTTCCAGATGAGATAGAAGTTTAAAATTTGGCATGTCTTGGCTTGTAACCAACAGGGATATTCCAAAAAATCAGAATTTCAAATTGGGGGGCCCGTTTTTGGGGGTTTAAAAATAGCATGCAATCTGGGTATGTAGAGGTGTACTATTTTGACCGTAGAGCCTAAACCAGTTGTCGGATCTTAAATTTGACGGTTAATTGTCGTGTAGAATTAAATTATCTACAGTTTTTGTACTTAACATTTTTTTCTATATACAATAGGAAACATGATATTACTTCTTAAGGATGAGCTAAACAAAAAAATTAAATTTACAGGGTGTTTGGGCTAATGTAGCAAGTACAAATCTATTGGTTTCAAGTTTTGAGTAATAAAATCAGAAGTAATAAGTTTTGAGTAATAAGTTCAGAAAAACTAAAAGGCACAAAACAGGAAAATCGAAACCAAGTATAAAAAAAGTCTCAAAAGTTGGGATAAATTCCCATAAGAATAACATTGATAATTGATTTTTGGATAGCTATCGCTCCTAAACCATAGGTTTAATCAAAATATTGCAAGTATACAAATATTTTAAAATTTTGTGTTGTTTATGAAAACATTATTTTGTATAATTAGTAGGGTAACGGGATTTTACACACCACTCATCACACTCATCCTTCACCACATATTTGCCTTAAAATACCCTCATGAGAGTGGTTGGCATCTCAAATAGTGATTTAGTGATTTTGAACGTGTTTGTTTATTTGTTAAATCCCCTGGAAAATCTGGTTTATTTTAAACATAAATTCAGTTTCTTCAATTATGCGGCATCCCCTCTACAAAGCTTTACAATATCCACTTCTTTACCCTCTTGGTACGCCTGGTAATGTTGGTATCACTGACAATGAAGGTAGAAAATTGATATAAGTAATATTTATCACCGGCTTTTATTGAGTGAGCCAAGACACACCCAGCTGGGTAGACTGTATGGGGAGTAGTTAGTAGATATGCATTGCCGAGAAGAAGAGAAAAGACAGAAATTTATAAGCAATATGCAACAAGAAATATGAGTGAATGATTGCAAACTGCTACATTAACTGATACCAACCATGAAGACATTGTATAAAACCAAAGGCTATATTAACTCAGCTTGTAGGGTGCTAGAGTTTGAAAAGAAAATGCTCTAACTGAAAAAGTATAGTCAATATCGAAGCGAATGCCCAAACCCAGAGGCCGAAGGCTAGTTATCTTCTACAGCCTCTATCAAAAATCATAAGTCAATAATTCCAACTCGAAACTTTTCCTGTCAATTTAAAATTAGGTAAAATTCTACCAATACTAAAAAATACGATCCAAGCTCGATGAATAATTTTAGACCTATTTCTATCTTGCCAGTTTTTAGTAAAATGGCCCATTCCAAATAACATAAAAAATAAACTAACTTAACCCTACAATAATACCTTATTCAGCCTTTAAGTTAATTTGAAAAAGGGGTAGAATGAACCAGCTAATGAAACAGCCAAGTGGGTGACAGAGAGTGCTCGGGCGTCTTCCGCTTGTAAAATAGTCCCAACTTTTAAGCCATTTTTAAATATGTTCCGCGTCTTAAAAGATTTTTTTCATAGGTGTTCTCTCCTTGTTGTGCTAAATCAGTTGGTATTATTCCAGTGTAATCACTTGTCTTCTCATGAGCTAAAACTGATTTAGCACGATATGGAGAAGACCCCTATACATATAAAAAATTGTTTTGAGGCAAACAACTTATTTAAAAGTCGCTTTAAAGTTGGGACTATTTTACGATCGGGAGACACGCGGACGCGGCCCTCTGTGGTGGACGACAGCTGTTTTTGTCACCCATTTCAAATTAACCTAAAGGCTGAATAAGGTATTACCGTGAAGTTAGGTTAGTTTATTTTTGAAAAATAATCTTAACCTTAAAACGACTTTTAAATATGTTCCGTGCCTTAAAAACTTTTGGGTTGCATAGGGGTCATCTCCTCATCGTGCTAAATCAGTTTATGCTAGTTAGAAGACAAGTCACTATATTGGAGTTTTACCAATCAGTTTTTGCTGGTTAGAAGAAAAGTCACTATTTTGTAATAATATCGTTCATTGATCTAGAAATAGCCACTAAGTTGCAACGCTTGCTAACAAATCCTTAGGATCTAATGAATCGTAGAAATGAACTAAGTGGAATATGTATTTTAAAGTGTCAAAAAAGTACTGAAATGGTGAAACCCAGGACTATGAATGCCTACAAGTGTGTGAATGCCACAGTAAGTTTAGTCTTTCTCGCCCGGAATGGTGTGTTAAAAAAATCTCTCGAGTATAGGCATTTTCAGCAGGTTCTGCTCTGAACTCTAAACCCCGATTATGATAGGCCTAAGCTAGTGTGTCTAATAATTTAAAGAACATAGGATATGTCCCGAATTTAAACAAACTTTGAAGTCACAATAACTTACGTGAATCAAAATTGTCTGAAGATGCTTTTTCGTCTAGAATAAAGTGAACCTTTCAGTTCCTTCGGATCTAAAGTATAATATTCAATTAGTCTATATGGACTAAAGATTCACTTGTTCGTACACAAAACGATATAACCTACAAAGCATGTAATTTCTTTTTTGTACTCATGAATGTAAAATGGATAAATTCATAGAAACAAATAAAATACTATACGAAAGCATTTTCTTGCCGAAAGCTGACGCCAAGAATGGTGCCTGGGGAGGGGAGTGCGGACAAAAAAACCGAACCGGCGTTCTTGCTTCTATCCACAGAACATAGACTATGGTCATCGGATTCAGTCAAGAAATTGAATATACATATATATTCTAAAATATTTATATTCTCTGTTGTAGGACCTTTCCCGAAATAATTATTATTTTTATTTTGAAATGTAGTAGGATCTACTAGTAGATGTAGGCCTAGGCGTTAGTAGACCTGAATTAATACGGGTACATGGCGGGTGGAACTTGAATACTTGAGTGCCACATCGTTGACCGACATTGTTGGATAGATTGCGTCAAAACTAAGCTAAACTATTTATACTTTATACATTGTAGAATTTACTAGTTGGCGGAGGCTTGGTCCTCAAAGAGTGGCACCTCACTAAGCTTCTAGAGTGGTCTCTCCACAAGATATTTTTTGAGCTTGGTTTTAAACGGCTTATCGTCGAGCCCTTGTACACTTAATGGCAGTGTATTGAACATCTCAATCGCAAACCACGGGAATCCTTTTTGCGTACGGCTTAATTCGCAGCGAGGAACGTCGAGTTTGCGGGCTTTTCGGTGTTATACACTTGGGATTTAGGGTTATCCCCTCTCACCACCTCTGGCAAAAGGATTCCGAAAGTTACCCCTAGATTTTAAAGGAACATCCAGATTAAAAATGCATTTTAAGTTATTTCAGACATGAAATAGTAAGCTACATACAAGAGCTTATTTGCTCATTCGTTATTGGTTCAAAGGCATAAAATAGGTTTAATTCTTTAACAATTCCGCAGAGAACTTCAGGGAAATGCTGTGAATAATTAAACCAATCCACAAAACTTTCAAAAACAAAGAACCTTTTACTACATACAGTGGCAATCCAAAACAAAGTTACTCATCCTTTTATAAGATAACATTTTGTTTATTAACAGTACAAAAATGACATTAGTTGTTGTTTGCGATTCAGTATTTTCCAAATTGTTTCATAAAGCCATTTAATTTGGTGTAATAAGATAAGACTTTATTGCGATAAGGCATTACAAAAAAATTGCATTAGGCATTCCAATATATGCATTTCTAATATACATGAATTTATACATAAAGGCATTGTTTATTCATACACAAACGAACGTTTATTCATTAACAATTTATATTATACATAAAAGAAAAACAATCAAAAAACATATTAAATAAAAGTAATAGTATAGAAGTAGGTAATTAATTGAAATCGATAAATAAGATATTTTGTTCATCTTTTTTCAAACATGCAAAATTCATCCATATTATAAAATTTATTCTTCACTAAAAGTTTTGTCAGGGTTTTCTTCTTCACATTTTAATGTTTTCTTCTGTTTTTATGTCTTCAGGTAAATGTTATAAATTTGAACTAAATTATATATACTTTATGTTTTTAATAAAAATAAAACGATGTTTTGTGATAAGGTATTGCTAATTATTTGTTATTATTAGTAAATGTCAAATTAAAATTTTGTTCTAGTTCTTAAAAATTACGTTTGAGAAATATCATGCATTCCGAAATATATATTGACGTGAACGTTAGTAATTTGTTTTCTTTAAACAAAGTTCTGCAAGAATAATTGCTCTTTTTTGGGAAATCACTCGAAAGGCGGGTTTTTGTGAAATGAATAGGTTATTAATACACTTTAATTGCATTGCCCCAGATCACTATGGCATAACGTAATTTAGGGACGACTATACCATAATATATAGGCAGTAATGAAGTTGATGAGCAACATTTTAAAAATAATCTAATAAGAAAAATGGTTGATGGTACTGAATTTGTTTGCATAAAGTGTTAATGTGTTAATGTGTTGTTCGAATCGAAGGCTTTTTATCAATTTTGAGTCCTAAAAAGTTCACCAAGTCGTTTGGTAGAATTTCTTCATTGTCAATTGCAATTTGAAGTTAAAAGTGATTTCTTTTCTTCTGATATGTGTAAAATTTATATATTGGAGTTTTGAAGTTTATTTGGAAGTTATTTGCTGCAAACCATTTGTTGATTATATTCAAATCAGTTATCAAATAAGTTTCAATTTGTAATTCTTGAATTGGTTATGTGTTATCAGGGATGAATCATCAGCAAATAAACACACACCCGAGCGATCTTTACTACGTTGAGAAGCTCATTAATATAAATTAAATAGTAAGGGTGCCTAGCTATTGACCCTTGGAGAACAGCAGATTTAACTGTTAAAACATTTGAACTTAGGCATTTCTTTTAATTCTTCATGATTATAAAATGAAATGTTTACACTTTGATTTCGATTTGCTATGTATGAATCAAACCAACTTAGAGCAGTAGGTACCTCTGATTCCAATGTTGTAAAGTTCCTGTTATGAAAAACCATATCAAATGGTTTTTAGATATAGGAATAAGCCTATGGTATAATTATTTTCATCAATGCCTTTGACTGCTTTTGAGACAAATTTTGAGAACATAGCAATCACTGTACTTCTATTTCTTCTGAATCCATATTGACTTGATGGTGATAAAGAAAGGTTAAATTTGTCTAAAAATTATTTTAATCGATAATATAACAGATTTAATTGTTAATATGATAGAAAGATGAAAAGAAGCATTTTAACTGTTTTAATTTATATATAACCGTAAAAAGTTATAAGCTATGTTAAATTGCGAAATATAAGCCATCTTCTATGTAGACTTGTGTTCTATTTTTTTGTTTGTGTGAGCATTGACTTAATTTGGTTGGAATAAAAGTGGAGCTCAATTAAAATACCTTAAAATACACTCTAGAGTTGACGTTTTCTCGAATCGAGTGTTCATTATTCAAGTAAGTAAGTTATTATATATATAGTATGCTTTATATATAGTATGCTATATATTTTAAAGAGAGCTAAGTACTCTGTGGGATACATTGTCTATCGTTTTTTGTAACTGGCTGTCAGTATCAGTACTGTCAAAGTGTCACTTTGTCATGTCACTGTCAGCCGGACTCAGTCCTTGTCACAGTTGTCAGAAACGAAGTCCAGACTCCAGACCTTACCAGAGTTCGAGGCTTCGACAGTTCGACTTCAGTTGAGTCTCTCCGAGGCTAAAAGAAAGGGGTTCATAGTGAATTTATGATGTAAACAGTTTTTTGTTGAAGGAGGATTGCCCTCCTGAGCCATGGATGAACTTAATAAATCAAAATTCACGATTTCAGTTAAACGAAAAAAGTTGAAGTTATTCAAGAAGAAATGTGTAGACATTCAGAACTTGTTTTCGATAGAACTGGGAAAGTTACCTCAAGATAGTGCTAATCCGAAGTCTTCTTTAGTTTTATTTAGTTTAGAGTTCCATCACTTGAAGGGTGGAGAAGAGGCTGACTTATCAGAAATTCAGGTAGGTGAACTATACTTAATTAAAACTTAGTGCTTCTCTAGGGTTTAAAAAGAGATAAACCAGGCTGGTCGTGAGCCTCATCTGCACTGGTAACGGCAATAAATAGGAAACTTCTTAGGGCAGCAGTTGTGCTTATTCAATAAGACAACCAGTCAATTAACTGCTTAATTTTTGTGTGAGACCCTAGAGTCTGCAAAATATCTTGTCCTTGATTACAAGGCTGAAGACATCAGAAGAAGGGTATTTTTAGAAATATCCCAAGACAGACAAAAACTTAACCTGTCCATGCTCTAACCATCCTTGTCCTTTTAAAGGGTCTCAGCTTTTTTAGTGATATACCAAATATCGGGTGTGATTAAAGACGTGACGGCTGAATGAATATAGATTAGACCAGCGGTTCCCAACCCGTGGGCATAGACACTGGGCAAAACTCAAGAAAAAATATGAAAATGGTGCAAAATAAGTATGGTATGAATATATTGGTCGTCATGATGAAATATCAGTTTAAGCATTTTCCTTAATATTTTTAGAAAAAAAGTAAATATTGGTTTGATTGATTTTTAAATTTATTCTTTTACCATTCTAATACTAGAGCTCATCCTTCAAGATTGATAGTGTAAGTTTATTCAGCCAATGTACTTAGTTTTGACAAGTGATGGGGCAAGAGCTATGTCTAGTATTCATACGCGGTTAATCGCCAGAGTTAGGGCAGTAATTCCCTTCGTCAAAAGGATATGTTGCAGCATACACAGAGATGCTCTTGCAGTTAAAGGTTTGGACAAGTGTCTGAAAAACAACTCTTGAAGATTCAGTAAAAATTGTTAATTTTATCTAAGCCAGGAAAAAAAAACCTCGAGACTGTTCGGTGTTTTGTGCGATGAAATAATCTTCAGGAACTTAAGTTAGGTTTTAAACGACTCCATCGATCCCCTTTTTTTGGATAAGAGTGAGAAGAGAATATTTCACAATTGGCAAAGTTGCACTGAGGCAGTTGTTGGGAATTTCAACAACTTACCTGTGGGAAAAAGCTTTTTCTACTTTCATTTATTTAATCAAAAAAGCACAGAAACAAGTTGAAGGTTGAGAGTGATTTGAGGCTGAAATTGTCCAGTTTTGATTCCGATATAGATGCTCTACTAGGGCATAAACAGTGTCAGAAATCTCATTAAATTTGATAAATATACATATAAATCTCATCTCAGTAATGTATGTACAAACAATACTTGTATGTATTTTGCTATATATTAGTTTGACATAAGTATGTAAAATCTGGTTGGGCCTCAAAATTTAAGAACAAATGTTACTGGGCCTGCAAACTAAATAGGTTGGGAACCGCTGGATTAGACGATCAAAGGCAGATTTGCATACGATTTAATAAATCGATTTAGCACTTCTCACTTATTATTTTAACACATTATTAACTTATTCACTACAACAGTATCAACGTGAAATGGACAAGATGGCAGGCCTAGTGTTTTGATAATTGAGTTTATGACAAAGGCAACCAACTGTAACGACATGACATAGCTTAAATTTTGGAATTTTAACAGGAAAATTGTTAAAAATGAAGAAAAAGGTGGAAAGTTTATTTACATTGCGTATTTAGGGTTTGTATGAACATATTTCTTTCAATGAGAGTTTGAAGTATTTTGAGATAGTCAACAGTCTCTAAAACACTGTCTGTGAATAATGGGAATATGCTATAAAGAAAGGAAATAACACTGAAAAGAAGTGCAATTTATACAGTGGTTCCTAAAATCATGTGTAAATTCACTGATCGCTCAGTAGCCTACTTGTACAATATATTGTTATACAGTAAAGTTAAATTTCTATACAAATGACTTGTAACCAACACGTTAATTTATTGTTCCAAATAGCAGTATTATCGTCAAGGGTTCTCTAATATTTGCTTTTAAAGAAAATTGGGATTTTATCGAGCTTCTGTTATTGTTGACAAGTTAAGCATGACAGTGACTTGACATATTACACATGAGACATATTATAGCATGACGTGCTTTGACATAATATGTGCTAACGGTCAACCGAAGTATTTTTAATATATTTTGGGGGTTTGCCCTCACCCCTTTAAGAGGGAAGTGGTGGGTGACCCTTTGAAATGTTTATTTCACCTTTTCATGTGACCCCTTCACGTGAAAGGGTATGAATACACAAATTCATTAATACAATTAAAAATGTTTAACAAGGCCCTGTTCAAAATGGCGGCCTAACATGTGTTTTAATGTTTGAGCAGATAAATGGGCGCGGTTGCCATTGTTTTCTTGATTTTGGAACAAAATTACAGAATCAGTTTTTGGGCAGTTAAAGCTTCAAAATGATTTGCTACATGTCAGATTTTACAAACTAGCCTACCAAAAACTGCCCATTTTTTAAAATTGCAAATTTTAAAAGTGTGCAAAAGTTGTTTTTAAAATTTATTTAAAGCTTTGATTACCAAAAAACTAAGTCTGCAATTCTTTCCCTACATTGGGAAAACAATAGCACCGGCGGTCCATTTTTCTGCTCAAACAATGAAACACATTTTGTGCCGCCATTTTAAACAGGGGAATCATACAATCTTTTAAATGTTATCAATGAATTTGTGTTTTTATATCCTTTCAAATGAGGCAACACATGTTAGGGGTAAAATAAATATTTCAAAGTGTTACCCCCCTATTTAGAGGAGGGGGCAACCCCACAAAACATGCCCAGAAGTACTTCAGTTGACCCTAGTACATATATGCCAAAGCAAGTTCAAAAGCTTTTATTTGCTTATACTTCACCATTTTTAGCTTAGCCGTAGCCTAATATTAAAAACATAAAACACTTTTCAACAATAAATACTTACACAAGCCACATGTTTTTTTAAGAAATTATCTTAAGTTGAGCCCATTGGATTGTCAAGACTAGTTTATGAGCAACCTCCTGTTTCACAGTTTTATATTTCTGTAACATGTCTTGCTTCTTCAGGGTTGAATTTTTCCAAATATACTGCCTTGAGGGTAAATCCTTCTTCGGATGACTCAACATTATGTTCCATGGCATGGCCTGACAGAGGCCTGTTGGGGTTTCGGAAGGAAACGTCAAACCTATGGTTTGTGGTACGGAATCTGAGGGGTAATAGTTTTCCCAAATAATCTTTGGCAGTTTTTGTAGATTAATTGATCAATTACGTCGGCTGAGTAACAGTTTATATTGTCTCGGATTGGATATTCTAATTTGGTTAGTTCGTTAAGTCTATAGAAAAAGGAAAAACATACCTTCCTTAAAAAATCAGGAGCCAAACTAATATTGTTAAAATTGTTAGTCCAGCAACATAACAAACACCATTTAAGATGTTATCAACTATGAAAAATACTAAAAAAGATTCAAATCTATTTTACAACATCGAGATACAGGGGAACAAAAACAACAACCATTATTAGTTTAATGTCAAATATCTCATTTGACACCGTTAATTTTATTGTATTTTGTACAATATGTGAATAAAGATTATTTTCATTTCATTTCATTCACACTAGGAGAAATCTAACACCAATAGCCCCGCTGAACTCCACAGAACTCTCATGGACAAATTCAGTACTAACACCAATATGTAGGCAAGATATACATTAAGATAACCAATCATTTATATTAAAAAGTCATCAGCTGATTAGGAAGTCTTATCCTCCAAACTGCTGAATGCAAGTGAAGACGAACTGATCGTAGACCCATTAGTTGATCACCAACAAGGACAATTCTTTCTGTTAAGAAATTTTCCCATTAGCAAAGATTAAGTGCTGAACTGATAAGACTTACTGCTCCGAAAGCCAACATGAACAGCTGGAATAAGTGCTAGCTTTGGTTTGAAGAAAGTGATTGGTTGAAGTGGGTGGGCTGTATACACTACAGACTACAGTACAGTAGTAGAGGATGGCATGGGATGTGAAGGGGAAAGGAGCACGCTGCGCTGAGCGACAGAGGTAAACAAAAGATTGCCGGATCTGAGGACTTTCCCCCTTGACGTCGCTTCCGTCTGGCTGACCTGCTGACTCAGATCACCCACCCACCACCACACAGCCCTGATGTTGCCGCAGTAATCTACAGACTACATGGTGCCACTGCCATCAGCCGTGCTGGAAAACGTATGGCCAGTTGCGAATGTTTAAATTATTTGAGGCCCCCTCCCCAGATTTTCATGGGATAAATAAGTTTTCGGGATTAATTTAACTAGGAAACATGTTACATTTACGTCGTCAGCATGGCAAGGGGGTTTTAGACCCGGGACCATGAAATGAGCACCGATCCAGAACCCTAGTTAACACACGTTTTGAGTTTTTGTAGGTACTTCATATACATTGTATTATAGGTTTAAGCTCTCTCTATACAGGTCGTAGGGTTTCCGATTTTATAAAATTGGTACAAGTGTTCATTTTGTGGATATCTAGGTCAAGCTTGTTTGCCGGAAAAATCAGAATACCTGAAGTCATTTTTAGGAGAGTGGGGTATTCCACCAAACATTTTTCTAAAAATTATCTAAAAACAGTAAATTTCATCCAATTTTGATGAAAGTGGTTTTCTCTTTATGATAATTGACTTGCAGTAAAAGAGCATGTAAATCTGAGGTCGAAGGCCGATGCGAGGCTGTGAGCGGAACGAATTAGTGTTACAATTATTGCGAAATAGGGTTACAAATTTTAAAGGAAATTCGTTTCACTCCTCCAGCGCGTTTCACACTTTGGCGCTTAGCTGCTCGTCGGTCTGGGGGTTATGTTAACACAGACAATGTACAAAATATAATACATTTTACGTGCGGTCTTCTTTGCCTGCTGCGGTCGTACGGGTAATAATAGCTTCTGCGTATAGTGTAGTCGATATACATTGAAAAAGGTATATATCACTACTAAGTATGATATACCTTTTCAATGTTCATATTGTATAATGAAATTATTTATACAACATACTACTAGTCAAATCATACGCCACTGTGTATTGAAACATCCCTGATGAGGGAAACGCAAAACTCACTTTCCTGCAGATAAAACATGCATTTTAAATTTGTGTAAAAGTTTAAAAGCTTTTGAAGCTTACTGCAAGACTCGCAATAAAATCGATTAGTTGCATTTAGAAAAATACGATGCAACTTCTGATTTGAACCCTGTGATAATACACTTAAAAATAGAGAACCACTAAAATGAACGTTGAGTAGTTGGATATATTAATATGGTCAAATCAAAATTATTTAAAATATACCGCAGTTAAGATTTGAACCTAACTATCTCAAAGACAAAAGTAGAGGACAGTTCTTCTCAGTTCAGCGGCCTGTGGAGTTCCGTATTTGTATCCGGCTAATGATGTCGTTAGACGCCGAGCTTTCTCGCGCCGAGCACCCTGCAGGCGTCACGTACAACACCGACCAGCTGATTCTGTACAAACAACGATCAACGAGTACGGAGTCGAGACTTATGTATTTGAAAATTCAGCATTGACAATATTCACTAGGTCAAATAGGGACTATTCAAATACTTAGGAATGGAATTTGAGGAAAATGGTAGTTGAGGGATTTGAAAGTTGAAATCAGACACGCCTAGTATTCAAATATTCCGTGTTTTTCTCGACGTACCAAAGGCTGTTGACAATTTGAACCCTTTATATATCTCCTTATAAAACATTAAAGTTGATGGAATGATGGATGATCAGTTTAAACGCGGAAGTGATTTAGCTGACAGTAGGCTGGCTACCCGTGGTACGCTGCGGGATTTAAAATTTTTCCTGAATGTATTTAAACATTTTAGAACAATGTCCGTGTTAATGTTTCGGTAAATTATTCCGTTTGCCTGTATCCTGCCAGTTTTATCAATACTTGTAGTAAAAGAGAAAACCTTTTAAAGAATCAAAGTAAGGTTTTAATCAACTAAGAACAAGACTATTGTTTACATATTGTAAATACTTCTAGCTTTCTAAGTAAACAAACTTAAATTAAATTAATATTGTTATGAACATATGTTAAGTTATTACATAAAGTATTATTTTCATCACATTCTTCCTCCCTGAATGTTATAATAAAAGTATATCAAATATTCAGGATCGATGTGATCTTCTAAGTGTCTGAGATGTTTGTTCATTTATTGAAGTATCTGGACCCCCATATTTTACATTGTCTTCATCTGGTCGACTTGTCTCAAGCCCTACATTTGATTTTTGTCTGTCTTCTTGGTTTGTGATGCCGTGAGGAGTTCCCACACATGGGCTTGGGCTGACGATCTGTTGTTCTTCTTCCAGTTTCTCACTTTCCCCTCGTAGAGCTAAGTGATGCAGGGATACCGTTTCTTCGTTGCCATTTTGTAAACGTACCACAGCGTAGTTTGGATTCGCTTCTATCAGGTCTACTTCATGAACAAGTGGATCGTATTTACTCTGTCTAACATATTGCTCTAACACTTTGCCTGGAGTCATGAGCCATGTAGGCATTGATAATCCATTCGTTGACTTTCTACTGTGGATAAATATTCTCTGAGGTGTGACATTTGTGGCTGTGCACAGTAACCATCTCACACAGTGCAAAGAGTCGTTCAAAACATTTCCCCATTGGTTTACTTGAAGATTTTTCCTTTTAAGGTTAAGATATATGGTTTGCCATAGGGTTCCGTTAAGTTTCTCGGTCTGTCCGTTGCCTCTGGGGTTGTAAGGCGTTGTTCGACTGGTAGCAATGTTTCTAGAATGTAGAAATGTTTTTAGTTCATTAGACATGAATGAGGACCCTCTATCCGAATGAATTTATGATGCCAATGATCTTGGCAAGAAAGCTCTCAAAGGTTTTTCGCCAATGTTTCCAGAGCTGAGTAGAGTTTTCAGAGTTGGGTTCTGTTTCAAACCGTGATGGTTTTAAGTAATTTTCCATTGTATTCAATCAAATATAAACAAACAAAATAATAACAAATGAAACGAAATAGTAACAAAATAAACGAAGTAAACTTTATGTGATTAAACTGTAGTAAAAGAGAAAACCTTTTAAAGAATCAAAGTAAGGTTTTAATCACCTAAGAACAAGACTATTGTTTAGATATTGTAAATACTTCTAGCTTTATAAAGTAAACCAACTTAAATTAAATAAATATTGCTATGGACATATGTTTAGTTATTACATAAAGTATTATTTTCATCACAATACTTGATATCTTCATCAGAGACTGGGAACTCCCAGCATGGATTGCGTAATTTGGGCCTAGTTCTTGATAGACTGTTCAGCTGTAGTCTCTTCAAAATTTGATACCGAAGGCAGGAAAACTATTTTGCACTTTAGAGAGTCTTAATTGTTGAACATTTAAATTATGAGGATTTCCAGTATTATGGTTGTGGATCTGATTCTCTGATCTATTACTGTAATTGTGAATATTACTTTTGATTTTCAAGATTGTTTGATAGATGTAAAGGTTGAGGACTGATAAAACTTTCCAACTTTTAAAAAGAGGCTTGTAGTGGGCCGTGGGCGTCAAGTTCGGTATAAGACATAATTCTGAGTATTTTCTTTTATAGAAATGAGAAGGTGTGAAGCAGCAGAAACGTGCCCTTTTCAATGCACGAGCAAACCTGGCCCTCCGTTTGAGGTTTGGATTCTCAGCTCATTTGTTGTGGAACAAATTTCATCATCCATTTTTGTGTCTCAAGTTAATTTAGTTTTTATCCTTTTCATGAAACGGGAAATGAGTGGAAGGGTTTGATATTTGAAGAGTATACAGTTTCGTAAGCTTTATGAAGAACTATGAAAATCTGATGGCAGTCATATGACGTTTTTAAAGAATTGATTGTCCATGCGACATTTCAAGTGTCTAGGCCGAAGTTTTGGCTCAGCGATGATGAGTGAATCAGTCAGTCAGTTATCACTGAATCACTGATAGTATACAGGGTGTTTCTTAAAGTGGGCCACCATTGGGAAATCGTAAACTGTAGGTTATACAGGAAAGTTTAAATGGGAAACATTACTTACTTACTTGAATACTCAATGTCTTCATCGGAAACTGGATGATTGTCGATTGGCCTTCTTCACTAGACTCTAAGTCCGGCGGCCTCTTCTTGAAATTCTCCAAAGGTGTAGAATGGGTGTTCTGTGAGCCAGCTGTAGATGGTCTTCTTAAACTTGGCGTTGCTCAGGTTTTTCACGGAAGGATGCAGTGATTTATAAAAATTAATGTCGGTAGAGGGAAAACAATTTTTACTTTGGAAAGTCTGGTTAACGGGTTATCAATATCTTTAGCGTGTCTAGTGAAGTGAGAGTGTGTTGAAGATCGGAGGTATAGTGGTTGTAATTTTCTTTTACTGATTCAAGTGCTTTAAAAATTTACAAATGGTAACAGTTAAAATTCTCCACTGGATGAATAGGGGCCTGCAATGACCAAGGTTTGGCCTTTGAAATAATGCACTGTCTTTTTTGTATAACGGGTAGTCTAGGGAGCTTACTCAGTGGCATCAAAGGTTAGTATTATAGAGGAGGTTGGCAATTCATGAAAAATAAGCTGTCTACATTGGCACATTGAAGACCTAGAGAATTGAGCCGACTCAACACCACAGCACGTTAAATACTCGCTCCGCGACGTAAACAGAATTTTCGATACTTACAACTTATATATACTCTTCTGAAACTGGCTTTTAACGATATGCATATCAAGTATTTCTAACTATTGTGAATTTATAAAGTAAAAATATTCACTTTTTGGTTTCAAAAAAATTATGACATCAAAAGTAGTGTCAGAAGAATTTTTATTTTGACTATTTTTTTATGTTTTAAGTATTTGTTTTAAAGGAAACTTCAAATTTTCATTTAGAAAAGTTTAATAATTTAGCTCAAACTGAGACTTTGTGCAATTTCACTAAAGTCGAAAAGTGAGATTTAAAATATCGCATTAGACTTCAAACCGGTGTAATAGGAGAAAGAGCAAATTTCTGGACTTTACAGAATTTGTATACATTATTTAAATTTATTTTAAAGAACAATGCAGTTTACAGTAAACTATTAACTACAACTAATATTTTTTGAAATACGTTTTGAAAATCCCTTACTAGAAAGTCAGATCCTTTGCGTTTGCAATAGATTACAAATTACTTGAAATTTTATGAACACTGAAATTTTATGAATTTTATCCATTTTAGTTTTAGCTGTTACATTTGTTTCGCCATTAATGATATGATCCAGTTCTACAAGGCTTTATGTTTTTTTATTCCTTATAATTTAAAATTATTTAAATGAAAGGGGTTTGGTTTACGGTAAACATACAACAAGTAGTAATATGGCCAAAGCAGTGTGATTAAATAACAACATTGTGTGAAATGTGATGTCTATTAATTTTACTTACGATAATGTCTCAGTAGAAAAAAAATATTAATATTAAGCACAATTAACCAAAAAATTTTGTCAATTTTTTGCATATTTTTACCATTTACTAATTAAAACTCAAAACTACAAAACCATTACCATTTACTAACAAAAAGTTTCGCAGAAAATAGACAAACAGTTTACACACACACACTCTGGGGTAGGTCGTTCATAAGTACGATAAAAGAACGGCCCAAGGACGGATCCTTGGGGCACTCCATGCTGAATAACACTTGGAGGTGATAAGACTCCTTCCACTAACACAACCTGCCTCCTGTTCTTAAATAAGCAGACAACACATTGAGTGAAGGCGCGCTCAGACCGTAGTAACCAAGTTTACGTAGGAGCAACTCATGGTTCACACTGTCGATGTGTTTCACAGAGATGGGACTGACATCGGATTGGTCACTCTTTTTAAAGATAGGTGTAAACCTTAGCAATTTTGAGACAGTCAGGAAAGACACCTTGGGCCATACAGAAGTTATAACTAGACTAGACAGTGGTTCAGCTATTTCATATATTATAGATTTAAGTAGATTTGTAGACATACCATAGAAGTCCTGGCTGACAGACGCCTTGAAGGTTCTTACTAAGTTGACTAGATCTGCCACTCTCGTCCATTTGAATTCACCTGCAGCCTGCATGTGCTTTAGGAAGGTGATGCGCCAGCAGATCCAAACCATCTTCACCTAGGGCGTCCAAACCGTCGACCACCTGGGCCACAGAGTCAAGAAAGTATGTGTTGAATTCATTAGGTGAATTTCCAATTTTATGATAGTTCGGATTTGGTTTGGGGTCATTTATTACAGACCAGGCAGCTTTGCATTTGTTTGAAGAAGAGATTATATAGCTAGAGTAAGCTTTCTTTTTCGCTTCACTCATTGTATGTCTGTAGGCTACAATTCTTTTCAACCTAATAAACTGATGACAGTAGACATTTGAGATTACATTTTCTTTGGAAAGATGATAAAAGCATCATAGATTTTATTTTATGTAGCTCATCCGTATACCAATTTTTAAGATCTCTACTTTTGGTTTTAATTTCAGCCTAGATTGTGGTTTTGAATCAATAGCAGGAAAACAAGTATCAAAAATAGCCCGGAATTTGTCAAAGAAGGAGGTAAAGGCCAGGTCAGCATTCACTGCACCCGTTACCTAGTTTTCCCAGTATTAAAAATATACGAGAAACGTTTTTCTTTTCCAACATGGCGGCCAACAATAAAATATCATATAAAAACCCATATTTGTATGATGATTTTGGTATCAATTAAAAACATTTTTATGCTTGACATTTTTTTATATCGCTTGGCATGTATTTTAACGTCATGTTTTAAAACAGTAATTTTTCACGGGATACCTATTAGAGATAGGGGATTTTTTGTAAGGACCTTTTTTATAAAGCACATATTTTGCTACAAAACGACGTTTGTTTTAGCCTTCTGTGTAGTACCGTCGACGAATTACCGCGCTTACTTAAACAGCGTACGCGGCTATGTTTCCCCCTCCCCCAGGTTTTCGACCACATGGGAAGGTGACAACATGTATTTTCGTGTTCATCTTATTGGCCTTAACATAATCCAAAATAAAATTTCGTGCAACTCAATGTACATGCTCAACCCCTTTTGTGTCCTACATCGAACGCTCATAGCTCTGTACCGGAAGTACGTAGAAGGTTCTAACAAGAGCTATCATATTAATATTAATACTAATATTACTAATATTAATGAGTTTTTCAAAAAGGTTATCGTAACAAATGTCGTATGGAAGGAAAATGGATTTACTAAAATTTTAAAATTGTTAGTAGGCCCTACAAACTTTTTTATAGTTACTTTTTTCCAGAACTAATTTTTATTGATGTAATACAGTGTTAGCTAGAACCTTCCATTTACTACCGTTGTTGTGTTACGAGCGGTTCATTGCGGTGAACTCTCCCCCTTCCCCCCTCGGTTGGGCACCACCTGGGAGGGCGACAATATACGTTTTCACGTTCATTTAAGTGGCCTTAACAATAATCAAAAATAAAACTGCGTATAACTGGACGTGCATGCTCAACCCTGGTAAGATACTTGTCCTGTAAATATGCTTATTAAATTAAACTTTTATTAGCGAATTTTCTTTGGAAAGTGAGATAGATATTCATGCCGTCAGAACGTTCAGACCCAGGCCCGGGACTATGAAATAAACACCGATCCTGACCCCCAGAACACGTTTTGAGAATGTTTCGAAACTTTATATTCATATGTGTATATTTGGAAACAATTGTTCACAGAAAGGGCTACTTTTAGTATAATACTAATAAAGAAGTAAACGATGAAGTATTACACGACTAATTTCAGGGCTGAGCCCATTATTTTGTAACACATTTACAACAAAGTTGCAACGACTGTCCAAGCTACTACATAGGACAAACAGGACGTACATTTAAATCACGCTTCAAGGAGCATCTTCAAGCACTTATGTCTAACAACAGCATGCCAATGAAATCGTCGTTTGCTGAACACTTACTTCAATCCAACAATTTCTACACAGGGAGAACATGGAAATATTGGATTTTGAGAAGAAAGGGGATTTCATGGACTGCAAAGAGGATTTGCGCATATATCTCAACAAATTAGCAGATCCAAACATATTAAATATTACTCACGCAACAAACAAAAATCCAATTTTTGAATACGTACATTCATACCAGTACCTAATATAAAAAATAGCACAAATCAAACAACTAAAATTTTTATTTAGACAAAATTATTCATCACCCGCCTAACACAATTAATTTTTCCGTATGTGTTTATTTAGAATTGTGTATTTGTTGTAACCTAGATGTACTAGACGATTTTTGTATACACTTGTTAATGGGCTCAGCCCTGAAACTACTCGTGTGTAGGCTACAAAGAAAGTAATTAAAATGTTAATTCAGGGTACTTCATCGTTTACTTCTTTATTAGTATCATATGTGTATATATGACTACTGTATATGTATATAATTATGTGTTCAGGTATCTATCTCTCTACAGGTCGCATTTTTGTCCGATTTTCATATTTGGTGCAAATGTTTCTTTTGTGCCAAAAGCATTTCAGTAAACTTCTTTAGAATTTGATACAATTTAAAATAAGTATACAAATATTAAAAACACACACACATTTAATCGTTTTAGATTAACGGCCAAAATCAAGATTTTTTGCTATAGCAACAGAATGATTAGTCCGATTTCCATGAAATTTGAAATACGTTTTCCTTTCATGGCATGTTGTATAACTGACGAAGAATTACGTGAGGTTGCAAGCCTAGCGATTGTCCTCGTAAGGCAAATGATCATATTATAGGAGGCAAAGCTGAGGCCGAAGAATTACGTGAGGTTGTAAGCCTAGCGATTGTCCTCGTAAGTGATCATATTATAGGAGGCAAAGCTGAGGCCGAAGGCTGAAACGATGCTGCGAGCGTAGCATATTAAATGACTTACAATAGGCGAATTAAATTGGAAAGGAAATTAGAGTTACGAATTACAAACTACATTCGCTTCATGATGCAGTATACTAGGGCTTAGCAGTTTTGTGCTGGTTGGGGTTATCACAAATCAACCACTGAGGGTACAATGATGTATATGAGGAAAGGGTTTGGTTGGCCATGGCTCGGCCGGTGCTGTAGGCTGTGCTGTGGTGTATGGGTGTAGTGATGTAGGTCAGGTCCGTGCACCCGGACACTCCAGACCTCACACCAAGGACAACCAACAGGATCTCGCCACCAACCCACCTAACCACACTCACACACACGTACGTACCTTGCCTTTATACCATTTGCAACAAACTGTCAAATCCATTTCATGTCATCTTCCATTTCTTTACTATACACATGATGACGTAGTCGATGCCAGCTATTGTGCCTCCTCATTGCGGTTTATTATACTCTACCCTTGCCTTTGGCATTCTATCACTAAAGTAAAATCGATATCAAAATAGGATTAGGACGTGTCGACCGCGTGTTCGGGTGAACTCGGGATCTGATACTACTAACTGAAGAATAAAGCTGTAAGTCCACAATCGCATTCTTCTGTTATACTCGTAGGTTCAATCCGGTAAAGAGGGTTCCATCGCCTCCTCCATCCATAAGCTATATACCTTTTTTTGTAAAATTATTTTGATATACTTTTTTGAGAACCCTTATTTCCTTATCAATGGTTAAGAACCATAGCACATTAATCACAATCCTGTAATTCATTCATTTATTTCACTACTTTTTGTATCATCTTCACCTTGTTGTCAACACAATAATTATGTATTGTTAATTGACAAATAAATCAAATCAAATATTTAGCGACGTTTGGTTCTATGTTATCCCTAATAATTACTTCTTGATACCATTTCAATATTTGATACTCTTTTCGTAATGTATACCGCTAGATTGTTGGAAACAGTTTGTACAAAATAAAATGTTATTAGACATTCTTTCAAGCAAAATACACTTGGTTTATTTTGGGACTTAATCTCGTTTTAAGTGGTCGTAGAATTGAGTTGAGAAAGTATCATTCCTTTATATTCTTAGAAACTCTAATGAGGAACAAAGTAGTTTTATTTTTGTATTCACAGAAACAAAGGGTTCTCCGTTTTTCTGAACTAATCATTTAGTTTATTGGTGGTTGTTTGTAAACAACTCGGAGATGTCGTGAAACTTCAAATTCAGACAGAAGCTATTTGTAGTAAATATAAAGTAGTTGATGGCAAATTATTAATACATTGTAGGCAAACTCAAATTCAAAGAAAAAAGGTAACAGTCCTTTTTAATGTTCAACTTGCATTTTATAATTAAAGAGTTGTTTCGTGATTGCCTGTATACAGTAATTTAAATTAGTGTGGTTCGACTACCTCCTCTACCTACAGATACTGTTAAATTACTGTTAAATATTTCTTCAACCACTGTTATGACTTAATGGCGTCCTCCGATCGTTATTATGAATGTGAGATAAAGTCTACAATATATACAGTAAACAATACATATCACGCTCATAAAGAAGAAGGCTTTATAGTAGTCATAACTGGCTAACTATACCATTAAAAAGGCGTGCTTTCTTCAGCTTTCAAGGTAAATTGTACTGCCTGAGGAAGTAGTAGTATATTTCTTCACTAGGTCCTAAAGTGACACTTTTTGACACGAGGTCAAGTTAACGTCCGAGGCCGCTTGCATGAGTGAATCGAATTTCTTTTGCAATTTGTTATTCTTATTCGCTACGCTCACAGCCTCGCTTTGGCCTTCGGCCTCAGGCTTACGTGTTCTTTTACTGCGTTTTATTACATATCGTGAAGGGAATACGTATTTCAAATTTTAATGAAATCGGACAATAAAACTACTGTTATAGCGAAAAATGATTTTTGACCGCCATTTTGAAATGACTCAATTATTTTTTTAAATTTTTAGTACATTGGTAGATACTATTAAAATACATATCAAAATGGTGACATTTTCGTTAAAATGGTCATTAAAGCGTTTTTGGACCAACACTCCCCTTCCCCACCCAAAGGGTATTTGTGGTAGCCCGATTTTGCTTGCTAACGAACATGACCAAGATATTTACAAAAGAAACATTTGTACCAAATTCAATGAAGTTTTGACAAAAAGTGCGATAATCTGTAGAGAGTACACACATATATGCATACATACATATATATACTTTGAAATTACATATGAAAAAGAGCAAGTCTACTAACTGGTTTGTATTTCGTTACTCTCGTAACATAATCATAGCCCCAAAACACTTTATAGATATGAATATAAAGTGTGAAAAAATGTTCAACACGTATTGTGGAGGTCAGGATCGTTGCTCATTTCATGGTCTCGCGGCTGGGTCTTACCACGCTCACAGCCTTAATTCTCATGTTTCTAAAGGAAATTCGATAACAATAAAAATAAACTCGTTGATCCATTTGATGTCCATGCCACAAAAAATCATGAAAATGTTTTTTTCTCTCTAAGGAGAAAAGCATTATCAACACAATACTTTATTTACCTGGGTGTAAAAGTGATATTATAGCACGTCAATACATGAGTGACCTAAAGCAGCCGTTTTCTGAGCAGAATGACAAACAAATAATTATGTTTGTCGTTGTGTTCAATAATAATTTATTCTTGTTGTCTGTAAAACTTGTATCCGCTTTACACATTTTTCGAAACATTAATGGGGTTTTAGACAACTAAAACACTTGAAAAAGTGTTTAAACTGTTTGAACAAAGTAAGATAAAATTGCAAACCTATTTGGACCGTTTCGATTTTTGGATAAACAGACGCATTGTTAACGCTTGAGATGTTTTGCCGATTTTAGTCTAACTCAAGACGTCTGACGTAAATGTAAACCATTGTTGAAAATTGTGATTACGCACAGTTTGTGTGTGTGGTGGGGGGAGGTGAGGTGGGAGAAAGCCAGCTGGATGGTGAGGTGAAGAGGACCTTGGAAGACGGAAGTGCGGTGAATCAGGTCAGCGGCCCAGAGTGAGGACAGGCGGACAGGATACCGAGGACCGGCGCAGTGCGCAGGCGCAGTACACACTAGACCGTCTAGCAGTGCGCAGTGCGCAGTGTCGCGAGTGTTCCACCACACTGGATATGACATGACCTTCTCTTCATCTCGACACCACCCTACCCATGCTGTGAGTAATGCTGTCTGTCACTGTTTAGCAAAAGGAGGAGGAACATATCGCTAGAAACCACATGGACAGAATAGTCCTCTGTGTTTACATCACTGAGCTAGAAAGAAGCAGAACATTGCGTATATTCTTACCCCACAGGAAATAACGTTGAAAATTTCGATATTTTGAGACAACTTTCCGTTCCGATGACAGCAATGGCATATTATGAACCACCCCTCTTGTAAGTTGGCATTGTGAGGACTGGGAGAGTTGCATAAACGAAAGAATTTTAAGAAAAATACACTTTGCGAACAGTAGTCGTGCAGTATAGCCTTTGAATGTTTGAAATTGTTGATATAAATAAATAATTGCTAATTATATCTATGTCTTTCTCTCGTCGACTCATCACGGATTTCATTTTTGCACGTGAACGCCAGGTTTATATTTCAACCATCATAAAATGCCCTGACATCCTCCTGAAAAAGGTATGGATCTAGCTTATTGATAACTTCTACCATTTTCTTATTAATTGGTAAAAGTTCTTGATGGGACGCAGGTTCAGTTGGTAACCAAGATTTATATAAAACTTTTCTTGAACAGGTATCTTCGGCGGTTGTAAATTTTGCTTATAAATGTCAACAATCCTAAAATGAGATCAGCTGATTGACATCCGCCTCACCTGTTAACAGCAGAAACATCACAACTCCGGGACAATGCAGTTGCCGTGGTATTGATGTAGCACTTAACAATATTATAAGACTGATGCGGTTTCTTCGCCAAACTATCTACTTCATAGATATAATCCGAATGTCTCTAAAACTGAAAATGACCAAACTTGTATTGTTTCTTAAATAAACTATTCTACTTCTAAACCCGTCCATACATTTCGGGAACGTGTGTGCGTGTTATTTATTTATTACTACAGAAATGTATTTATTTATATATTTTAATAGGGAAATGTGATTTTTTAAGAGTTAGCAACAGACACGAGACTGGGAGAATGCGGGAGACGATGTGGGATAATAAGATGCACGAGTCGGTGAATGCATATTTTGTATACCTGAAATAAATTTAGACACATCCCAAAGGAAAGCTTTATTGCTTGGAAACACCTTATATTTCTAGAATGTTTACCCTTCACAGTTCGAACAATTGCAAAGATACGTCGGAGAGTCGAGTCGAACAAGCTAGCTGTCGAAACATTGAATTTATTGACACTACTTTGCCTCTGAAACCCCCAGAACCCGTTTTGAGTATTTTGTTCAACCTTCTTAACATTTACAGAGCAAGTTTTATATGTCCCCTCCCACCTTAACTTTTGATAGGGAACAATTTTTTTAACCCTTTGGGGAATGTTTTATAGGATTCTGAAGTTTTTTTAACGTACTCTGCGTCAAAAGAACTGAAGGGAGGGCCCCCAAAATTTTAAAATTGAAACCCCCCCTTTGTGGCACCCCAAAAGAAAGGGAATTTCAATACAAATTCAACGACGCAAAGAAAAACTTTGTATCTCTACTCGTTCTTTTGCACTTAAAGATTACAAGAAATCAGGTTTAAAATGCTACCATTCACATACAAACATTTTTATGACAAATTTTTTCTTCAAAATACTCTAAGGAATTATGTTATAGGGTTGTGATGTTTCCCTAGAAATATTTTGAAGAAAAACTTATCATGAAAAAGAATTGTATGTGAAATATTTATTGTAAATCTTATAACAGGTATTACAAAAAACCAGTAGAGATAACAAATTTTCTTTGCGTAGTTGAATTTGTTTTAAATTATCTTTCTTTTGAGGTTCCAAGAGGAAAGTGTGTATCAAATTTCAGGAATCGGACAAAAAACGATCTGTAGAGCATCCGCACAAATATAAATATTATTTTATATATTTAGCGTTTATACAATCTAAGACCTATGTATATATATATATGTACTGTAAATACATAATATATGTATAAAAAGTGTGAAGAAAATGCTCAGCACATGTTCTGGGGTCATTAGAATCTGTGCTCATTTCATGTTTCCGAGTCTGGGTCTTACCATGCTGAATACATGAATATATTTTTCCTGAGGAAATTCGGTCAGGAGAGCAACAGTTTTTAGCCTTCTCGGTTTAGCACAGAAAAGTAGCCCTGGCATTTGTGAACTTCGGTTTTGGGGAGGTCTGAGGGGAAAACCACTTACCCTACGTGAGGTCCTGAGTATTCTCTCCCAGAAAACTTTACAAATTTAAACACCCAAACCTTTTTTAAAGCGGTATTTAACTATTTTAGCGCACGGAACTTCTCTTCACGACCTCTCAGACTGACTACACTGACACTGAGTGCACTGAACTCAGGAAGAGTTGCGGTTTCATCCCCTAACGTCCGTGATGTGAACTGTGTGCTCCCAACCTCGCCAGCGACCGATTCACGATACTTTTGGGTACCCCCTCGGACTTATCACCTCAATGCCTGTCTGATCTAAACAACTATATAAAATAGAACGCATACACACTACAGAATGTATTGTTATCCCAGAAATAAATACCTGTTGTAATAAGTACCTGAAGTAATTCTTCTTGAAACACATTTTTGATAGCTGCCGGAAAAATACAACTACAATATTACGTATTTACAATTTGATTAAACTTTCTAATCTGCTTTACAAGAGAAAGATAGCGTAGCCTACAGTTATTTAATAATTAGTTGTAGTGTGCCAACAAGCTTTATCCCTGTAAGGACGCATGACTGCTTACTTTATGAGCTCCTCCCTCTTCTACTTATCGAAACAGCGGATACAATCCAGGGACTATATAACCAGGGTACGGCTCTTTCGCAAAAAAGTGTAACATTTAAGTGCAAAAAGTTGTATTTTCAGAGGGCTTAAAAATGCAAAGGAGCATTACTCTAAATACCAAGTTTAGTGGCCGGAAAATAATAATAGAAACCGAGAAATTTAAGGGACTCCACTGGTATATTTAAAGGTTCTTGGCTTTACAACAGTTTTGAAGGTGTAAGCAAAATGACGAGTTGTTTATCGTTTTAAACTCGACAACATAGCGGCTGAAAAATTGTGGTTGAGCTGAAAATTACGTCTTAAAGGATAAAGGGCCTTGTGGCGGTTTACTGAATTCACGATGGTTTTCTGTTTTAAGACGACTAGTCAGATAAATGGCTTACCTTCCAAACATTTGGAAAATTCACAATTACAAAATGACTTTTTAACACCAATTCAAACTCTTACTACACAAAGCCATAAATAAGAAGCCCAGGCACCGTGGTGGCTCGGACAAGCCTAAGATTTTCGACAGGATATTTGAGGGTTTTCAGCTATGGTTCAGAATAAACGATGATCTTCCTGATCTGGCAAAATTTGACTACCGAAACCACCCTTTAGGAGGAGGATTTTCACCAAATCAGGGGTTAATGTTCTAAAACAGTAAGTTTCATCCGGTTTTCATGACATTTGAAATAGAAATGTATGTGTGCTTAGCTGCGTGTTGGATTGGTTTACTTATTTACCGTGCTCATTTAACGACGTACTATTTTCGCCTATACCCAAAAGGTGGAGCCTAGCCAACGTACAATTTAGCATAATAATATTATAAATAGTAACATCATAATATTGAAAATATCCGCAACAGTTTGTATGCAATATTTTAGCGTGCTGTATGAGGTGTTTTGTCATTTAAAACCTGATGTAGCTTTATTTAGTGTTTATAAACAGAGTATTAGAGTCCCTCACCCGAGAAGTAAAGACGAAAAAAGCCTTGCGTTGCGCACTGCACAGCATGAATAATTGAATGGTTTGACGAGAGGCCGGCATCGTGACGTCACATACCGGCCAAGCCATACGTAGGCCCCGGGTATCCCACTGCCAGAGTCGTATTGCCCTCCTATTAAAAAGTTCATTCAGCTCAGCGCTGGCCCATTTTATATAGGGATTAAAGATACCGTAAATTGGCTATTTTTCGAGATGGAACCTTAATTTCTGTTAAGTCCCTCGTAGTAGGTGCTTACACCTTAAAGTATAAACCAGGCCGACACGCAGCTAAGTGCTAAAGCGCCGCTTACATGAGTACGCTTGGTTGAATTTCCTTTGCAATTTGTTATTCTTTTATTGCAAGTTTTGTTACATATCTTGAAGCGATAACGAACTTCTAATTTCATTGAAATAGTAGGCCTACTATTTACTCCGCTGTTATAGCGTAAATAGCTTTTTTTACCGCCAAGTTAAAATGACTCAATGGAATTTCATAATATTTGGTACTGTTAAAATACGTATTTATTTCAAGTTTCATTAAAATCAGATGAAATTTACTGTTTTTAAATTATTAAACCCTTTGTTTTTAGAAAACTCCCCCCTCTCCCTTCCCCGAAAAGGGGGCGTGTGGCGGACCGATTTTCTTGGAGAACGAACTTGATTTGGTTATTTACATGAGGAAAGTGTGTATCAAATTTCAGGAATCGGACAAAAAACGATCTGTAGAGCATCCGCACAAATATAAATATTATTTTATATATTTAGCGTTTATACAATCTAAGACCTATGTATATATATATATACTGTAAATACATAATATATGTATAAAAAGTGTGAAGAAAATGCTCAGCACATGTTCTGGGGTCATTAGAATCTGTGCTCATTTCATGTTTCCGAGTCTGGGTCTTACCATGCTGAATACATGAATATATTTTCCTGAGGAAATTCGGTCAGGAGAGCAACAGTTTTAGCCTTCTTTTAGCACAGAAAAGTAGCCCTGGCATTTGTGAACTTCGGTTTTGGGGAGGTCTGAGGGAAAACCACTTACCCTACGTGAGGTCCTGAGTATTCTCTCCAGAAAACTTTACAAATTTAAACACCGAAACCTTTTTAAAGCGGTATTTAACTATTTTAGCGCACGGAACTTCTCTTCACGACCTCTCAGACTGACTACACTGACACTGAGTGCACTGAACTCAGGAAGAGTTGCGGTTTCATCCCCTAACGTCCGTGATGTGAACTGTGTGCTCCCAACCTCGCCAGCGACCGATTCACGATACTTTTGGGTACCCCCTCGGACTTATCACCTCAATGCCTGTCTGATCTAAACAACTATATAAAATAGAACATACACTACAGAATGTATTGTTATCCCAGAAATAAATACCTGTTGTAATAAGTACCTGAAGTAATTCTTCTTGAAACACATTTTTGATGGCTGCCGGAAAAATACAACTACAATATTACGTATTTACAATTTGATTAAACTTTCTAATCTGCTTTACAAGAGAAAGATAGCGTAGCCTACAGTTATTTAATAATTAGTTGTAGTGTGCCAACAAGCTTTATCCCTGTAAGGACGCATGACTGCTTACTTTATGAGCTCCTCCCTCTTCTACTTATCGAAACAGCGGATACAATCCAGGGACTATATAACCAGGGTACGGCTCTTTCGCAAAATTATTCATTTAGTCGTCTTTATTTGCGTGCTAATCACGTCCGCTAATCCACTAATCACATGGTTTAATGGGTTTTGAAAAGGTATATACCACAACTCAAGTAGCAAAAAATAAAGTTTTCAGGTTGAAATTTAGATCTTTAGATTTAGGTAGTTTAGTGTCTTTTTAGACCTACCAAAAGCTTTTGAATATAGGCTACGTTAGTTTGCTTGACATCTTATATCTACGGAATTCATGGAAATCCTTGTTATTGGGTAAAGTTGTACTTGAAAAACAGGAGTCAACCAGTGCACATTGAACATGAATTGTCAAATGCAGTGTATTTGAATTATGGCCTATGGGGTTCCTCAAGGATTAGTTCTTGGACCTAATTTCATCTTTGTGTATGTTAATGAATGTAACAATTAATTTCAATGATTTTAGTACTTAAAATAGCTACAATTTATCGTACTATTACACTATAACTCTATAAGTTGTAGTGCAATTGATATTTTGATTTACATGAACTGGATCATTGCATTACCCAACAAACCAATAGTTGCGTGCGTGAAATATTTCAACGGTTTAAGCTTGAATGCCAATTTTGCTAAAACTCACTATACAATCTTTTTAAATTAGCATTACATGGCCTCATTCGTTCATATATTTTTTGATGGGAATATGTTTATAGGGTTAGGGGCTTTGAAGGCAAGATCCGGGATCCCAAGTGTTTTCATAAAACAAGGAAAGACGGTTAAAATGTTATCCATGCTCAATTACAAGTATTCTTGTCGAGATGCATTCAAAGCTTTACACTTTTTCTTCACTATCCATTTTAGGACCTAGATTGTTCATCAGATCTAAATATTTCTTTGGTAATTGTAATGGTGAGAATATAATATATATTTATAACTTGATAAATAAACATATCAAGCCATCCTACCATGGATTTCAAGCGTATGACCAATCTCCCATTCAAAGCTGGTAAGAAAATGTTCAGCCACCAATCTTATATTTTAAAAATTAAAAATAAGGTTATATCTATATAATGTACAAATAAAATAAACATATTTTTAATTTTTAAAATATAAGATCGGTGGCTGAACATTTTCTTACCAGGTTTGAATGGGAGATTGGTCATACGCTTGGAAACCATGGTAGATACCATTAAATGTTATTTATCAAGTTATAAATATATATTATATTCTCACCATTACGATTACCAAATATTTATCTGATGAACAATCTAGGTCCTAAAATGAATATATTTTATATCTACAGTATATACAAATAAATTAGTTTTATTATACTTTGATATTGGATTTTTAATTATTATGTCTAACGAAACAAAACTATTTGTAAAAATATTGACAATAAGCACTGTTTGGTTCTATCCAATGTAGTTTCATTCGGGCAACATAAACCTGGCTCGTGTTTTACTGGGAGAACCCTTGCGAGTTGCAACGGTTGTTATTATGTAGTAACGATCCCAACTCTCGAGAAATACCCAAACCAAACTTTTCACCTTTCCTCGCATCCGGAATAAATTGTCAAACGTTCCTTTGGTATATGTTCTTGTTAGTCTGCAGCATTGTCTCTGCTCGAGAGCTGCTTTGTTCTGAAAGCTGAAGCTATGTGAGTGGAGCGGAGGCAGATTCTTGCAGTACAATAAGGTCCTAAGGCCACGGATTCAATTATAGGAATGACAATACTGTAGTGTGGTGAAAGTGAAGTGTGTGTGGGCTAGATGTGGCTGGATGCAAGTTCTCTGACCTTGAATTGTTATGTATCCTGCTTATATTGACGTCACCTGTCTGCTTACTCACGACACTGTGGCCCGGCACATCAGCACAACACAGCAAAGTACCCAATCCACTATCCAGTTCCGGGTAGCACACTACACACCCACACACCCGTCACAAATGTCCACCACATCTGCTACCATCAAAATTTGTGGACGTTGACTGGAAACTATACAGGTTGATACTTGCTGCTGCCTTGTCCTTAAAATAATTTTAAAGAAAGAGATGTTTTATAGAATCTATGAAGGACATTTAAGACATGTTAATTGTCGCAGGAGATTTAAGGGATTCACTCTGGCGGCTTGAGTGGCGGCGCGTCCACTAGACAAACTAGGCGGCGGCGGCAACCTGAGGAGAGCGGCGAAGGAGAAACATTTTTAAAAATTGATTTGATTGAAAACCCTAATAACACGGATTTGTTTGTTTGAAACTCAATTTTAATATTTATAAAACTTGTTGAATATTAGCTTGATTTGGGCCTAAGTTTTACAGGTCTACTTACAGATTCTTTCTGTATGAGAGACGTGAGTAACAGACAACACAGACAAATATGTAATCAGTGATTGTGTGTGTAAATTAATGTAAAAGGCTCGTTAAGTAAAAATCAAAATGCGTAAGAAGTGGTGATTTCGGGTCAGAGGTTTAATTGAGGATGAAAATTGAAACTCAAAATCTTAATGTAGAGGGAGGGAGGCGCAAAAATATCTTGCCTAGGGCAGCAGAGTAGCTTGCGCCGGCTCTGTTTGAATAACATTGTAGTGCTGATTGAAAACGAATAATTTTGTGTTTGGAACAAAGAAAGAACACAGCTGAATTTCTACTTTTGTCTAATCTACTCAAACATACATGGAAATGATACGAGACAACAACCTAAACTGAGACAACAACCAGAACAGAGACCACAGTTGGGACGGTAGCCTGTACGAACAAGAAATTTGTTATCTCTGCACTCTGTTATTACGGTAGATACCGTGACTTTATTTATCAGACAATGAACTGTTCTTTCAATCAGGAGAGTTGAAGAGTTAGCTAGTTAATTGTGGATCCAGGTTTTATTTGTAATTTCATCTTCGTTATTATGATTATTGGTAAATGTTAATCATTATGGATTTGACTTAATAGTTTTCATAGGCAGTTTTTAATAAATTATTGAAAGACTATACATTTTGTTAAATTAGATCTCCTAGACATGTTATTGGTGTTCATTTCATGGGTCTGGGGCTTGCCATGCTGAATCACCTTGAGCAACGAACTCATAAGGCAACATTAGTATTTTTAATATTTCAATGGTAACTGACACTGTCCTATTTGGTGTTGCAGAATTACGTAGACTCGGTGTGTGAGGGAGAAGCAGAGGGTGAAGATGGTGACGGGGAGGACTCCAGCTATGACTCGGACCAGGAGAGTGAGACACCTCGACACCACGATGTGTCTCGTACCACCTCAGATACACTGGGAGCCGAGTTCGCAGAGTACGTGTCACTTCCTCCTCAGGGATATCTGGCCAAGGTTGAGTTCGGTCTTAAGCTGGGATACTCAGAGCGCCATGTCCAGGCGGCTCTTCAGAAACTCGGCCCCAACCCAGGCCAGAATGATCTCCTTGCTGTAAGTGACTAGTGTATCATTATTATATTTAATACCAACCATTGTCCAACAACCAAGAATACGTTTATTTTTTGGCAAATACATTGGGACTTTTAGCAAGGTGTTTTGTGGCCCTATTCCTTCTGATCAATTTAATTTTGGGTGTTAAAGGAGCTGTCCATGATCTTTGCCAGAGCAACAAAAACATTTATACATGTTTGAAACTTGGAATGACAACCATTACAATTAAAATGAATAATTAGAGGTTTGGTTTCAGTTACCTACTTTCAGTCAGTGGTGGCTCATGCTATAGGTTCACTGGTTCAGTGGGCCCCTTAGTAAACTGCTACAAATACACCATTGCACAAAAGCAAGAGTAATTATCTAGTTTTATCAAAATAATGCAATTTCTGTGAAACAATTCACTGAATTGAGGCAGAAGCTGCCGCGTGTGGGCTTCACCAATATCAGCTAGACAGTGGGTTCAGTTTGAAGAGTGAACCTCCTAGACAGGCGCAGGGTGGAGAAACTTATGCAAGTTTACTGTGCATTTACACATTTATTCGGGACAGCTCCTAGTAGGTTCGGGAAGACTCGGGAATGTTCGGTTTCCTAAGTCAAAACAAACTTTTTCATCGGCCGGCAACGTTTCCATCTGTCGCAGCTGATGGCTGTACATTATTGCATTTATGACATTGTTTTGATAGGTGTAGTGTTTTCTATTGTTAGGGGGTACATTAATATGAGCTACAATAAACATGCCAATCAATGACTCTTGAGAGAGGAGATTAAACAGTTTTCATTTTTTAAAATCAGGGACGGTTAAATTTTTCTGTCTAATTTTCAATATTTATAGGTTATGTTAGAATGTAAATGAACTTTGATTGGATTATTATTGTACTTACTATATTTATTAGTATTAACCTAATAAAATACTTTAGATGAATTCTTGAGGTGCCTATTTTTACTCTTAATAAGATACTGTAATGTAATTTTAAATACATGGTTGCTGTTATTTATGTATAATACCTAAAGGCTAATTATTAATTAAATACTAACCATTGTCCAACAACCAAGAATACGTTTATTTTTGGCAAATACATTGGGACTTTTAGCAAGGTGTTTTGTGGCCCTATTCCTTCTGATCAATTTAATTTTGGGTGTTAAAGGAGCTGTCCATGATCTTTGCCAGAGCAACAAAAACATTTATACATGTTTGAAACTTGGAATGACAACCATTACAATTAAAATGAATAATTAGAGGTTTGGTTTCAGTTACCTACTTTCAGTCAGTGGTGGCTCATGCTATAGGTTCACTGGTTCAGTGGGCCCCTTAGTAAACTGCTACAAATACACCATTGCGCACAAAAGCAAGAGTAATTATCTAGTTTTATCAAAATAATGCAATTTCTGTGAAACAATTCACTGAATTGAGGCAGAAGCTGCCGCGTGTGGGCTTCACCAATATCAGCTAGACAGTGGGTTCAGTTTGAAGAGTGAACCTCCTAGACAGAGCGCAGGGTGGAGGAAACTTATGCAAGTTTACTGTGCATTTACACATTTATTCAGGACAGCTCCTAGTAGGTTCGGGAAGACTCGGGAATGTTCGGCTCCTAAGTCAAAACAAACTTTTTCATTGGCCGGCGACGTTTCCAACTGTCGCAGCTGATGGCTGCACATTATTGCATTTAAGTCATTGTTTTAATAGGTGTAGTGTTTCCTATTGTTAGGGGGTACATTATTATGAGCTACAATAAACATGCCAATCAATGACTCTTGAGAGAGGAGATTAAACGGTTTTCATTTTTTTTAAATCAGGGACGGTTAAATTGTCCTTGTTTAATTTTTCAATATTCATAGGTTATGTTAGAATGTAAATGAACTTTGATTGGATTATTATTGTACTTACTATATTTATTAGTATTAACCTAATAAAATACTTTAGATGAATTCTTGAGGTGCCTATTTTTACTCTTAATAAGATACTGTAATGTAATTTTAAATACATGGTTGCTGTTATTTATGTATAATACCTAAAGGCTAATTATTAATTAAATACTAAAAGTAATCTGACAGCAAAATCTATGATCCAAACCGGATCTTATAAATTTTATTTAATCAAATAAACTTTGTTCTTAGTTTTAGATTACAGATGTACCAATATTGTTGCTGGTTGCTTTTTAATTACAGTGATATTGAAAGCTAAAAACTAAAGTAAACTAGTAGAGACGAATTTATGTTTTTGATGGCATTTTATGATTTTACCGTAGGCCTATGAGCCTATAGTTCCTAAGTAAGTTTAAAGCCCCAGCCTGATATACCACCAGCCACCACTGAAGGGTTTAGCCTATTACACAGTGGGTCTTTAGCTATACTTTATACCCATACAACATGTACAAAATAAATGGCGAGGGATCAAAGTGGGCACTGAACACGTTTTTACGGCATATTGGACCACTTATAACTGAAAATTGGCTGAAGCTATGGTAGTGAAACTTTGTTTAAAGATTTAACCCATTACGCAGTGTTTTTTAGCTATATTTTGTATCCATACAACGTCCACAAAATAAATGGCGAGGGGCCGAAGTGGGCACTGAACACGTTTTTACAGCATAATGGACCCCTTATTAGTTATAACTGAAAATCAGCTGAAGCTATGGTAGTGAAACTTTGTTTAAGGATTTAACCCATTACGCAGTGTGTTTTTAGCTATATTTTGTATCCACAAAATAAATGGTGAGGGACCTAACTAGGCTCTGAAAACGCCGGAATGGTGGGATTACTATGACTCTCACAAGGTAGCCAAACACCGATTAACGCTTATTTGGTTTCCGTTTGTCTGTACATTGAAATGATTTTTATTGGTTTTTGGTTATTACATTGTTACACTTTTTAAACACCAAATCTGGCATATAACATTAAACACAATCGTGCGAAGAACAGGTATGTCAGCTAGGAAACTTTAAGCTCAATTTCAAAATTCAGGAACAGGTGTAAGGATCGGTAGTTTGATGCCAGTACCCGAGCTACAGCCTGCCTTTGTACAAAAATACTTTAAAGTTGTGTTCAATAATATTTTATCCATAGCGAAGCACGGGTACACAGCTAGTAATATAATATTGCTGAGGCTAGACATTTAACCAACGTATAAATAAATTTTAATACACTGAGGCTAAATCACAACCTATGATATTTTTAGACCTTAATTTGTATAAACACTGAATAGCTAATTTATTACTCAAGAAATTTGAAGAAAAAAAAGTTTGGACCGAACCGGGACTCGAACTTGGGTCTCTTGCTTGCTGGGCGATTACATGATATTTTTATGTACTGGTGGACTAGAGCCTGGGTATTTAACTATTTATCAGTTAAAAAATTGAACGTAAGGTTTGATTTTCACCTTACACCAGGATAAACGTCTCCTAAAAAGCTACACTCCCTCGGTTTTAAAATGGTCAAGGTAGAAATTGGGAACAACTTGTGAATATAAAATTTGCGAATTTGTTGTAGGAGTTGATAAAGCTGGGAGCCCAAGCCCCGCCGAGACTGGGCTCTGAGTCGAGTACGGACGGACTGGATGATGTTGACGAACTGCTCTCCCTGGACGACTCCTTCAGACTGAGGCCAATTGTCATTGACGGCAGCAACGTTGCTATGAGGTCAGAAAATTTTCGCGCACCCATAAATAATACTCTTATCAATTAAACATAAAACATTATTATAAAATAAAAACACAGTTTAAAACTTTGTTAAAATGTATAATCGTTGATATAAAAATAAAGAGTATAAAAATATCAACACTTTCAAAACAAGCCTGCTACAAAGTGTAATGTAGAACAACACATGCTCAATATGGATGAATTTTGAAAACATAGAAGACGATGAGGATATTTTTCTTAATATAATGTATAGCAAAAATCCAAAGCAAGGCTTACCCGAGGTTTAAGTGTGCGCACCCCAGTCCGCCATCTTTAATTTATGGTCCATAAGAGCAATACAAACTAAAAAGTTCGTACCTCCGTTATTTTTTAACCAAAATTGGCGTTCGAAGTGTCAGTATAAAGGTAATTTTATTGTTGAGGGCACCTTTTTCTCAGATTTTTGATATTTATAACCGTTTATTAAAAAATAAGAAAAACGTTAGTTGAAGTTTGGATTATTGTACAGGTTTTATAAAAGGAAATTTGAATTTTGTGAAAAAGTTGCCCTCGACCTATGCACTGTCAAACAATGTTCATTCTAAGGAAATCGAATCAAAATTGTACGAGTTCTGAACTTTTTGGGAACGCATGTTTTTCACTGACAAACAAAGCGTCGACATAACGCATTCGTCTTGCGAGTTCAGCAAAGTACCACAAGGTAGAAGCACCCTCGCTTAGCTTCGCCTTCTCTAGATTTACTCATAGCGTGGGTTTGAATAAGATAATAATAATAATTTGAAAATATAGCGGTATAGTCGGATCAACATGAGCTGTAGGAAAAATATAAAGTGGAGGCTTATATAGGGCTATATAAAAACCTAAAAAAACATGGGTAATATATTCATATATTCACCTCCCTAGTTGATCAAGATCAACTTGAGGTGCGATTGAGCCACATCTGTCATGCGATCAACAACTGTTGTAATAATATACGGGTCTGATCAATTAAATAGTACGGTTTGGATCTATATATATATATAATTATATATGAGTGAGTAGAAAAGAACAACTAAATTCCCTTGGTTTAAAACTTTTTATTCCACACGACCGGTTTCGAAGGTAACTTCATCTTCGGGTGTGAGCTAGTACAAAATTATGTTAACCTTAAAAGTTTAAACAAAACTAATTCAAATTATAAGTAAATTATTATATCATATGTTCTAGTGGAAGACCTATGTTTAAAACTGGGTGATACTATATACAGCTTTTTTAATTTTGGCAATATAATCAAAAATCGTATTCCAATTGTTGAAATGTGTCGTGTTTAAAAGTCCATCCGAATCTTTCTTCTTAACAAATTATTTAGTCAAATATATATAACGTTTTGCCATTTGACTCAGGGGGTGTTAGGAAGCTCAAAACTGCAAACCGTTTTGTTCTAGGACATTTCCTTCTGTTTGGCGAGTTAAATGAATAGCTCTATTTCCTATGGAAATTTGCTTAAAAGAAGTCAATGGTATTACTTTGTAATTAGTGCGTTTGAATTTGCGTGAACGCTGGCAAAGTAATCCCGACTGACCATAACAAAAATATTACGATAGAAGGAGTGGAGAACCACTGTGGCGGTGCGAGTCAGCTACGTACACAGCTGATTGTCAGGCTCGGTTGAGGTGGAGAACACTAGCGCTCCCGCTCAGGCTCTCGGCGAGTTTTCTAACTACTAAGCCAAGGCCTGCTAGATCGCTGGACTCCCATAATGCCTTTGGTGACTCATCAAACTTTTCAAATCTCAGTTCTGAGTTCTATGTTTTAGGGTGTGCACACTTAAGTTTTGACCAATATTTAACATGAAGGGGGATTTAATTAGGGAGATAAACATTGGAAATGTTCAATAAAGTCATCAACAGATTAAAAATCCCAAGTCATAAATCATGTTTTAAACTATTTTTGAGTTTTGGATAGCTGTCTACATTTTTATATTTGAAGAGAGTCTACTAAATAGACTAACACCAACTTACATTAGAATTTTTGTCAAAAAACTATTGTTCTGCAATAAGTATCTTGCAAGTTGTTCATACAACAACATTTCCATAACACAGAGGCAGGGCAAGTCGCCAACTCAAGGCCTTTGAAAATATCACACCTTAATTCTCTAAAATTAGCTTCTCAGAAATAACATTTGCTCAAAAGTTATTCTCATTTATCTCAGAGAAAACAAAATAAAATAATCATGCCAACGTAAAATCAGGGTCACAACTACAGTACATGGAGAACTACTTTCAGAGAACTAGTATTTAGCCCATTTAATTTAAGTAAAATTCATTATAAACTTTTTTTTAATTAATTTTATAAATTATTATTTTTAATATATAATTTACTCTTATATGCAACTTAACAAGTGTTTTTAATCAAGTTGATGGTTACATTATAACTAGCTTTCAGGTGCTTTGCTAACAAAGGACTCATTCTATGCTTAATTCATGGAGAAGTGCATTATAGTCAAATTATACCCCTCAAGTTTCAAAATGTTCTCTGGGGGAGAACCTCATTAATCTATGTAAAGAAAACTTGAACTTTATCATTTTAAAAATTAATGGAGAACCGTTGTACGCTCCAGGTTTACTAAAGCGATACTCTCTACTCCCACTAGTAATGTGGTTTGGTAATGTGGATTAACCCATTCCTAGTAAAAGAATGCTGGCTACGGGCCTGAGTGATAAGACCAGTAAAGTTAAAAAGCTTAACTCAACACCGTACTCATCTGGAATAACAATGAACAGTCATTAGTAAGTGAAAAGATACCCCTGAGCTTCTCATCTGTTATTTGAATGAGAGTTGTTTTGGGATAGAACTTATGAAGTGCTATAAAATAAATTTGATTTAGCATGGTTAAATTTTGCTAAGGATTTATTTTGTTGTCAAACAATTATTGGTTCTAGCGTCTATCCTGTCTTCTTTTGGAGCCCCAGGTCCCAAAAAGGAGTTCTAAACAATACAAATAATGTGCAAATATCAATGTATAGATTATTATCTGAATACATCCTTTTAATGATTTAATTATAGTTTGTAACACTTGGGGAACCATAACTGATATTGCTTGCTTAGTTAATCTGAACAGAGACATAAGGGATGTGTAACTAGCACCTGTGGCCAAAAATGTAAGGTTATTGCTAATTTTATTTCTGAGGGTATGGCTTCCCTGAATAAGATGTCTGATTTGTGTATCCTTGGTCTAACCTTTGCTAAAAATGTATTGAAATTGTCCCTAAACATCCTTATAAAGTTTTTGAAGAGCCATTGTTGTTCCCTTCAAATCTTTTATAATATGAAAGTTACGTGTTCTAAAGTATTTCTTCATCCAAATTGTTCGCCTTCGACATTTCTGAACTTTACGTAACAATCAATATGCTGCACAAATACCCTCAAACAACACTGCATCATCCTCATCCATCTTGTTAAACTAGTGAATTGCATGCACATCAAGTAACAGTTCAAGTGAGGTATTGGTGTACACAGCTAAGAGGCATGTCTCTTGGCAATTCCTGTCGTGCATGCGTTGACGCACGTGGAATTGAATGTTGAACTGCAGATTGAAACACATTTTGAAATGAACAGCGCACTAGTGTGGACATAGCTATTAATAGGCCTCGTCCAAAGTAAAAGTTTTAAATGTTGGTTTGTTGATATTTTTTTTAACTTTTATAAACTCATCACGAAACAATTATCATTCAAATGACAGAAGAGGGAAGATACTCACAGGTGGGATCTTGGACTACATTGTTTCTTTGTTAATTTTTTTCATTGAGGGAGTTTAAAACTTGTTTAATCATAAATTGCTCAATTTAATGAGTGCAATTATGTGTGTCAAAAACCCTTCTGTTATCTTATGTGTCATTATTGTTTCAGCCATGGAAATAAAGTGGTTTTCTCGTGCAGAGGCATTAAAATTTGTGTGGATTGGTTTAAATTAAGAGGCCATAAAGAGATCACTGTCTTCGTTCCTTTGTGGAGAAAAGAATCATCCCGCCCTGATAGTCCAATAACAGGTTTGTTGTTTATTCCTTATTATTATTTTGTCAAAAATCTGTACTTGAACATCGCTTTTAGTTGTATTATCACAAATTAAACATACCAAATGCATTAAAATAAAACTTTTGGGTCAACCACAATGAAAAAACAGTGTTCAACACTTATACCGAAACGTCTGTCTCACAGACTGCCGGACACTTCAGCGGAAATATAATTCCTATACTGTCATGCTCGTATTGTCCATCATTATAGTAGGTACCTTCTTCCAACCTCGTTCACTAGCTAGAGATAATATTTTTGTTTAATTTCATTAAAATTTGTGACCTGACTGAACGATCTCATGAAGCTATGCACGTAGAGCTCTCCGGTCAACGCTTATGGAGGTCTCTCAGACCGAGTGTTTCACTTAGTGTTAGGAGAATAGGGTTACGGTATAAGTGTTAATAGCACAAAATGTTTTGATTATTCCATGATGATGATCATCATCAGTTGTATAAAGAATAAAGGGGAGGAAAATAAAATAATTATATACACAAAAGAAAAGTGATTTGAAACAAATAATAAAATTACTATTTAAAATTATTATTTGTTTGTAATTTTAACATAATACTAATTTACAACTATATTTTGTTTATTTTTTACATGAATGCTTTATATTTAAATTGCTTTACATTTAGTTGTATTTCTATTCAATGTTAGTATATAAACAATACGGTATACATTTATTGATTCAAGAATTTTCTTGAAACTAGAAACATCTATACAATAAAATCATAAGTCTTGTACTTTTTACCACATAATTTTTAAAATTATTTAATTTAATTTTTATGCAAAAATTAAAAATTATGTGGTAAAAAGTACAAGACTGATGAGTTTATTGTATAGTGACGATTACCACAAAGTAAATGGAGAAAACATCAAGAATAGTTAAAAATCAATTAAAAAAATTTAAAAATCAAGAATAGTTTAGATCTAGTTAAAAATCATGTTTTATTTTCTGAAATTTGTTCCAGATCAAGAAATACTTTATGAATTGGAGCGAGAGAAAATACTTGTTTTACTCCTTCTCGTCATTGTAATGGCAAACGAATACAATGCTACGATGACCGATATGTGCTGAAACTGGCAGCAGAGTTGGATGGAATTGTTGTATCCAATGACAACTACCGGGATTTGATTCTGGAAAGTCCGGAGTTCAGAAAAGTGATTGAAGAAAGACTGTTAATGTACTCATTTGTAAATGATAGGTAAGAAAAACATAATCAAACAAATATAAATTTGTTGCTTTGTCCTGTCTTGAGGGCACTAAATCTTATAATGTTAACTAGTATTTCATTAAAACTTTCATGGTTGTTCGCTTTTTAATTTTAAATCAGTACAATAATAATTTAAACAGAAGAAATTTTACTTTACTTTGATACTTTGTTTTGAGACACCGACCATTCCTAGAGGGTATTTTCATATGTATATGGGATGAAGGATAAATGTGTCAAGTGTTTTATGGATTTTACTTTACTTAATTTTACTTTTTAATTTTGTTAGACTAAAGAAAAAAAGAAAATTGTAGTAAAATAGTTTTAAGTTATGTCATAATAAAACTATAAATGTAAAGAGCTTCCAGATACAATAAATCTCTCATGCCCCACAGCCATTTTACATAAATAAATAAATTGCTGTTATCTACTTGCTATTTTACTGGTTATTGTGTTAATTATTGCTTTATTGTCGGGGACTTTTGTTATTTGTTGTTATTCAAGTGATTTATCTAAGTATAAAATAAGTAAGTGATTTGGCATGAACTTTGAACTATACTATTTACATGTCAATGTATTACAAATTTAATGTCACATTGTAATTGGGTGTTTTGCCAGTAATGTAATATTATAAAATAAATAAATCCCGTTTAACCGAAACAACAAGACTCCTCCACAATATCCAGCTTCCTAGTAAGTTGTTAGGGGTTGGTTTTGTTACAAGGTCAAGACAGAATGTTTAAAAGATGATATGAAGTGGCCACCCCACTTGAAGAGTGAGGTAGCCTAGACTACTGTATTGTCTATCCTTATGGCAATTCAACTCAAATCACTTGAAATATTGAAAGTCTTTTCCAAACCTTTTGTATACGAGGGGGTACCCAAAAATATTGGGAATTTTATTATAAAAAACATATTTTATTATTTTTTTTACTAACTTACATGTATACCTTCAGTATACTTCCCATTTAGTGTAATGCATTTGTTCATTCGATGCTCCAATGGTTTAAAGCACCCCTCATGCCCCTTAGTCTGAATGGCATGCTCCATCCTCGTTTGCCTTATCACTCCTTCATTTTTGTCATAACAGTGATCTTTTATGTAATTTTTCATTATGGGGAACATAAAAAAGTCGCGTGGGGCAAGATTTGGTGAGTATGGATCGTGGGGAAGGGTGGTCATGCTGGTATTGGCCAAAAACTAGCGCACTGAGATGGCTAGGTAAGCAGGCGCATTGTCAAGATAAAAGAACCAGTCTCCATATCGCTAAGATTTAGGTCTGGAGTGTTTTGAAATTTGCTGAACTGAATTTCAACACACTCCAGACAGCAAAGAAGCATTCTCAATGGTTCTCTGACGGTCTTCTTGCAATATTGACAGTTTTTTTCTGAACAATTTCACCAGTTTGAGAATTTGAAGGTCATCCGGAACGAGGCTTGTCTAAAATCGACATAGTGCTATCTTGAATTTGGGAAACATACTCGTTACACTCTGGTTTTGCTCAAAACATCGTCTTTGTAAGCTTTTTTTTAATTGCAACTGTTTCTGATGTGTTCTTACCGAGAAGAAAGCAAAACCTCACTGCTGAAATTTGTCCATTTAATTACACCATCAAAACAAAACTAGGCAGAACAAAAACTACTTTTAGAAAGATGCACACAGCTCCTGTTCAAGACCTCTCGGGCTGACTACACCGATTGCACTGAATTCAGCAAGAGTTGCGCTTTCATCCCTATCGGCCAAAATGTGAACTATCCGCTCCCCACCTCGCCATCGACCGATTCCCAATACTTTTGGGTACCGTCTCGTATTGTACAATTGAAAAAATATGCCAAATAATCTCAAAGCAATAACAGACTTATATTAGTTCGAGGAACTCTACCTAGGTACTATCTTCCATCAGAGTCTTTCAACATACCTAAAATGTCAAATCTCAACGTAAAAAGGACAAAATATTTTTTAGTTTTTATTCTGCTAGCTGGATTGATTGATTGTAAGTACTTTGAGAATAAGTAATTTGATTTACTTATTTAAAGCTAATATTTCAGGTTCATGCCACCCGATGACCCGTTAGGGAGGTCAGGGCCAACGCTAGACAAGTTTCTGCGAGTCCAACATCGCAGAGGAGATCCCCCTTCCCCTTGTCCATACGGCAAGAAGTGTACCTACGGAAACAAGTGCAAGTTTCACCACCCTGAAAGAGGCCCTTTGCCCCACAAGTCCGTGACTGAGCGACTTGCAGAAAATGCACAAAGACATTTACAAGCAAGAGGAGGCAGGGATGCCAGTCCAGGTGAGAAAATGAGTGATAGTAGCCTATTAAAGTAGAGTCTCTCTAATCCATCCAGCTTGTACCGTAGCGTGTACCGTGTTTTCTGTGTTAATTTTATACTCATTTATGCGAGTTATACGTTTTCACACTGAACATTCCTTTAGTAAGCTGAATCTCAGTTTTTGGTTTAGTTATTGGACTTCTGAATCAGATAATACCACACTTTCTTTAAAGGACTTACTGGTATATGAGTCACAGTTTAGTTTTAGTTGAGCAAAATAGCGACCATTTTACTCTGTGGTTAAATTTTTGGTTGTGAGAGATTTTACGATATTATTTATTGTTTATTATTTCCTTAAACAAAATTTACTCATGTCTAATATTTTCAAATGACTTATTTTTATCAAAATCCTTTTAAGCCCTTATTATTGCGAGCTGTCACATTGGAAAAGCTGTAGTTATTGCTCTTTAAGCTATGGTTTCCCAGGAAAGTGTTGGCCACTATATTACGGACGTAATGTAGCAATCAACGTAACAGTGACTGTTGACGTAACACAATATTAAAACAGATGTAGACAAAACAACTTTTGACATGTTGTTTATTTCAGTTGTCAGAGTTTATTTACCGGTACGTATATAGTAATGGACAAGCTAGACTTGAGTTTACAAAACAAAATGTGTTACCTGGCGAGAAAAACCTTAACTAGTTCTCACCGCTACTTTACGTCCACCGTTCTCAGGGAAACACTCTCATCTGATTTCATTTTAAAAAAACTTACCGTCATATTACGGTTGTAATGTAGCGTTCACCACTTCCTAGGAACCATAACTTAACTATTCCTTTTATAACTATGTTTCATTTGTTTATTTTTTAGATTGTTGTTTTACACCTTATAAACTGTAAGTCAATGTATATGGAATTTTCTTCTTTTTTTAGGGTCAGGAAATCAATTAAAAGGGAAATCTCTTAGTCTTCCTCTTCAATACTCTGAAAGTTCTGTCAAAAAACCTATTAAGAAGACACCTCTATCAAGGACAAAGTCGGCAGTGAATGCGACCGAAGTAGACAGTGATTCGAGTGCTGAAAGTTGGCCTCCGCCGTGCTACTCGACCCCTTCCCCTCCAGTGTGGGGAGCAGCTCCATGGCCTGGACCACCACCCGACGAGAGCGAGAACCTGCACAGGAAACTGGTGCGACAACTGACCCTGAACCCCAGCTGTGATCCGAGACTGAGACAACACCAGGCGGTGACTCGTGTGATGAGTTGTGAGTCACCTTCGTATTCACATCAGCACGTCACTCGCATTGCCTCTGCTCCCTCTTCGCATCCCCCTCCACCTGTGTCACGCCCCCTGTCCTCTGCATCTGACCCCCAGCTAAACCTCTCCACACCTCCTCCAATCCTCCCCTTCCCCTGGCCCATCCATCCCCCTAACCCTCCTGCCTTTCACCCTCTGCCTAATTTTGATGAAGCTAGACAGCGGCTTCACTATCATTTGGCATCCATTTTTCCCGAAGAACAAGTACAGGCAGCTTTAAGATATTATCCTAATGAAACCAATCCACAGAAAATTTGTGCTGCCATTTTATCAATGTTTCCACCTAAGTAATAGAAATAAATTTTAAATAATATTCAATGTATTGTAGAAAAATGAACTTATTTGCAACTCATGTAGGTAACTCTGTTACTTACATTGATGTTGATAATATTTTTATACAATGTTAACTATAAAAACAAGTAATTAAAGTAGGGTTTTTAGTTTTTATTATTTTATTTCAGTGTTTAGTGGTCTATTAAGATTAACAACTAAAAAACCATAGTATAAAATATGAAATACAAATATCACCTATTGCATTCTCAAATTTCTTTGTAAAAATAACTTTGATAAAACAAATCAATGTAATAATTCTTTTGTAAAAAAGATTTGTACGAGATTAAACAGATAAGGCATTTAACATTTAGTATAAATTGAACTCTTACAAAGGTTTTGGCAACTTGTGTGAAAAGTATTCTTAAAGAAATGTTGTGGTGTAATAGGCTTCATTAGTACAAGCCCTAGAACATACGAGTACAACTAATTACCTATATGAACATAGATTTTCATTTTATGTGTATATACATAAAATGATATCAAATTTCATGAATATTTCATTACTATGTGAAATTTTAATACATTGAAATGATATTTTCCGTTAATTGATTATGTTTACCACTAGGGTGTCCAGTTTAATGTTTTTCAGAGTTTTTTGTCACTGTATCGTCTGCGGCCGCAAATATGCTTGTGACAGCCATTTGTCACCCGTGCGACCACCAATAAACTTTAAGCCCTCGTTATTACCATCTAACTACAATAAACCTTCAATTTCACCTACTATGACCACAATTCTAGTGAGTTTAGGTTTGGAAAAGTACCGTAAGTTGATAATTTCATATTGACATTTGATGTCTATTAGAGCAGTAGACACCCTGACTAGTGACTACCCTCAAGATTAGTGACAGAGGTATTGATGATTGGGAACAGAATATTATTGTTACTTTTTTGATAGAACGAATAGCCTCCTAATTGCTAGTTTATACATACATTCCATGTTTAGTGGTTAGTTATGCTTTGGCTCTCACAGAGAATATAATTTTTATTGATAGCAAAACTTAATACAGCTGTTACCAAGCTAAAAGAATACAATAGAAAATTGATTACAATTAGATGATATACCGGTAATTTAATTTGAGTGTTTGGATGTCAATAGTATTACAAATGTTTAAATATTACAGTATTTTAACGTGAAATAATAATTTAGTAGAAAAATAAACAGAATCTACCAACTGATTTATCAGGTTATAGTGGCTCAGATACAATAAGAGCTCCTATCGGGAAATCAAAGTTCGGCAAGGAGGCTGTTCACAACATCTATACTTAATACACTCAAGGACAAAATTATGATTTTGTTGTCAAAGAACCAAGTGATTTTCTTTCATTTCAGTTACCCTGTTTCGTTTGAAATTAGAATTTGCTTCAGCAAAGCGTACATACATATAAAATATTAAAAACAGACTAAACGATTACAAAAAACTCAAAATTATACAGGGTGTTAAACAAAAAAGGTGCGATGAAATGGAAGAAATCCATTTGGTTCCATAATTTTGTCCATGCGTGTATTTTCAAAGGAGGGTATTAAAATGTTCCCAACTTGGGCAAACCTTGTTTACGGGAGAATTTGTAAGTTTGCCTATGATTTTTTTCTCTTTTGTATAGGAACATTCAGTTAAATAACCCTCTCAAGTGTTGGGTTAAAATTTATTTTACCTTCTCAGTAACACTTTGATATTACTATTATTTATTAATGTAAAAAAAAAGCTCTTAGTGATCAAATTTTGTAATTTTATATCTAGAAGTTCATGTTTATTCTGTAAATAATGTGTAAATTATAATAATTAAAATCCTCAACACTAGTTTGAAACTAGTTTTAAATGTAGCACATTTTATTTGTATTTAAAACACAATGTATTTATAACATGGATGATTCCAAAAGGTAGTGAGGAAAATCCTACCATTTATAATAGTTTTCAAAATCAAACAAGTTCTTTTAATCTAAGCTAATGATTAAAGTAGGTAGCAAGTACATAACTATGACTAGTGTTGAAGTCAAACGTCTTCATATTGAAGATTCATATTTTGTTTTGTATTTAGATGTATACTTCAATGTTGTAATTTGGATGACAAAGTGAATGATTTATCAATGAATCTGATACTGTGTATCATTGGTTCCCTGTGTATTGCGAATATATGGTTTCTTGTTTCATACATAAATATTCATGCCTCTACGAAAATTTTCAATTTTAAATATAAAAACTGTGTGGAAGTAAAATCTATAATCTATGATGGTACTGTTATACAATATCATACCCTATGAAACCCAAGTGGCGTAATACATGTGAATTTTAGTCTGTTGTGTTATTATGTTTCAATGTTTTGAATCAAATATTTTTTTAAAAACTAAGCCGACGATCAAATGTTTAATATGTTATTAATGTTTACTATTACTGTTTAAAAGTTTTGTTTCATCCGTCTTTTTTACAAATCAGGGCTAAAGAAAATAATTGCAAATAATTTTGGTGATTCAAATTATTAAGTGTATAATACTGTGTATTGTTTGTTAAATGTAAAGTGACATTTGTCCAAACTCTGTGAAAATTTTAATTATGTTGAATTTGTATTAGAATATAATAATTGTATAAGTTTGAATGTTATTGTTAGTAATAAATAGTTTACAAAATTTGGCTTTTATTAACGACCTACAGACTTGCCATGCCAAGGAGGTTTCGATGAGGCAAAGAACACCCAAATCAGACAGAATCAACTGAGAAGTGAGAACTATTCGGTTTTGTGTGTCTCTTTCAAACTTAACTTATTTCTTAAGTCAAGTATTTTAATGAGTACTAGTGCAAGAATATTGTACTACTATGTAAATTGCCTTTTTGCTATTGTTAAATAAATTTGTCTATTAGTTCTCAAATGACAAGTCAAAGTAAATTGCTACATCAAACCTCTGCAATTACTGAACTGACAAAGAAGAGTTTGCTCGCAGCAAGGTAATAACTCAAATTTCAATATATCACATTTTAATTTATTGCACCACACATTTAATAACTCAAAAGTCAAAATACATTATTCAAGTTAAGATACCAGAAAGTCTGCAAACGCGGATGGCCATATTGTACAGACTCCCATAAGATTAATGTAAAAAATAACAAAATGCAGAATCATACTACTCAGCTGTTTTTCTTTAGGTAGGACTAAAATTCACAATACATTTGAGGGCTAACTTGATTGTTTGGTGGCTTTTCTTGCTTGATTTCTTTTGGGACTCAAATTATGGCAAATGAAACACTTCTTAAGTTGAGATATATTTGGTATAGTACAGCTATTGAAATAAGCATTAATTTGATCAAGTGGTAGAATAGAATGATAGTTACCACCGATTTATTTTGAACTAATAAGAACAAGCCAAAGCTACAGTTTGATTGTTAAAGAAATTTGAGAGTTGTACTTGGAAAAGTACAAATCTCCTGGAAAGGGCCCTTTGGTAGCGCTTGCAGGGCTTTCGCCTGCGGCCCAACCTGTTCCTCTCATGACAAACCACCTCCACATGGTGTCATGACAACCACCTCCACATGAACACTGGGAAGACCCAACTTCTAAACTTCTCGATCTCGAAGAGGTCTTACCAGGCCAAGGAAGGGATTTCTGAGATCCTCCTGGGGGAAGACATCATTAGTGCCTCACATGACGCCAAATTTCTTGGTGTAGTCATTGATGAAAATCTAAACTTCCGCCTACATTTCGAGTAGGTTTCTAAAAAGATTTCCACTGGCATTTTTATGCTAAGACAGTTGAGACATACAGTCGATACGGAAGTGCTCCTATCAGCTTATTACGGCCTCATTTATTCTTACCTTGCGTACGCAGTGCCGGTGGGGTGAGAATCAGAGAACCAGTTTCTATTTAGACTTCAAAGAAGGGCTGTCCATCATTTACTCTTCCAAGACGTCAATCTTGCGAAGATTGTTTCAAATCACACCAAATTCTGACTTTTCCATCCATTTATATTCTCGAAACACTTTCCTTTGCACAGATGCATCTTAATAGTTTTGACAGGCCCAACAATAAAAGATATCCACTAAGAAATTCCGCCAATCTCTCGATCCCCAAACACTCTTCCACTTTTTTCCAAAACCATTTTGTTTACAATGCAGTTCAGCTCTTCAACAGCCTTCCTCAAAACTTTAAACACGACCAGGGCAGCAGGATGTTCAGGTCCCGTCTGAAGTGTCTATTGGTTCGGGGTGCCTACTCCAGTGTCCGTGAGTTTACTGGCGAGTCTCTTAGAGTAAGCTTTTAGCACAATTTTTTCAATGTGTAATGTTTACTTTATAAGGAAGTTTGAAGTATGAAAAAATGTATTATCTTGACTTGGCTAATGCAATATTGTATTGTTAATTTTGCTTAATAAATGACTTATTGACTCACTCGCTGGCCCTGCCAAGATAAGTGTCCGTATTCACCTGTTAGGCCGGTTTATGCACGGGCGTCCTCGTCGCTCGTTCTTGGTCCATTGGTTCAAATGGGCATTTGCCTGTTAGCGCGACGTTGCGACGAAACCAAAGATGTTTCTCTAAGGCACCCGGGCTTGCTGGCCCTGCGTCACCTCTAAATACATTGTTTCAAATCGGTGTATTTATGCATCTGCCACGTCGCGTGGACTAATGGTGTTCTATAGACCGCTTCAAATTGAAATGTGTTGTAATCGTGTTTATTTCGCGTTAGTCGACAATTAATAAGGTTTGTTGTGATGAAATATAAATTATTTTTTCCAAACACCGAATATTAACCTATAGTTTAAGTGTCCAGAAGCAGTAATTTAACGTTTAACTTACTATTAAAAATCATGATCAAAACTCCAAAAGGTACATTTTTCTAAGCTTCATTGGATGATAAATTATCCTCGGAAAAGATGTTTTTCGGGCACAATAAGTAATTATAATCCTCTACATTTGATAATCTGATAACGAACTTAATCCATACAAACATAAGAGCTGTTAAAAAAACAACAAACAACTAAACCAATTAAAAAGGATTGTGGAATCAAAAAATAACACTAGTGGTTTTCATTGTGTTCTAATTTTGTTAATGGGGTGAACGGCCCATCTCCTTTTCTTCCTGCGTTTTGCACCAACTTATACAAACAGTACACATGAACCGGGTCCATCCTCCGCACTTACTCTTGTGCAACTGAGTCAGAAATGGATTAAAGAACGAGCGGGAAAACACATCCGACGCGCGTCCCTCTCGATGACCGAAATGTCACGCGACTCCTAGTCGCGCGACGTCGCGCGTCAGTGACGCCTATGCATAAAACCGGCCTTAGTGCCGAGCTCGCCGCATTCAGGATCCTTTCCGGTTCAGATGTGAGTCACACTAGGGCAGTTTCTGCGGTAATAAAACTTTTTCGCACGTCGATTTTTAAATATTTAAAAATGTTTATCGGGTTTGAGATATTTTTCCGAGTATTCCTATCTAAAAATAATTGTTATAGTCCTTCTAGTAGCTTGGCAAATAGATGTTTAATTTGACCAAATTTGAATAAATGTTTGGAATTATTCCAGAGGTAGAAAATTGATGAACAGTAATGGAATTGTTATTTTTAATTTCAACTGTGACGCGATGTAAACCGGAAGCCTACTAGAAATTATTAATTTATTATTGTTTTAAATACAATGACATATTTTTTTAAATGGAAACAATTCAAGATCAAACGTTTTGTGTGGCGCAAATAATTTAGCTCTTCTCAGATGGCCACCTCGTTCTCCGGACCTTGCCGTATGTGACTTTGACCCTACCGTGTATGACCTCTGGGGCTACATAAAAAATAAAATATACATTCCTCCAATGCCCCAAACTCTGCAAGAAGTTCGAGATCGAATAACCACTCCACTCGATGTCATCAACTAAGATGTATTATAATTACCTTATTGCCTGTAGGTCCTAGTTGTGTTGATCTATTGCACAATGCATTTCGGGCACAAGTTGCCCATTTTCAAGTGCCTTCTTCTTTCTTCTTAAATACTAAAAAAAGTCTATGATACATAGTGTTTAAGAAGAATTTTTAGTGTTTAAGAAGAAAGAAGAAGGCACTTGAAAATGGGCAACGTGCCGAAATGCATATTAATAGATCAACACAACTAGGACCATACAAATAATATAATATAAGAGGTCCTAAACTGGGATAAATAAATTCTTTAACTAAGATGTGTTGAGTAGAGTTTGGGCTGATTTGCAGCATCGGTTGGAAACCTGCTCTGGGCATCACATACAACATTTGTAGTATCCTATTACCATATAGAACTAGGACATAATTATTTCCTTCAATTCTGTGTAACCTTTAGCTGTATATATGTTCAGTAATAAAATTAATGCAGAACCTGGTGAATAATTTAAAAACACCCTGTACATTGGTTTGCTTTCTTGAAGTTAGCGAGTGTCATTTAACTCTCACAATTGTTCCCCATAGCTTTCAGATGATATATGCATTGCATTTCATTAATTATATTACGAGTTTATTTGACTACTGCTGACCTAAAGGTGCCTATTGTGCTTATGTACAGTATGTTTTGGAGTCGGAAATTATTGCTTGGGGAGATATAATTATACAGAACCCATCTACAACCTCTCGCGATAAAACAAAGATTAATTATTAAATCAGCTTTGGGCAGATGTAGTTGATGTCATACTGACGTAATATCCTCAGAGTTCAAAGAGTTTGATATTAAACGTATATATAATAATTATTCTTTGCTGTGTTACTTGCATAAAGGTTCACAACACTTTTTTGAAAGTATTTCACACGGTTATCAAACTAGAGCTGCCTCAATAATAATGAACATACGAGTTCCTATATTCATAAAATCCGTATTAAAATTATTAATTCATTCTCTGCAACTCATTTTCTATACATAAATACCCCGGATGAGCTGAGACAGTTTCACCTGTCTACACTGCTAAATCTTACAAAAAACTAGTCAATTTTGGGAGGTAATAAGTTTGAGTCCAATTTAGTTTTTAACTTCAGAGTATAACTCTGTAGCGGCGGACATATTTCAACTGATACCGATAGAAAGAAGAGAGAAAAATAGTGCCGCTTTCCCTGCCACACCAACATAACTTCCGCCCATTCTATGTAATATTAGTTACAGTATTATAAAAGAAATAATGATAGAACGGCAATAACGAATAATGAAGTCATTTTTTAGTCGTATAGAATTAAGATATTTTTATTTAAAGTGTTTTATTTACATGTGACTGAGTGTTGTACTATTTAAGTGGACTCTTTCCCACGCTCAGGCTTGCCTAAGCAGAAATTCAATTGTAATTTAATATAAATGAATGCAATTGAAATTCACATCGAAATGTTAACTTTATGATTGATGAGTTCAACCAAATTATACAGAGTGACCTGAAGTTTTATTCATTTTTAAAGTGCCGTTATTTTGTTTTCTTTGATATTGAAATCATTATTACTTTGCCTATAGTAGAATTATGATTTTTAATTAATTTTACAATTTCTTTGCAAGACTTAAAAAATAAATTAAACTAGTACTCTTTAAAATTTTTTAACCAAAATAGCTATTCTGTTGATATCAGATTTAGGCTACTTTGTCAACTTAAAAAATATATAAAACTTAAGCCGAAGGCTGAAGTAAGACTGTGAGTGGGGCGAATTGGAGTAACAAATTGCAAAGGAAATTCGATTCACTCATGCAGCGTCGGTTTAGCGCTTAGCTGCGTGTCGGCCTGGTTAATTTTTTTAATACATTTATTAACCGTTCAGCAAATTACAACTGCTATGCAGGCTACGTCTTGTAACTTATTATATTAACAAAATATACAGCCAGTGTGAGGACAGCTTTGAGCCCCTCTGGAAATAAATAAACTCATAACATAAAATGTAATCAACAAAGTAACAAATAACATAACTCTGAACAAAGAAATAATACATAAATAAATAATAACATAACATAAACTCATAATTTAAAATTTACAATGTTTTAAATCATGTTGATGCTAAATAAAATGGTGCATTACAGTAAAAAGCAATTTTGAATTAAAAACACACAATTTTGAGTCACAGAAAATTAAATTATGATGTCTTGAGGCAATTTGGGCTTTAATCTTAGGTTTTCAAGTACTGGAGGTTGTCCGATGTTAAAATGTTCAATACTTGAAGTCAAAGGTAGTTTTTGGAAAAATTTTGTAGCGATCTTGTGGATGAATTCTTTTATAGTCAATACTCCTAACTCTTTGTGGACTTGGTCGTTTCTAACATACCAGGGGCAATGAAGAATTTTTCTTAATACTTTGTTTTGAAATATTTGTAATTTAGTTATAGCAGATGTTGAAGCTGTTCCCCATATTTGGGAGCCATAAAGTAGAAGTGGCCGAAGAATAGATTTGTACAAAAAAGAGTCCGTTTTTATTGATAGAGGTGATTTTTGTTTATTAGGGATAGAGTTTTAACAGTCTTCCGTGAGCCAAGTTAAGTTTTTGTTGATATGAATTTTCCAATTAAGTTTTCTATCAAGGTACACCAAGCTACTTTATGGCCTGATCAGGGGATTCCATGGAATTTCTTCATTTATAATTGATAAATTTGGAGGGTTAATAGGTCTTCGAAGGGTAAAATTTTGGACTCACTCTTTGTTGTATTTGGCAATTTCCATTTCTTAAACCAATTTAATAACTCGTTTAAAGATTCTTGAAGATTTGTAGCGGCAATATTTATGTCAGAATGTGAGCTGTATAGTAATGTGTCATCTTATACAGCAGTTTTACAGGTTTGGGGAAAGGCATATCTGCAGCAAAGATGTTGTACAAGAGTGGAGATAAAATTGCCCCTTGAGGGACTCCTGCTCTAATTGGTCGAGTAGAGGATAGTGTAGAGTCAATTTTCACAGCAAATGTCCGGTCAGATAAGAAACTTTTCACAATATTTTGCAAGTAGAGGAGTCCCAAAGGTTCTTAGTTTGAATATTAAACCTGCGTGCCATACTCGGTCAAATGCTTGCCCAACATCCAAGAATACGGCTGCTGTGTGTTGCTTTGTTTCGAACCCTTTGATTATGTCTTCGGACACTCTTAAAAGTTGATGGCAGGTGGAGTGGTGTGATCGAAATCCAAATTGGTGGCGAGGAAGTAAAGTTATACGGTCTATGTAGTTTCCAAACGGGTTTTGACTATTTTTTCAAATAGCTTTGAAAGTGTTGGTAAGAGGCTAATTATTTTGGTCGGTAGCTGGAAAGAAGGGATGAGGGTTTTCCAGGTTTGTGAATGACAATGATTAGGGAATGTTTCCAGGATTTGGGAAAATATGAGACGGTTAGACAAGCATTGAAGATGGAAGCGAGGAAGGATAGTCCCTTTTTCGTGAGATTACGGAGAACAATGTTCGGAATTTTGTCATGTCCAGGTGATTTCTTCAGTTTTAGTTCTTTGATGAAGTGTAAAATTTGAGAAAAAGAGGTATACTGAATGGGCATTTCAACAGTGGAGAGGGGTAAAGAAACAGAACTTTCCACCTCAGAAGTAAACTGCTGAGTGTCAGGATGGTTTTGGTTCGGCTGAAACGCAGATTGGAAATAGTCAGCTAATATGTTGGCTTTTTCTTCTCTGCTTTCATAAGATTGTCCATTTTGTAATAAACTTGGTAAGGTGTCACTTCCTTGAGAATGCACTTTGTTGCAAACCACAGAGAGTTCTCGTCAGGTGATAGCGTTTCCAAGTGTTTGTTATATGAATCAAATCTGAGTTTGTCAAGCTACCACTTTACACGTCGATTAAGTTGGTTATACTTTCTACGGAGATATGGTAGTCTATGCTCTTGCCATAGTCTCCTGCTTTTGTTTTTTAGTTTTATTAAAGCAAGGATACGTTGAGGTGGTTTGTTAAAATTATGTTTTGACTTAAAAGGACGGACTGTAGATGCTGAGATAGCTGTTGCAATTTTTTTTGTAAACACTTGTATAGCGTCATCTATTTGTTTTTCATTTGACATAGGAGGAGACGGATTAAACTCTTCATCAAAATTTACTTGAAACTGATCCCAGTCAATAATACCATTTATTAAATTTTGAGGGACATGTGATGAATAACTAGTGGGTTTGTCAAATGTTATTAAAACAGGCAGGTGGTCAGAATCTAGTTCTACTATGGTTTTCATGTATATATTACATGGGATGCTTTGAGATATTCCAATGTCCAAAATATCCGGTCTAACTGAAGGATTTGATGAAAAATGTGTGGCCTCATCTGGTGCTAAGATACTCAAATTTTGGTCCATAGCAGCTGCCAATAATCTACGACCATTTGGGTTAGTTTTGTGGCAGCCCCAGGCTTCGTGTTTGCAGTTAAGATCACCTAACAGAATGGTTGGGCAGTTTGGATTGAATAGATTTTCAGTGTACGTATGCGAAAATTTATATCTTGGAGCATGGTAGGCTGAGTATAAAGTGCACTGAACATTACTGAGTTGAAATTTAATTCCTACAACCTCAAGGTTATTCATAAAAGGTAGAAATATAGAATGATGGGCGATATGTTTTCTTATTATAATAGCCACGCCACCTGACGCTTTTGGAGCATCTCTGTCGAATCTATAAATTGTATAACCTGGAATGGTTAACTTTTCTGAAGACACTAAGAGTTGTTTGTTATCAGGTGGGCAAAAGGAGTGGTACTGTACATTTATTTTATCGAAGTGAGAAGTGAGTGCTCGGAAGTCATCTGAAGTTGAAACATTTATTTTTATAGCCTTTCCTTTGTTTTCAGTAAAGTATTCACTTTTGAGGACAGAATTTAGGTCGTTAATTAAAGCTTGGTAATTGTTTGCATCATGTAAAAAGATGCAGTTGAGGAACACGCACCGATTTTGAAGGAGCGTCTTCGTCACAGCCATCATTGTTTGCTAAAGGCTCAAATCGATTGGATAAAATAGTCTTGTACCTGTTTTCTGATGTGGTTTGTTGTTCACGAGGATTGGGTAAAATCATCATTCAATAAAAAACATAACCTAGAAATTTATAACAGCTGATGACCGCCTTGGTGACGCTTGACGGCGACGATAGCGCTTACTGCCGAGAAGTCTTGCAACCCTGTCCGGGAAGTGGGATTTCTTCTTGACAAATCTTCCATATCCATGAGACGTCTTTGTATATTTAAAGCCAATGCTACAACTAATTTTGTTTGAACAGTTATGATATTTACTGTTTTAGGGATTATGTAAAATTATACAATTTGAGGTATCTTGGGAAGTTTAATAGAGATAAGACATCTGCCAGTAGGAACAATCAATAGTATGTTATATAAAATCTGTACAATGTACTGTGCTCTTTCCAATCAACAAAGCCATTTTACTACTAGACATAAGTTTATTATAAGCAATTTACTTCAATCAATAGTTTGCTTCTAGTATCATTGTATCAATAAGCAAAAATGGACCGTGCACATCTTGGAGAGAAGCTAAGAGCAAAAAGAGTGTACATAATATTGTACTGATTACCCCACATTTTTAATTTTTATAATTACTGAAAATCTTAAAACTACTTTGACTCATACATTTTATGGATGTACCGAAGTACTCAGTGACAAAAAAAAACCCTTTTAACTTTTGAACGGTTTGACTTTTTGTTTTCTTCTCACCAGTCCTGACAACTTTTGAGCGGTTTTGTTTCTTTGTCAGTTTTAGTTTGCTTTATTGGTTATGCTGTTACAGTAATTTGTTTACTTCCGCTAACTTTCAAAATGCATCTTTCTTTCTAATATTGTGAAGAAACTATTTCAAAATTGCTTAGAAATGATAACGTGTCTTTTAAGTGACAATTTGTATACCGGCAAAATAGTTTAAATCTGGTTTTATTGCGCCTATAGCAATATTTGCTTTGAATATCAAGGTAGGAGGCTATGGTTAATTTTAATGCAGTTTTTACCAGTTATGCAACGTTTTAGTAAAATAAAGAAGGTAAAACTATCACTCCTCTTTAAATAGAGACCTTAAAAATACATATAAGTTTGTTTAGTAAAGAATCAAAAGCTTCTGAAACGAAAATTTAAGGTTGACCATTCCAGCCTATCCCAATACTGAGTCAACTTAACTCCCTCGCCCTAGGGATTCTTACAAAGTATATCAGTGCAAACTCACCAGTGGTGTATAGTTATCACCTTTGAATTAAGTATTCAGCCAATCGGCTAGCTGGTTTGGTTTTGATTTTTATTGAAACTCCAAAAGCGTGAAGGACAGTTCAGTCAACTCGCTATTGGGATTGGGACTGTAAAAATAGGGCTAACGGTCGAATTGTATGGGATCTATGGTTTAAACGGTATTTAGTCTAGAAGAGTGACTTATGATATTATGAGCTGAAACTGATTTAACACGATGTGGAGGAGGCTCCTTAATATATTAAAATTTGTTTTGGGGTGCGGAACTTATTTATAAGTGGTTTAAAGTGGCTTTAAAGTTGTGACTATTTTACGCGTGGAGAGCACTGCGAGGCAACTGTCACTCATCTGTCAGTGACTTCACCCACTTCAAATTTAACTTAAAGGTGAATAAGTTATTATCGTGAAGTTAGGTTATGTTAAGTTATGTTAGTTCATTTTTTATTTTGAACATATTTAAAAGTGGCTTGAAAGTTGGGACTATTATACAAACGGGAGACGCCTGGATTGAAAAGGCTGCACTCTATAGCAGACGACAGTATCTGTCACCCACTTCAAATTAACCTAGAGGCTGAATAAGGTGTTATCGAAGTTAGGTTAGCAAAAGTTAAGTTAGTTGATTTCTTTTTGTAAAAACATCGTTATTAATAGTTTCATAACTTTCCGGAAGTTAAAACATCGTTATTTGGCCTATTTAGAAGGTTTGAACTCAGAAAAGTGCTAAAAATCCATAAGTCACTCTTCTAGATTTTTACCGTTTAAACTTTTGTTTTCACTGTAATATGATTAAGGTAATATTGATACTATAATTGTTATAAGATTGCAAAGAAAAAGGTATGGATCAAACCATTTGTCCAAGAGAATAGTCAAAACTGATTAGAGCTATCCGTCTTCAGCCCAGTATGAAAGCAATCTTTCACCAGCATTCAGCAAAGCATTCTTAAACAAGCTTGGTGCATTACTCTGGTAGGAATCAACACTTACCATCAACCTAGCCTTGTGTGCTACCCACAAAATTATAGATGATGACTCGCCGTTCCACCCGTTTTTTTAGGATGTTATATGGACATAAAATATAGCTAAAGACACACTGCGATGGGCTTAACCCTTGAATGAAGTTTCACCGGCATAGCTTCAGCGGATTTCGGTTATAAGCGGTCTAAAATGCCTAAAAGTCAAAGTGCCCACTTTGGTCCCTCTCCATTTATTTTGTGATGTTGTATGGGTATAAAATATAGCTAAAGACACACTGCGCAATGGGCTTAACTTAACTTTTAAACAGTCACCGCCATAGCTCCAGTCGATTCTGAGTTATAAGCGGTCCAAGATTCCTTAAAAGCGTTACAGACAGACAGGAATTTTTTGACACCAGTTTCGGTCTATGCAAAGTATATGAACACCAAATAACCAAAACTGATGGATTCTTTGCAATATACAGACAAAGTCTTATTTTATTTATATAGATTATGTCAATCCCAAAAACTTTAATTTAACCACCAATTATGACATATTTTGTTACATTTACTGTATTTGAAAACTCATTGATGAAAAACTCAATGCTGCAATGAGGGTTTTATAGAAGTTTTTCCCTATGTAGTTTTTTTTTTTAGGAAGTGAATACATCAAATCTTTTAGTGTAATTATTGTGATCTACTTGTCAAAGAACCACAAGTATCTTAGAATGATAATCGTTTGCTGATAAGTGATATCCCAAACCTTCTAACAGGGTGAGTCTTAAAACTTGATATTTACCCTAGAGAAAATTTTCGAGAACCCCCGATCGTTTACAGTATAATTCGTTATAATGTTGCTATTCGTACAGAAAATTCAATTATATATATATACTATAAGTTAATGGTGATAGTTGCTCAAGGTAACAAACTAATTTGTCATGTATAAAGCAAATTGATGTGGTACTATCATTAACTAAACAACTAGCTATAGTGGTCATCCATTCTGATTAGAGCTCAATTTTAAATTAATATTAAACATTGTAAACAGCGTAAAACTAACATATTAAAATTAATGTACTACATACATGTAAAGTGTTCATTGGTATGACTTAATGCTCACATGATGGGGTTGAATCGGCAGCCAGTCACTGATCGATGTAGCACAGTGCTGCTTGTACAGTACTAACAACCCCCGGGTTTGAGGGTCAACCACCCACCGCTAAGGGCGGTAGAATTTCCTGAAGCTTGATTTGTGATCTAATAGAGTTATGATATCTCATAGCCTCTTCTCTGCAATATGATTTGTATTCAAACATTAAAAATGTGAATTTTATAAAAAAGAGTCAAAATAGCCATTACTAAAAGTGATGTTATTACTATTAGGCTACTTGCACACACACCAATTTTGTTCGGCAGACTTTTTACCGACCGTCCAAATTCCAATAGTGAACCAATGAAGGGAATGGAGCCTGGCACACACACCGATCGCTGACCAGCACTGGTAAAATGCCGGTGAGCTGTCGGCCACTGTCACTGCAAGGGCCGGTGCCGGTTAAGTACCGGCGACACAGAGATGTACAGGACTAATAAAAACACGCTTGCACACACACAGATTTTTTTTACAGACCGATCTCTGTAGTTTTCGCAACATCATTTCCAGAATGAGCCAACTGCTCTGTTGATTAGTATTATATTTTTATATTGTGTGCTAATTATAATGTAGACTATACTGTAATGTTTGAAATGAATTACCTCATACGGCAATACTGTTTTATTTTGTTTGTGGCTGCTGGTATCTCTAAAGACCGGAATCAACAGCAAGGTCAGGTGCTGTCATCTGCAATGCAGTTGGTCTTGTAGCAGAAAAGTGAATTGAAGAATCACCGCTGGCATTCCACCAGAATCCAAGGTCTTGAGCTGAAAATACATTAAAAAAATAAAAATACAAAATCATTGGATAAAAAAAATGTTTTATGCAATTGCAACTTATTTTAAATACTCAAGGTTATCTATAAACTTTGTTTTCACTGTACCATACATCAACATTAACTTAGTCATAGGCTCATTTTTAGTTCTCTTTTTCAAATTTTTATGTGTCATTGAACTTCATACAACGTTCAGACATTTTACTTCCTAACAGCGTTCATATATCAAGATCCAAGTATAGTATAGGTGTGCTACCTTGGTGTATGTGTTGGAGATACAATTAATTTTAGGCTTATTTTGGGAATTTTTGTAAGTTCAAGAGGTTTTATCCAGGACGTTGAATTGGGTAATTTTTCTACTGTCTGTTTCAGGATACTTGAGTTACAATAATGTCTCACTTTGAGTTTGCAATCCCTCTTCAGAGAGATGAGTTGCTGAATCCTGCTACTGGAGAGTACAGAGTTGAAGAAGTTTTGCCTGTGGAAAGTGTACCTGTATCAATTAAGAGTAAGATAAAAAATAATCGAACTTATCTATCTACCCATAAATTATAATGTGATACTGAAAATCAAAGGCACCAATAAAGTGAAAATATCATAACTATTCTAAGTTTTTAATTAACATTAGCTAATATTCCGATTTAAGTACTTCTAAATTTGAAGGCATAAATAGGTGGGCCAGGTGGTGTAGTGGTTAGCATAATCACCCGGCAATTGAGAGACTAGGATCAGAGTCCCAGTTCGATCCACACATTTTGTCTTCAAATTTCTTTAGTATAAGCCACAGCATTTTAAACATAAATCTCCGCTCTAATAATAATAAATACATTATGATAATAACAATTATGAGTATAATAATTGTATTATGATTAAAAAAATTATCACACGTAGAGATAAATATTGTTTATAATTATATTCATGAAAGTTATAATTTTGCATTTAGAGGAATTTTAGTCATATTGAGTTGGCAATGTTAAAGTTATCAAGGTAAAACTACCAAAATATTCAAGAAATCGAGATTCAACGGTTCTGTCTTTTTGTGACCTCCACATCTTGGAAGTTTTATGAGTTTAACCTATGACCTACAATTAGAACTTTTGGAATTCTTGACTTAGGTGTAGACAAAAATGCACATTCTCTAAAGACTAGCAGGTGACAAACATTCAAATCCAGTGATTATAACCGAGCTATCAGAGTCCTGCGTGATCTACAACCCTGGGAAGCTTTTTAAAAACTTCAGATCCTAACTGTCACCAACCTGTTTATCATGGCAAGATTGACCTTGAGTTTGCGTGGGGGGTTACCCATGACCATATCAATAACCAAACCTATACCACCAATATCCAAGCAACCGTAAGCAATATTCTAGTAATTACCTGAAATATATTATCTCTAATTTATTGTGCTTTTTGGCGGTAAAGTAAGGCAGTGTTTTATGCTGAGTAATTTAGTTGAATGGGGTTAACTGTTGTATTGATAAACAACCTTAGTGAACCAAGGCCTGAAAATCCATTTTATTAAACCTTAGAATGATAAGTGTGGGCACAGCATTGTGTATATCTTTCTAATTACTTGCTGTGTCTTGGTGTACACCTAGTGTCCCCAAGACCTAGAATAGAAGACACACTCACCCCCTCCCCACTAAACTTGGGAACAATTTGAAATGTTTTCAAAAGCTTTTGCATGTTAACCATAATTAAGAAGTAAACCATTTCCAAACTGTAAGCATTTTAATGGAGGGTGGGGACGTTCTCCCGATTTTACATCCCGGTCATAAAATTAAGTTGAAAAAATAAGGTTATGTCATTTGTGGTTAGACCAGGTAGGACCGCATAAGGGGGATTGCTTCTAGATTGGGGCACCTGGTTTATCATTTACTGTTTCAATATTTTTAAAAGTCAAGGCCAATTCAAATTATGAAGAGTGAAAAGACACGGTGAGGTAGCTCGAGCACGTTTAGTGCTGCAAACCCCAAAACTGGTGACTTTGCAAATAGCGAAAGGTCTTTGGACTGAACAATTGTGATTATTGTATTGTGGGATTCATTTAGCCTCCAGATACATATTCTAATAGTAATTTGGACACACTTTGTATAGTGATGAAAATCCATTATGTTTAATTCTATCAAGACAAGATATGTAGTTTTTAGAGCACATGTAACCGATTTTCATTGAATTGTCTGTCAACCTAAGGGCAACTTCAACTATTACATCAAAGTTTACAATAGATTTTGAGGCTACCCAAAAAATATGTTCATGTCTATTTTTCTTTGTAGAATTTGAGTGCAGGCAAAAATATAATGTGAACTGTGTATATTTTGTTTGTAGTGTCCCTTTTAGTTTAATTATAATATTTTGTGTTCAATACTTTCAGATTGTATTTTTACGTTCAGGGATGAAGGTTGTGTGTCCATATTAGACAACTTTGATACTCTGTACTCAGTTCTGAAACACTTTAACCGTCTAGAATGGCCACTTATTACAAACATATTTGACGAGGTGGTTCTTGGAAGTAAGTAACTTGTTTTTATTTTTGTAGAAAATAGAAATAATAAATACTAACTAAGAGTACCCGAGCTTGACCTCAGGGCTTAACATAGCTGTGTGTATATTTTAAAACTGTGAATTTAAAGTAAATAAAAAAGCTTCCTATATATCCTTAAAAAACTATTTAGTTTGCCAGTTAGTTCGCCATTTTGTCCTTATAAAAGTTAGCTACCTTGTGAGAGTCATAGGTTTGAAAGGAAGAGCCTTATGGCTAAACTAGATGAATTTTACAAGGAGAGAGAGGATAGTAGCTAGCTTACCTAAGAAAAATTCAAGTTCTATAATGACCAATGGGGGTGCTATAGCCTCCTTAGCCCCCCATCCGCTACTGCCTTTTCAGAATTTCTGTTTCTCAAGCAACTGGGCCCATTATTTACATGGTATCTACAACTGAATATCCATTTTTATGTACTTAAACTGTGAAATGTGGAACTGATATACCAACTGAATAATTTACCAAACAACTAAACATTCAATTAAAAAAAATATCTAGATGACTATAGTAAAAAAAAATAATTTTTAAAATACCGTGGCACGTATACTGTCAGCTAGTTTGATTATAAATGGATAACACCTTTACTTAATTATATCGAATAAAATATGATAGTTACATTATAATGTATGATGCTGTGTTTTAACTCTTATTTATTATACCCTATCCTATGTAATTATGTAACAACCTCCTCTAGTTGAAAGATAACACCAAATATCACTATGGTTTTTGTTTCCTTGAGAGTATTTTGAATGTTAACAGGTTTAAATCAGCTAAGCAACTTCATTGAACCCGTAGTAGAAAATGCACTAGACTCAGAAACTCAGACAAGGACACTCAACATTTTGAAAATGAATCTTTATATTTTCTCTCAGATTGTAGGATGCATTCACGACAGAAAAAGTATGGAAGCAAATTCAGCAGTATCAGAGAAGGTAAGCTTATTCACTCTGCTATAACATAAAACAGGTGCAAAGTGAACCCCAAATAATCAGCTGTGAAAGTGAGAAATACAGTTTAACAAGATGGCTGCCTTTATAAACAAAGATTTGAGTGACAGTGTAGTTCCAGCTTTAAATATTAAATTGTCACTTGATATTGTTATTTATTAGCTAAAAGTTGATATTATTACCCTAAAAATTTTTAATCAATGATGAAGTATTACTTAACACATTCAGTATTCGCCGTACCGCTGGGTAGATGGCGCGCTACAGGTGCGCTCCACGCGGATCCGCGGGGCTCTGCAGCAGTCTGTACAGCTATTCAGTGTGAGCCCAGCTCTGACATGGGCACTTGATTTTGTTGGCGTGTAGCGTAGTTCTGACGAACATTTTGTGCAAACCGTTTCTGGATCGGACGTTTGTGACTACCACATTGTGTTTGCGTATTTTATTATTGTTTGTGCTTGTTTATAGTTGTACTTTTTGTTTTATAAGTGTTTTAGTAGTTTTAGTCATGACTGACAATCGTGCCGTTATGGAAAATGCCAGTGAAGATGAACATGCATTGAGTGAAAGTGAATACACTGACATTTCGGACAGTGATGACACTGATGATGTCGTACCTAATCCTACTTGGGCAACATATACCCCAATACATGTTCTTATGATGATTGTGATAAATTCAATGCAGCTCTACAATATGCACACTCTTGGAAAACGAATGTTGCTGTATGACTTTAGACTGAGCGTGATGGCCTAGAAAATCTCTTCTACCTGCTAAGATCGCTCCTGTCCCTACTTCACCTTGACCTCGCAACGCTGTACATTTGCTTGTAAAGAATGAAGAGCGTGACAAGTAAGGTGACCGAAAGAGGAAAGACTGTAGGGTATGCTACAAAAATGATAAAAAGAGGAAGATGACAATATTTACATGTTCTGTTTGCCCAGGTCTTTGTGCTGTCAAGTGCTTTGACGCATTTCACAAAGACCTACAGTAAACCAAAGGCCTGAAGACGATGTATATATGTGTATTGCCATTTTTATTTTTGTCCCTTACTAGCTAACTAAGTGTTTATAGTATTTTTAATGATTTTGCGGTGTTTTCCGTACGCATGTAAACTGCAAACATTCGACAACTTCCCCGAAGTCAAAGAACTTGCCCCAAGTGCTCACCACGCGGATCCTGGCAAACTGATGATCGCCACTACTCCGCCATTTTGGGTCACAAATGCTTTTTATATCACATACTACCTTCTTACAATATAATATAAGATTTTAAGATTAGTTATATTTTAGGTTTTAGAGATGGTACAATGTTTTTCCAATAGCAGTGAACGTGTTAAAGTTTTACATATTGTTTAGGTAAATATTTTAGGTTAGGTTATGCTGCTCGTTCAGAATTATGATTTTAAATGATATTTTTACAATTATTTATGTTTCAAATATTCAGTTTCTAAAGGCTAACAAGTAATTTTATGCAATACATTCTTAACACGGTGAAATAAACGTAGATATGTTAGCAAACAGCTTAAAGACAAGTGTAATTACATCTAGGCTAGGTTAATCTAGGCAAAATTAGCGAGTGCATTTACTGGCAAGGCAAACTTGTGTCCTCTGTGGGGCCAGGTGCGGTGGCGGAACAATACCTATTGTAATGCCACTCAAAAGCACACAAAATGCCAGTTTTGGCCAATTAGAAGCCAGGGCATCTTCGTCACATGACTACTGGTAACATCTCACGGCAAATAGTTAACAAACACCGTAATTGAAAAATATAGCCGACGCATAGTAGCCACAAACACAACTGAGAATCCTTGCAAAACTCCATTAAAATAAAAAAGTTTTCATTTATCTTTTTTAAATAAGACAAAACTCTGTTATACATACACCATTAAAATTTTTTAACAATTTATTTTTTAAATTTTGTTCTATTTATTCTGTGGATTGGTTTGACTTGAAATAAACTTATTTTGTAATGCTTAAGTACAGGACTGTTTCTAATTAGATGAATGAAAAATGTTTGTGACATGACAACAGCCAAAGTAGCCTATCATGCCCTTTTTGAGTCCAAGCTAAGATATAGAATTGCTGTGTGGAGTGGCATCACAGCCGGAAACCTACAACGTGTCCTTATTCAACAAAAGCGAGCCGTTAGAGTCCTGTGTAACCTGAAATCCCAGGACACCTGTAGGGGAGTCTTCCAAGAACAGAAGATCTTGAAAGTTGTCAGCTTGTACATTCTTGAAGCAACAACTGAGATCCACATCAAGATGCCAGCTGTGGAGAACAACGGAATGCAAACCCACCAGTACCACACCAGGCACACCAGCAACTATTCTACCCATTCATAGACTCAGCTCAACGGAGAAGAAGACCAGCTACATGGGGGCCAAAATGTGGAACTCACTGCCAGAACACCTCAAGAAAGAGGCTGTTTGCTCAACATCTGAAAACCTTGATTTAAGACCATCTTTTTTATTATTTAAATAAATTACTTAATATAATGTAACCTTTATAACCTTAGTCTTAAGCCATATTGTATGACACTATTCTTACCTTAATGATAATGAAATAAAGTTTACGAGCATTCCACTTTCTAACAAACTATTGAAACCAGACCATAAATTGACACTCATTGGGACACTTCAAAAAAACAAACCTGAACTTCCAAGAGAAATTATTGAGTTTAATAGAGAAGTTGGGACAAGTATCTTTTGTTTCGAAGGTGCCTAGACAAATGCCTATCAGACCAAACCTACTAAATCAGTGGTCCTTCTTACAACCTGCCACGAAGGCCCTGACATTGACAAAATCAGTAAAAAACCAGAGATTATTGGGAGCTACAACTCTACAACAGTTGCTGTAGATGCCTTGGATCAAATGTGCAGCAACACAACCTGCAGCAGAAAAACAATACGGTGGCCTTTAAGCATTTTTTTCAACATCGTCAATATAACAATGGTAAACAGCTATGTATTATATGTTATGAATTGTGTAAAAGCAAAATCTAAGCCACTCAACAGAAGACAGTTTCTGAAAAAAATTCATAATGACATGATTAAGCTTCACTTGGAAAGAAGACTGCAGATGACCAATTTGCCCCGAGAACTAAGGCAATCCATAACATCCATTCTCAACGTAGATGTACTCTGACAAGAACAATGGCCACCATAACAACAAGGAAGAAAAATGTGTGGCTTTTGTCCTCCGAGACTTCGGCGTATGACAAAGCGCTTCTGTCGTTTGTTCAAAGGCCATGTGTGGGGAGCATCAAGCAGCCATCTCCTGTGAGTGCCAAGAACAGTAAAATTGACGTTATTCAATCAAAATGTTTAATTTTGAATTGTTAAATTTAAGATCTATAATATAAAAATGAATCGCAAAATGTGTTGCTAAGCGCATAACTCAACAACGCCTGGACCAATTTGGCCAAATTTTTTAATGTTCGTTGGAGTTCAAGGATGGTTTTTACGGCAAGAAAAATTCAAATAATTGCCGGAAAACCCTTAAAACAGCCCTTTTCTTTTTCCCATACAAACGTTTTCTAACTAAAACGTAAACAATTTGAGCTTTATTGCTATTTGTTGCCAGCTGATATCCCTATTTTACAGACATAAAACATATGTACGGCTCAATTGGTCAATGTCGATTTGCCGTTGTACATTGTGTTGTTTTTCTTGGATTTTCTGTAACCTAATCTACTGAGTTTGCTTTTGTTAACTAATACATGAAACAAATTCGTATATCGTGTATTGTGCAGAGTGATAAATAATGTGAGGAACAAAAACTACCACATTACAAATCTTTTTGACAGGACAAAGTCTGTCGGGTCCGCTAGTTTTTAATATAGGAACAATTATTAACAGAAAATTTGAGTTTTATTTTGATTTTACCTAGTCTGTTTGACTATGCCCTTGTATTTACGGCAAAAATAGCCTTTGTATTCTAGGGTTAAGAATGTTTTCCCACTCAAAACGTAGTTTGCAACTTTTACTCCATATTATAGCGGTGCTCGGAGTGAGAGGTTGCCTGGCTCTAACCGGCCCCCTCTTAATCTAGAGATTTACAAAAGGAACATTTGTACCAAATTTCATGACAATCAGGCCAAAAATGTGAGCTGTAGAGTGGTTACACATCTATATACAGGGTGATTTTTAAATCTCCCCACTTTAGCTTTTAAAAAAGGAAATATTTTTAAAAACCCTTTGTGTAAGGTTATTATTAGATCTTGAAGTTTGGTTTGACGTTCTTTGCTTCACCCACCTCGCACCCAAAAACCAAGGGAGAGGACCCCTCAAATTTTTAATACAACCCCCTCTTGTGGCACTTCAAAAGAAAGGGAATTTTAATACAAATTCAACAACGCAAAGAAACATTTTTGATCTCAACTTGTTTTTTTGTAATATTTTTTTAAATCTTTCAAGAAATCAGGTTTAAAATGCTACATTTCACATAAAAAAGTTTTTTTTTAAATACCCTATGGGATTATGTTATTGGGTTGTTATATTTCCCTCAAAAGACTTTTAAGAAAAATTTGGCATAAAAAAAATTGTATGTGAAATGTGGCATTTTAAAGCTGATTTCTTGCAATCTTTAAATGGGTATTACAAAATTAATAAACAAATCAAGATAAAAAAACCTTAAACCTTAAAATTTCCTCTCTTTTGAGATGGCACAAAAAATGATTTTGTATTTCAAAATTTTGGGGAGCGGTCCCCCAGGTTTATGGGTGGGGGGTTGGTTATGCAAATTACGCCAAAACTAACTTTAGAACGCTATAAAAATATTACCCAAAGGGTTTTAAAAAAATGTTGTCTTTTTCATAAGATAGGATGGAGGGGGAAATTTAAAACTCACCATATATGTATAATGTATATACAGTTTTGATATTTGACTCAGGAGGTGTTGGAAAACAAAAAACTGCAAACCACACCTTTCTACGACGTGTTCTTTTTGGCAAGAGAAATGAAAAATTCTATTTCCTATGGAAATTTGCTAAATATAGATTGTCAAAAGAGGGATGCACGCCAATAACATTTCGAGCTTATACTAAACCCTTGCAGATCTGTGTCTTAAATGCTTGAAAGGATAGTAATGCACCCTATTGATAAATGTGTTTTGGAGCTTATTTTCCTTCATACATTCATCTTGTTTAATAATTTTAACTGATGTAGTGTCGTTAAATCAATAGATTCGTTAAAAAAAATTATTCACTAAACATTAATTATCTAAAATGTATCATTTATGAACCATTGCTGTTCTAAAATTCGAAAAACAGGTGCCGTTTTGATTTTAGTTGTTACAAATTTAGAATTTCTTTTTCTTGACTTTGTTTTGGTAGTATGCAAGTCTTTACAAAATTTCAAGTTCATAGATACAATTGTATTTAGTCTAAGAAACTGTATGTAGAAATTGTTATTTCAGGGCAAAGGTAAAAAAGGAAAAAAGAACAAGTTGGATGAGTTGGGATGGGATTGGGACGAAAAGCAACGTTTGTCATTTATAGCTTTGTACCAATTGCTACAACTGCCAATTGGAAAACTTTGGGATCCTCCAATTCCTGAGGAGCAATTTATCAAGTAAGTATTTAGTTCAAAATTTTAACTTTTAAACTTATAGAAAGTTGAAATAAAACTGTATGTACTTTATTAGTTACTATTCATTTAGCCCAAATGCAATCTGCGACACCCGGTGTCCCATCTTTGCTGACGTCTACACTCTCCTTAGCTAAGCAGATCTCTTCTTCTGCTACGTCTTTTATTTCCCTCAGTGCGGTCTTCTCTCACCCCTTAGACACTTTTCATTATTTAGTTTTTTCAGTATTTTCAGTTATTTATTTATTTAGTTGCGCATAATTAATAAGCAAGTAAGCAGTAGCAAACTATTTATGTGCTTGATGGGAACGTGTGTGCATTACCAAAAATCACTGATCTATAAATGTTATTATTGATAAAAATCATATTCATTACTTAACAGCATAGTATTAGGAATATAGGTATGGCAAATAATGTAGTTAATTGTTAGAAGTAATCCATTCCTGACTATTTGAAAATGGGGAGTATTAGTAGGTATATGTTTTACTTCTTCCAATGATATTTCTAATAAACTAAAATACTATATTCTTTCAAATTTTCACAGTTCATTTAACTTGGAAGATAAAAGCTAGCTTTTGCTGGATAAAGTATATGCAGTCTTAAAACAAAATTCTGTATTTAGATTAGTTAAAAAGTTTTATATACTCAAAGCTCAAAAGATAAACAAGAAAACTTAACCGGTGAAAGCTAGATCTTCCATATGAAAAAAATTGTAACATTTCAAAACTCCCAAATAAGTTGTATTTCAGAAACGTTGTAAAATCTTTTTAAATGTTGTATTGAATGTTTATCTCTTCTTATTACCATAATATTCCTTCAAAGTGATTTTGTCCTAGAAAATTGAACTTTAAATCAATTTACCTATGTGCTGTTTAGTATAGTCAAAATAAAATATCTCAATTATGTAAACTGATAAAATAATATTTAAAAGCTTGATTAAATAGTATAGTATTGCATTTATATATATATATAAAAATGTACATCTTTTACTTTGCCAGTCTTTAATGGATTCTGTTATTTGCAGCATGTGTGCCGATTCCTGTTACAAAGTTCTTGAATGTCCTACTATCGCCCACGTCAAATCAAAACCTCTTAAAGAGACATTGTTTCAAGTGTTGGGAGTGTTGATCAAGCGCTACAGTCATGGTATCAGTTGTGTCATTAAGATTGTTCAGGTATTTTAACATTTTTATTATTGTTATATTATATTTTTATTCGCGTTTACAATATACATTGAGTCACATTTTAAAATAAGGTAAGCCAACTGGTAACAAAAGTGTGAACTACCTAAAATAACAAATTATCTTAACACACATTTACTAATTATTCATTTATAGCCTACAGTCAACTACCGATTAACCGTAATCGGTTTAACCACGTTGCAGATTAACCGCGACACCAAATAAAGAAAAAACACAATGCTATCCCTCACATAACAGACTATAATAGTGTCCCGCGTGACCTTGACTCACCTCACAATATTAGTCCAAAAATAGCAATTCTTCACACCTACCAGAATTACCCATTGCCTCACCGATAAACCTGACTAATTATTCAAGGTTTTGACAGTGGTATAAGAAAGCATATAGTTTTCTTCAAGTGTGGTTGCAAGAGTTTTTTTTTGTTATTGGAGTGGTTACTGGTGATTGCTAAACGATGTCTACTAAACGCAAACGGGTCAGATTGACAACACAGCAAAACTCGACATGGTGCAAAATATTGATCGTGGTTTATCAGTAAACAAATGTGCAACCAGTGTAACATTGCGTATTGGTTATACAACGGTGTCACGGTGATATAGGCAAGTAAGATAACAATAACAACCTAAACATTAACAATCCTCCGTCGCCATCTTATCGCCATTGTCTGGTTGCTGTGGTAACCAAGTCACGTGACCTGTCAAGAGTTAGACGCTAGCGCTTCTGATCACTCAGTAGCTAACTATAACCGTGGAACCAAGGCTACCGTAACGCGCGGTGCTATAATACATGAGAACTAATGACTAGATTTCACATGCACTGCTCACTGGAATCTGCTATCCTCATTTTTATTTGTTTACGTTTTTATATACTGTACTGTATTATGGCGGTTAATCGGGAGTTGACTGTATATATAAAATGTTTAAACAACTTCTCTACACCTGTCCCAAAAACTCACCAACAGTGTAGTATGCACACCTTATTAAGTAGTCCTTAAGGTGTGCTTTGAACAGTTTGACAGATTGGATTGATTTTATATGTTCAGAAATTTGGTTCAAGAAAATGGCCCCTGCTTCAGATGGCAATGTCTCAAAAAGCTTAAGCCTATGACTTGGCATTACATACAACAATAATTTTAAGAATTTTAAATTGTATTGAGTTTTTTTTACATACTCTACATAAGTGGATCTCATAATTTTGTATCAACATTAAACTAATCAGCTAACTAAAGACATTTTGCTATTTAAAAAATGTTGTGAAAGCATTTTTGATCAAAGCATTATACTCGTAAAATAATAAACAGGCTAACAAGCACTTCCACAGCTTATTCCAGAAATAAATATAGTCAAAATAAAATATCTCTATCATGTAGACTGATAAAATACCATTTAAATTATAACCTTGATTAAACAGTATTTTAATGCATCTATATAAATATACAGGGTGTCCAGTAATTAGGGGATCAAACTTCACTAGGTGGTTAAACAAGTCAAAATAAACAACAAAATTCCGATAACACATTGGCCTATCTCTCTTAGTTTTCTGTCTGTCTGTTTATGTGTGTTTTTCACTAAATAATTTTTATCTCTGAGGTAAAATAAGTTATAAATTTAAAACTTTGCACACTTGTTAGGATAATTAAACCCAATATTTAATTATAAAAAATAAAAATATTAACGGAGATAGTTTCTCAAATGTAAATAGAGAATTGTGTTCAGGAAAACTTAAATATCTCCGTTATTTTAGTCACAGCACAACAAACTTGGTCTTAAAAGTTAAAAATTAAAATGTTTATAAAAAAATTTGCCGTTTATTGTAGTCTTGTGTATTTACAATAAGTTTTAAGGGTTTTGAGTTATTAAGCTTAGAAAATGTAATATGGCCGCAATTTTTAAACCGGAAGTGAAAATTAGTCAAATTTTTAAAAATATTAGTTTTTATTTAATTATATTAAAAAGTGTGCAAAGTTTTAAGTTTATAACTTGTTTGACCCCGGAGTTAAAAATTATTTAGTGAAAAACACACGGACAGACAGACGGAAAACTAAGCGAGATAGGCCAATGTGTTTCCGGCTTTTCGCCAGCCCATACTGATCATGAATAACCAAGGACCGGAGAAGCAAGCCCAAAGCCAACAAATTAAAAACTCGACAATCAAGAACAAAGTAAACAGTTTGCAACCATCCTTCTAAAATGTATCAAGGTCGATGACTGAAACATATCCACATCTTGTGGCAAAGCATTATATAAGTGCATGATTGTGTTAATTGGTGAATATACACCCAAAGCAGAATGAGAAAAATGAGGAGTAAAAAGAACTCTGACTCTGGACGAAGGCCGGGGAGTCAAAAAATTGAGCCTTGCAAGCATGTCACTGCAATCAACCTCCCCAGTTATTATTTTTGTTAAAAATATAACAATCCGACAGATCTATGGTGGCGTAAACTTTCAATTTCAAATAAAGCCAATAATTCGTTATAGGGAACAAGTTAAGTAAAAATTCCAAATGCTTTAAAATACAAAAATCTTAAAAACTTAATTTGTAATTGTTCTCTCAATTCAATTAAATAAGATTGAAATGGATGCCGGATGATTAAACCAAACTCAAGTTTTGATCTTATTATGGACAAATAAACCAATTTAAGTGTATAAATATTTTTTAAATGTATAAATATTTAAACGTATAAATATTGTTTGTACAATCATTTTAATATGTTCAATAGAAATTATTTTTAAAATCCTTATTTTTTCCTGATAACGCTCCCTATAATAGCCACTAGCCCAAGAGTTTAGTAGAACAACAAAAGAACCTAATTTAGTCGATGGAAAACACAATCGATCCAATAGAACAATTTAATAACTGGTTAGGCCTTTCGAAAACAAAGTTCTCATCGTCAGACCAACATCAACAGTTGGTGTTGGTCTTTCAAAGGGAACTTCTCGAAAGGCCTAACCAGCTATTAAATTGTTTTATTGGATCGATTGTGTTTTCCATTGACTAAATTGTTATCCAATAAGGAGCTCTCCTAGATGTAGAAGAACCTAAGTCTAGAAAAATTCTCTGTTTTGACTTTTCCAAGAATCAGTTTTGACACAAGAAGAATCAAATACAGTAGTTCCTTTTAAAAAATGAATACTTGTTTCAGCTACTGACTCTCTTTGAACATGTGGTGTCACCACTTGCATGGGGTGTTGTAATGTTTGTAAGAGATCTTGGTTTCAAATCCCTGGTGAACGAAATTGTGCGAGAGTTGATGGTAACCACAGAAAACACTCAGGATAATACAAGTATCAGATCTTTTTCAAACTTTCTCGTGGAAGTAGCTGAACTGGAACCGGAAATAATGATCCCCACCACCAAAGAGCTCACAAAGTACCTAGAACAAGATGTAAGTATAAGGTTTTAGTTTTGCTATTATTTCATGTAGGGATTTAATTATGAGTATTATGTTTAAGCAACTAACAAAACAGGTGGAAGTGATTATTGTTTGTTAAAACTATACGGTGTTAACTAAAGAAAAACCTCCTAATAATGAGTTAATGAGTAAATAATTCCTTGTTCCTCATCACAATGACAAAATAAATTTATATGTAATGTTGCACATATCATTCAATATGAAAGTATTGAATAAATCAAATATTCAAAAATAAAGACAGGTAGTATCGAGAGTATTTACAATATTGTTGGTTTGAAGGTTGTTTGTTGTAGTCCAACATTTGACTAAGGTGTGTTTGATGGTTCTGTAGCCATACTCGATGCGTTGCTGTGTTCTCTCAGTGGAGAGTCATCCTCAGTAGCTTGTTGACTGGCTGAGACTGGATTGGCCGGCGTGGCGTCTTCATATATACCCCAGTGGGGGGGGGGGGGGTCCTGTCACCTGATTGGCCGAAGTGGGCGGAGCCTGTTGCTCGTTGTCGAACTGGATTGGCTGGCTTCAATAGGACTTCTGAAGAACTGGCTGCCAAGTTTTGATAATTTTATGCTGTCTTCTTTGTTAAAGTTGTCTTCATGCTTGATTATTTCTATGGTTTCTCTAATTTTCCTTGGATAATAATGTGAAATTTTTGCCAAGACTTTGGTTTTGTCAAAATCAATTCCATGCTTTGTCTTGTAGCTGTGTTCTGCTATTGCCGACTTTTCTATGTCTTCTTGTTTTGTGTGTGCATATGTGCTCTTGAAGTCGTGTAGAGATTAGCCGTTCGTTTCACCAATATAGACTGAGCCACAACTGCAAGGTATCTCATAAACTCAGGTGTACAAAGATGAATGTTGTCTTTCCGGGTCGTAAACAGTTTCTGATTTTGTTGGCGGCTTGAATATGGTTTGGATGTTATGTTTCTTCAAATTCTCCAACCTTATCTGTAGTCCCCTTGGCGTTATGGAATGTAGGCTCGTTTGGTGGAACATTATCTTGTATCTGTCGCTGGTTTTCACTTTGGATGGCTGAGCTGGTTCTTGCAATCTGTCGGTGTAATGCCTTGTTGATTTGATGTCTTGTATAACCATTTTCTTGCAGTGTTTTCTGTAATATTTTCTTTTCTGAATTCCAACTGTCCTTATCTGATATGTGGATGGCTCTGTTTATTAGTGTGTTCAAAACCCGTTCTTCTGTGCTGGATGATGGTGTGATTGGCGTTCAAGTATCTGTTTGTGTGTGTAGGCTTTCTATATACTGAATGGCCCAGAGTTCCATCTTCTTTTCTTGTAGTAGAACATCCAGAAATGGCAACGCCGTCAGTTTCCACTTCAACAGTAAACTTGATGTTGGGGTGAATGTCTTTCAGATGTTGAAGGAATTCTTCTAAGCATTTTCTTCCATGAGACTACACAGCCCATACATCGTCTCACGTATCGTTAACCATACTTTTGGTTTCTTCGTTGCGTTTCCAGTGCTAAACCTTGAAATGCTCCATGTACAAATTTGCAGCTACGGAAGCGGTGAACCTATGGGCTCCATCTATCTGTTCGTAATACTTTCCGTCGAGAAGAAATCGTTGACTGAAGACATAACTCTGCCAAGCTCGCCAATTCTGGTGGCGTCATGTTCTTGATGAGCTCCACTGTTTGGGGTACTGGCACTTTGGTGAAGAGTGATTCCGTCGAAACTCACTAGAATATCATCATCTTCACACTTGATGTTTTTATCATTTCAATAAAGTGTCTTGAGTCCTTAACATAAGCTGTCTTGCCTACACAATGTGATAAAGTTTCTGCGACATATTTAGCTACGTTGTGCGTGGGTGAACCAATAGAGCTGACGTCGGTCTCATCGGTATATCTTGTTTGTGGATTTTGGGCAAACCATAGAGTAAGGTGGTTTCGGTCGAATTAATTAAAACTTTCTTATTTTCCTCGATGGCGTGGTTGATCTAATCTGTTTATTTATAGCAGTGGTAATAAGTTTTGTAGGATTTCTGACTTTCTTGTAGGGTCCATCTTCTAACAGCTGGTGAATCTTTTCTTTGTAAACAGTGGTGTCCATGATCACTGTTAGTTTCCCTTGTCTGCTGGTAGAACCAATCTCGTTGCATCTTCTTTCAGAACACGTGAGAGCATTCCTTTCTTCTTTAAATTAGGTTGGATTTAGGAGGCCTACACAAGATAATGTTCCACGAAAGCGAGCCTACATTCCATACGTCAAGGGGACTACAGATAAGGTTGGAGAATTCTGAAGAAACATAACATCAAACCATATTCAAGCCGACCAACAAAATCAGAAACTGTTTACGACCGTGAAGACAACATTAATCTTTGTACACCTGGAGTTTATGAGATACCTTGCAGTTGTGGCTCAGTCTATATTTGATGAAAAGCAGCTTGACTAATCTCTACGACTTCAAAACTTTATCTGACACACAAAACAAGAAGACATAAGCAAGCAGTAATTGTATTTCAACTGTGGCCTTGTTAAAACCGAGCTTAGATCTTAGTGATGACACCGACGCGAAAGCCTAAGAGTTAAGAATGCTAGTATTGTTACTTTTGGTGGGTGTTAAATTTGGTGCCGCTAACTAAATACGTTGTAGGATTATGACGCGTGTTTGGCGACAAAACTTGGCCCAAACTTAACCAAGGGGTGTAGCTCTCAGGTAAATATGCAATCATAATGGTTGAGCATTGGCACTAGTCGTGATGGGCAAACGTTTCTTATTTTTGAATGACTCTCGGATATAATACATTTAAACTTTTGGTGGTTAGTCATTATTAAAATGAGAGTTAAATTACCCGAATGACCTATCCCGTTGTCGAAGACTGACTGGGGTCAGTTAGACAGTGTCAAATTATTTATGAACAAAGATATATGTACAATATGAAATAAGTGACTATATACAACTATTTACAAGATGGCAGCATAACTTAGCCAAGCGTATTCACTGTCTCAAATAACTCTTTGTGGATGTAAAAGAGGTTAGCCGCCAACCATTCTTTCACCCGCACTTTAAACCTTCCCGGCTTCAAACTGTGAACACCCTTGGGCAAAGCATTATAGAATTTCAACCCAATTGAGGGGAAGCTATCTCTGGTTTGGGACAATCTGCATCTACTGACGTCGAGGTATGAAGCATTTCTCACATTGTGGTTATGAACTTGTTGCCGCACACTCCATCTGCTGATGTTCTTATTTACAAAAAGGAAACAGCTCAATATGAACTGATTAAAGATGGTAAGAATGTCCAGTGTGTTGGAAGTGCGGACTACAGTGGTCTCTTCTATTACTGTGAGTTAAAGTTAGTGACAATAAAGTTTCCTCTTGTGTAGTTTTTCCAAAACTTTTCAACTTTTTAATTACCTATTGTACAAATAAATAAATTTATTTTGTACACACAACTCTTGATTATCCGGGATAAAGTTGGGTTAAGGCTTCCTGGATATAAAACCACGGATAACCCGCAAAAAAAACTAAAAATAGCGTTGGAAGAGAGAGAAATGAAATATTTACAATAATATACAGACTATCAATTATTATATATAAGTAACAGAAATGTATTAAGTTAACATACCTGATTGTTTTAAAGCAGAAAACAAAGTACTGTAGAATACATTACATACACAAAATAATCTAAACTCACTATGTAAATATATTTTCATAACACACTATTTTTATTTACAATAATCCATGTACAAGATATGACGTTTCATATTTACTTCTGTTGAATTGTCAACACCACACGTCTACCTTGTCACAAGTTCAGTCACGCTCCACTTGTCTACAAAGACGCAACATGACTCATTGTGAAGGGTCAGTGCAGGTGTGCGGAGAGGAGAGGGATGTGGTGGCGTGGCGCGTGGGGTGAGTGAGTCAGACTGCTTATCTGTCTTCCCTCTTCAGTCTATTACACGTTCTCTTGCCTTGCGGACGCTGTGATTTTTTAAACATTTTCTCTCCTGAACGTGTGCAGGTTAAGCTACAACGTGGTTAATCAGATCCCGGTTAGTCGAGAGTTGAGTGTATTTCAAATATATCCTAGGGTTCTGCATTTCAAAACTTCATAAGTTGTTTTATTTTAGGTTTTGCAGCTCTTGTGTAAAATAGTTCAACACCATGGTGTCCCAAAATCTAAGTTTTTAGAAATAGTAGACATTGCACTAGAAAGAGTTATGGATAAAAGTAGCAATGTCTGTAAACACGCAATAATACTTCTAAGAGTAATGTTGGAACAGAATCCCTACGGAGTAAAAGTAAGTATAATACTGTATAATCTTTTTAGCATGAACACAAATAGCCAAAATATTTACTTAGGCTGTAGTCTTATTATAAGTAAGTTAGTCAGGACACTCTCTTTTATATCTAGAAGATTAGATGGATAAATATTGTATCAAATCAAAAGAAAATCATGGTGTATCATACACATTTTTTATTAAACCCACTGAGCAAAAATTGAGGCTTGGGGATTTGTTGGGTAAATGTACTTATTTACGAGGGTCATCCAGAAAGTAAAGAACGATTAGATCACAAGACACCCCCCTCACCATTACGAGTGCGCGTGCAGCTGTTAGCTACATTCTTCCTCTTCAGTTTGAGTGTAGATTCGTTGCTGTGTGATTACGCATCTCGTGTCCACAGTGATTAATAATGGCATCGACAATTGAAAACCCCGCTAAATGTAAAGTGTGAAATTTAAACACTCGAAAAGTCATGGCAACTGTTTTTTGGGATCGAAAGGGCTTAATCCATGTCGAATTTATGCCAAGAAAAGAAACGAACACAGCCCTGACTTGGTGCCGAGTGATTATCACTTATTCCCAAAGCTTAAGGATGTTTTAGGTAAAAAACAGTTTGCTAACGATAAGGAACTCAAAGAAGCTAAGAAATCCTGGCTCATGTTTTGGAGGCAAATAAGTAGAACATGGATATGGAAAAACTGGTCCCACGTTAAAACCAGTGTCTTAAAATCCATGGTGACTGTGTAGAAAAATAGAGGAAGGTTCTATGTATTTGTAAATAAAGTTTTGTATTGATATCTTTATTTTTTATTTGACCATGCCAAAACGTTCTTTACTTTCTGGATGACCCTCGTATATAATCTATGCAAACAAACTTTTAATTTTTCAATTGTTTCTTTTTAATTTGTATTGACTAAAATTAACTTTTAATACCTCCTGAAAATTTTCTGCAAGTAGCAAAACAAGTTGTTCTTACCGCATGATTCCTGTCAGAAGGAGAAATCCAATCCTGTCCACCCGTAGTTTGAGTTCAAGGGTTAGATTGAGTGATGTTGGGGAGTCTTGCCGCTCCTCGGTCCCACTCAGTGGGCAAGTAGAAACCTCACTCTCTGTGGTTTGTGTTAAGTACATGCTGACCCAGAGGGTTGACCACTTAGCTCACTACCGGTTGCTGGGTCTCCCGTCTCAAGATTTTCCTTTTAAGGTTGGGTTTTTTTTGGAAGGGGGAGGGCTCCTTAGCGTCGGCAACCTGGACCAATCGGGTTGTACAGTTCATTGAACTCTACATAAGGCACGCATTGCTCTCCGATCTGTGATGGCCTTCCGGGGGTGAACCACATTCCACTTCAAGATTTGTACAAAAACTTGCCTGACACCGTCCAACCCTGACCCATAGGAGGCAGAGTAGCATTGGGCAATAGTTCTCAGAGTAGGACAACCGATATACCTACCTTTATTAAGTCATGGCTTCGACTAGTTCTTGTCAGACATCTATGTATGACTTTGGCATGGCAGGTTGGGAGCACCAGCTACCCTTCCCTAAGTTGATCTCTGGACCACCAATCAGCCTAACTGCGAGGTTAAACAGACTCCTATCGGGTCAACCCTCGGTTGTCATAGTTTTCTTGGGAAAGTTAGTCATTGGAACGCTTGATTCCTAGTCACTCATGCCACGAGCCCTCTTATAACAGTTAAACTTGGACCGTCCTAAGGAGCCAGGTTGCATGACTTCCGTCTGTAGCTTTCCTAGTTGATGTGTTATACAAGGGATTGGTACACTTCCAAGGCTCTAAGGGCTAGGCCTAGAAGGCAGGGCAGGGCTCGCTGCTTTACCAAACAGGGCAACAAGCATACTCAGTGTTGCCAGAGAACACTGGAGCCACAAGCTTGGACTGTATGCACAGCCTGGGTCTTAGGAGGTCATTCTAAAAAGTGCTTATCCACTCAAAAATGAGAAAGTATTAGTTACTCTGTAATTGGCTGCGCCAGTCCCTAGTCTTTACTGGTAGATAGTGGTCGTCCACATATTAATTGATCGTGAACGTCAAATGACAGTTGTGTAAACACTTTGATCAAGACTGACTGTTTTTGAGCCCCACCCACCTCTAGGTTAGTAGAAGACAGCAGCTTTTCTACAGAAGCTTTCTCAAAGACAATCTTCATGTCACAATTGCAAAAACACACAACATACAGTAACACATTTCCTCTAACTTAGAGGTGAGTGAAGACAAAAAAAAGCTAGTTATTATTGATTGTTTTCAAATAATAGGTGAGTGTAGATCAAAAAAAGCTAGTTATTGATTGTTTTCAAATAATATTTTCTAAAAGACCTTGTTTTTATTTTAAATTTATAATTTCCTTCCCCAGTTGGATATGCAGCAGCTATTCAACCAGTTACTCTCAGCAGAAGAAAATTTGCAGATTTTGGAAAAAAAAGTGGGTTCATTTAAAAACATGACAAGAGACAAAATTTGGGAAACTTTAGAACCTGAAGTTGTATTATTCCTCTCAACAAACATTGATTTTGGTAAGTTTGTAAATGTTCGTTGACTTATGTAAATATATAGCCTATATATATATTGTCCACATATTGGGAATTATAGGGAAATCGGGAATCGTGCGTGAATTTTAGGTACCAAGGAAAAACTTAGAATCATTTGTATGACCAGGCAAAGTTTTAATGCTTCCCTATACATTTTATGTTGTTGCTATATTTAGTGCTTACCTATAGGGGTCTTATATATGTATTTGTCTTACTATCTTAGGTTTACATAGTTGTTCGTATATTTTCAAAGTGTTGCTTAACATAATTGTTTAGAGTTATAAAGAGATTCTTAGTTACTGCCACCAGCATATTGATAGGTTCAATGAAAGTACTAATAAAACGTGTATCATGGAAGTGAAACAGCCCTCTTTCTGAACATATAGCATGACATAAAAAGCTCGTAGTCCAACACAAAAGTAAAGCAGCACTCTGAAATCATTGCAGAAGGTAAAACATTTCTTGAAATATATCGCTCGACCGAAACAGCTCTGCAACTTTTTGTGGGACTAAAATATAAATAGTAAGGTATCACAATAGTTTTACAGTTCTCAAAATGTATTTCGGGAGTACAATGGTTGTTGAAATGTATGACTCAAATAAAACAGGACTTTGAAATCATCAGAGGAGTATAACTGTACTTGGAAAACATCACAAGAGTAAAATGGTAGTCCTAATGTGTCGCTCAAGTATGTAATAGCGGACCCATGGCGAGTTAGAGCTGTGTGCGACTCCGGAGCTCATCACTCTGCTGGTGCAAGTTCGATTCACAGTCACCACTTACATATTTTGTAAAGTGACTATGCGCTTACGCTAGGTAAAGGTCGAGGTTGATTCCTAGAGAGGACTTTGTAGTCCTAACTTCTTTTCATTAAACAAGACAAGCTATACCTTTATCACAGTTTTTTATCACGGAAGTAAAACAATACTTGGGAATCTTTGCAGTATAAATCAGTACACAACGCAATACACTAATCCATTAAACTTCATCAGCATTTTCTAGAAAGTGGTGGGTCAAACTAAGACCCCCATAAAAGTATCCGTCATTTTCAATGAGTGGAAATATAATATGCCAATATACATTACATTTCTCAAGAAATCATACTTTAATGGCCACCCATATTATAAAAATCTGTTTTTTTCAAATTAGGTATTTGATAAAATATGAGCTGATACCGTATTTGAACCACTTGGTATTGATAATACTACCACATACGTACGTATGAAATACCTTCGTTCAATATTCTGACTTTCAATTTCAGCTAGCACAGAGGAGGTAGAATGCAGTCAGCTAACACAAATGTTGACGAAGGCTACCTTGGATGAAAATGTAAAAACTATTGCTGTCCTCATAACTAATAGAAAGTTTGAACAAGCATATGATTTAATAAGGAAAATCGAACAAATTTTACCTGGAGCCAATGATCTCAAGTAAGATAACCATTTCATATTTGTGAATTTAACATTAAAACATCTAAATTGACCATCATAAAGATTTTCATATGCAAGTTTTTATACATAAAATACCTTTGTAATGCCTGCCGATTGGCTTTATTTCTGTATTGATGATCATTTATTGGCATTGAGTCGTACCTTCCTACGGAGTACACTGACAGTACGAAACGGTGAGTCATCGTTTGTTTTTAGAACGGATGACTGGTACTGTAGAGGCCTGGACGCAAGGGTTGGGGTGGAAAGGTCAGTGTCATATTGTTACATAGGCCCTACTGCCACAGCCATCTGTGTACTGCTCGTCATACCTTCGTTTTTAATTCAGCACTGTTTATTATTGTTGAGTACTACAGGAGATACATTCATCATTTATTTCTTACATTTAATTATAAAATATTAGTCGCTCAAAGTCAATACACGATCTTAAAAGGTCAATATGTAATAAATGTATCAATATATGCCAAAAATCCGCTTAATCCGAATTATTGCTAGTCCGAATAGGGTCCGGTCCCAATTAGTTCGAATTAGCGGGACTCTAGTGTAGTTTACTATTTTACTTCATAGTCCATTTGACCTCTTTAACAAAAGTTGTAGATGGCACATGTGTAAAATGTTTGTTTGTTTCCATGACAGAAGTGACATGCCAGCCAACAACTTGTTGAATTACTACCTGACGCTGATGAAAGAAACGTTCCTGATGTACTCGGACGAGAGCCAGGCAGAGAAGACTGATTCAGAGTCGGCCACAGCTAACGAGCCGGATGAGGAAGCCAAGCTTGCACTCTCCAAGATGGAGGAGGAGCTGCAAGTGCAGAAGTCTCTCGTCGATTATCTCATGGTCTGAATCAGTTTGAATTTATTTACATTTCTATGAGCAATTTTTTCAGTATTCGTCTTTAGTTGTGTAGACTAAGGTTTGACGTGTATAGCTTATTACTAACATTAAAAAAAAATTAAATTTAAATTATGGGAAGCATAGTTAAGTTGAATTTGTTGTTATCAAAGGTTTGGTTGCTATTTTGCTTTGCGGTTTTTGTAGAAAGTCATTTATTGTATTTAAGACCAACTCATTAAATAAGTGAGTATTCACTACATAACTGTATACTACAGGTACTACATAAGATATAAGATAATTACAGGTGGTACAAAGATTTCTATAAGTGGTTTCAGATTCCACCACTGGGGTTGGGTAGTAGTGGGTAGCACAATGCACTGGACTGAGTCTCAGTGGCACCGGTTGAGAATGAGTCTTATACACCAAACTACAAAACTGTTTACATGGGTTACGGGAGGGGTTGGAAACGCAATGCTTTAACTTTCAACTAAGGCACATGACCACTAAAGTTTTCATTTATTACTACATTTACAAGATCCTTGTATTTTTAACTTATTTATTCACCATATGTATGTAATTGTCTTAATTTTACTTGCATGCAACTTACTTTCAAAATCTTGTTTGCGGTTGAAATCTAAACTAAAAATAATACATATATTGCTAATTTTACGACATTCTTTTTCTAGGATTGTTTGGAGTTTTCAAAAAAGGTTGAGAAAGCGATCTCAAGTGTTATACTAGTCCTGAATGAAGAATCCGTAACTGAAGTTTTAGAAGCTATACATTTTCTTACAGTAGCGTTTCAGTTTGACGTTTCAAGTGCTGACAGAGGAGTACAAGAAATGCTCCGACTTGTGTTCCGCAAGGAGCCGACCATTAAGGAAGCCATAAACTCTGCTTACAACAACATGTATCTCCTAGTGTCTGAGAAGTGCACTAAAAGGGAAAAAGCTATTGAAGTAAGTATGAGTTCTTTAATATAGTAAGGTGGCTCAATAAAATATTAACTGGTATGAGAGCAGACTGGATTAAGGTATCAAGTTTTTCAAAGATGTGACGTACCTATTGTACAGTGACTTTATAGGGCGGTGCCTCATCCTTGACTTTTTAAGGGTCCTCCTTTAGGGTCCTAAAAGAAGCAAAAATATTTTTGAGTTTTTTTTTAAAGGGCAAAAACTCTCAATGTTCCAAAAAAAAGGCACAAGGATGTATTTAGGTTTATAAAAAAGACCTTACGTCAAAAATTAAAAAAAATGGAAATTAGACTAGAAACTGACAATGTAGCAAAATGTTTCTGTTCCATATACTGAAAATTAATTAACATGACTGTGAAAATTAATAGACATTTATTTGAGTTAGTTAAGCAACATTATTAGCTTCTATTCCGTTTATTAAATAAAGTGTTTGCTATCTTAATTTAAATGTAATTTCTCTGAAGAACTAGTACCTGGCGCAGTCTTATGTTTGTAACCTCTCGAGTTATTTACATTAAAACCATCCTAATGGAATTTTTGAAAGAAGCATTTTGAAATAGACTATTTCTTAAGTAAATTAGACACAGCCAAGCTTAATGATCAAGTATACACTAGATCCCGCTAATTGGGACTGGAATAAATAATAACCATGTTTGTTTATAAACAAATACTGCACGCCCAACCCGAAAGTTTAAAGCTTGGACGGATAATGTGTTTTCAATTTAAGGTAATTTAAGTAGTCGGTTACTAACTAAACAATGGTTTTAAGGTAATCATTGCTTAAGTTAGTTGTATTCAAAACATTGTCACACCACAATATCACAAGGAATATAGCACACCCTATGGCAATCAAAATGTCAGTTGGAAGCAAATATACATTGAAAAGGTATTGTAAAACTTCAAGACCATGACTTGTAAAATGGAATAAAATGTTACTTTGTTCGAACTAATAACTAACAAGCCTATTTCCTCTTAAACTTATTTTCTAATGAGCGGTGTGTACTGTTTCAGGAAGTTAACAGGCTGAGTAGGTTAGCAAGTACTTTAGATCAAGGTCAGATTGAAGCCCTATCTAGTTTGATTGTAGGATGGATACAAACAAAAGAACTAGATGAAGAGTTTATTAGTGTAAGTATACATTTTTCTTAAATTTGACTTTCCACTGTGAGAAATTGCCAGGAAGTAAAGGTTTCTTGGAAATAATTAGAGATGTGTGAGATATCAAGATTTTCAGATCAAGACAATACTTTTTCTCAACAACAATATTTATTTTAAAAAAATTTAAAATGAGAAAAAAATGGGAAAAAAATTTGTCATATAATAAATAAATAAAATTGACCAAAGTAATAATAATATTTATTGCCATTTACAAAAAATATTGTGTGACAAAATAAACAACAAGAAACAAAGTAAAAAAAAATAAGTATGGAAAAATCACCATCAAAGTACAGGGTAAAGACTAAATACTGACAGTTGATTATAAATAGATTTTCACTGTAAACTAAACCTACGTTCACATTATATAAAAACTGAAACTTGATGTGATAGGTTGGAATAGGGAATAATAATTAATAATTACCTGAATATCTATAATCTTTATGTCATCACCTTAATATTTCTGGTTGACATAGGTTAGTTAAGTTTTGGACTTGACTAACCAAGCTATTTGGTAATTAAAAGCTGGACTAATATTTGTTTATGTGTACAATACTTAAACTAAAAGAGCACTCAGGAAAAATAAAACACTTTGCATTTTTAATATTACAAAATATCCAAAAACAACTGAGCAAACTGCTCAATAAGAACAAACTAACTCAAGAACTAACTCCAAATTTATATTATGTAATCTACTATTATTATTGGTTTTATTTTACTTTGTTTTTAGCAGACCCCAGTTGGGGAAATAGTTGTTCAGTTTTTGAATAAAGTTATATACAAGAACATACAAATGGGCAAAGTATTGATCAAAAGTTAGTTTCCAGTCAATCCGATGCAGCAGAGAATTAATTACCTACTAAAAGTATATATACTAAGACGTGAAATATATCCTGAAAATATGAACCTTCTAAAATCTCAACTACAAAATGAGTCGTGGGATAACATTTTAATTGATAATAAAAAGTGTGATGAAGCTTTTTCTCACTATTTAAATACGTTCATTTATCACTTTGAAAATAGTTGTCCTTTTAAACCGTGCAAATATATTTAAAAAGTAAATATTTCTTGGATTACAAAAGAAATTTTAGTGCCTAGAAAAAACATAAAAATGTACACAAAGCTTTTCTCAAATTCTAACAACAAAAGTTTTAATCAATACTATAAAAAGTATAAATATGTTTTTAGAAAGGTAATAATGTTTGAACCACGAGAGGTTGCAAAACACTTTAATAAATTCTTATCAACAGAAGTTACAAGTTTGTACCCTAATGCTTGTCAAATTAAACAATTTTCAACAAACCATATTCCAATGCAATGTAAACACCATGTATTATCTCCAGCTTCAGAGGAGGAAATCTATTAAGTCATAAGTCATTTATTTGGCCATTAAATACATACAGTACAATAGGCTAGATGTCAATTTTACATTTTTGATAATGCTCTTGATGTATGTGCTTTACAATAAATTAAGTAATGATTATAATTGTAATGATCATTACAATAACATTAAAAATTGTTGTTGTTAACTTTAAAAAATCTGGTAACTTCTAATTAAATTGTATATTAAAACATTAAAATAGAGATCATTTGTTAAAATATATAAATAGTTACATTGGTACAAAGATATCACAGATGAAGTTTGACATTTAATTCTAAAACTATAGTAAGTAGGATCATTTGGATTAAAATATATAAATAGTTACATTGGTACAAAGATACAATATTCGGTAGTTAAAAGTTTTTCATCGAAATTATCAACTGATATAAATGGATTCTCTTCATGGCTTGTCAAATTATGTTCTAATGAAATCATTCATGTTCTTTCTCCATGTGTCTTTCTCTTCCAGACATTTTCCAAATATACTGAATTCTGCCAAAGTTGTTCCTATATCTATAAAAAAGGTTCCATTTATGATGTTGCTAATTATCAACCAATTTCCCTTTTATTTATTATTGGAAAAATAATCGAAAAGATCTTTGTGAGTAGACTTCTTTCTTTTTCATCAAAGCACAATACATTCTTCAAAAACCAATAAGGATTTAGACAATGATTAAGTACCATTGATGCAGTCAATAAACTTCTTGAAACTGTCATTGAAAGCTTAGACAACGGCAGACAAACTGTTATAAAGTAATTTTTTATAAAAGGCTACAAAATGACCATATTTGGACCTGTCCCCTTACGATTAAAAAGGGAGAGTGACGATTATTGCTCTTGTCTTGTGTGTTTTGCTCGGTTTTGAATACCCTGAAAATTAAATTAAGTAATATAGGTAGGTAGTAAAAAGATATAGTTACCTTTCGGCACAATCTGGAACTTTCCAAAAAAAAAACCTACTTGTGCGGGATCGCTATTTATAAAACATCTGCCTGCTGACATTAAAAATTAACATTGTTTCAAAACTTTTAAAAAATTACTAAAAAAATATTTGATAGAGATGTCATTATACTCTATTGAAGAATATTGTTATTAATAATGTATGAAATCATGTAAATGTAAGTTTTGTATTTCATATAATCATGTAACTGTAATGTATTCTTGCATGTATGTATGTTTGCATGTATTCTTTGACACTATTTATTGTATCCAATGATACTGTTTTTATGAATAAAGATATTTTGAATTGAATTGAATAGGTAGGTAGCAAGCTGTGTTTGGATAATTTTTAAGAATCAACACATTTTAAAAAATGCTCATAGAAATACTAGTTTTCAGTAGAGAACCCATGTTTTATTTGAATGTTTTATCTTCCTATGATTTACTCACACACGCATATTTTATTGTTTACAGGTCCTGTGGGATAGAGTGAAATCCCCAAATCTCGACAGGTTCAAAAAGCAAACTTCTCTTTTATTGTTGAGTATGGTAGCAATGTAAGTTTTCCTTTGTACTTTAATGTATTTTTTACTTACACTCATAACTGACACGGTTCAACAAATTATAAAGTGACAAAGCAAAGCAACCTATCAATGAAAAAAACCCAAAATTTCTTTACTCGTTTAGGTTCAGCAAGTACTCTCTTACACTTAACCAGTTAGCTCTAAATTAACGCTGATGTTCTGTCCATGATTATTAATATAAATTCAATAGTTTTAAATAATAATGATAACCAGTTACTTTTAACTTTAAACTTAAATGGTGATTATTGAAATTTGAAATGGTAAGAAAACTTCTAGGAAACCCACTGGAAAAAACATTTTAATTTTAAATCAACAAAACGTTTAATTGCGCTAATCATCTTCAGCTGTATGAAAATTTAAATTAAGAGGAGAAATGTATAAATATGTTATGCATAAACAAATATTTTAAACAAATAAAATTAATATAAGGTAAACAGTTTTCTAGTGGTTTTCCTAGAAGCTTTTTGTATCATAAACTGTTATTATTCAGTCAATGTTATTATCAACTTCAACTTCAAGAACATTTGTTTTACATTGACCAGGAGATCTTCTGGCTAAATTACAACTTAAAAGTGCAGCAAATGCCAGTAACAGTGAGTTCGACTATAGATGACCGAAGCCTTTTCTGCTAGTAATACATTTTAGTAATAAGTTTCAATGATTTGTAGTGGAGGACCCACTATTTATGCTATTTTAAACATGTACAGCTGGATGATTAAGCTTATGTCTAAATTTTACCAGAGAGAATCCTAAGATGGCTAAGGACCAACTGTCAGTGATAATCAGCCATGGGCTGCAACACGACTGCAGTGAGCCGAACAACAGTTTCACAGTACTCTTCTCTTGTCACATCATCTCAAGAATCACAGCCTGTAAATGCCCTACAGGAGGGTATGTTAGGTATGTTAAAATATGTTGTAAGTTGCAGTGTGGTAAGTACTTGTTTTGATTTACTAAATTCATGTATTGCCTTCCTTCAAGGAGTTTGTTTTCAAGAATACAGTAGGACCTGAGTTGATCTGTCTGATCAACTGTTCTTGATCACGGAAGATAAAGACAGTTTGGACTTGGTTGATGTCTTAGCTTGGAAGAAGTGTCTTCACTCTCGCCAGGGCAAGCAATGATAAATTTCGTAGGGTGTGATTGGAGTACACCCATATGATATAATGATAGACATAGGTATGACAGGGCATTTAAAAACTCTCTTGTTGCAGTGGCAGGTTGCACAACTATTTATTGTAAGTTGTGGTGTGAGCAAACATAATTCAAAGGGTTTTGGAGGAGCGAAAGACTGTGAATATTGCACAGTGTTAGAAGGTAGAAACTGAAGTTTTGGCCGTTTAGCATGTCTTAATTTATTGGTCAGAAACCATTGGCCAAGTTCTTATACATGTAGTTTTTACATAAAACAGTAGAGTGATAAAAGTTCACTCAGTCTATTAAAAGAGCTATGAAGTAGAAGCTTAGGAAGGAGAAAATAGCTCAGCTGTTATTAGAATAGAATATGTTTATTTGTCATACGGATTACATACAATCATTGACAATGTCATAAATAGCATGCATACAAAATTTAAGATGGATACAAATTGTCAGGACTTAACAAAATAATTTTAGTGGTACAATAATAATAGTTTAGAGTGAATATATAGTTACAATCCAATACAAAATACAGTACATACTTAACAAAGAAATAATGTGACTAAAAATCTATTTTTGTAGAAAAAAATTCTTTTACATCATAGAAGGGGTTCATCAGTAGCCATTTATAGAATTTTGTTAAAAACGTTTTCTTCGGGTACTGATCTGTGATAGGTTGTAAAATGTTATATACTTTTAGGGACATAACAATATGGCTGTTTATGGTTTTACTTAAACGGTTAAAGTTAATTGACGTGTTATTTTTTCTTCGGGTATCATAGTTATGTATGGAACTATGAGTATTCAGTAGGTGTGGGTTTTTAAACACATATGTAATTAAATCAAAAATATACAGGTTTATAATTGTCGGAATTTCTAGTTGTATAAAAAGAGGCCTACAATGGTCTCTTAAGCTTGAGTCTGTCATAATCTTAAGTGATCTTTTTTGTAAAATTAGAATTTCTTGAACCCTAGTACAGTTACCCCACAAAATCAAGCCATATCTGAAAATTGATTGAAAATATGCATAATAATATGTTTTCACGTAACTTTCTGGGACAACATCAATTAGTCGTTTTAATAGAAAAATTACTAGACTAAGCCTTTTACTTAGGTAATCTATATGATCGTTCCATGTCAATTGGTAATCTACATGCGTGCCTAAAAATTTAACTGAATCATTATTAGTGTATTACCATTTAATGGGTTTAAATCATGCTTAAGCGAAAAAATTATGTTTTGGATTTTGTCTTCATTAAGCAAAAAGCTATTGGAGGCAAACCAATTGGATGTGGCTGCCAGTGACTCTATAGCAGTGTTTTTAAGCTCTTCAATGTTACTGCAAATATTCACGAGAGTTGTGTCATCTGCATATAAAATTATGTTTGTATCCACTGCTAAAGGTAAATCATTAATATAAATCAGAAACAGTAGGGGCCCCAAAACTGATCCCTAAGGGACTCTCTATAGCACCATTGCTTCCCTTGACCATTTGCTATCAAAGAACACTAATTGTTTACGGTTTTTTAGGTAAGACTCAAACAGTTTTATTAAGATTGCCGAAATCCCATAATATTCAAACTTTTTTATGAGATGGCCATGATCAACACAATCAAAGGCTTTGCTTAGATCACATTATGTGATAGGCCTTGCCCTCAAAAGCTGAAAATATTTGCCTAACTAGTTGGTCTAGAGCATCAATAGTAGATTTGCCTGATCTAAAGCCAAATTGGGATTTATTAAGTATGTTATTACTCTCAAGAAAATCACTTACTTGTTGATAAACAATTATTTGTATAATTTTAGATATAACTGGTACAATTGAAATGGGGCGGAAGCTCTTTGGATCATCCTTTGATCCTTTTTTAAATATAGGACAAACACATGAAATTTTCAGCTTTACTGGGAAAACCCCTTCTTTGAGAAGCTTATTTATACAGATAGATAATGGATAGGCTATACCAGAGATAATACTTTTAAGTAAATTATTGGACATATCGTAGATGTCCACCGTATCTGAACTACTCTTTTTTTTACAGCTTCGAGAATGTGTTTCTCAGTCACATTTTGCCAGATAAACGTTACTGAATTACTATTAATAGGACCAGATGTTAATATATCTCCAACAGATGAAAAACTATACTGCTGAGCGTTAATTTTATGTTTTATACAATTTACTGATTCAATTAAATAATTGTTGAACACATCTGGAAGAATATTTGTAGCTATGGTTGTTTTAGATTGAAAGTTATCTTTGATTATATTCCAGGCTGCTTTAAATTTGTTTTTACTGGTGTTGATATAATTTACATTATTTAAAAGCTTGGCCTCATTTATGGATTTTTTTATAATGATCTTTCATTGTATTATACTTATTTCTAACATTTGAGTTTTCCTTACTTCTTGGACATGTTGTTAATTTATGGAGAAACAATAGCACATTTTTCATTACATTAAGTTCAATGGTGTTCCAATTTTTATTACTACTGCCTCTGTTATTAGTATTTTTAACATTAGTTCTTTTCACTTCCTTATGAACATTAATATTATTATTTAGTACTGAAAAAACTAAGTTGAATAACTCATCACCACTCCCATCAACATAACCCATAAATCTGGCATCCCAATCCACAGATGCCTGATTTTGAGCCAGGCAATCTATATTTTTCTTTGGTAGGTTAATTTTAATACTAGAATTGACTTCAACACCGTGTTTTAAATTTTTTTGCAAAAATTTACTTCAACTAAGAGATTGTCATGATCTGAGAAGGGAAAACTAAATAAACTTATAGGTGTATTTAAGATTGATTCTTTTTTAACAAAAATATTGTCCAAGCAATTTTTCCTCTTGTACCATCCCTCACAACTATCAGGCTAGATGTTATAACTTTGTTATAACAAAATTTGTTTTAATGCTAACTTACATTTCAGTAAGGTGATTTCAAGCAAAAGAAACAAACTGTCCTACAATTTGAAAAGTCCTAACTCCTAAACCTAAATATAGTATTTGAGTTTGAAATTCTGTTTAAATAGCAATATTTTGTTATCTATATAAATAAATAAGACTTTTATCTGTATATTGCAAAGAATCCATCAGTTTTTGGTTGTTTGGTGTTTATGTGTTTACTTTGCATAGACCTACTGCTCCAGTTCAAAAAGCAATATACTTTCGAGTTTGGCGGTGCTGTATGCAACTCAGTGAGCGTAAAATTATGGCAATCATCAAAATTTTTCTCCGTTTAATTCTAAATGGACATATAAGTCAATTGTTTTAAACCAAAAAACATATTTTCAGGTGTGAAGAGTCTAAAAACTGCGTTTTTGCGGATTCGGACTAGGATGAACTTTGAAGATTTCTGGCCTTTAGTTTTCCTTGGCAAATGAAATTTTTATCAATGTAGGTTATACAGTTATGTACCGAATTACAGTTTTACAATGTTAACATTTTTTTTAAAAGTTGTTGTACATTTTATGAACCAGTGCATTCTTTTTAACAATTGGTCGTAGAATCTTAGCGCCGTGGCTTAAACGAACCGCAATTAAAAGTTTAGTTTAAATAGTTCATTAGAATTCAACCAATATTTGTATGTGATTTTTATAATGATATAAACAAATGAGCGTGCATGCGCGGGCGTAAGCGATCTTGGACAAAGACAACCAGCCGGGCTGTGTTGCCCGTCATGCAGTTGGACTGTGGTCTGAGACAACGCCCTCCGTCCCTTGCTTATTTGACATTCCTGTGGAATTTTGCACCCTTTTTCTAAAAACGTCTAAGGGAATTATTTAAGCCTGTGCCTGTCACTGCGCTATAGAAAATCAAACGGCTATGTTCTCAGGCTATTGTCTTTTACCCACCTTCTTCTTTTGGTACTTTCTGGCCAAGGTAAATATTTAGATCACTTGGAAAATCCTCATAAAGGGTGCACAGTTGTTGTTTTGATCATTTGCTGTCCTAACAGAAACTACGCAGTGCCGCTACCTTCAGAAATTTCTATGATTATAAGTGCTATTTGTTTTTAGCTCCAAGGTGAACAGTTGAGCGATAAGAGATATCCTTATATGTCTGGAACCTGGTGTAGGAGCGTGTTGTGTATTGCATATGGCAACCGCGTAAACTGTACCGTTCCCACCCGCGGGTCTGATGAATCGCCATCTTTCTGCAGCTCGGTAGCGCGTACGCGTTCATTTGTTTATATCACGGTATAAAATCACATACAAATATTGGTTGAATTCTAATGAAACCATTAAACTAAACTTTAATTAATATGTTCGCTTAAGCCACGGGCGAGGATTCTAATGGTCACCCGTTTGCAAGATTGCACTGTTCATAAAATGTACCAACTTTTAAAAAGATGTTACTGTAAAATTTAGTAATTCGGTACAACCATAACCTGGCATTGATAAAAAAATTTCATTGCGCTTACAAGAAAAACTAAAGGCTGTAGAAATCTTCAAAGTTCATCCTTAGTGAATACCGCAAAAACGTAAGCTTTAGACTCTTCACACCTGGAAAAAAATACGCCGTTTTTTAAAACAATTGACTTATATGTCCCACGCAGAATAAACGAGACAATTTGATGTGATTGCCATAATTAATGCTCACCAGTTGCATACAGCACCCACCAAACTCGAGTATATTGCTTTTGAACCGATAGTAAACTGGGGTCAAAATATTCTTGTCTGTCTGTAACGCTTTAAAAATCTTGGAACTTATAACTCAGAATCGACTAAAGCGATGGCGGTGAAACTTTGTTTCAGGGTTACGCGCAATACGCAGTGTGTCTTTAGCTATATTTTATACCCATATAACATCCACAAAATAAATGGCGAGGGACCAAAGTGGGGACTGAGCACGTTTTTAAGGCATCTAGACCACTTATAACTTGAAATACGCCGAAGCTATGGCAATGAAACTTCGTTTATGGGTTAAGCTCATTACACAGTGTGTCTTTTAGCTATATTTTATACGCATAAGGCATCCACAAACTAAATGGCGAGGGACCAAAGTGGGTTTTGAACACGTTTTTAAGGCATCTTGGACCGCTTATAACTCAAAATGGGCTGAAACTATGGTGGTGAAACTTCACTTAAGGGTTAAACCCATTACGCAGTGTATCTTTAGCTATATTTTATACCCTTACAACATCCACAAAATAAATGGCAGGGGACCAAAGTGGGCATTGAACATGTTTTTAAGGCATATTGGACCGCTTATAACTGAAAATCGGCTGAAAATCAGGCTGTGGTAGTGAAACTTCGTTTAAGGGTTTAACCCTTATTCAGTGTGTCTTTAGCTATATTTTGTATCAATACAGCATCTACAAAATAAATGGTGAGGGGCCAAACCGGGCTCTAAAAAAGTCGGTATGGCGGGATTACTATGACTCTCACAAGGTAGCCAAACATCGATAAACACTTATTTGCTTTCCGTTTGTCTGTACATTGAAATTAATCCATCGGTTTTTGGTTATTACATTTTCTTACCCTTGTAAAGACCAAAACTGACGTTTAGAAAAACACTTTCTGTAACACTGTTACGCCAGTGGGCACTGACAGTGTTTTTAAAGCATATTGGAACAATTTTACCCAAAATTGGCTGATGCTATGACGATGAAACTTAGTTTAAGGGTTTAGCTCATTACCCACTGTTTTTTTTGTGCTATACTTTATATCCTTACAACATCCAAACAAAAAATTGCAAGAGTCCAAAATAAGAACTAAAAAGTTTTGAGGTTTTGAGGCATATAGGAACAAATAACTCAATAATTATAGGATAAGCAATGGCAGTGAAACTTCGTTTAAGGGTTTATCCCGTTACACAGTGTGTCTTTAGGTATCCACAAAACTAATAGTAAGGTAGAAAAATGGACTTTAAAAATGTTTTTTGTCACAGCCTGCCATCTAAGTTAGTACCCCACACTCAAACACCTCCCCACCCCCACCAACTCAGCTAGCTCCCTAATTCAAGATTGTTGGGAGAGCGGTTTCTCCGCTGCACACGCATTAAATTCGGTACCTTTAGGAAGTGCGCAAGAACCGACCATGGAGGATAATGTGTAGTCCGCTCACTAGATGGGGAGCGGACTATACCTGAGTTCTCACCGCACATAAGAACAGATCATGATCGATCGCTTTTGACCAACGGCAGTGTTTGCATTTGACGATTAATATCACTTAATGCTTAAGTTAAGTATTAAGTAGGCTTTATGGTATTTAAATGCTGATAATACTGAACAATGAACCCATATTGTTGTGAGCATATCTGCAGCAACAAATTGCGTTGAATGTATAAATGCACAAAATTGCTTATACTTGGTTAATAAAGTGTTTTTGTAAAACAGTTTTTTTAATATGGCTTCTTCGTTTACCAACCTCCCCGTGGTGAAGCTGCATAGTTATGTCTTTTGTCTACGTGTACTTCATAGTTTGCGTAAGTAACTAACAGGCAATCATATTATTAAACTTTATCGCCACACTATAACATTAAACACAACCGTGCAAAGAACAGGTACGTGTTTAAGAACAGTTAGGAAACTTTAAGCCCACTTTCAAAATGAAGGAACAAGTGTAAGGATCGGTAGTTTGATGCCAGTACCCGAGCAATAGCCTGCCTTTGTACAAAAATACTTTAAAGTTATGATACTATAATATTAAATACGTGGCAAAAGCACAGGTACACAGCTAGTATGTAATAAATGAAAACCTAACAACTAATTTTATAACAAAACAAGTCAAAATGTCTGTGTACCTACATCTCCAAAGAACCTGAACCAAATTTATTTAACTTTACCTTTCCTTTTTTCTTTCAGATATCCTCCTGACTTCCACATGTTTCCAATATTGATAGAAGCAATCAAAACCAGCTTTATTGGTCTTGAGGGGAATGAAATCTTTATTCAGCTCGCCAGGGAAGTCATAAACACTATTATGGAGGTGAGGAAATCACTAATCATTGCTTAAAAATCACAGTTAAAACCCCACACCTTTTAGAAAATTTATATTTTGTACCAGAAAAATGATTATGGCATTTAATCCTTGAGGTTGTCACTATAGGTCCACAAAATTTCCTTTTGAACTTTGATGTGTAGTATAGGAGAAGGTTGAAAGCCTCGATATGAGCACCACTAAACACTAACGTTAGCAAGAAAAGACAAAACTACCACCTTGCAACTAAAGTGTGAGTTTCACACGCACAAACAGCCCGGTGGTTTAGTGGTTATAGTGACGACAGCTGGCCCCTGTCTGTCACAGCGCGGTTCAATCCCACCCGGTGCTTGGTACGGTGCAATGCTAGTTGTTGATCATGCCGGTCGGGGCCACAATGACCGCTGAGGATCACGAAGAGAAAAATGGCTCATCAAATCCAGTGAGGCAGAGAGTGGCACTTTTGAGCTTAGAGGCTTTAAATCCCCGCTTGGTGTGTGGTTCAATGACTGGTAATGCACCCACTGAGAGGGGTTTTGCTGAAATTTTGCTTACAGGGGACTGAAACCCATAATGGAGGCTTTTATGAAAATTTAAAAAAATAAAATGAGACCGCAAGGCCATTGTCTGAACCATGTTGGTATGAACAATGTTGGTCAACACAACATAATTTGTTGAATCTTAAACAACTTCAGAGTGTTGTCATAATTAAGTTGAGTTATAAGTTTATAATAAAATATAATAATATTATTTTATTTCTCCAACTGTCACACATTTTAAACATATATATCAATACATCACAAATTCTTTAAAAAAACATATAACAAAACAATAAACATAAAAAAATGTAGGGTCCTTATAAACTTACTGAGACTTCAGACAACCTAAACACAATATATAATCTAACACAAACCAATATTCAATAATAACAATCATACAAACACTTGTACTGCATAGTCTAACATAAATTATTACATCCACTAATACAAAAATACACAAAACAAAATACAAACTGAAAAAAGTTAGCATTGAACTTACTACTTATTCTGCCTATTTGTTTGATTGTGAATACTGTTGGTATGGTATACCCATGATAATTCAAGGCTTATCAAGAAACCGACGCTTAGTGAAAAAATATAAATGTTTTTTACATAATATATGTTTTAATGAAATGACACATACAGTACACAAAAATAAATTATGTATACTATGAGCTAAACTTACTTAACTTGCCTTAAATAAATTATTGCCATTGGTTTGTAATTATAAAATTTAATTATTAAGTAGTTTTAGATTCTTTTTTAATTGTGTTTTTATGAGAACAGTTTATATTGTAAGCATTTCAAATTAATATTTTCTGTATAGTTAAATTTTGACATTACACCACATAAAAAATGATTACAAATGGATTATTTCTAAATCTGATGAAAATCTAAGCAGGTTTGTATGTTTATTTCTGTATGCCATAATTGTATGCCATTATGAATGTATTACAAGATCATAAAGCTATCACCTTTTCAAATGTATTGAGGTTGTTAAACTTAAAGGGTACTGTACCAACCTATCTTAATGCATGCATAGATAACATCCTGTTAATTTTACAGACAACCTGTTTACAATAAGGTCGTTTGAAGGGTGTTTTTCTGATCATAACACTCATGTTTTAAAAATGTTTTCCAATAATTACTGCAAAGCTTCTGTAAACATTGTCAGTAAAACATTCATTCGAAAACAATCAGATAGTGAAATTAATACTTTGTTTTTAAGACTTCAAACTCATGTTACAAAACAATTGTTAACTCTAAATGTAAATTTAAGGCAACATGTATTTATTAAATGTGACCATACCGATTGGCCATTACATGTAATGATCAACGACAATAAAGAATATGATTATGCCTTTTGGCTTTGCCTCCTCTTTAAACTCGAAAATAGGAACCTTCCAAAAGAGGGACATTTAGCAATAAACCTATATATTTACCCGATGAAAAAATTGGAATATCGTAATATGTAACCTGGTAAGAAATTTATCAATTTAAAATAATTAACACTAACCAAGCTTCTCTCAAAAAAATAAAAATTGTGTTGTGGTCAAATGAGGAGTGAGCTTTGTTGGCAATAGTTAGTGTAACATATTAAAGCTTTTGGGTCAGCCTACCACATGATTTACTACTTTGATTGGCTAGTATAATATATCATATTTGTTCTGGAACATTTTGTGAAAGAAAAGGTTGTTTGTAGTAATTTTAGCTTTTAAGGGGCATTTACATTATGTTACTTGTGTAATTTAAATTTTTCGAATAATGAATACGCTTACCATGTAAAATGGTGTCAACCATTTGTGCTTAAATACTTAGCAAATGAAGCCCTTTGTGTGTGACAATGCATTTACCGGTATGTGGTTTGGATGCGATGTTCCAGCTGTGTACAGAACCGAATGCACGATGTGTGGGGTGTTGCTGTGTGACTTGTTCGACATGATGCTGTCTCAGAGCAACTCAGGTAACTCTAATCAACCCCTTATTATTCTCAACCAGTAATTGTATTAAGTTTGCTACAGCAATAAATATTGAACCATCAAAAATCAACGTAACAAATTAAAATGGTTTTCACTGTTAGTTTGACTCGGGTTTATTTCAATCATAATGTACACTGAAAGTTGTTTTGTCTTAAGGCAAAGTAAACAGGCACCTAGGAGCGCCACTGATGTTGAGTAGTATACAAATAGTCTATCATTGTTACTGGGCGTTTGATCAGGCTTGCATGAATCCCAAGATATAGTAGTTAAAAGAACTTGTCAGCATCATTTAAAATTTTTATTGGATGGTACAGGGTCAAAGTCGAATTGAGGAACAATTTCAGTTGTGACTACTAGTAAACATTTTCAAAAGTACAAACAACTTAATAATATGTAAACAACTGATAAAATAAGAATCTGGTTCATTCCATAATAACAGTGCTTTCCATGATAGTTCAATAGAAATTCAGAAGAATATGTCAATAACCCATGATTGTCAGTTTGTAACTGTCCCCAACTGCTGGGGAACACTTTTCAACCGTGAAGTGGTGTATGAAAAAAATTTGTATATTTAAATTTTGCAAAGGTTTGCATTATGCAAGTTTAAAACGAAATTTAATAACTCAAAACTGAAATCAGGGCAGAAGGTCAAAACCACCTTTGAAACTACTGGAAAGTCACGTCCCAGCAGACTTGGGGAAGTTACTTCATAACAATAACTAGGGGTGTGGGAGTCACATTTTGATTTTTTTAGTTTGAGTCGAGTCGAATCAAGTTTGTTGAAAAAAGCTGGAGTTTTGGTCAAGTTGAGTATTATCCTATCGGCATTCAAAAACAAGGTCATTTTGGAGTTTTCTTGAAAAGTTTTATTATTTAGTGTATATTAATTAAATATGAACAAATATATATCACATAAAATGAACACAAAACAAAACTAAAGAAAAACTTTGTTAACGAATTAAACAAACAGTATAAATCTAAACAAAACAAAAGTAAAACATTAAATTAATTAAATCCACAAAAATGACTTAACTTTATACATTTTTGCCATATTTTCTGCAGTTTTATCCCCAAGGCAGTATTTCTTTCCAAGGCAAAACCTTTTTAATTACCTTCTTTGTAGCCTAGAGATCCTGATGAAACTTGGATGCTAGATGTGGTGCTGACGATCGTTTCGGTCTAATAAGACCATCTTCAGAGCACGGTCACTAAACTAAACTAATACTATAACTGATTATATACACTATTTTTTACACTTTACATGGGGCAAACTTTACATTCATTGAGGGGCAACGCGTGGGGATGGTAGAGGTGTCGACACATTATTGTTTATACGGAGGCGGCGTGGCACTGACCCAAAATAATTTATCATGGGTTTTTAGTTTTTACTATTTTTAATTCTCAGATTCTCTACAAATACTTGTAAAAACCCATGATAAACAAAAAGCCCAAGCCTATGAAGCATACCACATATACAAACAATCAATGCATAATCAAAATAAACCATTAAACAAAAAAAGATTAATAAATTAGACATTTTTAAACTTTGACATTTGAAAAGTTTAAAAATATCTAATTTATTAATACCATCCACTTTTCACCAAGTATACACAAAAAAAAAGAAGATATCCGAAAGTCAGTAATTTACAACACCATATTAAAAGCAGAAATGAAACAGGAAAGCCGTCGCCCTATTCAAGGAAGCCTGAAAAGTGAAAACACCGACGACAACAATGCTCCAAGGACACCTCGATCAACCCTCACCGCCAGCAGGGCCGCAGTCAAATGGATTTAAGTATTGGGTATTGATATCGGCCTATCTAATAATATTCTTGATCAAGTGAATGATTTGTTGTTGTTTTCATTAATCAGGAATGGGGGAATAAAATGTACATTACAGTTTTACAATTAGTTTTTACTGTTAAATAATTAATAAGCTTAAACAATTCAGAAATGACCATTATTTTTAAGTACAAAATTATACGAGCCGATTGAGTATCGGTAAATACTTGAACTCGACTCAATAATCTAGTACTCACACACCCCTAACAGTAACTGATTACCAAAAGGTTATTTAATAAAATATTGTGAGCCTAAAAAGGCGATCATAACGTCATGCGGATATCAAATGCTCTTGAACGCATCGGAACTGAAACATCTCGAACGATCGCGGGCTTAAAAGGGCGATCGGAAAGTGTTGCGGATAATAAACGGGTCTCGAAAAGTATAGTGGGGGTTTAAAAAGACGATCGAAACGTACCATGGGGGTTAAAATGGCGATTGAAACGTACCGTGAGGGTAAAAAAACGATCGGAACGTACTGTGGGGGTATAAAGGCGATCGGTACGTACCGCGGACGAAAAAGGGCGATTGGAACGTACCATGGGGTAAAAATGGCGATCGAACGCATCAGTGAGGGTAAAACGATCGAACGCACCGCGGACGAAAAGGGCGATCGGAAAGTGTCGCGGGTTATAAACGGCTCGGAATGTGTCGAGGATTTAAAAGGCGATCGAACGCATCCGCCGCAGTAAAACATCGGTATATATCGCGGACGAAAAAGGCCGATCGGAACTTACCGCAGGTCTTGGACATCCCCCATAACGTAACACGGGCGTAAAAGGGCGATCGGAAAGTGTCGCGGGTTATAAACGGCTCTCGGAATGTATCGTGGGATTTAAAAAGGCGATCGGAACGTACCGCGAGCGTAAAAAGGCGATCGGTATATATCGCGGACGAAAAAGGGCGATCGGAACTTACCGCAGGTCTTGGACATCCCCCATAATGTATCGTGGGCGTAAACGGGCGATCGGAAAGTGTCGCGGGTAATAAACGGTCTCGGAATGTATCGCGGGACTTAAAAAGGCGATCGGAACGTACCGCGGCGCAAAAGGGCGATCGGAAAGTGTCGCGGGTATAAACGGCTCGGAATGTATCGGGATTTAAAAGGCGATCGAACGTACCGCTGAGCGCAAAAAAAGGCGATCGGTATATATCGCGGACGAAAAGGGCGATTGAACTTACCGCAGGTCTTGACATCCCCATAATGTATCGGCATAAACTGGCGATCGGAAAGTGTCGGTAATAAACGGGTCTCGAATGTATCGCGGGTTTAAAAGGCGATTGAACGCATCATGCGGCGTAAAAGGCGATCGGTATGTATCGGGCGTAAAAAGGGCGATCGGAAAGTGTCGCCGGTAATAAACGGCTCGAATGTATCGTTGGTTTGAAAAGGCGATCGGACAAACCGGTCTAACACAGCTCTCAAAACACTTAATGATATATAGGCGTGAGAGGGACTCCACTAAAATGGATTGAAAGCTATCTATCCAATAGGAGACAGGCCGTATCAGTTTCAAATATAATCTCAGATCCTAAAGAACTCAAATTGTGTTCCTCAAGGATCTATTCTGGGACCTATATTTAATATTTATATCAATAACTGTAAATACCCTTCAAAACACTGTAGATATAGTCCAATATGCTGACTAACACTACCTTGACATTTAGCTCTCAAACTATTGAAAGCTTGGAGATATTAGCTTATGAAAATTTAACCGTGTGTTCAGTATTTTGACGATCTAAATCTTAAAACCAATTTAAAAAACGTCAGACATAAACTTCAGTCTCAGTCATTTTACAACAGGCGAAAAGCGCCAGTAATGTTAGGGAGACCAACTTATTAATGAGATTGATTGCTCAAAGTTTTAGGAATCTACATCGATAAGTCTTTATGCTGGGATAATCATGTCGATCACGTGATGCAAAAAGGTATTCAGGGATTTTATTAAGAAAGCTAAAAGGTTTATGTTCTACAAATTCTTCTAAAATAATCTATTTTGGATTAATACAGCCTCATCTCCTATGGCATAATATTCTGGGTAGCTGTGCTGAAACTAAATTACTTAGAGCATTTGTTCTAAAAAACAGTCGTCAGACATTTGCAAATTACCCTCTGCGTCATGTAAAAATATTTTAAGAGTTTGAAAATTTGACATTGCCGGCATTATACATTTATGAGACAATTGTATTTTTGTGTTTCAAAATGTAAGTTACAGGGTCAAGATGTACATTCACACAATACTGATCTAGTGAAGTGTATAGGCAAATTAGCCACCGATTAAATATACATAACAAATTACCTATGCAAGCTGGTGTAAAATTATTGAACAAACTGCCTTTAGAAGTTAAAGCTACACTGTCAGATTTGGCTCTTTCAAAACAAACTTAAAATAACTTGTTGGCTATGGCTCCTTACTCTGTTGGGGAATTTACTGAAGAGTTTAAATTTCATTTATAACTTATAAGCTATATACCTTTTTGTAACTTAAAAATATATATACTAGAACCCTCACTTCCTTATCAGTGGTTAATAACCATAGCACATCACAGTCCTGTAATTCATTCATTCATTTCACCACTTTTGTATCATCTTCACCTTGTCAACACAATAATTTATTGTTAATTGACAAATAAATTAAATTAAAACATACCTGGAGCGAAACCTGATCGGAAGGTCTGGACTTTAAACGAGGATTGGTGCAGACTGTGGGCATAAAATGGTCCTCTCAACAGTGGAAGTGCACCGGAAAATGTGTATACACCGAAAAAAAACCGGGAAATATGCTGAATTTTACCAAGCTACTTGTGCCACCCTGAGAGAACAAAAACTAGTTAAGTAACTGTAATTATTCTTTTACTATATAAATAATTTCAAATAAAATATAGCGGTTTTCATGATGTTTTATTTAACAATACTAAATTATAAGTTCAAAATTAGTCATAATCATGTTAAATGTAGAGTAAATATACTTTGAAACAACGCGGGTGAGTAGTGGAAGGAGGTTGCGATAATGCGAGAACGCCTCTATGAAGTATTGAGCATTTGGTTGGTTGTACAGCGCCCACAACGCTTGCTCGCCAGTGCGCGGGTCCCATTGACTTATTTTGGAGCGCTTGTATCCAGCAAAACAACAACTTGCTTCAGGTGAAATGCTGTGTCAGTGTGTCCGGTCTTAAAACACGAATTTTTTAGCATTCCATGTAGGTTTGAAAGCCATAGAGACTTTATTTTCAACATAATAAACCCGGTTATGATATAATTCTGTGCATAGCTAAATTTTTAACAAAAAACGTAAATTACATACTTTAAAACTCTCTATAAATTTTATGAACAGGAATAAAATGTCCAAAATTTCATGCCAAAACATGCGTGTTAACTAATAGCATTACTTCAGACTGTTCAACAATAATTCAATTAAATTAGTTCAAACATTTGTTTTTATTCCTAATAACTTTGCCTCTTCCAAGGTAATGCACCTGTAACCAGTAAATTAGATACTAAGGCAAACAGGCTTACAAAATATGAAATTTTCTTAATTTTTTACTTTTTAGTTAATAGCTTATTTAAACAGTAATTATTAAGAAAATTGATGGTGAGCTTAAAGAAATGTAACAGTGAAATAATACATGTTACCAGATTATTTAAGGTCATGAAATTCAAAATTATAAGGAACAAAATTGCAAGTAACGCTTAAAGTAAGAGTATGGTGATGGAAGATGCAAAATTCAAACATCTCTTTTAAGTATAAATAAATTAGTTGACCTCTCATTTAGAATCCCATTGATCACAATTCAACCATTTGAGGTGTCAACCAAATTATAACATGGCTCAAGGCCTCAACCCTCATTCTGGACAGATGATGGCAAAAGGAAAGGATCACATTCAACCATTTGGAGGTGTCAACCAAATTATAACATGGGCTCAAGGCCTGGAGCACCCAAAATTCTCATTCTGGACAGATGATGGCAAAAGGAAAGGATCACAATTCAACCATTTGAGGTGTCAACCAAATTATAACATGGGCTCGCTCTGAGCACCCAAAATTCTCATTCTGACAGATGATGGCAAATGGAAAGGATCACAATTCAACCATTTGAGATTCACCAAATATAACATGGGCTCAAGGCCTGAGCACCCATTCTCATTCTACAGATGATGGCAAAAGGAAAGGATCAATTCAACCATTTGGAGGTGTCAACAAATTATAACATGGGCTCGCCTGAGCACCCAAAATTCTCATTCTGGACAGATGATGGCAAAAGGAAAGGATCACAATTCAACCATTTGGAGGTGTCAACCAAATTATAACATGGGTCAGGCCTGAGCACCCAAAATTCTCATTCAGGACAGATGATGGCAAAAGGAAAGGATCACAATTCAACCATTTGGAGGAGTCAACCAAATTATAACATGGGCTCGCCTGGAGCACCCAAAATCTCATTGGACAGATGATGGCAAAGGAAAGGATCACAATTCAACCATTTAGAGATTCAACCAAATTATAACATGGGCTCAGCTCAGCACCCAAAATTCTATTCAGGACAGATGATGCAAAAGGAAAGGATCACAATTCAACCATTTGGAGGAGTCAACCAAATTATAACATGGGCTCACAGCTGGAGCACCCAAAATTCTCATTCTGGACAGATGATGGCAAAAGGAAAGGATCACAATATAACCATTTGGAGGATTCAACCAAATTATAACATGGGCTCTCGCGCCTAGAGCACCCAAAATTCTCATTCAGGACAGATGATGGCAAAAGGAAAGGATCACAATTCAACCATTTGGAGGTGTCAACCAAATTATAACATGGCTCTCGCCTGAGCACCCAAAATTCTCATTCTGGACAGATGATGGCAAAAGGAAAGGATCACAATTCAACCATTTGGAGGAGTCAACCAAATTATAACATGGGCTGGCCTGAGCACCCAAAATTCTCATTCAGGACAGATGATGGCAAAAGGAAAGGATCACAATTCAACCATTTGGAGGTGTCAACCAAATTATAACATGGGCTCGCGCCTGGAGCACCCAAAATTCTCATTCTGGACAGATGATGGCAAAGAAAGGATCACAATTCAACCATTGGAGGTGTCAACCAAATTATAACATGGGCTCGCCTGGAGCACCCAAAATTCTCATTCTGGACAGATGATGGCAAAAGGAAAGGATCACAATTCAACCATTTGGAGGTTCAACCAAATTATAACATGGGCTCGCCTGAGCACCCAAAATTCTCATTCTGGACAGATGATGGCAAAAGGAAAGGATCACAATTCAACCATTTGGAGGTGTCAACCAAATTATAACATGGGCTGCTGAGCCAATTCTCACGATGATGGAGGATCACAATTCAAAAGGGTCAACCAATTATAACATGGGCTCGCCTGGAGCACCCAAAATTCTCATTCTGGACAGATGATGGCAAAGGAAAGGATCACAATTCAACCATTTGGAGGTGTCAACCAAATTATAACATGGGCTGTCTGAGCACCCAAAACTCATTCAGACAGATGATGGCAAAAGGAAAGATCACACCAACCATTTGAGGGTCAACCAAATTATAACATGGCTCGCTGGAGCACCCAAAATTCTCATTCTGGACAGATGATGGCAAAGAAAGGATCACAATTCAACCATTTGGAGGTGTCAACCAAATTATAACATGGCTCGCTCTGGAGCACCCAAAATTCTCATTCTGGACAGATGATGGCAAAAGGAAAGGATCACAATTCAACCATTTGGAGGTGTCAACCAAATTATAACATGGGCCGCCTGGAGCACCCAAAATTCTCATTCTGGACAGATGATGGCAAAGGAAAGGATCACAATTCAACCATTTGGAGGTGTCAACCAAATTATAACATGGGTCAGCTTGAGCACCCAAAATTCTCATTCTGGACAGATGATGGCAAAAAGGATCACAATTCAACCATTTGGAGGTGTCAACAAATTATACTGGTCACAACACCAAAATTTCATTCAGGAGATGATGGCAAAGGAAAGATCACACCAACCATTTGGAGGGTCAACCAAATTATAACATGGCTCGCCTGGAACACCCAAAATTCTCATTCAGGACTGATGATGGCAAAAGGAAAGGATCACAATTCAACCATTTGAGGGTCAACCAAATTATAACATGGGCTCGCCTGAGCACCCAAAATTTCATTCTGGACATGATGTCAAAAGGAAAGGATCACAATTCAACCATTTGGAGGTGTCAACCAAAATGTAACATGGGCTCGCGTCTGGAGCACCCAGAATTGTTATCCAGTAGATATGGGAATGTTAAGGATAACCATCTATTTAATTTATCAAGACATGAAACCTTTGGCAATATCTTCTTGTAAAGTTAAACTGATTGGTTGAAAATAAATGTTTGTCAAAATACAGTGTCCTTATACTTTTAAACTACGTAGCATCTTAATTTGAAACCTATGTGAGGCATTTTTTAACCGACTTCAGAGAAACAAGCAGATTACAAGTTGACCTGCGGCATTTTTAATTTTTTATGTCTGTCCACAAATATCTTTTGAACGCGGCCATCATTTTACACCCAGTTTACATTGATTGGTTGATCTTACCTCCATAGTGGTCCCATTTAAATATATTTTGATCTGATTAATATTTCTATATAAAAAAGTAAAACCTCAAAAATCTCAAAACCCAAGTACTTGTTGCGTATTTTATGTGGTAAAAGCACTGTTTTGAACCAAAAAGTACTTCAATAGCACTATTTTGATTTAAAATTAGATTTCTAACCAGATAATGGCCTTACGTTCTTTGAATATTTGAGTGTTGCTGAAATAAAGAGATACTTTCGTCTACCCCACAAATAAAAGTTCATAATATGGCAAATAGTGATATAGTGGTATTCTAATATGGTATTCTAATATATCCATTCGGGCCGGTTCTCTTTTTCATTTATATTAATAATGTAAATGGTAGAACCTCAATACCTAATTCAATATACAGACGATACCACAATTAATACTATTTCAAACTCAACAGAAAATCTAGAAATTCAAGCTTTTGAAAAAGTACACATTTGTACACAATTTTTTGAAAGTTTGTATCTTAAAACTAATTATAATAAGTCAAGTTTTATTAATTTTCAACTTGGCAGGCAGAATTCCGATTACTTGCTGGAAGAAGCTGAATCAACAAAATTTCTTGGCGTTTATATATATAAAAATTTATCTTGGGACAGCCATATTGATTATATGAGCAAAAAGATTTCCTCTAGAATTTTTTTCTTCTTAGATACCTCTCCCAGCATTGTCAGCCACATATACTTAGAATGGCTTACTTTGGTTTAATACAACCATATATAAATTATGGTATCATTTTGTGGGGTTCTTGTTCAGAATATAAACTCTTAAGAATTTTATTCTACAAAAGAAAGCTGTGTGAATAGTATCAAAATTACGTTCGAGGATTCTTGTAGAGAAATATTTAAAGCATTAGGTATTCTTACGCTACCTTGTATTTATATATATGAAACAATTATTTTTTCCATAACAAATGGTAGTTTGGTAACAGGTCATGATATCCACAACCATGACACTAGAAATAGAAGTCAATATAAGTTGGGATATCATAGACTTAAAATATCTCATAAATTACCGTCCCAAATTGGTATTAAATTTTTTAACAAATTACTGGACTATTTAAAAATTATAAACAGTATAAACTCTTTTAAGTCGAAACTGAAAACATTTTTAGTTCAAAAATCATTTTATAGTGTTGGTGAATTCATGGACGATTCAAATACAACTAATTTTTCCAACAACATTTCAGAAATCAGATATTTTATTGCCATTAGGCATAATACAGCGATAGACAAAGTCAACATATACAATTACACATCATTACAGCAATTCATATTGATAGTCATATTGATAGTCATCTAACAAGAAGTATAATGATAGTGATCATTGGATAGCTATTAAGTTAATCAATGCTAGTGATTAAGTCAATATAGTGGTCATAAATATAAAAGACATAAAATAATTTAGATACATAATAAATATTACAAGTTATCATCTGCTTATATACAACATAAAAAAGGCTACAAGACAAAACATTCTAAAAGGCTACAAGACAAAACATTCTAAAAGGCTACAAGACAAAACATTCTAAAAGGCTAAATTACTAATATCACAGGACATAAAATCTGAAACAGCGTAAAATACGTTCTCTTTCAACCAAAGTTCTAAAACAGTTTTAAATCGTTTCAAAGATACTGACCATGCATCTTCGGGTAGCTTATTAAACAACAAGATTTTCATGTAAAGATGGCTACACTTTGTTTTTTCCAATCTTACTTGTAGCAGATCTAATAAATGTTTTTTCCTGGTGTTATAATTATGGAATTCTTGTCTGGTTACAAAACTACTTAAAGTCTCCTTAACAATCATCAAATTATTAAAAATATATAAATTTGGGAGAGACATTATTTTATATTCTTTAAATATGGGGAAACATGTTTCCCTGTCAGGTACGTTTTTTATGACTCTAAGTGCTCTTTTTTGCCAAATTAATGCTCTTTCAGAACTGGCACTATTACCCCACAATATGACTCCATACCTTAATTGAGACTGAAATAAAGCATTGTAAACAGTTAACATCATATCAGTAGATACACAATTCCTTAATTTACGAAGAAGATACACTACTCTAGACAGCTTTCTACACAAATTATCTACATGATGGTCCCAATTTAGTTTGTTATCTAAATAAATACCCAACAACTTGACTGGTGTGGTCTCTTTTATAATATTACTATTTAGTGAAAAAAGTATTTTTTCAGTTTTTTGTTGATTAACGACTAAAAAGTTCGCCTCAAACCACTCCAAAGCACTTTGAAGGGACTGATTTTCCTTGTTCATTAGCTCGTCCAAATAATTTGTACTATTTATAAGAGTAGTATCATCCAGCATATAACATTGACTTACAAGGGACACTATAGAAAAATCATTAACTGCAATTATAAACAGAAATGGACCCAGTACAGATCCCTGAAGTACTCCTATTGTGACATTCTTAAAACTTGATTTGTCGTTAAATTGCTCAACCATTTGCTTCCTTTCATTTAAATAAGATCTATGTAAGTTTAATTCATTGCCTCTAATACCATAACTATGAAATTTATCTATTAACAGGTTGTGGTTAATACAATCAAAGCTTTGGTAAGGTCAATTAGTATAGCGGATGATAATAAATGGTTCTCGAAATTCAATAACACGTTTTCAACGACCGCCTCCACTGCTTTTATTGTACTTCCGCCCGGAATGAAACCAAATTGATCTTTACAGTACCTGTACAAGTTGTGTTGAATAAAATAGCTGTGGAGTTGATGTTTAATGCAACCTTCAAAAATGTTACTGAAAATTGGAACAAGAGATATTGGACGGTAACTTGAGGGATTTGATTTATCACCTTTTTTGTATATAGGAGATACTTTAGTTATTTTAAGTGCTTTAGGGTATTTTCCTTGTTTTAACATACAATTGAATAAAAAGGTTAATGGAGTTATTATTGCATCTATTATGGTTTTTACACTTTTGTTGGAGAAACCATAATAGTCCATACTAGCTGAAGAACTTAATCTAGAAACAAACGCTAAAACATCTAATGACTTGATTTCTTTCCATTTAAAACTCTGGTTACAATCAATTTGTGTATGTCTGACATATTCATCAACAAATTCGAATGCTCTTCCCTTAGAAGTGTATTTATTTGTACCTAAATCTAGACTACTTACTAGGTTAACAAAATATTCATTAAAGGTACTGGACTCTATTAAACTACATTCTGTTTGTTTTTTTAAATTAGACTCTGTTTTTACTATGTTCCAAGCAGCCTTGCACTTATTTGAGGAGTTGGCTATATAATTCTCATTTGCTAATCGTTTAGTTTCATCAACTTTTACTTTAAATAGACTCTTAGCTTTTAAGTAATCTGTTTTATAATTAAGCTCATGGTCAGTACCTTTACTATTCTTATACCTATCGTAAAGAGCCACCTTAAATTCTTTAATTTTCATTAACTCTGGTGAAAGCCATTTTAACTTAGATTTTTTTGGTTTTGTACTCATTTTAATCACTCTTACTTTACAACATTGATTGAACAAGTCCGTCAAAGTTGTGATAAAAAAGCTGAAAGCTTCTTCTACATTTAAAAAGTTATTTAAACTGCTCCAGTCAATTTGCAATAGACCACTCTTGAGATTAGACATTGCCTGAGAACTTAAATCTCTAATGCTTCTGGTCAAGGGTTTTTTAAAATTATTCTCTACTAACTTAAAACTATGGAAAAGAGCAGAAATACCAGAATGATCTGAGATATGTGGTTCTAATACCTTACACTCTGTCATTTCTTTACTAATTGTCATTTCTTACAATATTATCAAGGCATGCTTCACCCCTTGTTGGCTCTACATTTAACCAGTAAGTGTTAAATGACCTCAATAAGTTTAAAAAGTTTGTACCACAGCACTATTAACTCTAATATTTTATATTAAAATCTGCAGAAATGATGTAGTGATAGTTGCTATAGTTTTTGTTCATAAAAGATAGAAAGGATTCAAATGTGACGAGAAACTGATTAATGTTTGAATCTGGAGTTCGATACAGAGTAGAGATTACTAATTTAGGCTTAGGTAGAATTATACTTGTAATTTCAAAAGCACTCTCAATACAGAAATGCTTAACATCTATAGTTTTGAATTCAATATTTGGCCGTACATAAATTGAACATCCGCCACCTCTTGTTAATGAGGTTTCTCTAGTAAAGGCACTTGCAACAACATAACCTTTTGGTACATACAAGGAAACTTCCTCTTGGTTTAACCAATGTTCATTAACTGTAAAAATGTCATACTGAAAATTATCAAAAAATACATCTATTAAATTTAATTTAATATTAATTCTGATATTTTCAGCGAAAACTGTTGGCTCTGACAACACACAGTCATGTTTTGTTTCTGAATCTCTCAATTAACGTCTGAAAGTAATTTCTAGGCTTCAACTACTAGGCTTTTAGAGTGAAAACAATATGTTGTTATGTTTTCAAGGAGTAATTTGTTTGTTGAATGTGGAATTGAAATATTTCTAATTCCTAATTAATAATTCTTTTTTGCAGCTATGTCAGATTGATTATTGATCGTTTAGTTGTCTTAATTCTGCTCATTAATACTAACTCATGTCAGTCTTTGCATTTCAGTTAGTGATCATGTAAAAGAAGACAAAATCAATGAAGATGATAAGACACTTGAGGAGAGCCACGTATCAGGTTCAAAGACGCCTGAAAAAATTGATCTTGACCAGACCAGAAATTCTGACGGCAGTGGGACTAAGTCAAATCAAACTTTTTTGTCTTTAGATAATGATAGAGATATTGTGGTACTGAGGAAAGAACAAGTTCAAACAGACACATTGCTAAGATTTTTATTTCTCATAGGACATATTGCTTTCAAGTAAGTTCCTAGTGATTTTAATTCATATATTTTTAAAATTATTATTGTTATCCGAGTAGTGACATTTTTTGATCCAGTGTATCAATTTAGGTTACAGGCAAATACATATCTAATTTATTTACAACAAATAGATTATATTTTGTTTTTGCTAACAATTTCCATGTAACATTAGTTCACCAGAAGATGACAGCTTAGCTGATTAAATTGCTAGTAAATCAAATATCACATTACTAAAGAAATTTGAAGGTAAAGTGTAGGCCAAACCGGGTCTCTCACTTGCTGGGTGATAATGCCAACCACTAATAACTGACTTTGTCTATGAGGTTAGGTTTGAAAGGAAGAGCCTTATGGCTAAACTAGGTGAATTTTACAAGGAGAGAGAGGATAGTAGCTAGCTTACCTAAGAAAAACCAGTTTAGGGACCAACAAAAATAGGCACACAGAAGAGTCACACACAAAATTCACTGATATTTACTAAGGGCTTTATCAAAGCACAGAGTTCCTAAAACTAAACACAAACACGTGGCCATTTTCTTTTTTGTGTTTAGTGTTAGGAACTCTGTGCTTTGATAAATCCCTTAGTAAGGGCGAAATATCGGTGAATTTTGTGTGTGCCTATTTTTGTTGTCCCCTAAACTGGTTTTTCTTAGGTAAGCTAGCTACTATCCTCTCTCTCCTTGTAAAATTCACCTGACTTTGTCTATGGCATGTTATACGAGCTTAATGACAGTAAAATATTTGATTTATAATCAACAAACTGGAAACATTGAGAACAGAATTTAAATACTATGTAAAATGTTGTATTATAGATCTTAATTTGTACAAACGTTATATAGCTAATGCCTAATTTATTACTAATGAAATTTGGAGACAAAATGTGTGGAACGAACTGGGACTCAAACCCAGGTCTCTCACTTGCTGGGTGATTATGCTAACCACTTCACCATCCGGCCCACCTATTTATGCCTTCAAATTCAGGTAGGTACTTTGGTACTTCTTTTTAACAATACCAAATATCACATTATACGGTATTGGAAAATCAATTAAAATATAGTGAAGAAAATTGGAAGCACGGGTACCTGACCTGAAGGACAGATGACTTTTAATACTCAAGGCATAGACTTACAATGTATGAACAGGAACCATACTATAATATGGGATTGAAACTTTTCAATTTTCTTTCAAATACCTAAAAAAGAAAAAAATGTAAACTTTTTTAAACATAAACATTTTGCCCATATTCTATTAAAAATTTTTTTAAAATTGTAAATTTGTTGAAATTTAATTGGTTATTGTAATTTATTGTAAATATTAGACTATAATGTAGCACTAAATATTCTGTTCTGTGACGTATCATATGTTTACTGTACAAAATTGTTATATGTAAACTGTTATGCTAAATAAATGAATGGAATATAGTATATTGGTTTTTTTGTGTGTTTTAAAACTGTACTGTTTGTCAATAATCTCATCTTCAAGAATTTAATGTAACTAATACTAAATATTGAAATTCGTCTTCAAATTTCTTTTAGTAATAAATAAGCTACTGTATTTAGTATTTAGCGTTTGTACAAATAAAGATCTATAATACCAAGTATTGATTACACCTTTTTTTTCAACCATAGAAAAGACATAAAGAAACAAGGGAAAGTCTAGGAGTCATTGTTTATAAAAAAAGGTTTTCAACTAGAGGTAGAGGTGTAGGAACAAAACGTAAATTAACAATTAATTATTCACGACACTAGACCTACCAGAACAGTCTTCTTCATGAATGTTACTCCGGCTATTTTTGAAATCAATATACCACTGACTCACTCAACAAACTTGGCGATAAATCTCAATAGGTTTGTGGTTATTTCTGAATGCATCCTATCTCTGACAAAGTTTTCTATTGCCGGGCACATTTTTAATAGAAATAGTAAGCAGAGTAAAAGCGTCACACACTTCAGGCTATGACCAACCAGATCAGTCACTTTCTGAACAGTCCTCGTATTTATGCCCAACCCCTCATAATCTCCCTCTACCCCTTACTTAATGCAGTACATTATTTTTCATTTGAAAAGATCTTCAAATGATTATAATTTAAGTGTATTGTGATTTTCCAGGTATACTCAGTTTTTGGAAAATTACTATCTTGAAATTCTAAAACAGAAAACAAGAGAGGAGTTTAAACTTTTATCACCTTCCAAGAATGCAAGTAAAATTTTAGAGTCTTCAAGGAGATCTAATATACCACAACAACAAAAGGTGAGGTCTTTATGTAATTTGTAAGCTTACTCCAAACCAAATACAATTTCTTAGGTTATTGTAATTTACCCAAATACCGTAATAAACTAAATATTATTTGAGTTAACAAGGACTTGAGACAGGAAAACAGGCTTTGCTTACCTTTGAAAAGTACATATTTAAATAAACAAATTAATTATTATTTGATTGTCACACATTATCAGAACATTATTACATGTTGTCCGATTGTTTAGTTTTGTTAAATAGTGTAAACGTTCCATACATTCTGACTTCAATATCAAACTATCTTCTAAACATTTCTTGATTAAAACACAGATGAGGTACAACAAACAGAATATTTCACAGAGGTAACTGACCGCTTTGATCGCAGAGGTAACTGACATGTCGCAAATGATCGGCATGGCAGAATCTGGTCTTACCTTGTACACTAACCAGATAGGTTGACGGACTCTTGCACTCCAACACTTTACCCTGAACCCAAGATACATGCTCCTGACGAACAGTTTTTACTATAACTTTCTCTCCCTCCAAAAACACTCGTCCTGCGCCTCTGTGACTATTGGCATCTTTAGCTACATATCCCTCTTCTTCTCAATATCGGACAAGAGGTTTAGTTTTAACAGAGACAAGCAAGTTCTGGGCTTCCAACGAAGGAATAGCTCAGATGGAGTCAACCCAGTAACTGTACTAAGGGTATTCCTATATACAAAGAGAAAATTATCTAATTTTTGTTGCAATGGTATGGAATTATTTTCTGAACGGTGAGCTAACACTTGTCGCAGTAAATTTTTCTTGACCTCCTGTACACATCTCTCTGCTGCTCCGTTATTGGCCGGATGATACGGTCGGAGTTAAGGTGAACTTGACTTGATTACTAGTTAAAAATTCTTTGAACTCGACACTAGTGAAATTTGTAGAAGTAGTTAAAACTCAACTTAGAATACAACTGTTTTTTAATTTTGTAATTTGTGTAATTGTATTTTCTTTTGTACCATTGATTCAGAGTGAAGAAGAAGTGTTGACAGAGTCTGACCTCATGGCTGCTGCTGACGATACAGCTTTTGAAGAAGTCAGAAAAATGCTTGATTCTAAAATAGTCAATGGAAATGGAGTCATCGCTGGCTTTAGGTATTTAATACAAACTTCATCCCTTACTTTCCTTCCTGTTTAATAGCTTTTACAGTTTGCATAGATGTCCCGCATGACTTATTCTTTGTAATTTTTGAATTTCCCTGGTAAATAATAAAAGGAAATTCAGTTTTGTTTGCATTTTTCTTTTTCAAAATGCATTGCATCCTCTATGTGTCGCATGGTCTTTATGTGTATATGGCCAAAATAAATATTGCACATGTATAGCACTTTTTCTGGGGCTACAATGAATAAATTTTAAAACTAGATTATTAAGAGTTTAAAATATTCAAATCAAATCAAAATGTCGGTATTCGTGAAATGTATATACATATTGTGTATACAACAAATAGTGTCAGCTTATATGAGTTATATCACTCATTACTTTCAGTCTTTTTGATACTAGTTATTTGTATTAACTATTAAGAGATTTAACCCTTAGCCTAAACTAATATACTTAAACAAAACATAATTATGCATACAATTACTCTAAGTATTCATCAATGGAGTATGGCAACCTCTCAACCAAAATTGTTTTGTAGGGATGGGCCGATAGCGATACTTGATACTTAAATGCATTTGATACCAGTGGTATCGAGGTATCGACAATACTCAATATTTCCTGGATTTGGATTCGATATGGTTTAAAACCTAACGCTTAAAGTTTCAAAGTCGAAATTTCATAGCGGGCGCTAGCGGAAGTCAAGAGATCATTGTAAATGATAACAAAAGCCGTGATTTCATCATGAATGCTGGAAAAAATCGTGGTTTTGTCAAAAAAGCAGAAGTGGGTGGGATTAACTACTAACTATTACTCCCAAAGAACGGTTATCTTAGAGTTGCGTATGAAATGATGCTTGGGCTTCGGCCAGTATGGTAAGAAGGCGGTAGTGGGGGAGTTAGGGCGTGTGCCAATCTCCGGGGGTTTCCTCACAGGGTAGCCGAGAGGAGTAATCAACCATTCTGCGGGAAGTTGAAAATTTCAGCAAAAAGAATTAGCTAAATCCGGAGAATCAGGGAAATTTACCTGTGAAAATACAGAAATTTTGTTTTTTTTAAAGATGGACAAGACCCAAAAATCAGAAAATTCCCAACCAAAAAAATAAAGTCCCGAAAATCAGGCGGGAAATCCCTTAAAACCAAATTTTTCAGGCGGGAGGGATTTTTGGGGTTTTTTGGCGACGGAAGGGATTTTTCAAGGAATTTTCGAAGCGGTAGGGAATTTTTGGGGAATTCTTTGGGCAAGTGGAATTTTTTAGCAAAAATGGGGGTTTAAAAGGAATTTATTAAGACATGGTGATTTCATTTCCAAAACCGGTTCAATTTGATTTATATTTTGTCTAGTTGAGAAGGCCAAAAAATGAGTTTTTGTAGTATTCAATACAAAGTCACTTGTTTTTAGAAATCAATTCAAATCTTCTAGTTTTAAAAATTGTTGTAACCCCTGTTCTTGGACTGATTTTTCTGAAAGCTTTAGAACCTCTGAACCAAACACCCGCCCCAATGCCCTTCTCTCCTTTGGAACCATCGGTGTACAACTCGAGTTGCACCAGAGGAATTGGCCTGCCTTTAGGGAGCTAATCCTGACGACCTGGAATAGTGATCCTGAGTGGCTTGGAGAAGGAGTAGTATACCTTCTTCTCAGAGCACATTGTCAACCACCAGAAGAGTTATTCAGCCATGGCCATAGGAGCAGTACCCCCTCCACATCTGTCCATGTTGAAGACGGCACGTACACTTCCTCGCTACTGACCTGATAAAATGTTGAGTGGCGGGATGTTGAGACAACAGTGTGCTAACAAAGGCACCTGTGACGGCCAAGCATGCCAATCTCTGAACGCTGGCAAGCCCGGCCGCCGATGTCCTTACTCGGACTCTGGGCCACCTTACAATGACCTCATACCTGAGTGCTGGCCATAACACAGCCGTATAAAGCCAAAGATCTTAGGATTCAGACCTCAGGAGCAACCGATTACTCTTCTACAAGTCATGAGGGACAACTTTCCCTGATCGATGACTTGTTTTACCTGTGAAGCCCAAGTGAGTCTCTGGTCCAAGATACCTAACCAGGCCCCTGAGCTCTAAGTGTATCCCCTTCACGGTGACCGGCCTCAGCCCTTGAAGCTTGTGCCGATTCGTGAAAGGGGCAATAGTAGTTTTTTGTGGATTGGCCCTCAACCCAACTCTCTCGCACCATAGACTGACCCTGTGCAGAGCCATTGACAGGAGTTCGGTTACCGTGGATTTAAATCTGCCACCAGAATCAAAACATTGTCCACATAGCTGCTACACCCTTACATTGATTATCTTGACAATCCACCACCTGGTTCCACAGGAGTGGTGACTGGACACCCCCTGGGAACAACCTCTAGTGGTACTTACTGTTCTGCTGACACCTAGAAGGGAGGTAGGAACTATCCTCCCTCTCAGCATACTGGATATTCACCTACATGTGAGGTCATCAATACCATTCTTTGTATTAAAGTTCTCGATGGCTGATGTACAAGTGTTATCAAAGACTTCCTCAATGTCAAGGAAAGCTGCCATTACAATCTCCTTGTCATGAAGGGACTTCTCAAATCTACTTACCAGGTGATGCAGCGCCGAGTCGCATGATCTTCCAGTAATGTAAGCATGCTGATTGGTATGGAGAGGATTGTTGATCAAGGCCTTGTCCCACACATGTCTCAGCATGATCTTCTCTAGAGTCATGAGCAGGAAGGACATAAGACTAACGGGCAAAAGGATTTCAGGTCTAAATAACTTGACCTGCCTAACTTCGGTACGAAGATAACCCGAGTGAGTCTCCACGAAAATGGTATGTAGCTGAGAGCTAGACTTGCCTTGTAACGCCTTTGAACTTTATTATGTTATTTACAAAATGCTGCAGCTGGATCAAGTCCCTTACGCAGCCCATCGCGGAACACACCAAAACGTTTAATCCTTTGAATTGAAAGTCCAACTCAATAAAATGACTGATAAAATGTTTCATTATTTCATCCTTGGTCGATTTCCTGTAGTATTTCTCTTTAGTTACCAAACTATGTTGTCAGCCTTTCAAAATGCTAGATTTTCGTAGATTAGGTATGATTATGACATATGACGCAATTCTGTACAAAATATTGTTAATTACCATGAATAAAGGAATTTGAATTTGATTCATCTGGTCGGTCGAGTTTGTTTCGGAAAACAACGCCTCGCCTGCTGATGTGCCTGTCTTGTGATAGGGTATACAGTATTATTATTGCAGATATGTTCTATGTTCTAACAATTATTGGGTAAGAAGTTCACAACAAAGAAATGGTTCAAACAAAATGCTTTCTCTCAGATTTCATAGAAGATCATTTATTTACTTATATTGTAAAGAATGTCAAATATATTACTTATATGCAGGAAAGATAGGCCTACCAGGTAAGTAACAAAGTTGATGTATGGATAAGAACTAAGACAAATATTTAAAGTTTTTTAACTTTTAAGGCTATATCAAAAATTATCTTTTTTAGCTTACTCATTCTGGACGTCTGCAGAAACCCTAAAAAATACAAAGATCCGTTATTGAAGTGTATCGCAGCCACAGCCTTGACTCAGACAATGATGGTATCTTCGTCTTATTGTCACAAACACATGCAGGTATTTTTCAAATTATTTTTATTAGAGCTGTGCGGGAGCAAAATTTTGGGTCCGGGATGGGAACAGGAGGGATTTTGCAAAAAGTCCGAAATTCGGGAATGGGATAAGTTGGCAAATAGACACATTAAAGAAATCTTAACTAAAATTGAGTTTCTTCAATCAAATTATTTTGTTTATGATCAATTGGTTGTTCAAAACCGAGCAGTTTTGAAATAAAAATCTCAAAGTACATCACAACTATTACAGAACCCACTCACCCTCACTCATTTACAATGAATGACACTGACTCACTTAGCCCCAAACATTGCAAAAACAGTTGGGAAGAGTCAGGAGTATGAATCACAAAAGGATTGTGAATCACAATGAGACTGCTGCTAATGTAAGGAGTGAGAGAGAAGGAATCAGACTGTCAAGCTACCAGTGCACAGAGATGAGGGGTGAAGGCAAAGAAAGATAAAATAAAGAAAGGAAAAGACAAGGAAGGCAGAGAGGGGAAGACAGCAGCTGCAGTGTGTGCTGGAGGGGAAGGCAGGTGTGTTGTGGCAGTGTGGAACAGCTGCACCCTTATCAGCTGTCTACTACGTAATTAGCTGTTGTTAAGCAACCATATAGGGGCGGGGTTACATAGCCAATCACAGCATTTTCTCTGTTTATATGTGATTCAATGGGGTAAAGCTTTGAGGAGAGTGTAGTGTGTTTTTGTTATTTCCTTATCTCATCTCCATTTACTCTATGATGAATTTTAGTTGACGAATAATGTTTATATACTAGTTTTGAATTACAGTAAATTGCAAAGGTTTTAGAACAATAAAAATACAATATTGCAAGCTAGAATTGGATCTAGTACAAATACAAAATGCATGTTTGGTTCCATCTGAGATCATTATCAGCCAACCTGACAATAGCTGCCGGACCTCATTGTAAATGCACTTAGCATGGAAGTAGGAGGGAGGGGGGTTGTTTACTTAGAACTGCTCTGCCACTAGTCCCTTATCTTATCTTTACCAGAAGTACAGTACTCATGACAAAAAACACCAGCAGTTTTTACTTCCAGTCCCGAAATTTCTCGGTACAAGGGCAAGGGGATTGGGAAATGATCTCAATCCCGTACCAGTACTAGAAACCCAGGATTCCGCACAGCTCTAATTTTTATGTTGAAGTTGGCAGGCAAATAAAGCCATTTCAACTTTCTAGTGTACAAAAGAATGACACAAATTTGGTCAAACAAAAATAATTCTTTGTTGTCACAATGGTAGTTAAGTAATGTCACACTTGTTTCCAAACAAAGATTAATTTTTGTTGTGTGTATTACTTTATTTATGTTCCAGAAAATAACAATTAAGTCAGTAGTTATTGTAAAGTATCATTGTTGTTTAAGCTGTTGGTGACCTTGTTAGAAAAGAGTCTCGAAGAAAGTGTTCGTATCTCGTTAGTGATTGCTTTTGGAGATCTTCTTTTCAAGTTTCCTAATGTAGTAGAACCTTGGACTCGATTTTTATATGCAAGGTATGATTATACAATATACATACTACACATTAACATATTCTTTGCTAATGTGGAACTGTGCCATGGTTATAATATTGAATCAAATACAAATTTTCATCTTAAAACATGGTCGTAGCAGTGAACATGCAGTGAAGGTTATTTAACAGTTATGTTGTCAAAACCAATAAATGATATAATTATACAATTTTGTTTGTTAGAATATATATACAAACCTTTTAAATTTTTTCTGTACATAACTTTGTGGGTTTTGTGTTATTGTGAAGTTTAGTTGATAGTTTACCTACTAGTTCTATAGTAAAAGGAACAAAATAGGTTTAGATTTTGCAATACTCTGGATTGAGATATTTGACCTGATTTTGCTTGGTGTTCTTATTTTTATGATTGATTATCGAGCCATCTATTTTGTGGAAATGTTCTGTATTGAATAAATCTCGTATTTATACAAATCCACTTTTTATATTCAAAATTTAATTACAAGACATGTTTTGTCTATAATGAACATCATCAGTTTGCAAATAAGAAAAAAACTGATGATCTTCAATATGGACAAAACATGTCTTGTAATTAAATTTTAATTAAAAAGTGAATATGTACAAAATACATTGAATTTATTAAATTCTTATTTTTGACCCATTCTGATTATGTGTTTTTTAATTTATTCATTTTAACACGTTACCTGCCACCATAAGACCTTGGTCGAACACCTCGTATTGCCACGGTTCGATCGGGTCGGCAAAAAAGTACCGAAATATGACGTGGTTTTCGCACATATGTAGTAGACTTTTCACAGAGGTAGTTCTGTGTTTAGGTGGTATCTTCTTTGCCGACAGTAGTTTGTTTTTGCCGCGAGAGTAAGAGCACAGCTCCTAGCGGTGATAAACTGAACTACTGCACTCGGTATGTGCCGATCCGATCGGACCGCCTGGTTCTATGTACCACCATTGCTGCGCCGACCCAGTCGGGCCGGCATGGCAGCTAACGTGTTGATTTTCACTTAATTACGAGTATTATTGTATTCAGTGGTGTCTCACTAGCAATTAGAGCTGTGCGGGAACAGAATTTTGGGTCCGGGACGGGAACGGGAGGGATTTTGCAAAAAATCCGGGATTCGAGAACGGGAAAAGTTGGCAAACAGACATATTAAAAAAGTATTAAATAAAATTGAGTTTTTTCAATCCAATTATTTTGTTTATGATGGCTTCATACAACACCATGTAGTTTAAAATAAAAAATCTCAAAGTACATCATAACTATCACAGAACCCACTCATCCTCACCCATTTACAATGAATAACACTGACTCACAAGCCCAAACATTGCAAAAACAGTTGGGGAGAGTCTGTCCAGCTACCAGCACACAGAGATGAGGGGTGAAGGCAAAGAAAGAGATGACAGGTGGAAAGGACAAGGGAAGAGAAGGAGATCAGAGAGGGGAAGACAACAGCTGCAGTGTTTGAGCAGGAGGGGGAAGGCAGGTGCCCGGTATTTTGTGCCAGACAGCTGGTGCCCGGTTTTTGTGCCAGACAGCTGAACCCTTATCAGTTGTCTGCTATGTCATTAGCTGTTGCTAGGCAACCACATAGGGGCCGGGTTACATAGCCAATCAGAGGATTTTCTCTGTATGCTTGTGATAATAGTGAGATCGAGCTTTGAGGAGAGGGTAGTGTGTGTTTGTTATTTCCTTATCTCATCTCCATTTACTCAATGATTAATTTCATTTCCCAAATAATGTTTTATACTAGGTTTGAATTACAGTCAAATTCAAAGGTTTTAGTACAATCAAAATAGATATTGCAAGCTAGAATTGGATCTAGTACCAGTACAAAATGGATGTTTGGTTCTGTCTGAGATCGTTATCAGCCATCCTAAATTCTTACTATCTTTATAAAAAAAATGATAAGGAGGGGAAGGCAGGTGCCCGGTTTTTTGTGCCAGACAGCTGGTGCCCGGTTTTTTGTGCCAGACAGCTGAACCCTTATCAGTTGTCTGCTATGTCATTAGCTGTTGCTAGGCAACCACATAGGGCGGGTTACATAGCCAATCAGAGGATTTTCTCTGTATGCTTGTGATAATAGTGAGATCGAGCTTTGAGGAGAGGGTAGTGTGTGTTTGTTATTTCCTTATCTCATCTCCATTTACTCAATGATTAATTTCATTTCCCAAATAATGTTTTATACTAGGTTTGAATTACAGTCAAATTCAAAGGTTTTAGTACAATCAAAATAGATATTGCAAGCTAGAATTGGATCTAGTACCAGTACAAAATGGATGTTTGGTTCTGTCTGAGATCGTTATCAGCCATCCTAAATTCTTACTATCTTTATAAAAAAAAATGATAAGGAGGGGGAAGGCAGGTGCCCGGTTTTTTGTGCCAGACAGCTGGTGCCCGTTTTTGTGCCAGACAGCTGAACCCTTATCAGTTGTCTGCTATGTCATTAGCTGTTGCTAGGCAACCACATAGGGGCCGGGTTACATAGCCAATCAGAGGATTTTCTCTGTATGCTTGTGATAATAGTGAGATCGAGCTTTGAGGAGAGGGTAGTGTGTGTTTGTTATTTCCTTATCTCATCTCCATTTACTCAATGATTAATTTCATTTCCCAAATAATGTTTTATACTAGGTTTGAATTACAGTCAAATTCAAAGGTTTTAGTACAATCAAAATAGATATTGCAAGCTAGAATTGGATCTAGTACCAGTACAAAATGGATGTTTGGTTCTGTCTGAGATCGTTATCAGCCATCCTAAATTCTTACTATCTTTATAAAAAAAATGATAAGGAGGGGAAGGCAGGTGCCGGTTTTGTGCCAGACAGCTGGTGCCCGGTTTTTTGTGCCAGACAGCTGAACCCTTATCAGTTGTCTGCTATGTCATTAGCTGTTGCTAGGCAACCACATAGGGCGGGTTACATAGCCAATCAGAGCATTTTCTCTGTATGCTTGTGATATAGTGAGATCGAGCTTTGAGGAGAGGGTAGTGTGTTTGTTATTTCCTTATCACATCTCCATTTACTCAATGATTAATTTCATTTCCCAAATAATGTTTTATACTAGGTTTGAATTACAGTCAAATGCAAAGGTTTTAGTACAATCAAAATAGATATTGCAAGCTAGAATTGGATCTAGTACAATTACAAAATGGATGTTTGGTTCTGTCTGAGATCGTTATCAGCCATCCTGACAATGGCTGCCGGCCTCCATTGAAAATGCACTCAGCACGGAAGTAGGGTGGGAGGGATTGTTTACTTAGAACTGCTCGGCTACTAGTTCCTTATTTTATCTTCACCAGAAATACAGTACACTCTCACAACAAAAACACCTTTAGTTTTTACTTCCTGTCCCGAAATTTTGGTACTAGGGTGAGGTGTTCGGGAAATGACCTCAATCCCGTCCCGGTACCGAAAATCCGGGATCCCGCACAGCTCTACTAGCAATCAAGCAACTTGCAACTCAATATTAGTGATTAGCATGGCAATATGTTATTATTTTTCTTCCATTATGAGTATGATGATATGTTTTGCAGGCTAAGAGATGAGTCGTGTAAAGTTCGCAGAAACACACTACTGGTACTGTCTCACTTGGTATCAAATGAAATGGTTAAAGTAAAGGGACAGATATCAGAAGTAGCTCTATGTATTGTAGATAAAAATGAAGAAATTGTAGGTAAGTATTCTAATGATTATAACACTATTTAATTTCTAATACAATCTTAAATTACCTTATTTTTATTTAGATTTCAGTATCTTGATTTTTAAGCAAACAATTTTTAAGATAATTTTTGTAATTACTATTTAAAAATGCTGCATTTTTGGTTTTATAATATAGACAGTCCAGTTAAATGAAGAAAAAAATTAGAGAAACAAAAAATTAAAAGACAGTAGAACCCTGTTTATTCAAACTAACTGAGACCTTGGATATTCCAGGGAATAAAGAAAAATCATGATTGATCATTAAATAATAAAACAAGATTTCAACTTAATACATAAAATTAGCAAACCCATACTGTTTTCATAATAAAATGCATTTAGTGGCAGATCCCTGATTTTGACCTGTGAGTCACAAAAGATTTGGTGCTTTCTATTACTTTTCCTCATCTACAAGCTAGATTTAGACTGATTTCCATACATTACGTGTGTTGGGTAGGGTGATGGGAAGGAAGGTAAGATTTTTCCTCAAGCTGCAGTTGCTGTTGTTTCTTTGAGTGTGGAATTAGTGTTTTGTTGAAAAAACTACTTTCATAATAATGTTAGGACAGAAATTGTATTCTCCGTAGATATAATAAACACTGTAGATGCAATATTATTTACTTTTCCAGATTTAGCTAAAAGATTCTTTGCTGAACTATCCCATAAAGGAAACACACTTTACAATGTGTTACCAGACATTATATCACATCTTTCAAATCCAGAATCAGCGATAACAGTAGAAGAAAAGGAATTTGAAACCATTCTCAAGTAAGTAGAGTCTAAGAAACATTTAACCAAACAATAAGGTTAACTTAATAACAAAACATTTAAACCATTTGCGATCAGGAAGTGTTGTGTAACATGTTCTCTACAATTGAAAGGCCGGAATAGCTGGACAATGCCATTTCTATGACCGGTTGTTTTGTCATCGCAGTAGCTCTCAGCATGGGTGGCCAATAGTGCGGATAAGATGAACTCCCTCGACCACCCATTCGGATGTCCAGCCCAACTGGCCTCAGAAATGATTTACCATTACCGAATGAATGCATATGAAGGCAAACATATTTAGTAGGGATGGGTCGGTTCCAAATTATTGCCAGTTATCAGTTATCTAGCAATTTTGTTCACCAGTTCTACCGGTTTCATCAGTTCTTTGTTCAATAGAACCAGATCATTGCCAAATTAGCAAGTGCAACTAGGAGCTTGGCCCAGGTGTGTTCAGGAATAAGACAACATAAGTTACTAAGTTAATAGTTATCTATAATATGTTCTGAATTGTTAATGTCCGTGAAACTGGCCCACCACAGCACAAATTATGAAAATAGTACGAATTTTAAGTGCTTAATTTGTGCTTTCAATGCATACAAAAAAATGTTCTGCTCAATTATTAACTTGTTTTATCTAACTCGTATTAACTTGTTTTTGGCGAGCCAGATTCACGCTCAGCCCGCTACCATTCTGAAATGAAATAAATTTGTTTGAAGATTCTGTGCATAATTTGTGCTTTCAGAATATACAACTTTTATATTTTGTGCTCATCAGTAAAGCCGGTAATTAGCGAAAAAGAAGATTTTTTATTATGATTATAATTAGGGGTGCACAGACCAGCATTTTTTCACATATAAAAATGTTCCCTTCTTCACGGAGAAAAGTTAAGTCCTGCATAGTTTTCACACATCTTCCGTGAAATTCACTTGGACACTACTCTCGCTAATCTTAAACTGATTAATCATAATGGTTTTCAAACAAGATTAACAGGAAGCTATTTAAAAAAAGTGTTTTATTTCAATATCCGACACGAACTAACAGGGCGCACATTGTACGCTACTACACAGAGTCACTGAGCGGCTAGAACATACGTTCGCTCGGCTTGAACTCCAACTCATGACTGCTTTATTTATGATTCACAGCTGTTTAATTATGATTCTACAAATGAACCGACAGCTGTGCCATATAGGCTGTTCGTTTTATTACCCAGAGTATTGGACCATAGAGGAAATGACAATATCAGAAGCCACAGTTTTTTGACAATGTTTGGTGCTAACATATTATTCCGGTTACTATAGTCTAATACTAATTTTTCTGCTTCCTGTATGTTAGCATCAACCCAATGTTGTAGATTCTCCCCGTTTGTGGGTTCGTCTTTATGGAGTTCATCCTCAAAAATTGATCGTGTCTCTTGATCACTGTCATCCATTTCAGAAACACCTTCCAGGTCTGGCTGGCAGTCATGACCTACAATTTTGGTACTGTTTTCCGTCCCGCAAGTGGTTTTTGCCTGATTGCCGGCCTTATTGATGAGCAAAAAATATAAAAAAGGTATATTCTGAAAGCCCAAATTATGCACTAAATCCTGATATAAATAAACATTCCATTTACTGATGGTGATGGACTAAGTGAAATTCAGTCCACTCCAAAAGTGATATTTTGCCGCCGGCCTTGTTGATTAGCACAAAATATAAAAAAGGTATGTTCTGAAAGTCCAAATTATGTACTAGATCCCGATTTAAATAAACATCTCATTTTTTACTAATGGTGATGTACTAAGCAGAATAAAGTCTGCCTCGAAATTGGTTTTTTTTTGATTGCTGGGCCTTGTTGATGAGCAAAAACTTTAAAAGTGGTATATTTTGAAAGCTTAAATTATGCAGTTTGACTGTACTTCTATACTGTTTTGGCGTGTCGGTTATTGGTTCCGGCAAGAGCCTGTGGAATCGACCTATCCAATATTTAGTTGTTTTTGTAATTGTCTTAGATATATTATGGAACAAATCCAAAAAGAGAAACAATTGGAAAACTTGGTAGAAAAACTGTGCAAGCGAATCAAAGAGTCATTGTGTGAGCGCCAATGGAAGGACCTGGCGTTTTGTCTGTCACTGCTGCCGTGGAGCGAGCGCAGCCTGCGACGATTGATTGACCATGCCAGCTGCTACCGTGACCGCTTGCTGTACCAACCAGTCGCCTCACTCTTCCTCAACATCGTCTCCACTGTCACCAAGTCCACCAAACCTGGTCTCAAGGTACCATCTACTGCAGTTGTTTAAATTTCATACTAAGATCCTAAATAAAAACTCATTTGAATGTGTTATCAATAAGAGCTGAAATTTATTCACTGTTTTAACATTTATAAAGATGCAACTAACAACACTATTTACATCACAATGTTATTATTGTTCTACAAAAAGACCCAAAAGTATTATTTTATTTTTAACAGCTGTTGTAATCCAATTGTAGTCTTTAACAAAAATCATCTGTTGTTTTGGCCCAAAAAATACTATGTAAATCAACATTAAAAACACAGTCGATTATTAATTAATATTTTTGACATTCTCCCACCTTGCAGTTTCAAAAAAAAACTGCAAAACAAATTAAACCAAACTTATTGAATCATAACCTCTTAAAGGTCAAGAAGTCTTGGGGTTTTAATTATTCGTCCACAATTTGTCTTCACTTCTTTGATTATCTTGTCTCAATTTCCGAGTTGTTGTAAGCAGTCTGGATTCAGCATGCCATCGGTTGTCCTCAAGTGGTGGGCTTCCTTCCTTAAAAGGTAACTGCACTACATATCTGCCTTCTGGACTCTTCTGGATGCTGTCCTGAAAGTTTTGGAAGAACTTTGCGTCTTGTTCCATCTTCTGCTCCTTGCTCATAGCGTCGGAAATCCCTAAAACTTCTAAGTCCCAAAAGTTTGAGAGTTTGATTTCTCTGGTTTGCTTTATTAACAAAGAAGTTACTATTTCACCGTGTGTATCTGATTCCATCACGGTTCCGGAGATAGTCCAACCTAACTTTGTGTTTAAGGCTAACATGTTATTGATCACAAAATGCTCGCCAGAAAATATGGCTGTCCATGCATCTGCGCCTAACAAGATCTCGATCTCCTCATCATGCTCCATACTAAGATCAGTCAACACTACACCCTTTTCTTCCAAGGCTGTAAGAACACCAGGTTCCTCACAGCGGTTTAGCTTACCACAGATTTGTCCTTGTTCAATTAAATCAAAACTGTGTTCAAAATTTCTGTCAATAGATCTTAAGTTAACATTGTAAATGTTTCTGGTTTTTTGTGTTAATGTGTGACCACCAAAAAGCTCTTGAGCTAACTTAACACTCCTATCAGATTCCAGACAACATTTCCGAACTAGGGTTTCTGTAATATAGCTTTTCATAGACCCTGAGTCTAGTAAAGCCCTAACCAAAATTGTCTCGCTACTTGGTGTTACAAGATGAACCAGTAGTGTCTGTAAGTAAGTACGAGATGAGCTTGAACTTACTTTCGCCGTGTAAGTTACTACTTCAGTTTTCTCCTCACTTGGAGTCGGGATCGGGGAACTATTTGTCTTCTTGTTACTACTACATAAAATGGGATAATGTTTTCCTTTACATATTACACATTTCAATGTAGCTCTACACTTGTTGGCAAGGTGGCCTTTTTCTTCACCATTTCATTCAATGTTTCTAAAGGTTGGTCTACAGCCGCAGTACATTCCTGTGAAACATGACTCTTGTCGCAAAAAATACACTGCAACGATGTAACCCTACCTTTGTTGACTGAATATGTTGATACCAGAGCTGCAGCCGATGGATAATCTGGCTTTGCTGCTTTCACCTTGGTATTCTCACTGCATTGTTTCTTCTCAAATGGTCCTTGACGAAGTTTGAGCCGTTCCCCATCTTTCGCATACCAATCCTGTGTGTTCAATCATCCCACAGTATTGACAGCTTTGCGACTCAGCTTTTTGGATCTTGTGAAGATAGCTGTTTAACAACCCGTGTCCTGACAAAACTAGGGTAAAGAAAAAATTTGTTTCTCTGTGTCGCCTCAGTATTGATAGTTTGAGGTTTAGGATGAGTTTCCTGGTCCATCTCCCTGTCTCTGCTGAAGCCCACCATTCCTGCCAGCTTCTCAGGAGCATGCTTCTTCCCTACTTACACCTCTGTAGTTCTCTGCCCTTCCTCGTGGCTGCAACTCAAGCGGTGGGATTCCTGCCAGTCGTAGACATTCTTCATTTGCACATAAAATTTTATAATGTGGCGTAAACAACAGGTGCATTGTCAAAATAACTTAAAAAGTTCTAGTGTTAATGCCGTAACTTTCTTAATTTAATATAAGAGAAGTAGTGATACATTATAAAATGTTGATTATTTAAGCCTACAGAAGCTTTTGTTGAACTCTTCCAAAGTATAGAAAGCCTTGTTAAGAAGGTAATTCTTTACTTTATTTTAAATTTTATTTGGCTCATCAACTTATTCCAACAAGGCAAACTGTTGCACAGTTTACAGTTTTACTATATTATAAATGAAACATCTTGTTCAAAAACTTGTGCCAATGTAACAAGTGAATATTTTGATCATTTGACTGTTAGTTTGAAAGAATTTGACTACTAGTGCTTGATGTATAAAGCGAGTGTATCAGCGCATTCCCTCAGGCAAGGATTACTGTCACCAATACTTACACTGGCAGCGTAGAAGCGCCTTGCTCGAGGGCTTGGTGCTCTGGTAGATGGGGCAACACGACTGTGTTAGTTAGCTGGACAGTAGCACTCTCGGGCGGAAACAGCTTTTGCAAATGCTAGACAGACACCCTTAACCTCAGAACCTGGAGATGTAACGAGGCTACCCGCGCAGAAACACATTTAGATAACAAGTGTTTAATTGAAAAGTTGGTCAGAGGGAGATAAATAAAAAACTCAACTATATGTGTACACAACTGTTTATTGTATTTGACAAATGTAAATGTAAGGAGTGGAGTGGCCTAGACTGGTGAAAGAAAAAGAACTCATTTTGAAAAGAAAAGGCAAGTCTGGGTAAAAAAAAGCTTTTCAAGACAGCGTCATGTGGCCCAACTCAGCCTATAAGTGAATATGGTGACAAAGTTCAATCTATTTAATTAACTATTTACTACATGTATATTTTTTTCAGGAAGTGGGAGCTGAATTACAAACACTAATTAATGAAGTTTTAACTAAAGGTTCTGTAGACCACATACAAGATCCAGATGATTCGGTAGCCGACTTACCTACTAAAACTCCAGGCAAAAATACCAGAAAGACACCTGGCAAAACACCAGGTAAAAGTTGTAAATTTGTTTAAACACTTCATATTTGGCACATTTTATTAATTTATCATATTAAGAACATTATCTAGCCTAATGTGGAAGAAGCAATGGCCCATGATCAAAAATGCCTCTGGTTTTCTGAGCTCGGAGATTAGATATTGGCTTTGTGCGACTGTGAATGGGTTCAAACTTTTTAATATAATTAATAACAATAAACTATATATACAATTTACCTGCGTCAAAATGTCAAATTGTTACTATTCAGACATTTTTAATAAAGATTAATCACTTCAGTCCAGTTTTACACTGTTAGCATTGTAGGTTCCCATGGTTTGGAAACAACATATGCGTATGTTTCGTAACTCATATCTAGTTGAACATTGTTTTCAACCCTCTATGATCATAAGTTTGTACATTTGATGTTTGTTTCATTCAGGTACAAGAAAAACTGCCAAAAAAGTAAAAAAAAATAAATACATGTCCGACTCTGAAGATGATGATAACAATTCTGATGAAGGTATGTTAAAATGTGTAACTTATAATGGCATCTCTTTTAACCCTTTGCCGTGTCATTTTATTTTTAAATTTTCGTAAAAAGCCTCCTGTATGGGTTTCCCCAGTCCCGTAGCAAAATTTCAGAAAACACCTCTCTGGTACGGTGCATTACCAGTCATTGAACCACACCTCTAAGCTGCGGATTTAGCGCCTCCTAAGCTCAAAGTGCCACTCCGCCTCACTGGATTTGATGAGCCATTTCTCTTCAGTGATCCTCAGCGGGTCATTGTGGCCCCCGCCGGCATGATCCACAACTAGCATTGCACCGTACCAGAAGCACCGGGTGGGATTGACTCGCTGTGACGGACAGGGCCAGCTGTCGACACTATAACCACTAAACCACCGGGCTGTTTGTCGTGTGCGTGAAACTCACACAAAGTTGCGAGGAGGGGAGGGTGGTAGTTTCGCTCTTCTCTGCTGGCGCCGTTAATGCGTGATCCTCATATCAGAGACGGTTTCAACCATCTCTTATACTGCATAGTATTCCATTCTCAAAGCGATCTCGGCGGACGTACGCTGTACGTCGCGATCCTTTGAAAGGTTAAAGTGAGATAGCAGTTTATTCAGTTTTTGGACAGAAGTTTTATTTATCATTCAAATATAGATTACTAAATGCAGTAGGAAGTCGATAATCCGAACGTCAACTATCCAAAAACGTCAAAAGTCCAAATGCCTTTCCGGGAAGAAAATGCAAAAAATAATTATGTTTTTGTCAAACACGATTTAAATACTACTAAGTATGGACACCAGAACAATATTTTTGCGAGCGAGATTAAAATATAAGTGTGTTTGGAACTGGAACGCTCCATATGCAACAATAAGCTGTTTACATGCGCACGTAGTGGTGACTCACCCGCAACAGTCCACAGGTGTGCGATAGCCGGTACATAGCCGGTTGACTCACGCAGTGTATAGTGGCAGCGACATCCAAGAGCTATATTATCTCGCCCCCCCTACCCCCTACATCCGTCCTCCCTTTCCACTAGTCTGTACCCTGCCATAATAAACAGTGACAAGTCGTTCTTACGCTAGGTACTGTGTACAGTTTAGTGCCATTTTATTGTTTCGGCTTGTTATGGTGTGAGAGTTTCTCCCAATGGCAACGTCAACGGAATTTGAAAAGGAAACATGTTTGCCTTACAATTCAAAATAAATTTAAGAAAATTAAAGCACACACATCTTTTTTGCCTTTTGTTTGAAAATCCGAACCACCTTTGGTCCCAATTAGTTCGGATTATCGACGTCCTACTGTGTATGCTAAAGCAAGTTTTTTTTAAATAATAAAAATGAAATAGAAAGAAAATAATTTTAAAATATTGTATGTTTGAAGCCAAATCTAAAAAGATAATCTGAACTGAATATCACTGAATAACTATTTTATTATTTTTTAATTAAACATTGTCATTGTTTAATCATTAAACCAAAACATTTTCAGGCTTCCTAAAGTTATTTATAGTATTTTGTATAGGACCTATCAGAAAGAGATACCTATTCTATTATTATTGGTGGCACCATCGTCTCCGCCAGTAAAATTCATGAGCTTATGCAACTGCAGCAGCAACTGAACAACTTATTATTACTACTGGGTGTTGGTGCTAATTTCCAACATCCAGCTAATTTCCAACATGCTAATTTCTTAGCTCCTATTATTGTTGGTGAATTTTTTACCTTCTTTCAATGGTCCAATTAAACTTACCATTGCATTCTGATGAGGATAACTACCCCCGGGTAATATTTTGCTGTCATGGGCCTGATACCATGTCTAAATCTGCCTCTGGTCATATAATTGGACAAAAAAGGTGCAGTTCAGCTTTCCAGCAATTTTTACAAGAATAATTCTATGATTCAATTGATAGATTTGTTGTATATATGGTTGCAGATGTAGAAGAGAAAGAGGTTTTCAAGAAGAATACTAAGACAAGAAGTGGTCGTTCAGTTGTTAAATTATTTTGAGAGTATTAATATTAGGCTAATACATGTTTTTATTTTCAATTGTATTTGTTTTATTCCCTTTACTTATTATATTTTCTACTTTAAAGTCTTAAAGCTTTTTTATATTTGGAGTGAAAATGAATGCACAAAACAATTTCAATTTTATACAAGAGTCGTTTCTAAAAAGATTTTAATTCCAAAGCCTTAGAAAACAACCTACAAAAATCTGTTGTATATCTAGGCCCAAGTATTTTGAATGAACTTTAAAACAGGTACAAGATTCAGTAAACCTAAATGTATTTAAAATTAGACATGAAAACAAAAGCCAATACTTAAAAAGTTTAATATCCGAGGCCTTTCACTAGCAAGGCCTAACAAGTTAAATTCTACAAGTATTGGTTTTTGCTTTCATTTTGTCTAATTTTAAATTTATTCCAATACTATAGCTCAAGTTCTCTAAAGTTATTTGTGAGGCCACTTTCAAACGTTACAACTTTTCGCCGGATACGGCCTGGCCTGGCGGGCGCCGTAGCCTTCACCGTGCCAGTCACGATGGCCATTTCCGGCACTTCAGAACAGCTCCATATGTTGCCTTTATCAAACTCACTCGCCGTGAGTCGGAGTGTCTAGAAGTGGCCTTAAGCGTCTTAAGAGTTGGTTGCTGTTGCAAGAAAATGTAGACTCTCTGTTAGAAGTATTGCAATGGACAAAATAAAGCTTTAACATATAATTTCCACAAGTAATTTAAGTTTTTTACTGTAGAAATGTACATAGTAGAATAAGAAACATGCTTGGTCTTGCAAGTTTAGTCATATGCATACCTCTAGAATCTATGTAGCTTTAGTTCTGTTATCATAAACACTGCAGTGATCCGCCTAGTTTATGTGTTAAATATCAACTGCAGTTTGAAGATATTTGATTTTTTAAATTGTGGTGGTCATTGCTACCAGGTAAAATGACCAAAATTGTTCGAGCTTGTACAATTTTTCTTATGTATTTTTATTGATGAATAAAATTCTTATTCATTTATTTTTTCCTGAACACTGGATACTCTGGAAAGCCACCCTTCATGACCCATTGAATACATGGTGGTTGAAATCTAAAGTGTTTCCACTAACCTTCTTTTGGTAGCAGTGGGAAAAAATAAACACACAAAAGATTATATTCATTTGTTTATTTAACATATATACAAGTATTCATTTGTTTATTTAACATATATATTCATTTGTTTATTTAACATATATTTTCATTTGTATCTTGTGACTGTTGTAGACAAAACATCTTTAAAAGTTTCTCCTGAAAAATTATTAATTTTCATACATTTTATCCTCATGTATTTAAGAAACCTAGAAGGAAATTTATCTTACAGGACCCAAGATCCAAATCAGTATTAAGATACTTTCAATTTAGCAGGATTTAACAAAATTTGAAATTTACATTTTAAAGAAAGGTTTCTTAATTAACATTAAGTTAGTTGTACTCTTTTGTCTTTTGTTCAATCATATAATTGAGATATTCTTCACTCAGTAGATGGGCACTATAAAGCACAAAGTTTCCGAAAGTCTTGTAACAGTGTTTGCAGAAGTAGTCGGGTGCTACCTGTGTTTCATTGGCCAGGTGATCTCTTGTGTCTTTTTTTATTTCATTCTTCAGATGCTTGGGATCTTTCATGTGGCTGTTCATGATACCAGCATCCATCACACAGTCACACACAGAGCATTTGTACAGTTTAGTGTTGAGCTCCATGATCGAAGCAGACAATTTCATATGTCTGTCTTCAAAAAGGTGATTTGTGATTTCTTTGTTGGTGCTGTATTGTTTATTGCAAACAAAGCAGTAGGTACATTCATCAACGACCTTATCACGAGATTCTTGGTTAAGGACACAAAGCATGTGCCTTCTTGATTCTTTGTGGATATTATACTGATCTTCTGAATTGAAGAACTGATTGCAAGAAGAACAAAGAAACTTGGATTCCACGGTTTGGTAGTCGATTTTTAACAGAGATTTGTCACAATGATGATCCTTCAGACTTCCAACAAATGTACAGTATTTGCATGCTACAGAAAACTGTTCATCTGAAATAACAATAAAAGAATACAAATTAATTTGATTGCGTTGAGCCTAATTGCAATTCAAAATAATTGCAAGACTTATTGCACGTTTTATAACAATCTTCTAACTTATTCTTTAAGTATAACTTATAAGCAATGTAACTGATAAGCAAGTTTAATGTTGAAGCAATTTTGATTTTAACTGAACAAGTTATTTTGTAGGGTTGTGCAATGCAAGGATCTGTCCTTAGCATACTCTTGGCCGACTTTCCCAAATACCTCAAGGGAATTAATAAGGGAATTTCCAAACAAATTAAAAATGGTTTCCCCATTGAACAAGTTCATGGATTCACTTAAGGAATATCTTACAAATCGCCCATATTATACAATAGAGGAGTTTTGGTGATCATGGGCCTAGTACAAAATGTTTCCTCTCACCTACAACCTATTTAAACCTGACACCTTCCTGTGCTATGAGGAAGAGCGACCTACTTTGACAACCCTCTCATCCTGGCGATGACGACCAAGCAGATCTCACGTGAAGCGTAAGAATCCTGTGAAAACGTGATATATGACAATGATACATGATATTGCCTTGATTGTTGCAAACAAGAACAAAGGAGAACTAGGAGTTGCTACAAATGTAGCTCTTAACATGAACAAGCAATTAGACCAAATGACCTGGTTTTTTAAACGAAAGCAAAAGCTACCAACCAACTCCAAATCAATATCAAGGAATCACTGTACAGATATTGATCGACAGTCTGAGTTGAAATCCCGGAGAGAGCGGACAAGTGCCAGGCACTGCTCCTGTATCACCGTCGCGCAACCTACACTATGAGTCGTTCACTGTCACTTTGCTGCTCTTATGTTTTTGTGTTGAGTTTACAAGCTTTTACACTGCATTTTCCCTGCATCTGAATACACACACTACGTCTGAACAGTGCAATGTGTGTTGTAATGAGTGCAAACAATATTTTCTTATGAAATGTGCTAATGTTTCTGCTGTAGAGTTAAAGATTGTAGAGGCAAACAGGACATTTGGCGCTGTGTTCCATGTAACAGCAAATGTCGAAAGAGTATTACAGTTGAAAATAAGTCTGGCATTTATGATGACGTCATCGCTTTGTTCAATGAATTAAAAGCTCAGTTTGAGAAGGTCGAAAAAGCTTTGGTGAGTCTCTAGAGTACTGCCATTGGGAACTACAGCAAAAACGCTTATAATCTGTTGAAAAAAGAGTAGTTCTAGTGGAGACCAGAATCGAGGATGCTGAGAAGTATCCAAGGGCAAATACACGGTATTCCCTTGCAGCCCTCTGAACATGTGATGGATGGGTGAGGAGTGTAGAAGATGCCTTGGACTGTCCCATTGATAACATTTGAATTCATTCAAATAGTTTTAGTTGCTCAACTATTATCGAAGGTTGGGAATTAATTATACCGAGAATATAATAATTATATGTTTGTTACCAAGAAGTGAAAATAATGTAAAAGTAATGTGCACATTAAAATTTTTTATTAAATTAGGCTTAAAATAATTTTATTTTTAATCTTTACAGACATTTATTTATTTTAGAAAAAGTATGGATTTATTTAATGCTCTAAGTGTATCAAACTAGCCCAATTATATTTCCTGTAACTACCTTCCAACCCTATTGACATATCATGAGTGAAGATCATTTGAATTAAGACCAAAACTAGCACCTTTAAAGGAGGTCTAAAAGTTAGTTCATGGGGACTTGGAGTATGCAGCCATATTAAAAGGAGTAAGAGTCCCAAAAACTTTCTTTGAAGAACATTCTTACCACAATCTTTTTGAGAACGTATATGACAAGGTTTCTCCTGATACTGTACATATCTATAGTGCATCTTCTTCCAACTGGCAGAGAAATAACTCAAATTTGAACGGAGATAGATTACCCTGAAATCCTATCCAGATTGTTGTTGAACAGAACATAACTGTCGACTACAGTTACCTTTCACTTGCCACATTTTTTCCATTGTCAACTGAAGTTAACCTGGCATTCACAAACCCATTCTGAATTCACTCTTTGAAAGATAATTAGGGAGGGTGTTTAGAGATATTGACCAGAGGGGAGTAAGTTATTAGTGCCACTGGTTGAAAGGTTTCAAGTAGGCATGTGCAAATACTTGAAAGTTGAAACTCAAGCCTTCAAAAACTTGCCAGATACTTAATGGGATTTAAAACTATAAAGTAATCAGGTCAAGCTTGGCATCCTAGAGAGTTCTAAGTTCTCTAATTCTTGAAATCAGACAATTTCAGTAATTACAAAGTGATTAGAACATTGATTTCAAAAGAAAGCTGTCAATGGATGAAAATAGAAAAATAATACTGCTAGAGCCATTTGTTATTATGAAGTGGTAACTTTACAATTATTGCTTCTAATTTTAAAAAGAAAACTTCACTACTTAAACTTTTAGTTTATTGTAAGCAGCCTACAGGAGAAAGGACTATGATTAACCACAAGGTAGACTGAAAGGGCTGATTAAATCTAGTGCGGTGGCACACTACATTTTGAGAGTATGAGGAGGTGAAAATGCACTCACAGGACAGAAAATGCACTCACAGGACAGACCAATGTTTTGTATCGCTACATACGACGGAGCAGGATGCTAAATACATGTAAAAGTATTTTATTACAATTTACAACTTTCTACTTGTGCATAAATACTATACACTCAACTCTCGATTATACAGGTTAAGGCTTCCCGGATACGAGAAATCACGGATAACCTGCAAAAAGTCTAACAGCGCTGGAAGAGGAAAATGAAGTATTTGCAGTAATGTGCAGACTATCAATAACAATGATAATTTATTAAGTCAGTGTACAATGTAAATTGGGTCGACTTTGATGAAATGGATAATATGATACAATATTGGTGAAATGAGAGGTAAATTACAATTTAAAATGTCAGAATGGGTTTCAGCCACTGTCCAACTTCTGTTGAATTGTCAACACCACGCGTTTTCGGTTTGTTGCCATTTTCGCACAATACAAGACAATGCACTTGTCACAAAGTCAGTCACGCTCCACTTCTCTACAAAGAAGCAACATGACTAATTATAAAGGGCCAGTGCAGGTAGTAGAGAGATGTGAGGGCGGGGTGAGTGAGTCAGACTGCTTATCTGTCTTCCTTCTACAGTCTATTACACGTTCTCTTGCGTTGTGGATCGTGGTGTTAGACTGTACGTTCACTTGCGTTGCGGATCGGGGCGAATTTTTTTCTTGAACGTGTCCCGGTTAAGCTGCAACGCGGTTAATCAGATCCCGATTGATAGAGAGTTGAGTGTACAAAGATTTCTAAAACACACGCGCATGGCATACCTTGGTTAGTAGTATTTTTCTTCAAATTTGCTTTTGCCAACATTTTTTCATGTTTCTTTCCTTGAACATGATCATTATAGGCATGTATACTTGAAAAGTTTACATTGCAGAGTTTACATTTATCTACAACACAAAAATGACTTGAACAATTTAACTATACAGAGTGTCCAGTAATTAAAAGATCAAACTTCACCAGATGATTTATCAGGTCATAATTCACAAATAATTTCCTATAACACATAGTCCTATCTCACTTAGTTTTCCGTCTGTCTGTCTGTTCACTGTTCTGTCCGTGAAGTCAGCTGTTTTGATTGATTAACAAATTGGCCGGAAGACATTTAATTTTAATTTGCTAATTTAAACTTTTAAAGATACAACCAGACCAATATTTTGTCATATTTTAATTCGAAAGCGCTTTCAACAGCAACGCTGTCATCTTCAAGCAAACTTGTTAATCAAAATAACTTAAACATTTGTGATTTTAGTATCTTTAAATTAGTAATAAATGGCCAATAATCTCCAATTCAAAATTTTAATTTAATTTAAATTTGTTTATTTTTATAACAATTATTGTAGTTGTAATACTGTAGTTGAATCCATTATCATTTTGTACTTAACTAAAACATGTTGAGAAAAGCTTGCTGAATATGTTGTTCAAGTAAATTGTAAAAGGATGTTTGAATTGAACAGGTTTTTAATTTTGTTTGTTAAAAGAGTTACTGGCAATATTTTTTAACAGTCCAGTAATTTGTTAAAGAATTTAATACCAATTAGGGAGGGTAATTTCTGAGCTATTTCAAGCCTCTGAAATCCCAACCTATATTGACTACTATTTACAGCGTCATGGTTGTAAGTATTATGACCTATTACCAAACTACCATTTGTAATGGAAAAAAATAATAGTTTCGTATATGTAAAAGGTAGGGTAAGAATACAACAATCATTGAATCGAAGTTCCTTTGCACTTTGTTACTCTTATTTGTTCCGTTCACAGCCTCGCATGGCATTCGGCCGTTCTATTACCATAGGCCTTACGAAGCTGGGCCTTCGGCTTCAGCTTGGCGCCTGTGTGACCACGCCCCCAGACTCATATGGTACATTATCATGGGCTTTCGGCCTCAGACTTTTACTGCAAATTTTATTACATGTTGTAAAGGCATTATTTAAAATTTTATTGAAATCGGACTACTCATAAGGCTTTTATAGCGAAAAATCCCTTTTTTGGCGGCCATTATGGAACGTCTCAATGATTTTTTATAATTTTTAGTACATTAATGGAAACTATTAAAACAAATATTTAAAATTTATTTCAAATTTAATCAAAATCGGATAGAATTAACTGTTTTTAGATTATTGAAACCATTTTTTTTTACCAAAACTCCCCTTTAAAAGGATATTTCTGGTAGCCAGATTTTGCTGACTTATGAACTTGACCAAGATATTTACAAAAGGAACATGTGTACCAAATTTCATGAAAATGGGACAAAAAATGTGATTTGTCGAGAGTACATTTAATATACATGTACAGTATATTAAAACAACAACAAAAAGTAACTAAGCACCCTTGATTTATCATTTTATTACACGACCGGTCTCGAACATAATACCATCGTCTGGTGTGTACAAATTGAAAACCTACCATATATATATATGTATATAAAAAATTAGTGTTGCAGGTCATCATTTTTTATGTCGGAATTCGAATATTTTGGTGATCTTGGTTTCGGGTCAAATTCGGGTCAATCAATATAAGTTTAAAATATAAAACCAAGCTTTTTGCTATATATGAACAAGGTAACACATTAGTTTTTGTTCATTGCAATTTTAAACATACAGTGTGTTTTTGGAGTGTAAAATAATAAATTGTTTGAAAGAAAACAAGTTGTATTTTTATTCAAATATCTTTAGTCGTGTGATGATCTTCAGAACACAGTACAGTTAAAAAAAAAAAAAAATCTTATAGTACATCACAACTATTACATAACCTACTCACCCATTTACAATGAATAACACAGACAAAAAACGTTGGGGAGAGTCGGGAGTATAATTGGCAAAAAGTTCATAAATCACACTGACGTTGCTAATGTAAGGAGTGAGATAGAAGAAATGAGACTGTTGAGCTACTAGCACACAGAAATGAGTGGTGAATGCAGAAAGAGAAGACGGGTAGAAAGAGAAAGACAAGGTGGAGGGGGTGGTGGCAGAGAGGGGTAGACAGCAGCTGCAATGTGTGGGCAGGAGGGGAAGGCAGGTGCGTTGCGTCAGTGTATGTGGCAGCTGCATCCTTTTCTGCTGGCTACTATGCCATTAGCTGTTGCTAGGCAACCACATAGGGGTGGGGTTACATAACCAATCACAGCATTTTCTCTGTATGCATGTGATATAGTGGGATCGGGCTTTGAGGAGAGTAATGCAGTGTGTGCTTGTTATGTCCATGTCTCATCTCCATTTACTCAATGATGAATTTCAGGTGACAAATAATGTTTTTATTCTAGTGTTAAATTACAGTAAATTGCAAATGTTTTAGAACAATAACGATATTGCAAGCTAGAAGGATCTAGTACAAGTACAAAATGGATGTTTGGTTCTGTCTGAGATCCTTATCAGGCAATATCAGCCAACTGACAATGGCTGCCGGCCTCCATTGAAAATGCACTCAGAACGGGTAGTGGGGAGGGTTGTTTACTTTTAACTGCTCAGCTACTAGTTCTTATCTTATCTCCACCAAAGTACACACCACGACAACAAAACAAATACACAATATCGACCGGCCGAATAAAAGCCGTTAAAATATCTGCCCGACCGGACCGGAAATTTAGGGCCCGTGCATTGTAAAATCCACAAATTTCAGTGGAAAAAGTTATGTTTTTAGTTTTTAAAAGGAAACATTCAATACATCAGCTATTTTTAATTGATTGGCCTAAAAAACTGTTCAGCCATAAGAAAACTGGCCTGACCCGGTTTTGGCCTGTATTTTTCATAGGCCAGATTATTCAATCGGGCTTTAAATTGACCTAACCTGACATTTTTGGGGCCCTGCGGAACCCTAATATAAAGTGTTGAAAAATGCTCAAATTATTGTGCTCTGGGGTTCAGGATTGGTTGTCATTTCATGGTCCCGGGTCTGGGCCTTACCATGCTGTTGGCGTATGATGAATATCTAATTTTTCCAAAGAAAATTTTATAAAAATTCGCTTTCACATCCCCTGCATTCATTGTCACCCACTTTCCTTTGTATTCCCACTGGCTTATCTTCTAACTTAAAATTTTCAATTGTTTATATGCTGTTATTGTCCTAGACCAAATGTGATTAAAAGAATCTAAAGTGGATGCAAAAGGATAAAGTTGAGTAACAAGAACCATGGAGTAATATACAACCTTACTAGGCTTTCTTAACTCTTAAGCTTACAAGAAATGGATAGGTTTTCAGACAAGAATGAATGAACATTGTGAAATATCCCACCTGCTAAACCTTGAATATCCTTTTTCATCAATGTTTTTTGGTGTCGTTTTCCATCAATGTGCAGCTTGTACAGCTTGTACGTTTCAAGTGCCACATCACAGATATCACAAACAAACTTTCTTTCTGAAATCAAGGGCAACTGTTTTTAAAATCTGAATCTATGTTGCCTATTTTAGTTAACATACAAATCCAATGAACAGAATAGACAAAACTGCATTCACAACCAAGTAAGTCTTAGTTTAAAAAAAGAAAGTTATCAGTCTAGTACTTGATTTAGATCACAGGGAGAATATTACAAGAAAGAGAACACAGACTGTCAAGTTTTCAGCCCTACTAGGGCTGATAGTTTATTGCCAAGAAAAAAAAGAGATCAATTAAAATATTAAAGTAAGCTTGACAAAAAAAGCAAGCCAAAAAAACAAGGTGGATTTATCAGCTTTGGGGATCACAATATACCTCATTGACCCTTCTATGCCTTGTCACATAATAATTTCAGTCAAGCTCAACCCAACCCGAAACATTTGGGGGCTCCTGGATACATACAGATAAGTAGTGATTGTAATTAAATAAAAATCAATACAAAATTGTATATCCAAGAGGACATTTTACCAGGTTTGTTGTTGTTGTTGGCAATGCCTCTCTCTTTTTTTGCTAGCTTCTCCTTGTGCTTCTTGCCAGTCAGGTGGAGCTGCAGTTGCTCCTTGTTCACGGCTTTCTTGTCACACAATTTGCACTCAAACTCTTCCTCTTCTACAACTTTCGGGTCTTCTTTACAGAAACCCTGGCCAATCCCAAATCGACCTAAGTCATAAGTGTCATAGCTAGAAATAAAAACATAGATACCTTTAGCACAGGGAAGTTACTAACAGTAACGATTACAGTTACAGTTGCCTTTATAAAATGTAACGATTACATTTACCAAGTTACACAAAACCAATGTAACTGATTACAGTTACAGTTACTTGAAATGTAACATTACAGTTACTTCGAAATGTAACTGGTCAGTTACAAGTTACATCGACTCAGTTACACTGAAAGCTACAGTCAAATTAAATAATAATATTTTCATCCAAAATTTGTTTGGAAAGAAATTTATTGTTTTTACTTAAGTTAAAGATTACATTGATGGATATACTAAGTTAAAAGGTAGCCAAATGCTAAACTTACTAGTCACTCTTAGCCTGTCAAAACTCAAAACATAGCTAAGAAATAAAACATGCTTGACCGGTCCATCCATTCTTTTGAAATTTTGGCTAGCCTGAATTATTGATTAATGGTTCTAAACTATCTGTTGAAACATCCTACTTATGCCTGGCAAAAGTGTTTCACCTTCTTCTAATTATCTTCAGTGGTTAATTCATTTCAGACATTTTACAGTTAAAATTCAAACTATACAACTATTAGTCTATTACTGTGTGAAAAAAATCAGTATGAGGCAGGTTAACTTAAAGTATTTAGTCAAGTAGTTATGTCTATTGCAGTTTTGGAAAAGCTTGGAAAAGGTTAACACTTAATTCAAACTGTTAGTGGTAGCCATTAAGCGTAAATAGTTGAGTCTACCAAATGACTGAAATGAGTACATCTACTCAAACTGAAACAAATAACACAAAACATCACATCTCGTGAATTACTTTATAAATTATAATATTAAATTTATATTTATATCGTGCCAAAATTACAATGCAGACAGCGACTAAAGTATAAACAGCATTCGACTATGATGGAAACTACATTCAACATTGCGTTTCGGGTTATGATGATGCTCACTTTTAATAACTTGGCGAATACAGTCCATAGATAACACACAGATATTGTATAACTGTCAATATCCTTAATAGCACATATATCAAAGTTAAATTCATATTAAAATACTTGTTTTGAAATGTGCATATTTTTAAGATTCCAAGCTGAAAAATGCAACTAGTTATGTCGTTACCGGCAATTTGTGCGATTACCGTTAGATTACAGCGTTTCAGATATATGGTTGCATTACAAATTACAGGGAATTGTAGCGATTACAATTTTGTAATCGTTACTCCCGAAATCTGACCTTTAGTTACAAATTTATTTATTACCAAATTCCCTTTGGAAAAATGAGATATCTATGCCACAGCATGGGAAGCCAGATCCCTAGACCGGATTGAAAACAGCACCAACCTGACCACCAGAATACATTTTGAACATTTTTTGTCACACTTTTATATATATATATAAACATAAACAAGTCTGTAATTTGTTATAATTTGCAAATTTTAATTTGCTTAGTCATAGCTTTAACAACAAAAACAACACATCAATTATTATTAAAAGATGTAAACATAAACATGTGAATTTCATTATTTATCTAATATTCAAACCATTCGATTGTCTTGATTTTAGTAACAGTTGATGGACTATTTCTTTAAGGATATTTACAAAGGGAACATTTGTATCAAATTCTTGGAAATTGGAAAAAAGTGTGACCTGTAGAGAAAGTACACAAATATATATATTACTAGCTGTGTACCCTAAGCCACACGGACAAAATGAGTTCAAGTATCTTGACTACAGTAATAAATCAGAGATTCCAATATTCTTGTAATCTGTTATTTTACCAACACCGAAATTAACACAGTTTTAGAATGATTCTAAGAAACACCACGGAGGTATCCGTATAGTTTCCCATGGGGAGTTTTGTTTACGCAGATCCCCTCGCATTTCCTGATATCATGCTACGGGAGTTTTGTAAGGGCAGATTCCCCACGCTGCCTAGATATCATTCTGCAGGAGGTTTGTAGGGCAGATCCCTGCCTACTGCCTGGATATCATTCTATGGGAGTTTTGTAAGGGCAGATCCCCTCACCTACTTCCTAGATATCACTCTTAAGTGAGTTTTGCTTTCACGCATCCTCTCACCTACTTCCTGGAGATGCCACGGGAGTTTTAAGGGCAGATCCCCTCACCTACTGCCTAGATATAATTCTTAAGGGAGTTTTGAAGGGCAGATCCCTCTCTCCTACTCTCTAGATATCATTCTATGGGGAGTTTTGTATGGCAGATCCCTCCCTCTCTAGATATCATCATTCATGGGAGTTTTGTATGGCAGTAGAACCTCGCTTACTCTCTAGATATCATTCATGAGTTTTGTAAGGGCAGATCTTCCTCACCTACTGCCTGATATCAATTCATGGGTTTTGAAGGGCAGATCCCCCTCGCCTACCCTCTTGATAATATCATTCTGTGGGAGTTTTGTATGGCAGATCTCCTCAGCCTACTGCCTAGATATATTCTATGGGAGAGTTTTGTTAGGGCAGATCCCTCAGCCACTCTCCTAGATATCATTCGTGGGGAGTTTTAGGTGGCAGATCCCTCACCTACTCCTAGAATCACTTCATGGGAGTTTGTAAGGGCAGATCTTCTCACCACTGCTGGATATCAATCTGCGTTTTGTAGAGATCCCTCACCTACTCTCTTAGATATCATCTGTGGGGAGTTTTGTAATGGCAGACTTCCTCGCCTACTCTAGATATCATTCCATGGGAATTTTTTGTAAGGGCAGATCTCCTCACCTACTGTCTAGATACATATCATTCTATAAGTTTTGTTAGGGCAGATCCCCTTTGCCTACTCTTTAGATATCATTCTGCGGGAGTTTTGTAGCAGATCCCCACCTACTGCCTAGATATCATTCTGCGAGTTTTGTATGGGCAGATCCTCGCCTACTGCCTAGATATCATTCTGCGGGAGTTTTGTATGGGCAGATCCCCGCCTACTGCCTAGATACATACATATCATTCTGCGGGAGTTTTGTTTAGGCAGATCCTCCTCACTACTTCCTGATATCATTATGCTATGGGAGTTTTGTATGGGCAGATCCCCTCACCTACTCTCAGATATAACTCTGCGGGAGTTTTGTAAGGGCAGATCCCTTCGCCTACTCAGATATCATTCTGGGAGTTTTGTAAGGGCAGATCCTCTGCCACTCTCTAGATATCATTCTGGGAGTTTTGTAAGGGCAGATCTCCTCGCCTACTGCCTGATATCAATCTGCGGGAGTTTTGTAAGGGCAGATCCCTACCCTCTCTGATATCATTCTGTGGGAGTTTTGTAAGGGCAGATCTCCTCGCCTACTGCCTAGATATAATCTCTGTGGGAGTTTTGTTAGGGCAGATTCCCTACTATCTTAGATATCATTCTCGGGGAGTTTTGTAAGGGCAGATCCCTCACCTACTCCTAGATATCATTCTATGAGTTTTGTAAGGGCAGATCTTCCCACTGCCTGGATATCATTCATGGGTTGTAGGGCAGATCCTCCGCCTACTCTCTAGATATCATTCTGCGGAGAGTTTGTAAGAGAATCTCGCCTACTGCCTAGATATCAACTATGCAGTTTTGTAAGGGCAGATCCCCTCACTACCCTCTGATATCATCTCAGGGGAGTTTTGTATGGGCAGATCCCCTCACCACTCCTAGATATCATTCTGGGGGTTTTGTAAGGGCAGATCTCCTCGCCTACTGTCTAGATATCATTCTGCGGGAATTTGTTAGCAGATCCCCTCTCCTACTGTCTTGGATCAACGGGATTTTGTGGGCAGATTCTCTCACCTTCCTAGATATCATTCTGCGGGAGTTTTGTTAGGGCAGATCCCCTCACCTACTGCTAGATATCATTCCACGGGAGTTTTTAGGGCAGTTTCCTCCCACTACTGCCTAGATATCATTCTGCGGGGAGTTTTGTAAGGGCAGATCCCCTCAGCCTCGCCTAGATATCATTCTCTGCGGGAGTTTTGTAGGGCAGATCCCCTCGCCTACTGCCTAGATATCATTCTGCGGGAGTTTGTAGGGCAGATCTCCCTCGCCTACTGCCTAGATATCATTCATGGGAGGAATGGCAGATCTCCTCGCCACTCTCTAGATATCATTCTATGGGAATTTCAGCCCTCTACTCTCTAGATATCATTCTATGGGAGTTTTATAAGGGCAGATCTCCTCCTACTGTCTAGATATCATTCTAGGGAATTTTTGTTACGCAGATCCCTCCTCACTCTTCTTGGATATCATTCTACGGGAGTTGTTTTACATGCTTCCTCGCCACGCTGCTAGGTGCTAAGGATCTCTGTAGACTATATTTTTCGTCTTTTTCCGGCTGTAAAATTGTCAGGCTGGCAGAAGAGCTGACTCTAGAACAGGCCACGCACAATGGCCATGAGAGAAACAATTACTTTCAGACCAACGCCAGCCATCACTTTCAAACTCTGCCCTGAGCTTTGCTAATAGTCATGGCGTAGCAGACTCTTACAGGAAAATGCAGACCTTTAAACTGGAAAGGGTAGTCTGACGGAATCAGAGGAATGCCAGGAATAAATACGGTTTCTCCTGGCCTATGCCTGTGAAGATGGTGGCTTTGATAACGTACTTATGAAGGACTTTACCTGCAGCCTTGTTCCACTCAGTTTAGGGGTTTAAATTTCTGAGTAACATGATAGGTGCCTCAACCTTGAGGTAGAGAGTATGTGCAGGTTTACCAGGTGGAATGAGAGTGTGCAAAACTTCAACCGGGTAATGCACAGCATCATCGACTTCGATTACTGAATCAAATGAATCGCCTCATTCTATGGTCGGCAGCTGATCTAGTAAAGCTGCATTAATGGTATTTGCTGTGTCGTTTGTAGAGGTATGGATTGCTCTCACATACCCTCGAAGAGTCATCTGGTGAAATATTGCAGATGTTTGATAAATTGCCGAAATTTCCATACTGTTGACAATCTCGCACAGTTGGTCTGGAATAGTTTTCCAGATCCAAATCCTCAATAGCTACCAAGCATTTGTAGTAACACACACAGCAGTGTAACCAACACATTATTAAAAGTTAGCAAAAAAATTTTGGTCCTGAGACCTGTTGCTTCTACCCGTTTAAGTAACAAATTAGGTAGTTGGTGTTCATTCAGGTGTGATTTCCATTAAAATAATAAAATTCTGGTTACATGTCGCGCACATGTGCCCGCAAAGTTGTATAATGGAAAAGTCTTCCAAAAGTCCTGAACAATTGCCTAACAAAATGTGCAGCCAACTGAACAACAAAACATGTTGTTGCTAATTTGTGCCCGAAATGGAAACGCCTGCTTAATTTGTGCCCAGGACTCTGGCGACAGCTCAAGACCACTGTTTACATTTCTGACAGCAAAATTCAACACTACATTTCGCTGTGGATCAGTGTAATGTTTTGTGTAGTTCTTCCCCAGTTTATTTCAAATGATATCACTCGTAACGGCGGACCAAATGCCGTATTCCAAACTGGATCGAATCGTTTGAACTGAGCCAGTTTTGTGGAATGTTCGGTACACATCACAAAAACTCAAACCTGATGCTCAAACTGGATACCCTGCAACAATTGCTGAAGATTAGCTCAATAGCGAGAAATAGAAAAAGAAACTTCATATTGGTTCTAGAATTGTGAACTAAGAAAGAAACCAGTTTTGGTAATCTCGACCAGATTTAATAAAACTCAAAATCTGCTGCCGCCATTCGAACAAAATTGTCAAACCCGCTTTGAAGACGAAGCTCTCATCAGGGAATTGTAATCCCCTTACTTAATCACGCATTTCAAAACTTGATCCAAGACCTGGACGCTTACTTTTTTCTTTGAGTTCACAGTATGCACCGCTACACACAAAGGTGAGGCAGCTACAACGAAGCCTATGTTTGTACCAACACAAACGCATCTGTCAGCACAGTGTTGGACAGGGACTGAGTATTTTATTTTTCCTCAGCATCTCAGTGACATGTCCTCATGAAATGGAAACAGTAGGGCTAAAACAAAACCGCGGCGACATAAAATGCATATGTGCCCGCACAAGTCCATTGATAGTTTTCCATTTATAAGTATTAGGTTAGGGTCGCAAAGAAAGTGTATATATTTTTAGTAAAATAGTTTTCCATAAAATTAAGGTAAGACCCACTAATTATGTGGGCCTAAATACAAGCTCAGAAAATTCAATTGAAACTAACTTTTAAACTATTTGCTGTTGCCAATAAGCTGGACCTATTCGCATTAACCGTCGAAACTGTTTTGCATTTAATATAATCAAATTGTATGGACATTTTATGAAAAATTCAACACTATATTTTAAAATTTGACACCAGCATCCTAACTATACTTGTACTTTTTAATTCGGCAAGTAGAAACCACCAATAATCATTCAACATGCTTTTAGAATTCAAAATTACTTACTGAATAAATGTAGAATGAATAGAAGTATTCTTGCAAAGCCTAAAAGGAGATTAACAGGACATCAATATCTGGAAATTCTACCTACACATAGGCAGCAACTGGATAGAAGAGGGGTCGATATGGTGGAGCCCGGCCTGGGGAAACTGGGCCAAGTGACCAGCTTTTTATGCTTTTGCTCGTTGACTGGTAAACTAAGAGAGATACAAAAAATGTTTAATATAAAACTTAGATAATTTCATGCCACACTAAACATTTTCTGTCAGATTGAAGATCGATCACTGTTTAAGGCAGCTTAGCGACAAATAGTGAAGACATTACCCCATTAATTTCACCCCTCAAAAACTACCCTTAAAATAGGAATTTTACAAAACCGCTTTAGTGGGTGGTTTTAGTACCACAAACAGGTGTGCAAAGTTTCAACTCTCATTAGGCCCAGTAGTTTTGCCAAGTGTCTGATTATGAGTGTGTCTGTAGTAGGACACAGATATATATATTATATACACACTTTTTTCCAATTTCCAAGAAATTTGATACAAATGTTCCTTTTGTAAATATCTCGGTCAAGTTTGTTAGCCAGCATAATCGGCTACGGAAGAATTCTAGCCTTAATCATAATGGACCATGTAAGTTTGAGCCCGAATGCCAAAGTGGGCTGGAAGCGGAGCCAACAGCCTCGTAAAGCCTGTGGTCACACAGGAGGCCAAGCTGAGGCTAAAGGCTGATAGACGCCAAATAGAACAGCCAAATACCAAACCGAGGCTGTAAACAGAGCGAATAAGAGTAACAAACTGCAAAGGAAATTCAATCCACTCATGCAAGCAACGCTTTAGAGCTTAGCTGCGTGTCGGCCTGGTTGCTAATTTAATTTGTAACTTCTGTAGTTGCTGGAATATGATGACAGCAGCAGGATAATAGGTCAAGTTAACACAACATGGAAACTGTATTAGCACTCAGGGTTTCAAATACAACTTTAAACCAGAGTAGCTCAAAACGTGTTAATATGAGTATTTTTGTGTGATTTATTTCTTTATTGGGAAGTTAAGAATTATTAATAATAAACATCATCACTAATTTACTCATTATTTCTGTGTAAGGAAAATGCCCATCAATCTCTAATGAAAATTAAGGCTGGTTTTGTTTAAGAGACGTTAAAATATGTATATTACGTCTACAAAATATTTTATAAACAAATTTTGAGTTTCAATTTAATAGCAAGGCAGGCACTTGACTGGAATCTGCATGGAGGCAGGCCAAAGCTCTTTTTGGGGACAGAGATGGGGGGCGCAACTTCATCAAGGCTCTATGTTCCACTTAGGAACCAACGGAATTAAGCCAAGACAGTAAGTCAAGACTAATTTAATAACTAATAAGCTAAAGTAGAGTACAATTAACACAATGACAAGTTATCCCAGACATAACCAGGTTACAGTGATTCAAACTAAGCAGTCTACGCAAGGCTCACTCACTGTTAGCCTCCAGGCACTGCTCCCTTCCCACCTCTGCACTCCAATGTGTATACAAGCACATTTGATTTTGTATAGTCTTTCTAAGATATAACTTGTTAAATTTGAGTGTTTGCAAATACATGTACATTTTGCATTAAAGTAAAGTACATTTACCTTGTATTTTTTTTTTTTTTTGTAAATAGTGTTGTAATAGTGTTTTTTATGTAAATAGTGTACCTTATTCTAATTGATAGAGCAATTGGGCTTTGAAATTTACATTGGAAATTAGTAATCCATACCAAAACGTCTACAGGAAACCCAACAGGTATTTAAACATTTTAAAACAGTAAGTTTTGTTACTTACCTAGGCTTTTTTATCTTAGCATTTTTTGGGTCCATTTCATTTTTCTTGTGTTGCTTTCCCGAGTAATGTATCAGTTTATCATTTAGAGAAAGAAACCTGGCATTACACACTTCACAGTAGTCTGCCAGAGATTCTCCCTGTTACATGATAATAAGTTAAAACTTTGGAACTTTTGAAACCAAGTACAGAGGGTTTTATTCTATAATACAAAAGGGTTAGAAAATTTAAAACTATTCCTCCTACAGGTACCTGTAAGCAGTTTGCATGCAAATAAATGTTAATTTTATGTTTTAATATGTCAATTGCAGTGAATGTGTTATACATTACAATATAACTTTTTAAACACAAAATCGACACTTTAAAGAAATTTAAAGAAAAACACTCCACTATAGTTGAAAAGCAAGCCGAGAACAGGAAGAGTTATCCAAAACAAAGAAAGAACTCAGCTCATAAAAAGAGGTGTAATATGGTTACAGGTGACAAATCATGGATATATGCATATGAGCCAGAACGGAAGCAACAGTCCAAAGTATGGGTGTTTCAAGATGAAGCTAACTCTACGAAAGTTGTTCGCTCTCGAAGCACTTCAAAGCAAATGGTTGCTTGTTTAAAAAAAAACGATCATGTGGCATCGATACCTTTAGAGGAGTGTGAGACAATTAATTATGAGTGGTACACAACCATTTGTTTGCCGGAAATATTTGGTGAGATTAGGAACACAAATAAGAATCGTCAGATCATCCTTCACCACGACAATGCCAGCTCGCACACCACTCGTAAAACATTGAGCTTTTTGAAAACTGAAAAAGTCTGGCACAGCTAGTAAACTTTTAATCCCCTTTTTCATTTTCTCAATGTCAAGAAAGAAAAAATGTTTCTTGCCCGATTCCCTCCTTTCGAAGAGAAAAGTCCAATCCCGTCCACCCCTAATGGCTAATACTAATAAAAACCTAATGGCAAATACCAACAAAGTAAAAGAGTTACATTTCATTTATAGCTTTATACTTCAGTATAATTTGTTTGATGATTTACATCAAAGCTATATTAAATGGTTCTAATGAAGTACGTAGTTCCTAATAATTACATGTTTATTAGAAAACCCCCCTCCCACCACCAAAAGGGCACTTCTGGTATAAAGTTTACCCCCTTATAGGAAATTTGGTAGGATTTAACGGAATTTTGTATTCTGTACATATTTTACAACATTGTTATGTTACAAAATCTTGTTGTAACAACTAATAGAGCTTGTGAGAGATCTCAACAATATAACCTTAATTTTTTTGATTGGTTGTGGTTTATACACACTTATTTATAGATTCAAATGAGAGTTAACTTCAAGAATGATTATCATCGTATTTTCTCAAGCATAATTTTTATTTGTTCTAAAGTATACAATGCAGCAGTTTTTTTCAGTGAAGCATCAAATGGGTAAAATACTTGAAGTGAGCAATCTGTTTCAGTACAAAACAACAAACTTTGTCTTTCCTCTGTTCATGTTTGATAATACTAACCCCCTGAAATTTTCATAGCCTACTCTATGGAGATTTCATAAGACTTACTGTTTAGCTGGTATTTCCAATCTCAGGAATAGGAAGGCCTGTCTTGATACTCCATTGGGTTAAAAATAGTTTGACTTTCTTTATGCGGTTTCCCACTATAGTGCATTTTCCCAACGATTGAGGAAGAGAACTGAAAACATATGACAAAATTATTTGTGGAAACAATGTGCAAAACTTAATATGCATTTAACTCTTGTTCAACTAGTATCAGACATAAATACAATGAGATGAATGCCTACTATATAGATTATTAAAAGTTTTAAATCTAAATGTTGGTCCTTGAGATGTTTTTTAGTTTTTGTAGATACTCTGTCAGCACTTAAAACTCAAGACACGCCTCCAGGATGAAAATAAACTCATGTCCAGATGAAGAAACTAGTTTGATGCTCTTTGGTGTATGCCTGTTTGCTTCCTTTGCAAGTCATAATTATTATACCTGCTTACGGACTCTTTGCATCTGAGAACAGCTGTTGGTCCTGTGCAAACTGTCAAAAGATGTTACTTGCTCATTATTTTATTTATTATTGTTACAACCACCATATTACGCCAAGAATACGCTTTTGACGGTCGCTTTCATAACTACGTAGGCTCCGAGGACCTAACTAAGTTCGCGACACAATATAAGGGCCTATTTTTCACGCTTACACTCATAATTCACGCATATTTCCCGGTCTGTGGCCACCCTGTAATACCATTTTATTTTCTAACTACTAGGTCGGTTAACCCGGAGGCTCGGTTGACCGAGACTCGGATAATCGAGATTCTACTGTATTACAAACTACATTTATAATTTACAGTTAAACTTACAGAACTAATTTGCAAACTTATAATAAATACGTGTAAAAATTAAAAAAATTAATTAAGAAAATCAGTGAAAATGTCTACAGATAAAGAGTTGGAGGGCATTTGTGCAGTAAATATGTACAGTAAACTGTTGTAATTCAAGTTAATAATACAGTATCACTGACTAAAGACGAAGAAACAATAATAGCAATATAGTTATATTATATGTGACTCTGATTAAGCATAGGCGTTTCTGGCAGATGAAAGCAAAAACAAACTATTGGTATTAACTCTGATCTGCTAAGAACCTTGATTAATTTTGTTTATCAGTTTAAAACGTTACTCAAACTTTGATAGATGTACACCTTGTTCTCTGTAAATGTAACTTACATCAATGCTACATTAAATGGTTCTAATGAAGTACGAAGTTCCTAATAATTACATGTTTATTAGAAACCCCCTCCCACCACCAAAAGGGCACTTCTGGTAAAGTTTACCCCTTATAGGAAATTTGGTAGGATTTAACGAAATTTTGTATTCTGTACATATTTTACAACATTGTTATGTTACAAAATCTTGTTGTAACAACTAATAGAGCTTGTGAGAGATCTCAACAATATAACCTTAATTTTTTTGATTGGTTGTGGTTTATACACACTTATTTATAGATTCAAATGAGAGTTAACTTCAAGAATGATTATCATCGTTATTTTCTCGCATAATTTTTATTTGTTCTAAAGTATACAATGCAGCAGCTTTTTTCAGTGAAGCATCAAATGGGTAAAATACTTGAAGTGAGCAATCTGTTTCAGTACAAAAACAACAAACTTTGTCTTTCCTCTGTTCATGTTTGATAATACTAACCCCCAAATATTTTGAAATTTTCATAGCCTACTCTATGGAGATTTCATAAGACTTACTGTTGGCGTAGCGGTATTTCCAATCTCAGGAATAGGAAGGCCTGTCTTGATACTCCATTGGGTTAAAAATAGTTTGACTTTCTTTGCGTGCGGTTTCCCACTATAGTGCATTTTCCCAACGATTGAGGAAGAGAACTGAAAACATATGACAAAATTATTTGTGGAAACAATGTGCAAAACTTAATATGCATTTAACTCTTGTTCAACTAGTATCAGACATAAATACAATGAGATGAATGCCTACTATATAGATTATTAAAAGTTTTAAATCTAAATGTTGGTCCTTGAGATGTTTTTTAGTTTTGTAGATACCTGTCAGCACTTAAAACTCAAGACACGCCTCCAGGATGAAAATAAACTCATGTCCAGATGAAGAAACTAGTTTGATGCTCTTTGGTGTATGCCTGTTTGCTTCCTTTGCAAGTCATAATTATTATACCTGCTTACGGACTCTTTGCATCTGAGAACAGCTGTTGGTCCTGTGCAAACTGTCAAAAGATGTTACTTGCTCATTATTTTATTTATTATTGTTACAACTAATTACATTACTCAAACACGCTTTTGACGGTCGTTTCATACCGACGAGTTTGAGACCTAACTAAGTTCACACAATATAAGGGCCTATTTTCACGCTTACACTCATAATTCACGATATTTCCGGTTGTGGCCACCCTGTAATACCATTTTATTTTCTAACTACTAGGTTGGTTAACGGAGGCTCGCTGACCGAGACTCGGATAATCGAATTCTACTGTATTACAAACTACATTTATAATTTACAGTTAAACTTACAGAACTAATTTGCAAACTTATAATAAATACATGTAAAAATAAAAAAAAATTAATTAAGAAAATCAGTGAAAATGTCTACAGATAAAGAGTTGGAGGGCATTTGTGCAGTAAATATGTACAGTAAACTGTTGTAATTCAAGTTAATAATACAGTATCACTGACTAAAGACGAAGAAACAATAATAGCAATATAATTATATTATATGTGACTCTGATTAAGCAAAGGCGTTTCTGGCAGATGAAAGCAAAAACAAACTATTGGTATTAACTCTGATCTGCTAAGAACCTTGATTAATTTTGTTTATCAGTTTAAAACGTTACTCAAACTTTGATAGATGTACACCTTGTTCTCTGTAAATGTAACTTACATCAATGCTACACAGCTTGCACGAAGAAGCTTCAAACTGGTCGGTCAGCTCTCTTGGGTATTGAGTTGGTCTATACCGGTCAGAATCTGGAACAGGAGGTTAAAGCACAATTTCTGGTGTGCTCACAATGAATTTAAAGCTCCTTAGCTAGTTCTAAGGTACTGAAAAATATCATGAATATTAGAATAAAGCCTCCTAACATTGCTTGAATGACTAACATAGATGTCAATTATAATTACATGCTGGATTATTAACAATTACTTGAATACAGTACTTGGTTATGGTAATTCAAGTTTATAATAAATTAACTAGTAATTTTGATCAATTTAATTTTAAAGTCCTTAAAACTAGACACTAAACTTGGCTACAATTAAATCCATTTCATTTACTAAAATCCCTGTTGCACTAAATAATGTTACATTTATTCCATTGCTCTACTATACTTTATAAATTCTTAAATAACACATATATAGAAATTTAAAAAAATAAATTATTCTGTCTACACTAGAGTCTTGCTAATCCAAAACCTGTTAATCCAAAAATTTCGCCAAATCCAAACACTTTTGGGGAAAACACTTATAAAATTGTTGAGTCAATAAAATAAATTAAACAAGTTTTTCAAGTTAAGCCATACTGTATATGTTTAATAACAAACCAGCACTCACAATGACACACTATACATGCAGATATGCGCTCAAACAATAGCTTTGAACAAAGCACATATACTCGGTGGGGTAGCAAGTGACACACTGACAGTACGAAACAGTGAGTCATCATTTCTTTTCAGAGCGGATGACCGTGAATTTTCGGTTATCCGAACAGGCGAACAGGGTCAAGTACCATTTAGTTTGGATCATCGACTTTAGTGTATTGCTATATTTTAATTTTATTCCTAAGTTCATTATGTTTCTGTCTGACAAGGTCATGTTGACAAATAAGACATGTCAATTCATGTACAAGTGATTGGACAAATAAATACAAGAACCGTTTTAAATAAAGTTCTATTCAAAAATTTTAAAATGCACCTAATTTTTTGATATATTACTTTTGTATTAAAAAGCATTCTATCAACTTTACTATGAAATATTCATGATGAAGATCTGAGCACTCATCAAAACCAGGGGCAAGAGAGTGCCAATAATGAGAAGCGGACATAGTTCACTGGTTTACAAGCAACTTTGCAAAGTGAACACAAAATTCAAATGTGTATGACTAAGGGTGTTAGAAACCCCTTTAGCAAGAAAATGGATGCTAAAATTATTACTTTTAAGCCCATTGAGATATTATTTAACTGGCAAGAATATTGCAAGTAGAGACAATTTTGTTTTACCGTTTTGAGAGTATAAAAATGTCACAATAAGTCATGTTATCCAACAAAGTATAAATTGCACATATGTTTTCACTCTACAACAAGCCACACAACAACAGAAATTAATTTCTGAACAGCTCTCATATATCTGATTGTATCGGGACACCGACCACTCTAAGAAGGTATTTTAAGGTGAATATGAGATGAGATGAGTGGTGAGGGTTTTGATCAATGGTGAGCTATATTATTACATTTTTAATATTAGTAATTATGTTTTATTAGAAATAATTTTTTTTCTTATAAACTACTACAACTACAAAGTAATAATTATATTAAATCCAAAGAACTCATCTGCAGTCAAATAATGAACTATTGGTATTAACTCTGATCTGCTAAGAACCTTGATTAATTTTGTTTATCAGTTTAAGCGTTACTCAAACTTTGATAGATTTACACCTTGTTCTCTGTAAATTTAACTTACATCAATGCTACACAGCTTGCCGCGAAGAAGCTTCAAACTGGTCGGTCAGCTCTCTTGGGTATTGAGTTGGTCTATACCGTCAGAATCTGGAACAGGAGGTTAAAGCACAATTTCTGGTGTGCTCACTGAATTTAAAGCTCCTTAGCTAGTTCTAAGGTACTGAAAATGTCATGAATATTAGAATAAAGCCTCCTAACATTGCTTGAATGACTAATAGATGTCAATTATAATTACATGCTGGATTATTAACAATTACTTGAATACAGTACTTGGTTATGGTAATTCAAGTTTATAATAAATTAACTAGTAATTTTGATCAATTTAATTTTAAAGTCCTTAAAACTAGACACTAAACTTGGCTACAATTAAATCCATTTCATTTACTAAAATCCCTGTTGCACTAAATAATGTTACATTTATTCCATTGCTCTACTATACTTTATAAATTCTTAAATAACACATATATAGAAATTAAAAAAAATAAATTATTCTGTCTACACTAGAGTCTTGCTAATCCAAAACCTGTTAATCCAAATTCACCAAATCCAAACACTTTTGGGGAAAACACTTATAAAATTGTTGAGTCAATAAAATAAATTAAACAAGTTTTTCAAGTTAAGCCATACTGTATATGTTTAATAACAAACCAGCACTCACAACACACTATACATGCAGATATGCTCAAACAATAGCTTTGAACAAAGCACATATACTCGTGGGTAGCAAGTGACACACTGACAGCGAAACAGTGAGTCATCATTTCTTTTCAGAGCGGATGACCGTGAATTTTCGGTTATCCGAACAGGCGAACAGGGTCCAGTACCATTTAGTTTGGATCATCGGGACTTTAGTGTATTGCTATATTTTAATTTTATTCCTAAGTTCATTATGTTTCTGTCTGACAAGGTCATGTTGACAAATAAGACATGTCAATTCATGTACAAGTGATTGGACAAATAAATACAAGAACCGGTTTTAAATAAAGTTCTATTCAAAAATTTTTAAAATGCACCTAATTTTTTGATATATTACTTTTGTATTAAAAAGCATTCTATCAACTTTACTATGAAATATTCATGATGAAGATCTGAGCACTCATCAAAACCAGGGGCAAAGAGTGCCAATAATGAAGCGGACATAGTTCACTGGTTTACAAGCAACTTTGCAAAGTGAACACAAAATTCAAATGTGTGACTAAGGGTGTTAGAAACCCTTTAGCAAGAAAATGGATGCTAAAATTATTACTTTTAAGCCCATTGAGATATTATTTAACTGGCAAGAATATTGCAAGTAGAGACAATTTTGTTTTACCGTTTTGAGAGTATAAAAATGTCAAAACCTAATGACAACAAGCATACTGTCGAATACACAATAAGTCATGCTATCCAACAAAGTATAAATTGCACATATGTTTTCACTCGCCTACAAGCCACACAACAACAGAAATTAATTTCTGAACAGCTCTCATATATCTGATTGTATGGGACACGACCACTCTAAAAGGTATTTTAAGGTGAATATGAGATGAGATGAGTGGTGAGGGTTTTGATCAATGGTGAGGTATATATTATTACATTTTTAATATTAGTAATTATGTTTTATTAGAAATAAATTTTTCTTATAAACTACTACAACTACAAAGTAAAATAATTATATTAAATCCAAAGAACTCATCTGCAGTCAAATAATGAAGGAATCATAATTTAAAACCTTGATTTTTGGACGTATTTATTAACTAGTTAAAATGTTGATTTTAGCCAACGTATGTATAAAAATGTGAATAACAAACCAAAATTAACTACAGTAAGTTTGAAGGTTTAGAAGTAAGGATTCAAGCTTGGGAGGGGTTCAGTCCAGACAAGGATGATGTCATCAATATAGCGGAACCAGCAAACGGTTTGGAAGATTTAGTGTTGAGGAATTTTTCCTCCAAGTGGTGGAAAGAGGTTGGCATAGGATGGGGGCTATGCGTGTTCCTATGCCAGTGTCTTTTGTTTGGAGGTAGTTTTGGCCAGAACATTATAAGTGGTTTTTCTCAAGTAAAGGTGGAGGAGTAAGGATGTGGTAGGTTAGGCGTTTTTAGGCCATTTTATTTATATAACAGACGACATGAGCTTTCAAGAATAATTAGGCTGATTAACACATTCATTACGATAATCATGTTAAAACATGGAATTCGCATTTGATTCTGTGTAATAGTTTCGAGTACTAAGTACGCCTGACGCAATAGATGCGTAAAAAAACTAAAACAATGTACTTTTTGCAACATTTTAAACAAAGTAAATCTCAAGCATAATTAAACTGATTTTACACAAGAAAAATAAATATTCATAATGTTTACAAAAAATTGAACAAAACTATTTTTATGGAAACAACGATTTTATACAGATCTTTTTACAAGATCTGCGAGTAACACGTCTTGTGTTTGACCTTTTCTGAAGGCAGTACTAAAGAATAAAATGTAGCACATAAAATGGATTTGGTTTATTTGTACCTTAACTAGATGAATACTTTAACTACAGTGATAAACTTACATCGATTGCCAGTCGAGGAGGCTGGACTTGGACCTGAAAATAATATTTTTCATTAGAATAAATACAAAATATAGGATAGTGAAAATCTCATATCAAACATGGCATTGTTTATATTATATAAATATAAACACCTTTGTAATTACAACCTTTAGACCTAGCGAACTCGTGGCGGATTGTTATAGCGTCACTTTAGATCTGATCACTCCAGTGGCGCAGGTTTGATTCCCGCAGTCTCTACCAACAGTTTGTTAAGTGACTTAAGGGTAGCATTAGATAAAGGTCGAGATTGAGTGGTAGAGAGGACTTTATATAGTCCTAATATTGCCTCATAGACAAAGTTTACCTTTTTTATTTAAAAAAAAAAACAACAAATGTCATCTTGAACTCTGTTATATTTCCCACATGTCTTCAAAGTTTAAACTAAATTTTATTTCAATGACTTTAAACTCACTGTCATAATTTACAGTTGTTTGAGCTATTCTGTTATTGAAATATGCTTTATTAAAAACCTTGTTATATCCTTCAAATATTAAAAATGAATTAATAAGTTGCCAACTGTGTTGCTAGTCATGACCTTAGTACAGTTTTTATTTGAACTGTTTCTTGTGACTCAAGTCCAATGTTTGTAAAATAAGCTTTCTTCTCTCTTACATAGTTCATAATTACTTAACTGTGAACTATTGTTAAAATCTAACCATACGAAGACATCCTAGAACATAGACACTGTGAAGGATAAGTTACGTTTATCTAGACTCTGATGAAACACTCAATCAGAAAAACAAATAAAAAGTAAATAATTTTAATAATTTCTTAACCAAGCTAAGGCTCTACAGCTTTAGCTTAGGTAACTATTTTAATTGTAGCCTTATATGCCACCTTAAAACAATTAAGCCTAGTGGAGTAGTTAGACCAATGAGGTCAACCAAGACATAACAATTTAGAAGATTCTAGCCAGGTCTTTGCCTTTTATTCTTTCGAAAATATTGTAGTTCTGTAGCTGAAAACCACACGATATATAAATAATAAACAATATAATTTGAATTGTAAAACCATTTTAGTTTAACATTGTTTTTGTGCACATTTTGACTTCATTGTGCATTCGGTCCTTGAGAGAGTAACTTGTAACTGGTCAGTTAAATTTTAGAGTACTGTAACGGTACTCAATTATATTGATTTTTGGGTAACTTGTAACTGTTATAAATTACCCAACTGTAAATAAGCTGTAATCAGTTACTTTTTTTAAGTAACTTCTCCAAATCTGTTTACATATTACAACTAAATTTTAATGACATTACTTAGCTTACATAACTTACTTGGAGTTGTGAAAGATGGCTGGTATGAACTATGGTCATTGGAATATTCTAAATTTTCTTCCTTAAAATTTCTATTGTAAGGACTGTAACGATAGTCTTGTCGAGGCGGTTGTCCGTATAATCTCTCCAACGGTGATTTATAAGACATCTGAAAAATAATACAAGTTTAAGCCATTTCAGGGTTAATATTGAATACTAGCTGGCATTACCATGATTTGCTACAGTTTGAAATTGTGAGAACATAATATTAAGATAAACCCATCAACTATAATCTCATCTCCGGAGCTGTTCATGTGGCAGGCTAGTGTAGATGTTTGTATGTCCCTATTCGTTAACTTATGAGGTCTGTCCAATAAGATCGCGAACTGTTTCAATATGGCGGCCTTGAGGCGACGTAAAGCTCTGCCCACTACATCAAGTGACTACTAGACATCTAAGGAAGCGTCAGTACTCATTTGAAAGTCGAGCAGTGCCTATCAAGCTGCCAGTGCCAGTTTATATTTTATTTGGTTTTGCTGTTCGTCGAAAAATGGAGATTGATGAAATCACTAAGCAAAAAATCAACATCAAGTTTTTAGTGAAACTAGGAAAAGGTTTTCAAGATATTACAGATATGTTGAGGGCTGTTTACGGAGATAATGCCTTGAAACGTCCATTTTCAAGTAGATCAAACATTTCAAAGATAGCAGCAAAGACACTGCAATGACGCAGCAATGCAATGCAGGGATGACCTTCAACCTCATGTGTGGATGAAAACATTGTTCATGTGCAAGCCCTGGTGTTTGATGACCGTCGGAAAACTGTTAGAATGATTGCAGACGATCTTAATTTATGCAAGTCATCAGTTCATACCGTTTTAGTGGCAAATTTGGGTTTAAGAAAACTCTATGCAAAAAATGTGCCGAAACCGCTGACGCCAGAACAAATGTTGAGAAAGGTTGACTGTGTGAATGATTGGAAGACTGATGGAAGAGAGTCATCACTGGAGATGAATCATGGTTTTTTGAGCAAAATGGTGACAAGAGGGCATCACTGGATCACTTGATGTTGATTCGTTGTTCGGTGATTTCATCAATCACCATTTTTCGACAAACAGCAAAAACAAATAAAATATAAACACACTGTCAGCTTGATAAGTACAGCTCGACTGTCACACAAGCACTGATGCTTCATTGGATGTCTAGTAGTGACGTCATGTAGTAGACGACCTTTACGTTGCCTCGAGGCCACGATATTGAACTAGTTCGCGAACTTATTGGACAGACCTCGTAAAAGCTGATCTCATTAAAGCTAAAGAAAGTATGAAAACCAATACCATCCATAAACAATCAAAGAAATAAATCCAAAAAATGTATCAACCCTAAATTGAAAAAGTAAAAACTAAACAACAGAAAAATTCAAGAAAGCTTACTGAATAAAACTTAGTTAATAATATAGATAACAACAAAGTAAGCTTAGAACTTTGAATGACATCCAAAAGTTAAAAACTTGACTGAAATTGAACTACATAAAGATGAATCAGACTTGATTAGCAATACAACATCAATAATGATAAAAAAACAGCCAAATGTTCAATCAATTTAGATGTAGCAATAAGAAATTAGTAATTTCTTAGCCTAACTAAAGGCTAAAGGTTTATTTGCCGCCTCCGCGGGCAGTTGTGGCTGTGACCTTGAATTTCATCCTATAAGAGAAATGTAAAAACATAAAATTTCTTGGGACACCTCACACCTACAGTTTTCATCGGAATTTTATTAAACAAACTTTGTTTTAAAGTGCATTACTCGTAAATGTTTCAATGTTTTCGCTGAGCCGAATATCCATTTTCCCATTAATAAGATCGTGCTATACATTCAAACATTAAAAAATCTCTGTATTAGTTTTTTTTTAATTTTACGAGTAAAATAATAAAATTTTCAAAAATTGGTCAGCAAAGTCACTGCAGTACATTGTTATCTTTAAAATAAAACCTATTTCAATAAGATCAAATAAAAATAGTAGGTGTGGGGTGTCTCAAGAAAATCCTTGTTTTTACGTTGTTCTTATGGGACACAAACAAAATGGCCGACAAGTACTGTGCATGCTTAAAGGTTAGCTTTGTTTGTATTAAAGCTAAGAAGCTTACTTACTCGCGTGTAGTGTTTTTCCAAAATTATGGGACCAAGTGAAATTTGGAAAGTTTTAAAGTTTATTTGTCCCTATTGAACAATTTATGAGAAATCGGGCTCTATACAAGTGTTGGAAAACTCCTATAGTTTCCAAATATTTCATGTTTATTAATGTTAAAATAATTTTTGAAAGGTGAAAATCGAGCCGACGAAAACTTTTGCAGGCGGTTGATTTGACAGGCAGCATCAGTTGAATGAAGGTCCGTTGTTTAGCCAGTTGTTACCCGGGCGGTGCTGTGTGTTCCTTAAGGACGAGTTTAGCCTTTATCTGAGATGACCACTGAGGCGGACTCTAAGGCTTATATTTGACTGGTTAAAGTCGTTCATGGGTCATGGGCGTAGAGATCGGCGGTCAGGGCAAAATCAGCCGTAAGGTACTTACGAGCATAAGTTCTCGCCGCAGCGCTATGGCCGCTCCCAAAAAGAAAAGGATAAAGTTATTTTCCAAGTAGCGGATGTAGGTGAGATTGTAGCTGTTTTTATTTCTTATACAAGTTAGGACAAATTAAATTAGTTTTGAATTTACTTTACTGTATTTACTAGTTCCGGGACATGTCGCTTTTACCGTTGCAGTGTTGCCAAATCTAACCGCTGCGCTTATGCAGTGTGTTCAATTTTCAAACTAATCTAGTACTGCATTAAAATAATAGGCGACTATGCGCTAAGAATTACTACTATGTCATAAATTTGAAAGTAGGTTAAAAAGTCATAATGAAAATGTAATTTAACTTTAAAAGAATTTATTTTATAAGTTTAAAAAGTGTTCTTACTTGCCACCCTGAAAATTTGCCGCTCTAGGCTGCAGCCTTTTTAGCCTATTTAGAAATACGGCTCTGCTTTTCACTCAGGAACTGTCAAAAATGCCAATTTTTAAAAAGGGCGACCCCTCCTCAACTCAAAATTACCGCCCGATTTCAATCCTTCCAGCCTTAAGCAAAATTCACTCTAATGAAACAAGAGGCAGGCAGAACTAGAACTGGGAGACACAGAACGTTAGTTCATGAATGTTTGCAGGCAGGAGTTCAACTAGTCAACTGGTTGCCAAATTCGATTCAAAGTGCGCAAATGCCGAAGGCGTTCAAAGCTTGTCTAAAACAAATCTTGGTCACAAAGGCGTTTTATAGTACAGATGAGTTTATGGCACACAACTGGGAGACTGCAGAACCTAACAAAGTACAATAGGGCTAAAGTGGAACAATTTGAATGAATGAGAGAGAGCAAATGAACAAAACGAATGTTTGAATGGGACCTCGATGTCAGAATGCAAGAATAATTTTAGTTCAACCTTTTCAATGAGAATTGCATAACATGTATATGTTTCCGCAATAAACTATTTATTTACTAAGGGAAACAGAATCTAGTTTAACTTCAAATAATCCAGCACCGATTTATGATTATACTTTCGCTAGTTTCCCAATGCTTAATAGTTGAATAGCACAACCCAACTGAAATGACAAGGTAGCACATGAGTAAGAGTACAGGTGTGAGTAACTGATGAGTAAGAGCATGGCGGTTGCAGGGGTGTGAGGAAAGGGGTAGGTTCTAGGACATCAACATTGCACACAGGCAGCCAGAGGACAGTAAGGGTTGAGGATTTCTTGTAATGGCCACTCTCAGCGTATGGTTTGGATTTACCTGGGCGCTTTAGCGTTAATTTAGCTTTTTTAGTCATTTCGCTTGCGTTTCAGTTAACCCAGGTTTTGATTTGTAATGAGTCATTTTCTGAATGGACTACATTTTGTTTTGTTTGGCAACAAGTCGTTGCTCCTGACAGTGAGGCCTGTGCAGCTGGGCATGTAAGTTCCTATATATGAGAGTGAAGGCCTGTGCAGCTGGTCTGTACTGAGCATTCAGGGTCCTGCAGTGCGGCCAGCTGAGGTCTGGTTTGTGAACATTGACACTGCGGGGAAGAGAGGGGTACACAGAGAGATAACAACGGTGAGTCTCTGTGTCAAGTCTGTCTGTGTGGAGGACTCGGGCAAGTCAGATAGTGTGTGTTTGGCTGTGTGGAGGTTCACAGTGGTTGTGGTGCTGGAATAGTGTTTCTTGGGTGAGTTGACCCATACCTATTATACTTAGCACATTTAGCTATTCTTATTTGATTTTATTGTGGAACATAAATTATTACAGAACTGAGATCTGTTGTGGCAAATTTTATATTGAGAGGCCGCTCAGAATCTGGTTATTAATTTTGATAGTTAAATAAATAATAATAATTAAATACACAAGCCAGTACCTAAATAATATTTTTTTATTGAATATTTTAGTAATAATATTCCATATGCCTATCAGTGAGTCGAGTTGCTATATTAACTCTCAAGTTTATTTAATAACATAATTATACATGTATGTAAAGTGTTGAAAAATGCTCAAAATGTGTTTTTTGTATTAATTAAACATTTGTTCGTTCTCTATACAATACTTTGCAGGCATTCTACCAACATTTACTCTATGCAATGAACAATAGGTTTGAACGATATTAATTCAAAGTAGGTCCAGTTCGTTTGAAGTAGTTCGTTGTTAAGAACGGTTTTAGTAAGCTAGAAACTGAAGAGACCAAAGGAAGACCAGCCCAGAATCGGTGCTCATTTCACCGATGAGCCCAAGAGCCTGATTTCCCAGGCCTGGTTCTTACCATGCTGACGGTATGAATAATCATAACTCATTTTCCAAACGATATTCGATAATAAATAAGTAAAGTACCAATTTCCCAAGTTGAGCCTAGTCTATGGTGGATTAGGTCACAAAGCCCTAACTTATTGTTTTTCGTTAAAACTGCATATTATGTACTTTGACAACCTTTGATAACCAAGAACAATGAAAATATGGTATACTATTAGTAAGTATTATACGAATTAATTACTACATACAATGATCACTTGTCAGGTGTTGGCAGCTATCAGCCTAGCATATCAGTTGCTCTGTTAGTACTTAGTTCACCCCACAGAGTATTTAGGCTATTCGTTCACCACATCGATCGATACACAAGTGAAGTTATTTTTACTGTTTGTAATTGGCTATCCAATTCTTTGGTAACACAGAGCCTGGACTTTTAATGTTTAGGTAAATTGAATAGACAAGGCCACTATATTGCTGGTTTTAAAATATGTTTGGCAAATTTGGACACTTTCCTTCTACCGCTTCTTGTCAAGCAGGCTTCTGTTGCTAAATATAGTCTGATTCGTACACATAGGCGCCGACTTGTCAAAATTATTGGGGGGGCTCTAACCGGGGGGTCCGGTCCTCCCCCGGAAAAATGTTGAATTTACAAGACCTGGAAATGCTTTATTTAACTACGCAGTACATAGAACATAGGCACAAAAAATCACATTTTACTCTTTTAGACACTATATTAAACTAAAAATGTACAAAACTAAAAATAACATAAAGACAACGGTATAAAATATTATTAAAAAAGTCAAATTTTTTGAATAAAAAAGCCTACGTCTATTTATTATAAATACAGAGAGTATGATGATTCGTACATATGCCAAGTGAGACCCAATATCTAAAGAGTAACACCTTGAGTGTGACCCGAGCATTACTAAGGAACCATTAGTTTTAAGTTTACATAGGTCTAGGTTAAGGTACCTGAGACTTTAATTGTACCAAAATGGAGTAGAGTAAATGGACCTGATATTTAAAGTAAATGGTTAAATTAAGCTCATTTTCCACTTGTAGTTATCAATCCTTCCTTTACCAACTGACGTGGTTTTATCTATGTTTTTCGACCCAATGATGCCTCGACACGGATGTAAAAAGTCGAAAGTTGACATTTTAGTCATATTATTTAAGAAACATAACCACCAGAGCCTAGAAACTTGTTAAAAACCAAATATTTTGCTGATATTATTTTCATTTGTCCAGTTATTGAACTACTATTGTAAACTTCGCAGTATAATACTCTAACAAACTAAAAGTCTATTAAATTTATGTTGAATCTACATAGAATACGCTTAAAATTGCGTTTGTGTATTTAAGTCCCAAGTGTCTCTCTCTGTATGCCGATTCTTCGCAGAATAGGTCTCATCTAAAACTTAATTAATATTATAATTATTAATTTAATAACAAATGTACCTTTAGTCTCATTCCTTACAAAAAGTAGTCGTGTTATGATAGGGTCTAGTCATAACAAATGTACCTTAATTTCATCAGGTCAATATTGTCAAAATTATTTTAAACCATGATCAAAAATTATTTAACGAGCCATAAATAGGTCTGGGAAATGTTAGGTAAATGTTTTCTAGTATATACTGACTGTTTCAGGATTCTTACTAGTACTCTCGGAACTGTGATTTCTACATGTTACAATGAAGCAAAGAAGCATTCTTTTAAATCTACTTTGCCGTATATGTGGTCAAGAACATAAAAATTGTGTGTCAGTGTTCAGTGAAGCAGGAATCAATCAATCAATCCAGAAGAAAATTCGAACCTGCCTTACAATATCAGTAAGTAGACTAGACCTAGGCTTTGTGTGTTGTATGGTTAAAAAGTTGTCTTACAATAGCTTTACCAATAACAAACATTTTTACCCAGTAATAATGTTTTTAATACTCATACCTCCAGGTTTTATACATACAGTAGAAACTCGATAGCTCGACAACTTCCTTATAAGGATTTTAAATAGAAGAAAGGTTTAAAATATTCAGGGCTGGTTTCAGTTAACTAAGATTGGCAGTTTAAGCCGCAGTTTAACTCAATAAGGTGTTTCCCCAAAAGTTATACTGTCAATTTGGCCGTAATAAACTAACAGGCCCTCGCAGGTGGTTTTTTAGCTGCTGATACAAACTTTAATACTAGTAAAAATAAACCAAAACTTGACCTCAAATTTGGAAATCACTTCTGTATCCCAAAAGATGTATTAATTGTACAGAGTATTGACTATTTTCTCTCATTGAGGTGAGATTATATTTCTTTACAGCTGCAAGAAAACTAGGAAGATTTTTGTTCGTTCTGGTCCTCCCACAGAATGTTATACAGGGTTAGGCAAAAGTGTGGAAACACCTTTATAACTTTTTAACCAGTGTTTTCAGCGCAACCGAACTTCGGTGCAGTTTATAGAGGAAACAAAGTACCTTTGGTGCCTACTGACACTTTGCCCGTTTTCAAAATAAGGAATTGGGCCCCATAATTTTCATGGGAAGCCCCATTGAGTGACACCCTCATTATGAAGGTCTTAGAAAATGGTGGTGAATGCTGAAAACAGGCGTCTCTATCTTAACCCAGAAAGAAATGGCGTTGGTTTTAAGTTACACTAAGTTATAAGTCTACCTCCCCCCCAATCACCCATTTTGAAAACTGGGGCAAAGTGTCGGTATGCATTAAAAGATAGTTTGATAACTTTAATAATATGTACCAAGTTTGGTTACACTGAAAAAACTGGCTAAAGGATATGAATTTCCAGCTTTCATGATAAAGTCTGTGTATCTTAAAATGGACGCCATTTCTTTCTGGGTTAAGATAGAGACATCTAGTTTTCAGCATTCATCATCATTTTCTAAGACCTTCAAAATGAGGTGTCACTCGATGGGGCTTTACAGTAAATACAGTAAATTTCATGTTATTGAAATAAATATGCATTTTAGTTTTCGGGATATACATCAATATACCAAAAATGATGAAAATCCATCAATTCACTTCAAAATGACGCCACTAGGTAATTTTCCTCTACAACAGCCGGAATGAGTAGTCTGATTTGATTGAATTTAACATGTGTTGTCCTTTCGTGATGTAATATAACTTTGAGTAAAACAAGCTGTAAGTCTGAGGTCGGCTATCATAAACATAGGGCTATTTTCGAGACACTCTGAATATTAAAGAATCGGAAAATGATGTCTTATTCATTACAGTCTTGTGTGAAAATGACAGTTGTGTGAAATGTAAACAATGCAGATTGTAATAACTTAACCGAGATTAGTTAATTCCACCTATGCTTAGAGTTGAAAAGAACCGCTTGACTATAAAACAAGCGCCAAAATCACTTTTTTTGCAGCCAGAAACTACATTTGTATTTGAGCTACTGCTATAGCCTATAGTCGATCAAATGTATGCATGCTCATTAGTTTGTAATTTCTCGGTTTAAATCTTCATATATAAAATCGACTAAATTTCAATAAGTTCAAAAGGACATGATGAAGGAGTATTGTTTCCAGTTTTACTTAGTTTCTATTATTGAGCAAAACCTACTGAGAACAAAGTGGTGGTCCTAAACCCGTTCTGACCAAAGAAGCGCCACAGGCATCACTGAGAACTCCCTCCGCCTAGCATCGGGCAAGATCTATATAGTCCCTCCTTCTGTGTCCCACTGCTCAATAGGTATGCAGTTCGACAACACCCGTAGAAGGTAGCCAATGAAAAGTGAACCTATTAATGATTTGAGAATAGTCTTCTTACCATTTACTTGTTGTATTATTCATCAGTTGTTAAGAGAGCTTGTGTACGCCAAGGTGGAATGACTTTCTTCTATTATTCCTTCAGCTAGCAACCTACTTACTTCATCTTCAATAAAAGCTCTGTCAACTGTAGAGAATCTACGGGATTTTTAGGCCTGATGTCTTCAGTTAGAAGGTGGAGGATCAATATTTACTTGAGGGAGAGAACAAACGTTCAGAGGACTTTTTGGTATACCAAAGACTACTTGAATTTGAGAGTGTTTTAAGAAGGTATTATCATGCCTGCATACAAATCAGTTAGAACTGCAAGCTTTATACTTACTTACTTATACTTTGTAGATCCCAATAGAAGCACGAAGTTATGTTATGGTAAGTGTTACAATTAAGCAATAACAATTACATGTAACTATTTACTTTTTACATGCTAACAATAACCTAAAAAGGCTCTTTTGGGACATCAAGAAATCTTGATTTTACCCCTATGAAGGTAGTTTTAGTTAACTTTCCTCCTTTTAATCTTGATTCTCCATGGATTTAACTGGCAGTATTCAGATTGTGAACTATCTAGTTGCCCTTGAGCAAGGGATGAAAAAAACAATGTCATCTTGCACGTTTGTTTTCTTGCCCACTTCTTCAAACTACATACCTTATATTTCAACAACTTAAAACTCACTGTTGTAATTTACATTTATTTGAGTTATTCGTTCCTCATGTATGGCGGCTCCCCATGACTCCACTCATCTCTACCAACAATACTAACCTTGTATGGCTTCTCTAGATTAGTCTTTCTCTGTTTCGAGTCATTTCTAGGATATCTAGCTTGATAACATCGACTATCCTAGAATGCTTGCTTGCATTATGATAATGCCAGTTACCACTGCACTGTAGTCTGTAGGCCGCCATCCTTGCTTCCCCTTTGAGGAATATGTCGAGGGAGGAATATTTAGCACTACCTCCATAGCAGTAGACGTGCTTCTCATCGCACTCCAGTATTCCAAGACACCATACGCTGAACCTTTGACAGAGTTGCTGCTGCTGTGCTCTTGTACTTTGGGCCACAACACCATAGAGCCATCACTAACATATGTGACCCTAGTGTATAACCACTTTGAGATCTCCGGACGGAGACCCCAGGTGCACCCTACAATGCTGCCTCACCATCATGAGTGTGGTCTGAGACTGGTTGGTGATTTGTGTGAGGTGCCTGTTCCAGGTGAGTTTGTCGCCCAGTGCTATGCCGAGGTACTTGAACTCTACCCACCTGAATTTGTTGACCACCCAATTTGGACTCGTTATCCGAAGGCTCCTCTTGTTCGTGAAGGGTACAATGACAGTCTTTGAGGGGTTGACAGACAGCCCTCCATGTCACACCACCTCTCCACTATAGTAAGAGCTCTGCATGAGTTCTACACAGGTCGTCTGGTGCTTACCTCTGATGAGAATAACAATATCGTCAGTATAGCCCTGAGCATACATACCTTGATCATTTAGAGCCCAGAGGAGATCATCCACAACGATGTTCCACAAATTTCATGACGCACGCCCTGTGGGCATCCTCACTGGGTTTTGACCTCCCTGTAACCCCACACAAGGACGCTTGTGCTCGCCTACTGCCTAACATATTTTGATCCATCTTACAATGGTGGAATTGACACCTCTAGATATGAGCTTTGACACTATCAACACAAAGTGCTTGTTGGAAGGCACCCTATATCCAGAAACGTCACCATTTCCTTGTATATATAGCCTGTTCAATCTGTCTTACCAAACTGTGTAGAGCAGTTTCACAAGATTTACCTTTCTGGTAGGCATGTTGATTTATGCGCAGAGGGTTGGAGACCAAAACATTATCTCTAATATAGCTATCCAGAACCTTCTCCATGGTTTTGGTGAAGAAGGATATTAAGCTTATGGGTCTATAGACCTTTGCAACTTCATAGGAGGCTTTACCTGGCTTCGGTATAAAATAATCCCTCGAGGTCCTCCAAGATGGAGGGATGAAACCTGTAGCTAAGCTTGTTCTAAATAGGCTAATGAGCCTGGTTTCTCCAGATCCGCACTTTCCTGCAAAAGAGCTGGAAAGACACCATCGATACCTGGTGATTTGTAAGGTTGAAATGAGTTGATTGCCCATTTTATACCTTTAAAATTAAGAACCTTCCTGGCACAGTACCAGTCCTCCTTAGACGTTCTGCCTTTCGGTTCACGTCTGGCTTCGACTGCAACTGTATCCAGGGGTTGGAAAGATCCCGAAAGTGTGTTCTAAGTAAAATCTGAAGTGTTTCCCGGACCATTTGTATATGAGCCATCTTCCCACGGATTGTGCCCACAACATTGCTTGGGTTCCAGGCCAAGATCTTGTTGAGTTGCACAGTCGGGTACTTTATCAGTACTCCGACAGAACTCCTCCACCGAGCTTTTCTTGACCCTTCTTACCTCCTTATTGTACTCTGTAAGTGCAGAGAAGTAGTAGTCCCAGTTTCTTGTACTCTTACCCACATTGTACAACCCATGGACATGTCTCCTCGGCTTCCAGGCTTGTGTGTCCACCATCAGGCCTGCCTTCTGGAGCTCCTACTTACCTCTGGACAGGCTTTGTGATATGACTCTATTAGAGCATGCTCTGTACATGCAGCCACAGTTCCGTAGTGGTAACCTTTCTTTGCACAAACATTACAGGCCATTATTTGGCTGAGCACTTGTACCTTGGATGTCTGAGCCCACCACAGAAGTATATTTTGCTGTAGTAGATGCAGTAAATTTTTGTCTGTCATCATCATTACGAGGACCTTGAATTTTGTAGTCAGTCATTGGAGAAGTCATTGTTGTGGCATTGAGTGTATATTAAGAGGGTGTGTAGCAAGCTGCTTGGTTTTGAGCGGCTTCAAGAGCTCTAGCTTGTGTAGATGCTTCTTCCAATGTTAAGGAGTTGTTCTCAAGCAGGCTTTGTCGAATGACTAGAGAGACTAGCCCGTTAATGAATGAATGAAACAGTGCTTTATTGATCAAATATAGATATTTACAATAAACAGATTTCTTACAAGAGACCTGGAGTTTCTGACACTGGCACAGCAATGACCTAAAGAGTCGTCTGCTGGGTTGGTTTCAGAACATAACTGTATAAATAATTTTATATTGACTCAACAATAATAGAAACACCTTTAAAAACATGCATAGAAAATAAATCAACTTAATTTATAAGGTTTCATACAAGTTTTATGATTAATGATTGCAGTGTTATACCGTTAATGAATACATTCCTTATGAAGTTGTTTTTGTGTTGTTCTGCAGTGATGGCAGCAAACTGACACTCTCTGCTTAGAACCTTTAGTGCTAGTAGGTACTGATTGATTTAATTTTTATATTGTTTTATAGAATATGTTTAAGACGAGAGCCTTAATTATCTAAATATTTATATTAATAACTTTTAACTGGCATTTTGTATCGATCGCACTAAGATACAACTGCACTGCAACTGCTTGACTGCAGAATCTAGTCGTGCAATAAAATGCTTTAAGAGTACTGACTGTGTTCCAATTATTATTCTAATACAACCAAAATAGTAACAAAAGAAACAAAATAATAATAAAACAAACAAAATAACCTGCAGGTGACTAAAATTTAAATTGTAGTGAAAGAGAAAACCTTTTACAGAATCAAAGTAAGGTTTAATCACCTAAGAACATGACATGTAATTGACATAATTGTAAATAGTTCCAATTAAACAAATTTAAATTAATATTTTGAATTTTAAGCTTAATTGGCTAGTTGTAATGAAAAATTCTTTTTTGGATCAAACCACAGATATAAAAATTTTAATTATATAAAATACATACAACACGTTTCGTCTATACTATGGTAGACATATTCAGTTGTGTAGTAAACAAAGAAGAGTAAAAAATAAATCTATAAAACAAAAAAATATAAAATGTATAGGGAAAAAAATTATTAATTTAATTTCAAATTTAAATTGACATTATTTTGAACATAAGCTTAGTTTGTAAAATAACATAGATTATTTTACTATCTTCTTTGACAATTGAGTTTTATAATTAGCAGACGAATGCCAAATAAATTCTAATAGATTATTATTTTCATCACACTGCGGTCAACAAGATACAACATGAAAACTACAAGATTCTATGTAATTGCAAAGAGGCCAGGGCATCCGACATAGACAGTGTTAATGGTAGACTAATTAAGTAAGCCTACTCATAATATAGCAAAATAAACATATGCATAAACATTTATTGTCAGAATACAACAACTACAATTATGTGTTGACAAAAAAATAACAACATAAAACTATATTTAACCCTAGGGTCGCGTCAAAACTTTTGCTGCGCGGTGGGTACGGTGGAATCCACCAGGTTTACAACAACAAAAAAATGATTCAAAACCATAATGTTTAATATACAACTTGTTAACTTTATAAATTTTACAGAAAAGACTAATCCAGCAAAATAAAACAGACTCTTTTGAACCACTTTTTTTTTCTGGACAGAAACATGATTCTCTTCTTCGTCGTCCGAGTCTAAACCTCCTTCAACAGGTGCCGCAATAGTTTCATCCAAAAACAAATGCCTTCTTACGGCGCCAGGATTAACTTGTCTCTTTTCTCTTTCAAAACTATTGAGTGGCTGTAAAAGTCTTTCTTCTTCACTTCTGGACATCGTAAACCACAAAAAAAACAACACATACAATCAAAAAGAAATTATTTTTAACAAGCGTCCGGGTATGGTGTAATCCACAAGTAGTGACGTGAAACACGCTTCAGAGCGGACTGGAGCTGGGGGAGGGGCGAAGCTAGCAGACAGATGTTCAATGGGTGAGTCCATTAGAAGGTATGTGAAGGGAGGCACTACGTTTAAAAGCTATATAGAAAAAACCTACACCCCGGTGGATTAGACGGCGACGCGACCCCTCTATGGTTAAAACAAACAACAACAAAAAACTAATATACTGAATTAAAGCCACTGTTAACAAATGACTTAAAGCATTTTTTTTAGGTTGAAGAGTCGGACCAGTTGCCAAAACAAATTTGCATTGCTTGTTTGAATAAGCTTGATACAGCTTATGATTTGTTGCTTTTGAGTAAGGAAGGAAAAATACTCATTAATCAAAAGTTGCACCATGCTTCTGGACACAATAGTCAGGTAAGAATATAAGACTGCAATTTGTGTATCAAGTAGAAGTAAGGTGGACCTGGCAGTTGAGTAAGGGCATGTATGTTCAACCCCATTTAAGTTCACTACCAGTGGTGGTAAATGGTAAGTAGCATGTGTCAATAACATTAGGTTTGTTTTGGTAGTCACTTTGTGGTAGTCACTTACTTCTACGCAGTGGTGGCTTTTCTTGCGGTAAATATTTTGAAAGTATTTGACAAAAAACAGACACAAGAATACAAAATGTTACATTTTTCCTCACTGATTAAAGAAAGTTTTATAATAATAATTATTATTGTACTTGTTTTTACTTTAAAAATGTGTAAAAAACAAAGGACAATGGTGATTCCCTTCACACGCAAGAATGTCATTCATGCGCACATTCAATCATGAATATGATTATGACCGAAGAAAAAACCAAATAAATTGAAGGTATCATCAAACAAATGTTAGAAATCACGTACATTTTATTTGGCTGCTGAAGATAATGGGATGGATTGTCTGCTACACCTTGTCAAGTTCTAGATAAGATAGCCTGAGGAGCTCTAATATCTTGAGTCCAGTCGATGATACATAGAGCAGTATTCTTAAACGCTCCTCAAAATCGCCTCTTCCTGAAGGGTCCCTCCACAGTAGAGCTCAATTTAAAGCCAAAACGCAATTCTTGAACACTCCTTCACCATTTCTTAGTCGAGACAGGAATTTCAAAGATTGAGGAGGTCTCCTCCATCAAGTGTAGGAAACTATTCATTAAAATATTCCAATTTCCTAATTCTAAAAGTCATTCGGAAAGAGCCAAATAGTTTTTGCTCATGTCACTTATCTCGGTGACCAAATTGTTCATTATTGCAGGGTCATTCTTCATGTCGTCTGAGGGTGGAACTGCTCCCAGTTTTGAGTTTGAACTGATCCATGTCGTACTCATTCTTCTTCTTCTAACGACCGCTTCACACTTACTGCAAACCCACTTTAAACCCGGCATTTTATTTGCGATATGTTTTTAATGGTCATAATGCATTTTTCTAATTGTCGCACAGGCAATATGCCACCACTTTTTACACGTCCCGTAACACATGACCGTTATGTCAATCAGAAACAACTTTTAAGCAGGAGGGACAAATACACTTGTCGTCATCTGCTGCCATCTTTGTTTTTTTTGCCCAATTATACTGTACTGCTGTCCAAACCCACCCTCCTCCCGACCACAATGGGATGGTTACGAGTTGGGACAACGTATTTGGAAAATAAGGGACGCCTGAGCCTGAACCCTGGTTTGTCATCCTCGTCTATTCGATTCTAGTGTTACTGTCTGCTTTGTATTCACATTATTTCTTATTTTGCATTTGGATATTGTGCAATTATAACAGCTATTAAATAAAATTCAAGAATAAGCTGAATGAATTCAGCAAACTAGCAAGTTATATTTGGAATTTAAAAAAACATAAGAAAAAAGCTTTACACTTTTAAAAACCCTATTACCCTGTTACTCAGTTCATCATTGATTATTTCGTGTTAGTTCTTTGGTGTATTTGTTTAGAAAAAAAAGTCTAGTGCTGCTTTTTAAACTCACAGCAGTTTTTAAAATTAAGCAAATATTTTGAGTTTAGACTAATGGTTTTAAATGTTTAAGTAAATTCATATCCACGTTAAATTCCCTTTACATTTTTGTAGTCTATACAATACAATAATATCTTTATTTACAAATTCGTTGGAGAACTGGTCTGAACTAAGTATTCTTATGGAGTATACTTGTTATAGTTGCTTCAATGTAGAGACTTACAACTGTTAGGATTTTCAGTGTTTTGAAAGCCATTCTACAGCTTTCAAGATGGTGTAACTCTGCTAGCGTTCTAACTGCTTGCTTTTGAATGACTAGTATCCTCTGTAGGTTAGTTTTTGAGGCAACACCCCACACAACTAGACCATAGCGGAGATGAGACTCAAATAGTGCAAAGTATCCAGTCCTGGCTGCGTTTTTGTCACAAAAACTCTTTATGCGTTTGATGGCAAAGATGCCAGTGTTAAGCTTTTTGCAGAGGTTGTCCAGATGTGGTATCCAAGTCATGTTCTTGTCAAGGGTAATTCCCAGAAATGTGGTATGAGCTTTCATGTCTACATTGGGAATGGTTTCGACTTTGTCTGCTCTTTTGCCAAGAGCAACTTGTGATGTTTTTGCTGGGTTTACAGCCAGATCGTTTTTACAGCAGTATTTGTAGACGTTTTGGATTGAGGTACAGCAGGACGCTGTTAGGTCTTTTGCAGAGGGATTTTTCAGGTCCAGGGTGGTGTCATCCGCATACATAATAGTGTGACATTGGTTTCTTATATGTTGGGGCATATCATTCGTGAAAAGAATGAATAATATCGGTCCCAGGACGGATCCTTGTGGAACTCCACGGTTGACTGGTAGGGGGCTTGATTTTACTTGGTCTACAGACCCATTTGTTGTTTGTCTAAGCTCAACCAGTTGACTGCGGTCCTCGAGGAAGCTTTTGAACCAGTTTTTGGCTATTCCTGTGATTCCAAGTAGTTCTAATTTTTGCATGATGATGTCATGGCCTAGGCAGTCAAACGCCTTACTGAAATCAAGGAAAATCCCAGTTGTAAGTTTTCCTTCCTCTAAGCTGTCTATAATAGTTTCAACCATATCAACCATAGCAGTAGTTGTTGATTTACCCTTTAGAAAGCCATGCTGTGAGGTTGTGAGTAGTCTGTGTTGTTTGCAGTGTCCTATAAGTCTTATTAGTACAATCTTTTCTATAACCTTAGAGAATGTAGAAGTAAGTGAGATGGGTCTATAGTTGCTGACTTCTTGTTTTGAACCACTTTTATGTTTAGGGTACACTACTGACAGTTTTAAGTTGGTTGGGAACTTTCCTGATGTTAATGATCTGTTGATAATATTGTGTAGTGGATTGACTAGTTCATTGCAGCAGACCTTGAGCAGTTTAGATGAAATTTCATCAAACCCAGCAGAGTTTTTTGACTTCATTGCATGGATTGTAGATTTAACTTCTTTTCGTGTTGCGGGAGATACTATAGAAAGTGTTTTGCCGTTACTTGTAGGATATGAGTCGTCTGGTAGTAGATTGGGACTGTTTTGTTGAGCCATGTTAGCCTTTTTAGTGTATTCTCAGCTATGTTAACAAAGAAACTATTGAAGTGTTCCTCCGCTAATTTGGTTGCACCATCAAGAAGAGTCCCGTTAACTTTTAGCTGTATTTTATTGTCGGTGGTTTTAGCTTTTGCCCAAGTTTTCCTGATAACTTCCCATGTTGCCATAGATTTGTTTTCCGCTGTATTTATGTGATTTGAAGCAGATTCTTTCTTAAGTGCTTTGAGTATCATGTCATACATTCTTTTCATTTCTGCAGTCACTGCCTTATCAACTTTATCTCCTGATAGCTCTAAGGTTCTGAGTGACTTGAGATATTCTTCTTTCAGGGTGTTAGCTTCTTGGTCCATGAATTGTTTTGTTCTTCCTCTTTTGGTTCTGGTTTTTTTGTGTGGACATGATAATTCAAGGGCTAGTGTTAGCGTTCTTTGAAAGCTTTTAAATGTTTCATCTACAGACCCTGCCTGAAATACGCCACTCCAGTCTTCCTGCTTTAGTGTACTTTTTAAAAGTCTCTATTAAAATTCATGGCGTTTAGTGATTTTTGTGAACTAAGCTCCAAGATTCAGTGTAAAAAATTATTTTAGAAAAATTAAATACACAGAAGTCATTAAAATTTTTATATTACCAACAGTTTTGTTAGTAAAATATTACTTATTAGTTTGATATAATGTAATTGGTATATAATTTGAGTTAAAAGTTAGTAATATTTAATAGAGCTTGCTCTTAACTTAACACTTCCTACAAAACAAACCATGGACATAACCAAAAATACTGTATGAAGGAGACTTTGAGGTAGGTGTTTGGTCTCCTCTAAGGAAAAGTAATGCCAGGAGACCTTACACCTCTCTGGAGGAATGTTTGAGAATTGGAATTTTAGCTTTGAGGGGGAGTGTGAGGTCTCCTTCGAGGAGATTCTATGTGAGGAGACCTCCAACGTTGGAAGAGTGTTCAAAAAATTTAATTTAGGTTGGAGGGAGTGTGTGAAGTCTCCTCAAACTTTGAGGAGCATTCAAGAATACTGCTCATAGTGTTTGGAGATGACTAAATTATAAACCAAGTTCATGCTATCAATCCATTTAATTTTCTTTGCTTTTTAAATAAGGGTTTTAAAATTTAAATAACCGTATTCATACTTCAGTAAGGAGACACCTGATGAAAGTACTGTATTAATACATCACTAGTATTAATTAACCCATCAAACATCAAGCTAAAAATGATTGAATTTTGTTTTATTCATTTTCTTCTTTATTTTTGGTTTATATAATTTCAATTGTGTTGATTTTTACTGTGTTGAAAATATTTGTCAGCCCTACTGACTACAGTATTTGTACTCAGGAATCAAATCTGTGTGGTGTCTGCAATGTGTTAGTTGAAGACGATCAGTTAGGTCTGGGTTGTGAGGGGCAGTGTCAGCGGTGGTTTCACATTACGTGTGCTAATGTCAATCGATTACAGTATCAAGAGCTTTTACAAAACCCCACCAAGACATGGAGCTGTCATAGTTGTAAATATGTCAAACCAACCCAGGTGATCATCAATTCTTATCAGGTATGCCATTTCTCGTTCCATTAGGTTTTTAATTATTACTAGCTGTGTACCCGTGCTTTGTCACTGATAAAATATTATATTATAGTATCATGACTGAAACATCTTTTTGTACAAAGGCACAGGCTGTTGCTTGGGTACTGGCATCAAACTACCGATCCTTATACCTGTTCCTGCAATTGGAAAGTGGGCTTAAATTTTCTTAGCTTACCTGTTCTTTGCACGGTTGTGTTTTAAATTTTAATGTATAGTGTAGCAATAAATTTTAATGTTATGTCTGCCTGTTAATTACCTATGCCAACTGTGTAGAACACATAGACAAAAGACATAACTATCCAGCTTCACCCCAAGGAGGTCGGCAAACGAAGAATCCATATACAAAATAACTGTTTTACAAAAAACCGCTGTGTTTACCAAGTATAAGCAATTTGTGCTTTCTACAAAACTATTAATATTGATGGCTTCAATAAATGTATTGTATTAAATCTTGTATTTATTAATTAATAGTAATCCAAATTAAAAAAGTTGTTTATAATAGTCAAATGATTTTTAAAATTGCTGATGGGGGCTAGCTGTGTTGGGGGTGAGACTGAGTGTGGGGGACTAACTTAGACAGGCTGTTGAGCGTAGCACTGCGCCGACAAAACATTTTTAGCCCACTTTGGTCCCTTGCCATTTATTTTGTGGATATCTAAAGACACACTGGGAATAATGGGCTAAACCTTTAAACGAAGTTTCACCACCATTGTTTCGTTGAGTTATAGGCGTTCTAAAATGCCTTAAAAACGTTTTCACAGCCCACTTTAGTCCTTTGTAACCTATTTTGTGGATAGATAAAGACACACTGCGCAGTGGGATGAACCCCTAAACCAAGTTTCACCACCATTGTTTCAGCCAATGTTGAGTTATATGCGTTCCAAAATGCCTTAAAACGTTTTCACAGCCCACTTTGGTCCTTTGCAATCTATTTTGTGGATAGATAAAGACACACTGCGTAGTGGGATGAACCCCTAAACCAAGTTTCACCACCATAGGTTCAGCCAATGTTGAGTTATAAGCGTTTCTATATGTTTATTAGGTGAGGTGTCAATCAATAAACTCTGATTTTTTGGGCCTCACTCACCTTAAGGTTAGCGGAAGACTAAGATGTCTTGAAAATTGTACAGATCTTCACGTCAAAAATACACACATTTACACAACAGTCTTCCGCACTTCCTGACGTTTCGCAGCACCTATAAACGTACCGTGTTTTCAAGGTCTTTTACCCATTGTGAACGACGAACCACTGACGAATTAGATGAGTCACTAGTGGGTCAAGAGCTGGTGACTGATCAGTGCCTCCCGCACAGTTTCCACATGCCCCCCGTAATTATACTGTTTCGACACCTGAATTAGAGTAACATATTGCAAAGGAAATTCTCTTCAACCATCCCAGCGGCGCAAAATTGATAGAACACCTTACTTTCTCTTCCTCCAAAAATGATCCTCTTCACAGTACCTTACTCTCCTACCCTCCTGAGCTGGGTTTAGCAGCTTACTAGTGCAGTTTGTTGTATCTTCTCAATTTGATGGATGTTTGATCAATATGTGCTAATACTTGAGAGACTTACAACTATTTCATTCACTCGACCCAAAATTAAAACCCAAACAAATGATTTTTAAATTTATATAATATAGTGATATTTGCTCTTAACCTTCCTCCCGGGTTCAGGAATCCCCACTGCTACAGGTTAACCAACAAGCCAACCAGACTCGGTATTAACTCCTGTAAACTCCTTGAACCAAGTTTGTTAAACGTTTAAACGTTGGGGCTGAAAACTACTAAATAAAATATTTTGAAGTTAATTCTGCTTTAGTCAGATAGAGACACAGTTTCCTGTTCCCTATTTCACTGTCACTAAAACTACTCATCAAATCCTGTATATTTTAAGGATATTTTAAAATCTGGTTTAGCTTGGTTTAAGTTGCATTCTTTCACAAGTGTAATGTATTTTTTTAGTTTCTTTTTTTCAGAGTATGACAATGAATTCAATAGACATAAAACTAAGTTCGCTTAAAGAGAATGCTCCAATAAAGTTTGGAGAGACAGCTCTAATATCTCTGACACCAAGTGATTCTCCGCCTCCTGCTAAAGAAGTAGTGGCCCCTCCAGAAGCTTCTCTGATAGGGGTCATGCAACCCTCAACTCTAATGGTCAACCCTACTCCGACTGACAACACTTACCTCCAAGCACCTCCTCAAGTGGCTTACCCCGCCCCTGTCACCTCCAAAGAGGAAGTGTACCCTCAAAGTCTGATTCAGGTGAGATAGACAACTGATAATTACATGGCTTTGTCTAGCAAAATGGCGCTTGTTCACCACGTAACCTGAGTGAGCGATATTTTGTTCCAAACCAACTAAAACTACTTCCCTAAAAAGTCTAACTAGTTTTAGTTAGTTTAAGTTTTGGTAAGCAGACATTTTAAAACAGTAGTTTTAGGTTTAGCCAGCTACTTTTTAAAAGTTTTACCTAACACTAAACTTCTTCCTTAATCCAAACAATGGACAACTATGGAGATTTTTGTAACCTTTAAACAATCGTCACGCTTAAATCTATTTACTATACCATCAAAAGTGATTGCTGTCAAAACTTTAAATTTTGGAAAATTTAAACGGCAACAACCTTTGATTGACCAATTTCCCAGAAATGCGATTTGTGGCATTGTTTGTGTTGAAAAAATACCTTTTCAACAGACAACAATATACAATGTCCTACAGCCATCTGCAAAATCCGTTTTACTAACCCTGAACGGGTCGCACCTCACTGGCACCATCGAGCCAACAGCTATTTAGAAAAGTAGTTTTTTTTTACAACAACAATACGTTTAGTGTCAAAAACTTGTACAATAAAATTGTTTTTTTTTTACAGTAATATAACATACTATGTACCACAAGTAAGACGTTGAATCGTAATTAAAATGGTGTAGCAGTTGAGTTTTAAATATTCATGAATTCCTGCAATACATACTATTATAAAAATGAATTTTGAGCCAAATAGTTTTGAAGGTTGATTTTGAATTTTGTTGTACAGTAACTTTTAACATTGTCGGGAAGTTTATTGTATAATTTTCTACCAGCTTCAACAGGAAGTTTTTTGTACAGTTGAGGCCTATGGTAGTTTGGTGGGATAAAATTTTGATTCCTTGTATTATATTGATTAATGTTCTCGATGATAGTATACTTAGCCCTAAAAAACAACGTTCCAAAATGTACAGAGAGGATAAAGGCAATATAGATAGGGATTTGAAATGTTCCCTGCAGAATTTTTTAAATTTTAACTTTCCAATTATTTTAATTGCTCTCTTTTGTAGGAGCAATTACCCCATAAGCATAATCCGTAGGATAAATGGGGATGAATGATTCCATAATATGCCATCATCAAAACATCTTGGCTGCAGTGGAGTGAAAGTTTTCTTAATAAAAATAGTCCTTTTGACACTTTGCTACAGACAAAATCAACAGGGTGATCCCAAGACAGCTTTTCATCTATGAAAAGACCCAAGAATTTAACATGGTCAGTCATTTGAAGAGACATGTCATTGGTGGCTAGATTATGAGTATTCTTGTCTTGCACATGTGCACCAATATTAAAGTTAATATAAAATGTTAAAAAAAATTTTATTCAAACCCAAATGACTAAAGTAGTCTACACAACAATAAGTTTTCTTAATAGCAAGCTCTCTGAGCTCATTAAAGCTCTTTCCTTTAAAATTTATAGAGTTGTGTCATTGGCATATTGTAAAATATTGCAATTCTTTACAATATTACCTAGGTCAATTTCTATACATTTATTAACATACAAAATAAATAAGACAGGACCTAGAATGGATTCTTGAGGGACTTCATAGTTTAGATCCACTACATTTGAAATTTTATTTTCGATTTGTACTTGATGGCTTCTGCTACACAAATAGGACCTTATCCAATTGTGAGAGTTCCCTCAAATTTTGAATCCCATATGTATATAAGATATCGAGTAACTTGGAATGATTTACGCAATCAAACGCTTTTGTAAGGTCAAGAAAAACACTAAGCGTTTTATTTTTCTCATCTAAACTAAGTAATGTTAATTCTATAAAATTGTTTATTGCCTCAAATACTTTTTTACTTCAGTAAATCCATATTGGCTTTTAGATAGAATATCAAACTGTTTTACAAATGAATTTAAACGGACAAAATAGTTTTTCAAATAGTTTACTGAAGGTGCAGTAAGGATATCGGTCTATAGTTTCCCATAGTTGACCTTGATCCTTTCTTGAAAATTGGTACAATTTTGCCTGTTTTAAACATTGAGGAAAACTTCTTTCTCAAAAAGAAATATTCATAAGATAAACCAGTGGTTCAAAAGCTCCATATAGCATTGTAAAACCCATACTGACAGTCCATCAATATTGGTTGATTTTTTTACCTGTAAGTGTTAAATGACTGATAGCAGCTCTGCTTGAGTGACGGGAGTTAAAACATAGAATTCCTATTTAAACATAAACATTCAACTTAAAGTGGAATAAATACCCCAACACGTGTCACTGAACACTCAGCTACTGCTATTGATAATGTTATTTCAAACTTAACTTACTGTTGAGGTATTGGACACAAATTTATCTCACCACTATGGTCAACTTGTTTGATTCAAAATGACGGGTCCTTAATAGCGTTAATTAGAAATTAGGAGAAATTTTAAGAAAACAATATTATTAAACTGAAAAATTACTTCAAAGTTAAAATTGGTAGGATTTGTACACTTTCACAGAGGTAAATGGTTATGATTATTTTAAATCAAAATTTATGACTTGTTTGGATAAATCTTGTCGATAAAGTCCATAAATGTATCTGTCAAAAAAGAATAAATAATAGGATTACTTCAAGAATATTAGTTTCCAAAAGAACTTGAAAATGTACAGAGAACTTAGTAAAAATTCCACTAATGAAATAATTAAAACTTTTGTAAAGAATTATAACAGGATTTACAAAAAACTATTAGGGCAGCAAAATCTTACAATATTAGTAACAAAATCAAAAACTCCAGAAATATGTCTAAAACAGCTTGGCAAATTCATAGGATTTGTTTTACTTTCACAAGAGGTAAATTGTGCTTATGATTATTTTAAATAAAATTTATGACTTGTTTGGATAAATCCTGTCCGATAAAGTCCATAAATGTATCTTCTGGCTCTAAGCTAAAAATGAAATGATTAACAATAGACAATATTCTTTATTTACATATTCATGGAGAACAGTACATGTGTCAAAATGGTTTTGGTACATAACAAAAACTATGGTACATCAGAAAATCCATATTGGCTTTTAGATAGAATATCAAACTGTTTTACAAATGAATTTAAACGGACAAGAAATAGTTTTTCAAATAGTTTACTGAAGGTACGAAGTAAGGATATCGGTCTATAGTTTCCCATAGTTGACCTTGATCCTTTCTTGAAAATTGGTACAATTTTTGCCTGTTTTAAACATTGAGGAAAACTTCTTTCTCAAAAGAAATATTCATAAGATAAACCAGTGGTTCAAAAAGCTCCATATAGCATTGCTTCAAAACCCATACTGACAGTCCATCAATATTGGTTGATTTTTTTACCTGTAAGTGTTAAATGACTGATAGCAGCTCTGCTTGAGTGACGGGAGTTAAAAACATAGAATTCCTATTTAAACATAAACATTCAACTTAAAGTGGGAGATAAATACCCCAACACGTGTCACTGAACACTCAGCTACTGCTATTGATAATGTTATTTCAAACTTAACTCATAGCATTACTGTTGAGGTATTGGACACAAATTTATCTCACCACTATGGTCAACTTGTTTCGATTCAAAATGACGAGGTCCTTAATAACGTGGAATTGAAAGAAATTAGGAGAAATTTTAAGGAAAACAATATTATTAAACTGAAACAATTACTTCAAAGTTAAAATTGGTAGGATTTGTACACTTTCACAGAGGTAAATCGTGCTTATGATTATTTTAAATCAAAATTTATGACTTGTTTGGATAAATCTTGTCCGATAAAGTCCATAAATGTATCTGTCAAAAGAAGAATAAATAATAGGATTACTTCAAGAATATTAGTTTCCAAAAGGAACTTGAAAATGTACAGAGAACTTAGTAAAAATTCCACTAATGAAATAATTAAAACTTTGTAAAGAATTATAACAGGATTTACAAAAAACTATTAGGGCAGCAAAATCTTACAATATTAGTAACAAATTTAAAAACTCCAGAAATATGTCTAAAACAGCTTGGCAAATTCGTAGGATTTGTACACTTTCACAGAGGTAAATTGTGCTTATGATTATTTTAAATCAAAATTTATGACTTGTTTGGATAAATCCTGTCCGATAAAGTCCATAAATGTATCTTCTGGCTCTACCGCTAAAAATAAAATGATTAACAATAGACAATATTCTTTATTTACATATTCATGGAGAACAGTACATGCGTCAAAATGGTTTTTGGTACATAACAAAAAACATATTGGTACATCAGAAAAGAGCCATGAGAATTATGCTAGGATTGGCGGGGAATGAGTCAGTAGGACTATTTTAAAACACTTAAAATATTAATAGTAAATGGTCAATAATAATAGTAAAGGTGTCACTGTGTCTGACTGTAAGAGAAAACATTTGTTGATAGCAGTGTAAATTCTTTGCAACATTTTCAATGTAGGCACAAGTTATAGCCTATTTTAAACCCACTCTGTAACTATGTTGATTGTTTAAAAAGAGTTAACCTAAATGTGAGGAAATGAGAGCTTTTTAAATAGATTTAATAAACTCAACAAAACCAATTATCCACCAATAAAGTGTAATAACCTTTGATAAAAAATCACTTTCAGCATAACATGGCAAAGTATAAGGAATATAGAAATGGGAAATACAATGGTTACAATTTAACAAAATCCAAAATCCATGTAGGCTATAGCTATTCGAAAATAGGAGTATTTATTATTCCAGGCTATACTAATAATTAATTGTTGTTTTAGACTAAAAAAATAGATTTTGATCTAATTAATATTTCATTTCTGAACAGGTGAACTCGAGTGGTAGTGGCAAACCAGTTATATACCAATTGAACAACGAAAGGAGAGTTCAACAACCAACAAGATCTAAAGTGGCATTACCAAAACCTATGCCTGGGACTCCTCGCCCAACTGTGGTACCAGCCAAGCGCAGAGCTCTGAGAGAAAACATCCCTCAACCTAAAAAGTAATTTTATTTACAAAGTTAATGATACTTTAGTTTCAATAGTTTAACACATAAAACAACAGGGTCGTATTCTTCTTATTTTAATTACCTCATGAATCTTACTAGTTACTAGTAAAAGCAATCAAAAGTAATTTAAGTAAGTAAGTACTACTTAAAACAAGTAAATGCTGAAAAAAAACCTCGGTGCTGGGAACCTCATACCAAACCCTCTGCAGTTAGACAGTCCACGTCAGCTTTACTCGACTTCAAGCCAGAAGTATAAAAATTACTATTACAGTCATTACACAACAACTTTAGCTACTACCTCTTCAAACATACATCACAACTTGACATTTATAGAAAATAAACTTCAAAAAATATAGTACAAGGTCATCCAGTGAACTTTGATGTTTTTGAAAAAGTCATAGCTTTGTTAATTTTTTAGATAATTAACTTGTATTGTCTCAAACTAAAGAAAAAGGGTTCTTTTCATATTCATGTTTTAAAAATAAAATTATACATATGCCGTCCATTTGATTCAATGCATTTTTCTAATTTTTAATAAAGCTTCATCTTGGGCTGTTGAATATTTCTAAAAGAATGAGGTTGATTTATGTAATGATAACCTTTTTCAATGTTCTGGGATTACGTGGTTTTTGCTTTTTACTCTTTCTTTTAGATACCCACAAAAGACGCTCTCTTAGGTTTTGTGTCTCTTGTTTATAAAAGGATTGTTTGTAGACTTTAAAAGGGCTTTTGATTTGGTTGACCATCCCATACTTCTATTTAAGTTAGAATCAATTGGAATAAGAGGGAATGCTTTAAATTGGTTTAAGAGTTTTCTGACCGACCGCATTCACTTCAATAATCAACTTCAGCGTACCTCTAGCCGTCAAAGCAGGCGTGCCACAGGGCTCGGTTTTATCAGCAAATTTATTCGTCATTTTTATTAACGACCTTTTAAATAACCAATTTTACGGAGAAATATTTGCGCTTGCGGACGACATTGCTTTCCCTTACTCAGAATCAGACAAAGAAATTGTATTTGAAAACCTCTCAGTGATCTAAAAAGTTTGAAATCCTGGTGTGATACGAATAAGATGATTCTGAACACAAGCAAAACAAATTTTATAAACTTTGATAACAAAACATTTGATTTTAATTTATCTGTAAAATATCATGAACACAATTGAATTGTATTTCCAATGTTTTATGACAATGTCCAGTTTTGGATAAGGTTTATAGTTTTTTAAGTACTTAGGAATACATTTAGATGAATGTTTGTCATGGAAAAAGCATGTGTCAGTCAGTTGAAACTAAACACGCGAAAATTTTACCTCCTCAGAAATTTCTGTGACAACACTCTACTAAGAACCTTATACTTCGGTCTCATCCACTACAGAATTCAATACGACATTGAGTGCTGGGGAGGCACGTTTAAAACATTTATTGGCGATGTAAGAGTAAGCCAAAACACCTTCATCCGAATAATAACAAGTAAGCGTAGACGTGACTTCATTTTCGCTTTACCAAGAGCTTAAAATATTTCCAGTTCAACATCTATTTACTTTCAAAACGTTGCATATATTTTATATTAAAAGCGGTAATATAGGTGACACAAGGTTAAGTTACAACACGCGGAGTAATGAAAGCAAAGTATTTATCAAGCCAAAAGTAAATCTGTCCAAATTCAAACACTCATTTCTCTATCTTGGCCCATGCTTTTCCAACAACCTTCCGGTAGAAATTAAGGAATGCAGTACTTTAGCCAAATTTAGCAGGTTACTAAAAGAATCTATACATGTAAGATAGATTAAAAGGCCTTGAGGTTAAAAGGCTCTATACATGTAATAACGTTCAGTTTCTGTGTTCTTGGTAATGTTAGACCTAGGGAGTAACTGTCATTGCATTGCATCTACAAACCACTGTTCAACTATTGTTGTACTCGTATGTCAAGTTTAAGCGTGTTTCCACAGGCACTACAGTGGACCGCTCGTCATATCTATGTACAATATCTCATATCAAGTCTGGACTCTGATTTACCTGATTATATACATGTAGTTCAGTGATTCCCTACCACTACTACTGGATTCAGTGGATAGGTTAATTTTGTAGCATTAAGCTATGTTTATATTGATGTAAATAATTGTGGAAATAAATCATTATTTCAAGATACAAATTGCAAAACAATACATCAGAAGATCTTTTGGCCAGAGTATTCCACCACGAGCAGAAATGAGAAAATCAGTTATCAAAAAATGTTGTATCATTAGAAGTATGGCTTGATGCTTCATCTTGCTGGAACCAAACCCACCTCTTTGCAATGCAATTGCATCAAGGCTTCAAAAGAAAAATAATCAATTTAATGAACTACTAAATTTTTTTTGAATTTAGCAGAGGTTAAAGTGGTCTCACTCTAAGAGGCCCACGAGATGTAATTCCTGATCAAATTACTTATTTTCCCGCCCAGGACTTGAGACCTGGCTTGGAGGGTTAAAGCGCTTTGTGCGCCATAACTCTCCCTCACCGCGGCAACCACTGCTCAGATCTTCTCAACCACAACCTATAAGATGCTTCAAGGGCTGCCTTGGAAACTCTTTGTAAGAATAGGTTTGTTTGCCTTCTGCTAAGGCCAAGTTCTTTTAACAAACCATATAATGATTTGGCAGGAAGTCCTCTAGCTCCCACTTCAACTGCATAACAGTGACATTTAAACCCCTTTTGTCTGATCCCAGAACACAAATCAGAGTATTTATTCAATTTGGCTTCATGTTGTTTTGGGATGTTGGTATCCCAGGGGACTGTCTGTCAGTTCTATCAGAATTATTGTTTTAATTTTTCTAGAGATAGCAGTTATGTCGGGAAACTTTGATGTAACTACAATATCTGAAGAGAATTCATAATGACGATTCCCTTTATCCATGAGAATGGTCCAATCATCACTTTTCTTAACTATAGAAGGTTGTTGTATAGACTTGATATTTTGCACCTGTTCTCCACTTCTGACAAACCGAATGCCGGGTCCTTTTTCCGGGTGTTTCTTCGCCAAGGCCATTGCCAGACTCAAAGCTTCCCGTATGATGCAAAGTACCTTGTCATGCCTCCAAGTATAACGTCCTTCGTGCAAAGCTATTGGGCAGCCTGCTAAGATGTGACTGGCACTCACAGGAGTTCTAGAACATAGGGGACACTCACTCATCCCCACCTCTTTTAACTTTACTACTAAAATCCGTTGTTGTGTTTACCATTTTGATTAGTACATTCTCTATAATCCGGCCGTTCGCCACTCCGACACGTCCAGTAATCCGGGGCTGTAACCGTGTCAACTAGCCACCTGTTTTCTAGTCTCAACTTGTCTGTGAAGCGTGTGACATTTGCCGCCTGTATCGATTTCTTCAGTTCACTGCTGCAGAGACAAGTGCATTGTTTAAGGCCGCTTTCAGACGTTACAACTTTTCAGCTGGCGCCATAGATACGGCTTGGCGCGAGTGAGTTTGATTACAATGGCAAGTGGCCGTGCACACGCAGAAAAGTCGTAACGTCTGAAAGCGGCCTAATACTAATCTGTGCTTCCGTTTAGTATGGGCAGTGAGATGTTGCAAAAACGTAAAAATAGCCACCTATGTTACTTTGGTAATAAAAAGTATGTGATTTTAAAAAGATTAGAAAGTGGTGATAAGCTACTTTATCGAAGGAATTCAACATCAGCAGATGAAGTATTCATGCACATAAGGAAGAACAATAATGAAATTGAATCATCCTTCAACGTAAGAAAGATTATTTCTGGCAAATTGAGCCTTTTTAGTGAACCTCCACTAATCCGGCGCTTCCGATACTGATATAGGGCCTGATTAGTGAGATCGTACAGTAGTTGTGGTAAAGCTATTGTTTCCTAGGAAGTAGTGACCGCTATTTTAACACAGCAATTTTTTCTTATGGGAATTTTTTGTTAATTAAAGAAAGATTATACCCGGAAAACCCACGTAACCCTAAGAAAATTGAAAAAGGCAATCATTACAGAAATCAACCGTTCCTCAAGAAAAATTGAACTGAGCAAGACGAAGCTTTACTGAAAAAGTAGACAAAGGCATTGATTCAAAATGCATAATGTTATTTTCAAAACATGAAAAAAACAAAATAAATCCTCCTTTTTGTTTTTAGTTTGAGACCAATACATGTTAGTTATCCAAAAAATTAACCAAGCTATAATATTTTTAGAAACATCAAAGTTCACTGGAAGATCATGTACTAAAAATTAAACTACAACAGTCGACACCAGCTAAGTTGACGGTTGAAGGCAGAGCTTATCAACATCATTTTTTAGTGTCAGCCAAATGTCTACCCGCGACTTTGTCACGTCTAGTCCTCGCTGTGCCGTCGGTGCACTCCACTACCCAAATATGTTAGTCATTACCGTGAGCGTGCTTTAAGCCTATACTTGTAAGAACTGCAAGAACAAATTTGATTTAATATCTAAGAGGGCACATAGACAAACCATTTTTAAAAAAAGTTCATGTCTATAGCTCTGCCCACCTTGAGTCACGATAATATCTATCTATAAGAATTGTGTATCTCCAAATAAATCCCAATGAGAATGTAGAGTGTACCGCTGAGTCCGTTCCCCGGCTACAAGAATTACACATATTTAAACACTGTTCCTTATTTTTTTTTCAGCAGTCTGCTTAGATAAGTTTTTTGGACAGGTTTGTGGTATTGTATTGTTTTAAATTAACAACAGTCTTTCCAGTATTTCACAGTGTTATAGTTTGTGAGTGAATTTATTTTTGTTCATAGTTGTAGTATCATTGTACTATTAGTAGCTTTATTTTATTTTCTTATTTTATCTTTTGTTGTTTTATTTAATAAAGGTGTAAAATAACTGTAATTATTTTTATGTAATGAACTTTTGGTTTTACAAGAATGTTTTTCGCTAATATCATTTCATTTCACGTTTCATAGGCCAGCAAGTGTTTAAATAAATCTTTTATTGCATAAACAATATACATTGTATCGCAACTGTCGTCAGTGTTTAAGGTTGAATAAAATTTTCCATTCATTCACATCGAAGTATCTTTCAGACATACAGAGGTATTCATTCATTCATTTCATTCATTCGAATTATTCCCACTCCAGCCCAATAATCTGTCTGTCAGTTTTAAGAGGTCTCCCAGTTATGTGCCATGAACTCGTCTGTGCTGTAAAATGCTTCCTGAGCTAGTATTGTTTTGAGCGAGATTTAAATGCCTTTGGCATAGTGGCACCTTTGTCGAATTTGGAAGTCTGTTGACTAATAGAACTCCTGCCTGTGAAGGCAAACGTTCATGAGTTACCGTCCTGTGTCTCCCAGTTCGGTAATCATCCCTGCCTCTCGTTACATAAGAGTGTATGTCTCTACCTCTTCGGGGTCGCATTTGGATCTAAAAAGAGACATGTTTCAAGGATATAGAGGCAAGGTAGTGTCAACAATTTTAGTTTTTGAAAGCTGGCTTGCACTCTCCCATTGAGTTTTGCATTGTTCGTATTGCTTGCTTTTGCAAAATGAAAAGCCTAGAAACATTTGCATTTGAGCAACCTCCCCACAAGGCCAAACCGTAGGTAAGGTGTGGGTTTATCTTATTAATGTAAGATATAAATGACAGAGTTATACATGGTCATGACACATGGTATAGAAATGATTTTACACCGCTGACTTCCCACACACTCCGTCTTTATGAAAAATTGCCATCATATGCAGAATAAAACTAGTCCATGCTCTGGTCGAACACACTCAGCAATTATTGTAAACAAGTTTATAGACCACAGTAAATACATTTTTTCACACCAATTTTTTTGCCAATTTAAAATGAATAAAAATGAAGTTACTGCCAAACTTTTATCAGTGGCTTTAGGTTGTCTTAACAAGTTAACTTCTTGTAAATATAGTTTTACTTGTTTTTAACACAAAAGTATTTGAATATTGTCAAATAAATTATTAATTATTGTTATTGAATATTAAAAATGGTTACCTCATCCTAAACTATTACAAAGTGCATTTTGTGAATTTGGCATCATTACTTTTCAAAAGGAAGGAAAAGAGCTACAAGTAGACTTCTTTTTTTGAAATACTTGTCTTATCATCTACTATTGCCACAATAAATTACCTTCTTTGCAGTTAGCATACTTTGCCTGAGCATCTTGATTAAAAAAGAACAGAAGTATTGTCTGAGTGTGTGGTGTCAGGCGGGCAGTGGTGCGTTGTGGCAAGCGCATCCTGCTCTCCTATTGGCCACGGCTCAACCGACTTCTCCTGTACCGCCTGGTTTAACTACTTAACTAAATTATACTACAGTTGCACAGTTACTTACACTTGTTGAAACTTGAACTGTGTCAATATGAATACAAGTAACTCGGTAGCAGAAGCACACACTGATCAGGTTGTTGTCTCCTCGACCGCTGCATCATACTATACTTAATACGATTGTGGTATATACTTGTTACTTAAACACCCCTACTTAATGCTTGACTTGAGACACCGACCTCTCTTAGGGGTGTTTTAGGTGTGGAAACTGGAAAGAATGTTTTGTAGCTATCTTGACCTGGCTTAACAGACTTTTTGACAGCTTGTAAAAACAAAGATTCTTGTCATTCAAGTACGTAACATGCATGTTTGAGCATATAAGTGTCTTTCTCTAAGAGCTTACAAATGTCTTTTTAATTAGTTTACTTTTTTATCTGAGAGTTATTTAAACTGTGATTTGTCTTTTACAGATCAAATCAGATGTGTAAATACTGCAATAAAACATTTCCTGACGACATTATTGACCACCATGTCGCATTACACCTACGGAAGAGTTTCTTAACTTGTCTTGAATGCAACAAGAATTTTCGCTCAGAGGAAGCTATGTCCAGGCACAGGTGTGGCGCTACTGACAGTTCCACAGGAGCTGGTCCCATCAATCTCACCGAAGACTCTGACGACGAACCTATTTTAGTTTAAGTTCCTGTTTTTGTTATTTTATACCATATTTTTGAGAAAATGTGGAATGTGTTTAGATAAGCCGTCTATAGCTGCAGAGATAAACTTTTATTGGAGGCAGGGGGGACAGGTCAAAACAATATAAATGTCTTGTGTCAGTTGGAGACATGGATCTGTCAATCTTCTTATAAAAACTGAACTTATATAGTACAAAATATTAAAGTCTTTATCTTTGATTGGGTTTTTAAAACTTTTAGGTTTATCAGTTGTGTAAGTCAACTAATTTAAAATGTTTTACTAAGCTATAACAATTACCTAATTGTACCTGTAGTGGATTGAATCTCAGCCCTTGTTACATGGTCTGTTGAAAGAATACTACTTGCCAATTTTTTAAAAGCATACTGAGTAACGTATATTTGTTATCTATCATTTATCAATAGGCGTTTAATGTGTTCATTTAGTAGAGTAGGTCATTTTATAGACTTGATGGTAATAAATTAAAACTATTTTTAAAGTCAAGGTTTTTTCAAGCCCCGGATTTCAGAAAACTAGCTATGGCCGAAGCCAGCCATTTTCAGATTGCAAGTGCAGCATTCCATTTAAAAAACCAGGCGGACACGCAGCTAAGCGCCGCTTGCATGAGTGAATCCAATTTTCTTTGCATTTTGTTACTCTTATTCGTTCCGTTCACAGCTTCCCCTTGGCATTCCGCCGTTCTATTGCCACAGGTGTTACGAGGCAGATCGCTAAGTTCACAGCCTCCCTTTGTATCAGTTTGGCCTCCAGTGTGACCTCGGTCTCAGGCATAGTGGGCAATTATCATAGACGCTACGCTCACAGCCTCGCTTCGGCCTTCAGCCTCAGACTTACAAGTTATTTTAATGCAAGTTTTAGTACATATCGTAAAAGTAAAATTTATTTTTAATTTTATTGAAGTCAGACTACTAATAAGCTCTTATAGACTATTTATTTCAAATTTCATCAAAATCGGATGAAATTTACTGTTTTTAGATCATTAAAACCACCTTTTGACCAAATCTTCTCACCTAAAGGGGAGTTCCAGTAGCCCGATTTTGCTTGTTAACAAAATTGACCGAGATATGTACAAAAGGAACATTTGTACCAAATTTTATGAAAATCAGACCAAAAATGTGACCTTAAGAGAGTAGACATATTTATACATATGTATATAAAGTCTTGTAAAGATTCTCAAAACGTATTCTGGGGGTCAGTTTCGGTGCTTAATCTCACGGTCCCAAGTCTAGGTCTTACCATGCTGACGGCATGAATATCTCATTTGTCCAAAGGAAATTCGCTAATAAACCATAGACCAAAGGAGATAGGAACACAACAAATGAGACACAGTGAGGCTACTCTGAGCCAAAAAGTAATGTCAAGTAATTTACAAACCTACACAAGTTCAAGTTTAAACTTGTATTTAGATTTTGACTTTGGTTTGTTTATAAGAAAAACCTTATTATTAGGTATGTCATTTAATCATGTTAATATTTTGCTTTACAGAGCATCATTAGCAAACAAACAAAAGAGGTGATATTGTATTTTTAGTAACAGAAAAAGGAGTTTTTAATAAACCTTTTGTGGTTGGAGGCGTTTGCTCGCAAGTACCTCCATGTGGGCTCCCCTAGTTTACATTCAGTGAACTGAATAGTTCTGTGGTTTAGATTCAAGCGACCGTTCATCCTGCAGGGTGTCTACTGGTCGGGAATATGTCTGGATATTTTTTACGTCGGGAATTTTAGTTGGATCAAGTTTTAGTCGGAAAAATATGGTCATTATCGCTAACATGCGAATACTAGCTTAACTCCCTCAGTTAAGCAGTTTTATTAGATGTTGACATCGACCTTATTATTTATTTGAAACTTGGGCTGTGAATGGCAGTCGGCAATACTGTGCTTCACAACAACTAGAAATTTTGGGATGTGCAGTACGGCACAAAACTCACTCACTGCGTTCTAAAAATAGAGTCAGTTTGGAGTGGAGTAGACCACTCCTCCAATTTTCATTTGCCTTTTGTTTATTTATCTGTTGAATGTCCCCATGTAATTGAATGTGTGTAGTAATTGTCTATTTTTGGAACCCTAGTTACTTACTTGAAACAACATTATCAATCAGTCTTACATTGTCAAAAATCTGCTCCCGCGTAGCTCTAAAAATTGCAGTGTGTAAGATGTATTTCATAAAAATATATCCCAAAAACCAACTCTCTTTTATTCATTTTTAAATATTTAAAAACGATAAACAATTGAAATACCCAAGTTGTTGATCTATAATATTTAACCACAATTTGTTTTATTAATAAACTAGTAAGTAACATTCAGATAAATGGGTATAAAACCTGAAATAAATGTATATAATTGACATAAAATAAAGTGAAATTGTTAGTTTGAGCGATAATTTTGTCATTTTTAGCTATCATCAGCTTGAATTTTGTGTCAGGAAAATAATTACAAAGCTACGCAATAACTATTTGTTAATTGTTTGTTCAATATGCACTACAGAATAAATGGATTTCAACTCAAGCCAAACCACAGAGTAAGTAAGGCAAGTCCTAAAAAAGAAATTGTAAAAAATTACTAATTTAGTTAGTAAAAAACTTTGTCAAATTTAAAGAAATAATAAAAACGTGTTTTGTTATTTTGGAAATTTTCTAAGATTTACCGAAGCGCTTGTGGCTAATATTCATTAATGGTGTTTTTTATCTGTCATGGTCTGAATTGTGTTGGAAGAAAAATCTGAGTTTTGAGCTGTCCACACTCCACAGCTGCTCTTTTGTAAGTTCATAATGTCTTTTTTTATGTTTTCTTTTGTACAGTGTACTTTACGTTATAAGTTCATACCAAATAAAAGCTTAAATGTACTGGAATACCTTAATAATTTGTACTTTTGCAGGTTGCATTCTTTTATATGTACCGTACATAATATTTTGTTTTGGTCAACAAAATAATGTAAATATAAAGCTTTTTACTAATCAAGACCAGGTTTATTAAATAAAATCCCATAACACATTAAAATGTGTTAAAAACTGTGGAAATGACATTTTGAGCTATTTCAGCTGTGTTTCAATCTTGGCCTATCGTTAGCATAACCAAAACTGCACAGATTACAAAACCATAGTTATAACTTAATAGTTTTTTGAGCCAGAGCTTAACAACTAATTAATAAAAAAAACAATTTTACTAAACACATTTTACATACAAGATAAATCAAATGATAAAAAGGAGTAAAAGTATAAAAATGATAAAAATATATCAAATAAATAAACCAGGTTGTATAAGTTGTCAGTAGAAGAAGGGCTCCTGCTCCATCTTCAAACTCTCTGGCTGTTCTCCACTTCCTTCTGCTTCTCCTGAGGCACATACTGGTAGCACAAGTGGAACAATACGTAAACGCTATATATTTAATGCTTCTTTTGAGAAATGAGTCTTTCCAGGTAATTTAAAACTAGCAATATTTATAAAAATGGTGCCACTCCCCAAGTGGCCAACTATCGACCCATATCACTTTTACCTACGATTAGTAAAGAGGTTGAGAAGTTCTTCTTATCCCGGATCGTCTCGTTCTTGGATGATAATGATATACTTTTTAAGAGTCAATTTGGGTTTAGAAGGGGTCTAAGTACTTTTGATGCTCTCAATTAGCTTATTGAGACAGTTGTTAGGGGTTAGACAGTCAAAACAAAGTACTGTATTAATTATTTTTACCATAAAAAAACCATGTAAAATTATATGATTAACTCCCAGACAATTTAAGAAATAAACAACATTTTAACCTTTTAAGAGTAGGCTCAAACATTACCTATTTAATTGAACATGTTTTTTATAGTGTAAGTGAATTTATGGGCCAATAAAAACCTTGATTTGTAGTATTATTAGTTTAATACAAGTATTAATCGTTTAATGGTATTAATGTCAGTTTTTGTCATCTACTTTTATGGAATTGGCCATACTTACTCTTGATAATTAATCTTCTTTTTGTCACACAATTCTTATTGTAAACGACAATAATGACGATGATTATTATGATGTCTTTTATTGTTATACATCGATATACCAAATTTGTGAATTTCTATTGAGTCGCTCCAAAATAGCTGAAAGAGTGATTTTTTGCTAAAACAGTGGAATGAGTATTTCGATTATATATTAAAATATGAAATTCTTTTTCTTTTCATGATATGCAGTAGAAGAAGAAGAAAGAAAACGTGTTTATTGAGCACACAGAAGACCCCTAGTTTCAAAACACTATTCAGCATTAGCCTGATGGGCGCCGTCTGCTGGTTGGCTTCAAAATGTGTTTTTTTTCTTCCTAGAAAATCTACCATTTATTACAAACAACTAAATAAACTAAATGTTTTAATTACATTCTTATTTAATACAAAATTTGTACAGTAAAGTTCTTATCTAAAGCTAATATATATATAATACCACAAAGGATTATGCAGCACTTAATAATTAAATTCTTTTATTAAACCCCACCTATATCCCCAAGCTACCCTAACCCACTAAAGCCCGACAATCCCTTCCATTCAAAAAATATTCAAACTCATTTTTATTTAATTTAGATTTTTCAAAATAAAACTTTCTGTTGTGAGTTAAGACTGGACAAACTGCTACAAAATGAAATACAGTTTCATGTTTATTAAGGTTACACAAGGAACAGGTAAAGACTGTATCTATCTGTTTGCTAAAATAAAAAAATACCTAGCGTATATTTCATTTTTGGGTTTATCATACAAGGAATCAAGATTGTTTATGGCTTAAGTACAGTATTTTCATTCTTCTATCAGCTCAAATATTTTGTGACTTACCTGATTAAAAAGTAGATAGATTTAGTTTGTTTTCATCTGAATCTTTGATAGCTGTTGTGAATGCTTCGAAAGTTTTCTTCCAATGATTCCATTAAGCAAAGGATTTCTTGTCAGTGTATTCTACTTCAAAACGGTTGGGTCTTAAATATTTTTCAATATCCATTTCAAACAAAACAAAGAAAGAACTAAATAATAAAAAAAGTAAAGTTGATTAAATTCATAAATTGTACTGTATAATAAACTGAATTAAAAGTACCATCTTCAGTCAGTGATTGGCTGAAACTGGTTTGTTCCACAGCTGTTTTGTTTCACAACTGAAATTGTTTCAGCCAATCAGTCACTGAAGATGGTACTCCACAGTGAGGCCGAAATATCTCAACCTGGTTATGAAGTTTGGACACGGTGTGAACCGGAATATCTAGATTATAACATGGTTGATGTTTACATTTGAGTAACGATTAACATAATCATAAAAATATATGTTTATCAAAATCATATGGTTAAGAATAAACAGTATTATGAAAAGCATACTAGATGTGTACTATAACATGCATAACTTCATGATAAAATGGTATATTTTGTGGTTTTACTTATTAATTTTGGCCCATTAGAATAAAATCAGTTAGTTACTTACATGGTGTAAGAATACCATGTAGTATGAAGTATTCTTACACCATGGTTACTTAGACCAATGTGACACTGGCAATATTGTATTATTCGACAAAATCAGTGGCAATATTGTATTTAATATATTTTTTTAATGTATTTAATAAATATCTATTTTCCCAGTTGCAGGACCTTGTTTTATTACAGTTACCTTGGTTGTGGTGCCTGTAGATCCTACGGTGCAGGTTGTAGTCTATAAACGTGTTTCGCAGCTCTTATGCTGCATCATCAGTAGACACACTAAGTCACTATTTACACTGATATTAAAACTAAACACTATTAAAACTAAGAAACTTAATTAGAACTATTTAAACGGTCCACGGCACTTGTGCACTCGTGGTTCGCGGGCGACGCGTCGGGTGGCACGTGGACCGTGTAAATAGTTCGAATTAAGTTTCTTAGTTTTAAGTTTTAATATCAGTGTAAATAGTGACTTAATGTCAATCTACTGTGATGCAACAACGCGAAACACGTTCAGACTACAACCTGCACCATTACGAGCACCACAATAAGGTAACTAATATTCATATTATTCGACAAAATTAGTGGCAATATTAAAAAACAAAGTGGCATCAGCGCGCGTCGCGTTAAGAATTCGTAAAAACACTACGGTACTGAATTATTAGAAAAACAATGTGAGATTAAATATTAGGAAGTTAACTGTTCATCTGAGTCCGGCATATCGTGGGTAACCCTTATTAGTTTACTTGGTTTAGAGAAAATAGTCTGCTGTAAGTGTTTTAATGTTCAACATAGTTGCAGTTTATCTTTTACCAACTAAAAATCTTATTGCCGGCAATACCCAAACCGTCCTAAGTTTCGGCCCTCAATTTTCTCCGGCTTTTCTGATTAGTTTTAAGAGTTGACGTTTTTAGTTTACTGTCCAGAAAAATGAATAAATGATTTATTTTCCAATACTTATACAATATTTACAAACACGTTTTTCATTTGGAAAAAAACTGACCACTTACACAGTTTTGTCACCAGTTAAGACAAGAAGATAAACATTACATAAACAATATAATAAAATATTTTGAGTCTAGCTTCAAGTTAAAAATAAAACGCCACTGCCATGTTTGCAAAAACTAAAATCATTTAACCAAAAGTGTGTAATAACCATTCTAATATGTTTACCCAAAAAATTAAAAAAAATAGCAACTAATATATTTATACATTTAAATACTTGACAGTTTTTATTCTGAATCTTTTCTAAATGTGATGAACTATTTCTACTATTAAAAATTAATGTTAAGTGATGAGTTTGATTTTATTTTTAAATAAGTACTGTAATGTGCTTTTCCTATTTTACCTTTTCGTCCAAGAATACACCTAGATACTTAAAATTAGTAACCTTTTCAATATATTGACAGTAACACATAAAAAGGTCGCAGGAAGGAGAGTGAAATTTGAAATTAATAGATAAATCAAAACCTGTTAAGTCAAAGTTAATAAATTTACCTAAGCACCAACAGATCTTCGTATATAAAATCAAGTTAAAACTCGTGTGTTTTTATTTGTATACGAGGGTCACTATTTATATTTTGAGCCTGACATTAAATATAGAAATTTTTTCATTGAAAGTGATTTTATTGCTTTTAAAATATTCCCCTTGAAGATCTACACACTTTTGCATGCGCCGAAACCAGTTTTCGTAGCATTTTTTCCAGTCTTCTTCAGGTATCTCCAAAACATGAGTTTTGAACGCATCAACAGCTTCTTCTGCTGACAAAAATGACTGTCCTCGCAACTTATTCTTGATTGTAGGGAACAAAAAGAAGTCGTTGGGTGCCAAATCAGGGCTGTAAGGCGGATGACCCATCAATTCGACTTTTTCAGTTTTCAAAAAGCTCATTGTCTCACGAGATGTGTGCGAGCTCGCATTGTCGTGGTGAAGGATGATCCGACGATTCTTGTTTGTGTTCCTAATCTCACCAAATATTTCCGGCAAACAAATGGTTGTGTACCACTCAGAATTAACTGTCCTACGCTCTTCTAAAAGTATCGTTGCCACATGACCGGTTTTTCGAAAAAACAAGCGACCATTTGCTTTGAAGTGCTTCGCGAGCGAACAACTTTCGTTGGGTTAGCTTCATCTTGAAACACCCATACCGTCGACTGTTGCTTTCGTTCTGGCTCATATGCATAAATCCATGATTCGTTACCTGTAACATTCTTATACACCTCTTTAGAAGCACCAGCGTTGAATCTTTTGATAATTTTTTGCACCAATTGACACGGTCATCTTTGTGGGCTTTTGTCAAATTGTGTGTGATCCAACGGCAACACACCTTTTTAACACCTAAATGTTCATGTAATATTTTGTGTATGCTAGTGGGACTAATGCCCAAGGTTGTCTCAATTTCATAATATGTCACATGATGATCTTGCATGATCATTTTTTGTACAGCATCAATGTTTTCGGGCACAACAACTGACTTTGGACGACCTTCACGAAATTCGTCGCCGAGAGAAAGGCGGCCATGATCAAATTCGTTAAACCAGCGTTTTACAGTGGCATAAGATGGGGCTTCATCGCCAAGTGTAGAAATAAGTTTATTAATGCATTCTTGTCTTGTCAATCCACGTCGGAAATCATATTAAATCATTGCGCGAAAGTTTTCACGACTCAATTCCATATTTTACTCAACACCAACTTTTTAAATCAACTGTATGGAGCAAAACAACGCTTTATTGACAAAATGTTGGTTGATTTATAGGCTAACAATGTCAACATTTTAAATAAAAACATCAGCTGATACCCAATTACAATCTGTGTTGCCAAGGCTCAAAATATAAATAGTGGCCCTCGTAGAACAAAGAAATGTCGTCAGCAAACGCCGTAATGTGACCATTAAGATTTTTAAAAATTAAAAATAAAGTTGCAGATATCACAGACCCTGTGTGACACCTTTTTGTACTGTACTAGTAAACTAGAACTAAAACAATAGATCTAAACTAGAATCAAATGTAGAACTAAAAACTTTAGAGAACTTTGAAAAATCACCTTTTAGAGTACCAGTTTCAAATTTTAATTCTGAGGAGGACTCTTCGATTTTTTCAACAGGTACCCTCACCCTCCCCCGCCTTTGAAATGCGTCATTTTGCCTTCCAGTTTAAAACTGTTGTGAGACTACAAAATTGTCTCTTGTGTATTACTGAGAGGGGTGATAAAAGATATTCCAGGAATTCCACGTATATGGGGATACATCGCATAGATTACCATGCAATATCGATGCGACTGAAAAGTGGTATCCTTGCTTTTCATTCATATAATCAAATTCATAATTAAATTTAAGGAAGTCTAAAATTCATCATCAGAACATCTCACTTTCGGAACTTGTAAGATTGAGATGCCCCACACAGAACGCGTCATGTCCAACAGCAGATGCAGAGGCGATCTTATAATTTAATTTTGGTCGTAAAAAACTAATGGTGTAGTGTTGTAGCGGACTGTACAGCGAGCCTGACTGTACCGGTCCTACAGCTGCGCACCGGCCTATAATTACTCCGCCATTAGCTCGCCTCTACCCCCTAATTTTCGCAGCTCATTCTGCCTCTCTCTCGCTCCCCCTCCTCCTCCTCCTCGCGCTCCGTCTACTTTATTATCCTGGCTGGACGGAGTTCATCATTATTATTGTTATCACTCGGCGTGGCCCTTCACCGCGTATCAACCTCCGAGCCGCTCTCCTCCTCCTTTTTACTTCGCGTCTTTGTCTCCCGGGAACACAAAGCTTCGACTCGGGCTCGCCGCTCACGTGTCATATTTATATCGTTATTAGCATATGGGAATTCGAGTGCCCATATATTTCTGCCCGTCCTCCTCGCCGTCTCCTCTACACGTTACACGTGTTTCTTGTTTTAGATCAGCGTGTAGGTTTCCATTACTGTATCGTTCTGGTAACCCAAACGTAAAGTGCGCACGTACAAATTGCTCCGCCTCAATAAAATACTTAAAAACTATGAACATTTTGAACATTGCAACATATTTTGATTTTGAGCGAATAATATAACAATGGCATCTATAATATACAGGGCGAATACGGACTATGGGTTAAATATTATACTTAGAAAGTTCAAATAAGCTGTATCTCCATCAAATAAGGACGCACATGAGAATTCCGGGGAAGATAGTTTCAAGCTTCTCAGTATTCAGAGTGTACCCAAAACAATATGTCAAAATGCGGGCATAAATGTGATAATTGCAGTAGGTCTACATATCTTACAAAGACGTATATTTCAATTCGGGTAAAAATGTATGGTTCAAAACTCAAAACTAACTACGCTTACCGAAAATATGTCGACAATTATAAAATAAGAAGGTATGTATGTAGGTTTGAACACTATTTGAAAGACCGTTGAACATTGAAACTATATCTGTTATACTCGAATGACAGGTATTGGTTTTCAAGTTATCGTAACCACTGTGGGTATTTCCATAAACAAAGCTTAAGCCTCCATTGAAATTACGTTCTTCGAACGAACTACTTCTTTTCTTGAAACGAGCAAACGACTAACACTTAAAAGAGTATTTAGCCACCCTGTACCGAATCACTTCGGTTAGTAATGGCAGGAAATAAATAAAATTACCGACACGAATTTAAAAAAAAACTCTCTAAAAATATTATTTTGTGGCCAGAGAAGCAAATGCGCATGCATAACTAGAAACAAGAATTTTGAATCAATCTTGATGTGCTTTGCTTATTACTATATTATGCCGAATTGCCGATCATTTGTTAGCTCAATTCTTTATGAACACTTGCACGAGAACGAGTTTAGTCACAATCGGTTTGACAGAACAGCCTGTTGCGCCTCAGTTTTAGCAATGATTACTAATCTGTTCAATTGAGTACATTAGCACATTAGTAATCAATGGTTTAGTGAGTGGGGTTTCAACTTGAACGACTGTGCGTAAGGCCCATTTTATACGGTCTGTTTGAACGGGGCAGTTTGAATGCCTTCAAAACGTCAAGTGTAAGGAAACTTGTGCGGCAAAATGTTTGATACAGTAAAGTCTACTTGTGCAATTGGGCTGCGACCTTGTCTGTACGATGTATCTAGTAAGGTTATAATGAGAAACATCTGAAAAGTCAAAGTTGGAGTGATGTTTGCGAAGAAAATGGTGGAAGGTTACACGAATTTAAAAAATTGCAGAAAACTATTTAAAAGTAAATTTAGTCTAGGTTATTAATTTCAATTTAAAGTGGTTGGTCATAAATAAAAGATACTTTTGGAAGAAACCCCACTGAACATGTTTTAATTATTTTAAAACACAAACATTTTGTCCAAATTGTGTTAGACATCATTAGTTGTAGACAAAGAACAGTATAAAATCATATACATTTAAAATAATGATGTCTAACACAGTTTAGGTGAAACGTTTTGAAATGCCGTATAGTAGCACACGTTTTACAAGCGTTAATACTTCGGTTATTAATGTACTAGCGTTTTGAAAATGCGTATAGTTAGCAAAAAAATATTGCGCGGTAACGGTGTACAAACTGCCGCGTTTTAACAGTCCGTATATAATGGGTCTAAATATATGTTGCAATGCAATGAGCTACAGGAATGAGCCTCTCAAATGTGAGTGAAATGGTGCTCAAAGCTGAAAATCCTTCCCGTTTTGAGGCATGTCTCATACCCTTACCTAACTAATTGTGCACTAATAATTAGAGAAACCGTGCACAATTACTAATATAGTGGAGACTGGAGGTAGAGTCGAGTCTCTCACGGCGATTGTGCTATTCCATGTGAATGTGATGTAGACTTTCTTCATCCACACGCTACAGCAGTCTCAGTCCCCTTGATACAATGTTACATACTCATTAGACCTCCTACACTCTCAGTCTCTTCAACTCACTTCCTTTCCTTGCCTTTCCAGTTTCAGCTCATTTACTTACTATATTTAACCACCAAGACCGACTTAGGCTACATCACCACGTTTTCTCAACACTACCCCTAAGTATTTGTGCAATCTTAGTTTAATTTCAAAAACTAGAAAGTTTTGAGACTCGTAATTTGAAGCCTTGAAACGTGATTTAAATTTTTTAAGTAACGGTGTGCCTTTTAAACTGTACACACGTATACACATGAGAAAATACATAACAGATTAACAAGAGTACTGTCAGTACTACTCTGTTTCCTTGACTTTGCTGATATGTACATATAGGCTACATGCATATATGTATATCTATAAAGGATCGGTGCTCATTTTTCACGGTCCCGGGTCTGGGTCTTTCTATGTTAACGGTATGAATATCTTATTTTTCCAAAGGAAATTCGATCATATACCAATAAAACCATAGGGGGTTTATACCTCCTACGAGCAGTGTTCACTGGGCCTTACTGTATAATAATATGATGTGTTACTTTTGGGTATACAGTAGTATGCGCTCTTTTTGAAATTTGAGTAGGGGATTTTACTTTCTTGGGCCACCTTGCGGTCCTTGCCGCATAACAGGCCTTTTGAGTTTTGTCATTGAACCCCATTCTCTGCTGAGTTCGAAGACGTCAAGAACCGCGTAAACAAAACACAGTAGAGTCGGTCCCGCGAGCCTGAGTGAGTGAACTCAGCACGGCTCTCAGCTGTCGGTACGTCAAAGCGAAGCCCCCTTCCCCTGCGCCGCGCGAGAAGGCTACATTCCGTCATGGTTGACGGCACTCGGCACTAGCAGAGGCAGAGGCAGTGGTGATCCGGCATGCGGCGAGCGCGGTGCCCTTGGTGGCCGCTGGTCGCGCTCATGTGTTTCAGCACAGTTCTAGGCCACAAGTGTGAACGCATCTCCATCCCCATGTGTCAGGAGCTGGGATACAACTTGACTGTCATGCCCAACTTTGTGGGCCACCATGATCAACTGCAGGCGGAACGAGGAGTGAGTACAATCTAACTACTAACTAGTTGTGCCTCGCAACAACTTTCTTTACGCTAATGCGCCTGTAAATTTATACAGAAATAGAGTTCTAATAATAAGAAAGAAGGTAGATCCTATTTAAAATTTGTTTTCTTGTCGAAATATAGTGGGTTTTTGTACATGTCAGCGTATACTTCATTTATCATAGACGAAGTGTTTGTCAACAAATTTTAACTTTCAAAATGTACATATATATCAATCACGCAACGTTTAATTCATTTCCATTTTCCAATGATATTAGTCTGTTTTGTTCCAAAATTAAACACGTCATTTCCAAACTAATGCTACACAACTATGAACTAACTCAACTGGATTATACCCACTCACACTCCGATATTCACTTCCGATATTATATACTGATACAATCACAATTCACAATACAATATTAAATAACTACTACAGTATAACAGAGGATTTTGTTTCCTCAGTTCTATGAGACTCGATCAAGACCAAAAAAATACGTATAGTATTTGCTAAGTTATCAAGAAACAAATTACAATATTGTTCTGAATGTCATCTTTCCTCGTGTAGTTAACCTATAGAAACGTCTCTAATTCAGTAATTCGTAATCATGAAATTACATGTTACGCGTTTGTTTATATATGTATAAGTTTTGAAATGAATGCATCTTTAAAATATCGGGTAGTGTTGTTTGTATGGTATTACATATACATTAATTGTATATTAACCAGTTTAGTTTAACCGATTGAAAGCGGGCGACGGTGAAATGGAGAATCAAGTAACTTCAACAATCGTCACCTCCAAATATCGTTCTTGAACGAGGGCTCCTAAATTGTTCAATTGTTTGTTAGAGTACCTATTTCAGCATTTTATATTATAATATTTGACATTGTCCAATGAGAGCCCAAGAGAAAGATAGATCAATTTAGGGTGTTGCAAACGGTAATTGGTTGTTTCTTCAGTTACCAAAGTCGTCATTAGTAAAACCTGTTTTGATCATATGAACGGTCAGAATACAGAATCGTATTTCATATCAACGTTTATGCCCGGTCGCTGTTCTGTTATCAACTTTGGTCTGATGATGATTTGAGACAGCTTCTTTTTACGAATCATCAAACCTCCTTGAAAAAACAGCCAATGCCGTTTTATTCGGGACTAAACAAATAGTGTTATGTAACACAAGCTAACATTTTGAACTTAGCACTTGAAGTTTTGTATCCAAATCACCATGACTATCCTTGTGAAAGTTCCTTAGATGCATATCTTCAGGGCGTTGTTTACTTATACCTTGCTTACTTAATTATATGCTAATACCTGTTTAGTGTGTGCTGAGGTCCTTACAACCTCTTACTAGTAGGCCCGGCATTCACTGAGAGCTGTACAGTCTATACTCTACATCTCTAGCACGAGAGTTGGCGGTTAATATTAAGGCCAGATAAAAAATTAAAATGTGACCCTAAAAACTAATATAGTTATGTGGATTTAAATGCAAATTTAATGCCCATAGCCTTATTGAAAGCCAACTGACGGCATACCGTTCAAAACTATCAAGAATAGCTTCTGTGCCCTGTTCTGACCTTTAGGTAGAGCCTAAGAGAAATTACGGATCCAGGAAAAAGTCATGACTTTAAACTAAAAATTTGGAAAAATAAACCCTATAGTATGTAAATAGTAAGTTTCTTTCCCGTCAAAAATGATGGTTTTACAGATCAGATATCAGAATTGCATTAAAACTGTTCTTTTCAAAGATAAAATTCTCAAACCCTTCCAAGGGAGGGCTCCTGGACCACTGCTGAATTTAGCAGATGACCCCTCTCCCCCTTGTTCAAGACCCTTTGTAATAGTTTTTCGGGTGCACTTGAACCAACGCTCTCGAGTATCGCGGCGCGGAGTGAAACATGCCATCAGACTGAATCAGTGGAGACCGAATTCGACCACTATTAAATATCGCTATAAAGCAATTATTCTTTAGTTTTTATTAAATTACTATTATTTGATGGATTGTTGGTTGAATGCTGTGGAGTGAGGCAGGCAGGCACACCTCGGGCCCGGGCCTCGCTTTGTCGGCCAGGCGTGGCTTTATGAGACCCATAAATACTTCGTGCCTCCATCACTCACACTGCAGCGAGACTCTCACTTTTATTACACTGTGATGCGACTTTGCCGCCGTGAACGCTTTTCCGCGTCAGCGGTCACTCAAATGTGTTGAGCAAACATTGTTAGTACGGGGTTCAGGGAAGTTACATTTTGTAAATATATGTAAATATGGCTTCTTCGTTTGCCGACCTCCCCGTGGTGAAGCTGGATAGCTATGCCTAATTTAAACGTACAATGCAATCGGCATAGCTAACTAACAGGCAAACATAACATTAAAATTTATCGCTAAACTGTATCATTAAACACAACCGTGCGAAGATCGGGTACATCAGCTAGTCTAATCTATAATGGATTTAATATGTATACATTGACGAATGACGCTGAAATGAAAGCGTTGAATGGTCGAGACTCGATAGGGTGTTACGTGAACAACACTACATACATCAAACCAAAACTCAACAAAGCATTAAACAATCCAACGTTGTATTTCCAATTTTAAACTTGAGTCATAGTGAACAAAATCTGTTTGGGATGAAACCATTAAAAATATTATATATAATTATAAAAAGTGTATTTTATATAATTAAAATAGTTTTAGTGTTTTCATCCAATAAAACTTAACGCTATGTTTTAACTCAGGGAGCAAAAAAGTACAATTATGTACACATCATTAATCGATATGACTGTAATGGTGTTTTCCACCAAGTTTTTCTTCCTTGAGTTTCCAAACTGGAGCTGTAAAGTAGTATTTTAACATTAAAGAAACAGGAAAGATATGCTAGGGGACATAACTGAATAATAATGTTTACCTTAATTTATAAATAATACATAACCAACTGATTCGAAGCAATCTTGTGCGGTTACCAGGCAACTCAGATGAGAACGTGAGCCGCAGCGTCACATGGACCGAGTGTCCGGAACTAATGTACCGGTTATTTACACACGCGATAACGCTACACTAAAAGCCCATCTACCTAACACACCGGCTTATTACAGCGAGATAGCCGCAGCGCGCAGAGCCGAGGCTAATCACTGATTCATGTGCGCCAGACACATTAACTGCGCGGTTTACTGCGCCCAACAAACCTGATTTGAAAATTAAATAAACCCTGCATTACTGGCAAAGAGGTACCACGGCCAATATTCTATCCGACGACACTACATCATTTGGAGTTATTAGCAAACAAATGGCGAATTAGCTGCAGACTGGAATTCGATACGTGTGAACTGCTGAAGTTCCAAGTGAATAGAACTATTGCATTCCACGGTCATCTGTTCAAAGATGTCGACCCGTAGGACTGAGTCAAGTGGGTAAAGCTTTTTCTTCAAATATAAAAGGCTAATTAACCTGAAGTTTAATCTTTACGCCCCAGTGAGTGTGTCAAATTCGAAATAACGTAGGTAGCTTTCTCGTGTACAATGTGCAGTGCAGTGTAGCTGAGCCATCATCATTAGCATAGCTTGATGTGCGAGTGTTGATGGGGAACTGTGCCACAAAGTAGTCTAGTCAGGTTCAGGCGGGCTTGGATGATGGATATAAAAAGTGGAGATTTACGAGATGAGAGGAGAGGAGCGGCGACATCACGAGTCCTGCACCGCATTATACAGCAGGAGCGGAACAGGCAGAAATTAGATGACGTTGATGGACGACGACGACGACGACTGAAGAATAGAATCTAGACGAGTGCGCGGCATTCCAAGTAAACAATACTGCGGTGCAGCAATTACTAAATCACGAGTTGAGTCGCCACTCAGCAGGGGTGGTGGGACATGTGACCAGAGTCGTAGTGATGTTATCGTGCAGGAGTACAACTCTCAAGGTCACGTACATTTGAGTATAGTCAAATGCGTATGATTTATTGATGAATCTATGAGAAAATTAATGTTATTGAACTACAACAATGCACACGAATCAAAATCAACACCCAACTACCAATGGAAAAGGGGGCTAAATTTTCTTTTGACATTATGGTAAAAATGTATTTACTGAGAGAAGATCTCAGCTCCCAAGACCAGACTCAGAGGTGATAGCGTGAGAGTTGACTTGGAAGTAGGTACTCATTATCGTCTATTTCCCTTTTACCTATATTTAGTACAGTTTTAGAAAAGTTCTTCTTACTTCAGTTAAACCTATTTTTAGAAAGAGGACACATAATTTCAGAAACCCAATTTGGCTTTATCAAGGGAACGACAACTATGGATGCTATCAATAAACTATATGAATCAGTTGTCTTGAGCCTTGAAACTAATAGGAAAACTCTTGGCATATTTTTGATCTTACAAAGGCCTTTGATTTTGTTGACCACAATTTACTTTTAAATCAACTATATAGTTATGGAATTAGGGGTATCCCACTTCAGTAGGTTAGATCTTACCTCTTTCGTAGAACTCAACAAGTACTCGTACAAGCGAACAACCATCTATCAACTAAAGCACAAATAAAGTTTGGCGTTCCACAAGGTTCTAACATTTGGCCACTTTTCTTGTTATATGTTAATGACCTCAGTCAAGTTGTAAATCCTTATCAAATTTCCCAATATTCCAATGATACTACATTGGTTTTTTCATCTTAGTCAACAGATGGTCTTAAAGTGTCTTCAAATGTGCTTACTAATGTATGTATACAATACTTTCAAAATCTAAACCTGTTTACAAAATCTAATACTGTATTATAGGTTTTTAGTTAAGCTCTTTGTCCAACCACAACCAAGTAATCCAAAAAAATTGTCATTGATAAATACTCCCTAGAAGAAGTCAACTGCACAAAGTCCTTAGGCGTGTATTTGGATAATAATTTGGATTGGGATAGTCGTGTTGAGTACATATCATCATATGTAATAAGCTTTCGTCAGCGGTAGGCTATATTTGTTAAGAAACATCTCTAGCCACTGCACACGGAAAGTACTGATAACGGCATATCACGGACTTGTGTACCCTTACTTGTGTTAAGGAATTAGTACATAGGGAGCTTGTGCCGATTACAAGTTTGCAAAAATTTTTATATTACAAAAGAAGGCTTTACGAATTATATCAAACGCTAATACTCGTGATACATGCCGAGATATTTTTCAAAATTTACAGATCATGACCACTACCTAGCCTGTATATTTCTGAAACCATAATCTCTAGTCTTACTAGGTGTCATCTAGTTAAAGTCAGTGACATACATGACTATGCCACTAGGCATAAACATTGGTTTCGGCAAAAACCCACAGGCTAAAACTGTTTGAGAGCAAGCATGCCTTCACAAGCAGGTTCCAGATTTTTCAATAGACTGCCTGCAGGGATCAAGTCTATTCAACTCATGAACCTATTCAAAAACATCTAAAAAGATTTCTGACAAAACACTGTTGATGAGTTTATGCACCAAATACTTAAGTTTCCAGTGCACCAAAATCAAAATTATTAAATTAGGTTAGTTGGTATTAAATTAGAACAATATATTACTCGGATATAGATTAAAACGACACATTTGGCTGTATGATTTTGTTACCAGTGGCTTACCACACTTTATTTTAACTTTTATCGAATATGTCCACACAATAATTATTAATTGTATTTGACAAATAAAGAATAAAATAAAACATTAATAATAGTTTGAAAAAGATTAGTTCAAATCTACATATTAAAAGAATTGATGAAAGTCTAATGGCAGTCAGTACGACCGTTCTATCAGGCCGATTTTTTCATTGTTTTTGAATGAGAGGTATTTTTGCACGGATTCATCATCAAACATCGAAAATTGCTTAACTTTCGCCCTTCTCAAGTTATACTCAAAAAAGGCTTTTCCCATGTTTTCTTAGCTTTGTCCTGTCATATCTCAGGTTCTAATTGAGGTAAATTGTTCGTTTTGGCCTAAGAACACTCAGTGAATCATGCTCTTTCATTAGAGATATCATTTGACGTACTTAGTTACATCTAAGAGGAGTTATACCTGGAAAACGATTCTTTTGGCACGGTTAAGAATTTAAATTTGCTTGAAATGAAACATATGGGCAAATAAGTATTAAAAATGCCCAGCTGCTGTAAATGTAAACATCAACAAATATAAAACAGATACAAAAGAAAACAAATACAATAACAAAAACAGTGTATAAGTTTCAACTCTCAAGGAAATACCCTAACTGAAAAAGTATAGTCATTAGCGAAGTGAATACCCAAACCGAGAGGCCGAAGTAGAACCGTGAGGGAAGCGAACGGAACTGAGGCCACAGGCCGAAGTGGAGGTCTGGGGGTGAAGCCCTCAGCTGGCCGAAGGCTACTAATTCTTAAATGATTATGTTGATAATCATCAATCAAACTATTCATATTGATTTCTATAATAAATTTAACAATAGATGTTGATCAAAAGATCACATCGGGAAGGAATATCACAAACTGTAACGTCATTCAATATGAAACCTACGTGTTTGTTTCATGTGACCGACTGACCGCGGTGACTTAGTGCATTGTATGTACAATGTACATGGATGTAAAGTAAGAAAGAAGAACTTCTTCTCATGCTTGTTTAAAAGATGAGGCTGGTTTTTGACAAAATTTTGATGTGAACCATATACAATGATCGCCTTGAAATGCCCACCTGGCGTAAGCGATTTGTTCTGTAGTGTAGTGTTCATGAGAAGGCGTAGATGTCGGCGAGTCTTTGCTCAGTCATGCCTGCGACGGGACGGGCTCTGTGCACGTCTCTCACACACAATGGCAATGGCCAGGCAATCAACGCACTGGCAGTGGCAGTCGCCTGCACCTCGCTCATAAACCCCACCGGCTCTCGCTAATCTTTACGCGTCAGTGTGCATTCTAATACAGTCTATCTCTAGGTTCCACCTAAAATGGTTCTCTTGAAATCCAGTGTCAAACCGAATGTATAGTAGTTTCGTAAGAAAATACGTGGTTTTCTAAGAACTTGACAAGCGAAACAAAGATTTCTCTCTTTGACCAAGGAAAGAATTTATAGGAATTTCATTGAAGCTACGAAAGGTCATATGATGTGAAATCGTTTTTCACACAAACACAAGTCTCAAGGATTATAATCAACAACAAAAATACCTGACAAATAATATATAGAACTACAAAGCAACAATGAATATACATAGTGCTTCTGAAGCAGTGGGTTAGGTAGTAGACATTCGAAATAATAATAATATATCTTTTTTTCTTCAACTTTTTACAAATTCTACAATAATATACCAATACAATTAACACTTTCTAAAACATAAATAATGTACAACAATAAACCGAGAAAAAAATATAGGGGTCTCTTGGATAAATCTGAGTTGAGACCTCCTTCAGATGCTTAAACTAAAATTATGCTAAAGAGAGCGAGACTAACATGTAACCAATATAACAATCTATTATACAATGGATTTAAAAACTTACTGTGCATAGTCTAATTAAAAAGTATTGTAATGCATTCTCGTACATCCACTTAAAACAAAATAATCACAAACCAAAAATATACAAAAACAGTCAAGGTAAAAAGCTAGTATTGAACTTAAGCTACACAACAAAACTAAATACACTTTCAATAAACTCAATGTTAAACAACAATTTTTTAGGCTAACAGAAAATAAACGGAAATGTTGCTTTTTTAGAATCCTATTACTTAAAATGTTATATAATCTAGGAGCACTATTCAAGTAGAACTGTTGATGTAGTCTGCGAGGGCTTAACACATTGTGTACAAAATCTATCGATTTGCTTTTATATTAAAATATTTAACTAATACCATGAAATTCATTATTTTTGTGAAATGTTATTGTAACTGCAAGTTTTAGGTACTATTTTTAATTTGATGTTTAGTATGTGTATACGTACACGATAAGTAAATTTCTAAGGCCTCGGCTATGATACGAGCGGCGAGCGGCAAGCATTCGATAACTAGCCTGAAGATCTGTTGGTCGCTGAATTGCTTTGTACAGTATGCATACGAGTTTATGGCACGCGACGAGGAGGGCACACAAAATTTAGGAAGTATTATATATAAAATAATTCATGGTAATATTATTTTAAATCTACTTATTGAACCGCGGTTAGGGAAGCACTAACAGCAGTTATTGAAAAAGTAGAACAATATTTTGTCAAAGAATTAACAGAGTTATATTTAATTTGAAGTATTGGTGGAATTGCATATGGAGATTATATTTATTCAAACGAATATTTTACCTATTCAAATAAATAACTTACTGCTCTTTTCCTGTTTGGAGATTTTCTTGTAGTCGGGGTACTTTCACTTCAGAAGTATTATCATTTTTTGAAACCTTCATGTTTTCCTTTTCATCCATAAGATATTTCTGTTTCAATTCCCCTTTTAATATTTTGTCTAACTATGTAATTGTATAATTAGTAAACAAAAACAGTTTCATTATTTAAAATGATTGTGAAAACCAGCTTATGTAAAGCCACATATATACCATGTTCTTTTCAAAGACAATACTATTGTAAATTATCTCAAATTTAAACCGAAAGCAGCTTTTGATTTCAAAACCTTTCAGAATTTCAGAATGTATTCAGATCTGCTGAACTGTATTCAGAATTTCTTAGATCTGAATCAGCACCCCAATTGGTTTTAAAATCAAGAGCTCCTTTCGGTTTAAATTTTAGATAGTTTATTTTGGTCTAATATAGAATTGTCTTGAAAAAAAAACATAGGATAAAGTAGATGTGGCTTTATATCAGCTGGTTTTCAAAATTATTTTAAATAATGAAACTGTGTTTGTTTATATTCATTTATATACCGGTTTTTTCTCCCTCTGACCCAATTGTACTCGTTTCGTTTTTGTAAACGAAAATTTGGAACACCTCTCTTTTTCTTTTTTTAAACAAATACATATTCTTCTACAATATTCATAGTACAAAAACCTCTTTTCCTTCCTACTTTTATTTTACTGAGTTAGTCACCGGAACAATACTCCTAGTAGAGTCATCTTCGTCATTAATTCTATAGTTAGAATTAGACTAGAATGAATATAGTTTTGGAATTTTGTGAAAATAACCGTGCACTTTCATTCTGTATGTGTAGACTGGTTCTAGAGCTCGGAACAGGCAACAAGCTATCCAGTATCTTTAGTTACTCTATGCTATCCAGTATCCATCCTATACGCCTGATCCAACGTCATCAAGTGTTTTGGAAGACCGTTGGTGTAATTCATACAATAGTCTTTCAATGTTTCATACAATCCAACAATATTTACAATATTTAGGAAACAAATACTGTATCTAAGATTAAAGAGCGAATGGCGTGTGAATGCATAAAGCCTGTATGTTTGAATGAGACTTCGGTGTGTGACGACTGCCATATCTCGTTGAAATGTTTGTACAGCAATAAAGCAATTATTATTATGTACCTAAAATTAGCCAGTCTATAGCTAATAGTACTATGAATTCATTACTAGTTTCAAAGTTCCTCTACATTCTATAAGATTTTCCATTTAAGATCATTATACAATTAAATTAGATAATCAGATAAAACTAGAAATGTGTTGAAAACTTTAAATCCGAGACAAAATGTACCTACATAGTGTAGGTAGCCTACACTCCTACGCAGGAGTGCTTTCATCCAGCACACACTCGCGACAGTTGGTTTGGTTTCATCAGTATAGTGCTGTCTGTATCCATACATACAACAGTATCAGGTTCTAGATCCCCCTCTTCTCTCACGATGAATGTTTCTTTCAAGAGTTCTGCAGTGGTTTATTTATAAGTTCAAAGACGCCACCTGCAGTTACTTATTTTTATCTCACTACTCGTCGATCTTTTCACCAGGTTTACCGGATTGTATTTTTACATACACAGTAACACTGTAACACGCAGAAGCCTAATGTAAACTACTGTATTAAATTACTATGATTACTCGTATTTTAAAAGATCTGCATTCATTATTCGATCATTCAAAACAACATACTGTAATTCGAACGTTTTACGAATTGGATGTATCATCCCAATCTTTTTGATCACAAAATTAAAACCAATTTATTCAAAAGGGAAATCTAAACCAATTTGTATTATTATGAATCCAGTTTGTCTGTAATACCAATTTGTATGATACAATCAAACGCCATGAAGTGAATAACAAATACAGATTAATCAAAATCACCTTTGTTTGCCGAGCATTTCACGTCACATCTAATAGGAAGGGGAAATCACGTTGGAAACTGGAGAAATTGTTCATGTTCACAATACTATACATATACTCGTATAATGTATGGTACTATGCAAATCAATTTAGAAATAACTATCATGACACCGGGATATGGCAAACTTTCCTGGGAAGCTAAGCTGGAGCATCTAAACAAATATTGAATGTACGTATAAAACAATTGTATGCATATATTTTATACAAACAGGTGTATCTCAAGACTCATGTAGATATCACATACTACTTCGTAAGAAGAAATTGAAGCACTTTTTTGAAACGTTATATAAAACATAAGAAGCATTTTAATTTAGTTACTTTGAGAACAGTAATTAGTTTACTGCTGAATACTAAAATGTTAACACAAGTAAAACAGCTGTAGCCGTTTGAAACTTGTTTATGCTTGTACTGCTAATGAAAATTAGATGAAAAAATTAATAGCTTTTTCGTGAATTTACCTTTGATAAACTCGTTAATCACAACTTGGTTATCAAGTCAGAGTGAAAGCTGATACATAAGTGTTGTACTTCCTACACATTGCATATTATTCACGACTAAACACTGCGTGGCTGTGTAGTTTTAGTTGTTTTAATTCAAAATAATCTACGAATAAATGGGTTTCAACGTATTTTCCGAACTATATTTTTATTCGTACAAACTACCACAGTAAAAAGAACATTTGCTTGCATTTGTCCTATATTGGCAAAATCATGACGGTTATCGTTTATTGTTGAAATCCTAGTATTTTATTTTATAGATAATATGGTCTCATAGACTTCCATGACGAGACAAAATGCAGTTACGTGGCTAACTTCAGTTTTGTACAGATATAATTCGCTCAAGTGCCTCTCAGAACCCTCAGCCTCTGACCTCGATCCTTCCCCTTCCCCTTCCATTAAACACAAATCCAGTTCCCGTCTATTCAACGCTACTCTCCAACACTCCAGACTGTTCAATAGCTCATTCCCATTCCCACATTCTTCCAACATTTGCTGTTTGTTTCGCATCAATTAACTACGCGCACTATTGGCCTCAATTAAGCAATGGTCTTCACTCCGACCCAACTTGTAATTACAGTTTGATGATGAAAGTCTGTGGCTAGTGTACAGTATTGTTCTTCGTAATCAACTCATAAGGCTTACCAAGCCTACTTTAGGGGACTGTAAAGATCTATTAATTTTATGAATTGTTGATATTTTATTAGTTTAGATCTTCAACCTGTGTAGCTGGAGCATCTGTACACAACTACCCAACCAGGCACAGATTTCAGCATAGGCAACTTCCACATAGGTTAGAACTTACCTCCACGCATCCACAAAATATTGGTCCAAAATTGTATAATAAGTTACCGCAAAACATTCGCGAGTCCAATACTTTAAGTAAATTTAAATGTGCTCTAAATAAGTTTTTAATAGATAAAGCTTGTTACTCTGTTAATGAATTTCTTGAACTGTAATAAAAAGTAGTTTTATTAGATTACTTTAATTTTGATAAATATTGTGTACAAACTTAATGTTCTATACAATATATAATTTCTAGTTCTATAATTACTGACGTTTGTAATTCAGTTGAAATATTGTCATTCTACAAATAAAGAATTTTGAATCTCAGGATCGGTCCCACCGATCATGTACATTTAGTACCAAAGCCCGTTAAACTAACCTCTTTTTAACCTTTTAGTAAAATATAAAAGCCGATTGGCATTTCCATTTAAAGAATAAAGAGTACAATTTAACATAGTTTCTTAGTACTTCAAAGCGTAGTAGCTTAGTAGTCAAAGCTTAGTATAATACACAAAGTTCAGCAGCGAGGTTTTGCACGAATGGGTTTTGATACACTTGTAGGTACAAGCATAGGTCAAGACGGACGTAAAACGAAGAGAACAGAGTGTATATCGTAAATTCGTAAACTCCTGTTAGAGTCAGAAAAATAACTTTTTGTGATGGATGTAGGGAAGAGAAGATTAGAAGAAAGGAAATACGTAAATCTACGTAAGTTTACAAGCGCGCTTTAGGCAAAACAAAACTGCGCGCGCTCACTGAAGACGGTTGATCTCGCGCCTGGTTTATCCTCATTAGCTTGAATCTTTACATTTGGTACACGCAGGGATTAGGGCATATCTAGCTTTGCAAAAGTTCCGTACCCAACAAAGAGTATTGTGGTAGGGCGTGTCATGTGATGTAGGCCACAGAGAAGGGTCTCGTATCGCCCTCCCGCAGTGAAAAGCACAATAACAACATGTAAACTATAGGTTGAGCAGAAGGGCAGGAGCCAGTGTGTGAACATGCCGCCGTGCCGAGGGTAGATGAGGCGTGTCGGGGTGGCCTTTGTGAGGCGCAGGTATACACAGACCACTCGGCTAATTTCCTGTCCCGATAAAGCAGCAGTCGCGAGAGATTAGGTTCACGCGGCCATTCTAGCGCAACAACACCAAGACCGGTCTCACCCGGGCCCGGCCACTCACGCTGTCTTATCACGTTATCGGCTATCCAACGTACGCCAGGAACGTCGTGAATTACGCAACACTATATGATGTGAATGCGCGCGCGATATTTTATGTTTCTAGATCAACTATAATGGGTAACTAATTTTATATATTCAATTTTTAAATCCCATACAACAACCTTATTTAGGTCCTGATGATAAAAAACACATATTATATAGGCCTATCTTGACTGGCCTCTGAATAGGTAAAATTAGTAAAACTCTACCGTACAGGGTGAACTTTGTATTCATTAATGGTATTGCTACAATTTTATTGGTAACTAAATCAAAACTTTGAATGAACACCATTTTGCAACGGGCCGTACGTAACCTACAGATTTGCAAAAGGAACATTTGTAGCAAATTTCGTGAAAATCGGATCTGTAAAATGGTGCTTTTCAGTTTTGCCATTTGACTCGGGAGTTGTTGGAAAGCAAAACAAACTGCAAACCACACCTTTCTACGACGTTTCGTTCTATTTGGCAAGAGAAATGAATATATATTTTTTTAAATTGGCTAATAAGCAGGCTACTTTTTTACATTGTACAGGCACTATTAACGTTTGTCCTAGCCTGCTTTTGGACAAGCAAGTTTTATTCGCTCATTTTAAAAGACCCCGTGGCTAATTGCTGATGTGTTTAGAGTTTTATAATCCTTTCCATTTGACATAGGGAATTGGAATGAAAGTTAATGACGATCAAATAATTATTAATGACGATTTATTAACGATGAAACGATTAATAACGATTTTAACAAAGGTTAAACCCCAAATTCCGTATATTGAGCAGTTTTCCAACCTGGTGGACCTAAGCTATGAACTGCTACTCTACCTACCATACTTACCTGATTTAACTCCATCTGACTTGCTTTTGTTCTTTAACTTGGAAAATTGGCTTGGTGGAAAGTGTTTTACGTCCAATGACGAAGTTCTCTTAAAAAATGAAACATACTTTGCAGAGCTCAACCAATCGTCCTCCTTGAGTGGCTTGGAAAAGTTGGAGCATCGCTGGGGCACATGTGTTAAGCTTTGAGGAGATTATGTTGAGAAATAAACGTATCTTAAGTTTAAAGCTTACTTTTTTATACTAAACACGGGTACTCATCAAACTACCCTCGTACAAGGTAATTGTAAAAAAGGCTATCACTCTTCAAGGGTTTACAAAAGTAATAACCAATAAGCTCATATACGAGTGGGCCGTGTTAAACCTCTAGTCACTATTTTGTGTATTTCATTAGTTATTTTTAGCGAATTTCTTTTGGGAACATGAGATATTCATGCCGTCTGTTTGGTAGGACTCCGACACAGGACCATAAAAATGAGCACCGATCCTGTCCCCCAGAAAACGTGTGGAGAATTTGTTCTAAACGTTATATTCGTATGTATATAGGTATAGTATGTCAACTCTCTACAAATAAAATTCTAAGTCTGATATTCATGAAATTTGCTACAAATGTTCCTTTTGTAAATATCTTGGTCTAGGTTCGTTCGTCAGCAAAATCGGAATACCGGAAGTCCCCTGGTAGGGTGGCACAAAACAGCTTGTTTTATGAAATTTGAAATAATATGTATATATTTCTCTACCAATTTACAAAAAGCTATGAAAGCCCATTAAAAGTTTCAAAATGGCCCTTAAAAATCAATCTTTTGCTACAGCGGAATGAGCAGTCCAATTTTAATTAAATTTGAAACGTGTTTTCTATTTGTATGATATGAGTAAAGACTACTAAAGACCACGTAAATCTGAGGCCGAAGGTTGTGAGCGTGGCGACTGTGTAACTCTGTTAGTGCTTACCCGATCTTCTTGATATTGGTGACAAGAGATTGGTAATAAAAATGTGTAGGACATATTATTCTTAAAGTTTAGTAGTATAAAATCGCGTTTATTCGCTAATACAGTATTAAGGTGTTATGCCAAAGATTTCAGAACATATCTACCATTTTAGATCGTGCTTCTAAAGCACGAAAGTTAGATCATGCTTGATACGTTTCCATAGATTATTTAGATACTAAATTATATTATGTTTGAACCAATAGTTAAAGAGAAAACAAAATAGCGGGACTACACGAAACATTTTCGGACCCGTACAGTATAGGAAATTATTCGTTGTTTTTTGCATACACCGTCTGATGTTTGACGCCCTATTTTAGAACTACTCTGTATAGATCAAGTACATAGTATGATGATAATAGAGTATATTACAAAAAATATTTTTGAAAGGTAGGCCTATTAAAATTTCTTGCGTTCTTGTCATATTATTAAGATTGATACAAATAACTGGCGTATAAAGATCTGAGCGCTTACATTTATTCCAAAGAAGCATTTAGCTGCAATTATCATTCCTGTCATTATCTTGGAGTAATGAAGGATGGCCGGTATTCCTTTGTTCTGCACTGAGCCAGTGATGCCGTGAAGCGGCGGCCCGGTCGTATGACAGCTGCCGCACTCCTTTTGTAGAAGTGGCCTGCAGACCGGTCGAGGAATCCATCAGCCTGCCTCTGTAGTTTTTGTCACATATCGATGCTGCCGAGCTGCAACCGCGCAAAAACTCAGCATCGCATCGGATTGCGTTCATTTCCTTTCCAGTTTCCACTTCTTGCCTCTGGTCGATAAAAACCATTTGATTTTGACCGGTACAAAGGCGGCAGCTTCTGACGAAATAAATGTTTTCACAACTCCTTATTTACAATTAGCCGATTTTGCTCCAGACGGACGCATTCGCGAGAGGTTTTTGTACATTGAGAATTTGAGTCGTTCCATTTTTAAGCCCCAGTCTGACTTCGCTCAGGAAATTTCTTACGCCAAATAAGTGCCTGAAAGTATTTTAATAAAACAATGATGTATACCATCCTCAAATAATGAACCAAACACAATCGTACGATTCAAATTAGGAAAATATTTCTAACTAAATAGGCCAACACAAATAATATTGTTTTAAACCACAATTCACCTTTTTTTATTTTATACATTTCTCCAGTTTCCTAGTACTCATGTACCACCTTGAGATTTTCTAAGTCATTACGGTGCCATCCAGCAACACACTATTTATTTCCAACGTGTGTTTGCAATTATCATTCTCTCTTTTCTCATTCGGGTTATGTTGTAATAGAACGTGTTTTTTGTTCCAGTTGCAAGCGTTCATGCCACTGGTGCACTACAACTGTTCGAGGCACCTGCGGTTCTTCCTGTGTTCAGTGTTCGCTCCTCTCTGCTCGGAACACGTCATAGGCGCCATCCCCTCTTGCCGCAGTCTCTGTGAGGAAGTCGAGGCTGACTGCCATCCCGTTATGGAAACATTCAACTTCCCTTGGCCAGCACTCTTCAACTGCTCCAGGTTCCCTGTGCCGGAGCGGAATGGCTTGTGCATGCAGTTTCCCAACGTGAGTGAGGACAAGGCCCACCGGCCAACTTGGTTGGAACCGGACAAAACGCTGACACACCAATGTCCCCCGGACTTCACCCGGACACGGGAGCCGACGGTGGTGACTTGCAGTCCACGCTGCGGCCGAGATGCTACGCAGATACTGGAGATGGATACCATGGACCGCTATGCTGGGATGGCTGGACCCTCCCACACCTCCGGCTGAGCCGGCGCCAGGACTGGCGGTGCTGGCGCCAACTATCACCATGTGTTCATGGGCCCGTGACACATTCACCGAACGAAGACGCTTACGCCGTGGACGGCTTGGAGAGCGCCTCTTGTACTGTGGTGTTCCTTGTTCATTTCAGCTGCAGCACGGTGGGTGGTGGTGGCTCTGCCAGAGGCCCGAGAAGGCGAGCAGTGCACGGTCTGTCTTACTGGCGCCTGGCAGCTGCGCCGTGCTGGCTGGTACCGTGTATCTGCGGACGAGTTGACCGGACTGTGTCAAGTGAACGAGAACTCTACTGTGGGGTTCGTGGTGATACCACACGGTATCATGCTGGGGTTAGGATGTGTGGTGGCCGGACTCGGAGCTGCAGCTCTGGTCAGGGTACGTCACGAGTTGCGACAGGCGGGGGGAAGTACCACCAAGTTGGAGAGGCTGATGACTCGCTTGGCAGTGTTCACCGCACTGTACGTGCTGCCTTCACTGGCAGGTCTAGCTTGTCTGCTGTACGAAGCCTGGCATCGCCCGCGATGGAGGACTCTCGCTCTTCTCTCCGCCTTGGACTGCCACGCGTCCCCTGGCTGTCCCCCGGGCCCTACCTACCACTCTGCCGGCGTGGAGGTCGTCCTGCTGCGGGTCTTCCTCTCTCTCGTTGTGGGCATCACCTCGGGCATGTGGGTCTGGTCCGGCAAGACTTGCCGCTCCTGGAGTAGACTCTTCACTGCTCCTAGGAAACAAAGACCTGTTCCCATTACCAGGGTATGACGTCTTACGGTCTTCCACGCCTTGTTAATACTTGTTCCTGTACATTTATTTATGTAAATATTTATTTTAGTATTTAAAAATTTGTAAAAATGTATATTATAATGTTAGACTTGCTGTACTTTAATAAGTTTGCCAGTATTATATGTGTTTACTGTTTTACAGAGAATACTTCACCTAACTTATGATGTAAATAAATGTAGTGTGAGATGTAAAAACCCCATTTATGCAAGGATAGTATTTAATACAAAAAGACTGTAGCATAAAACATAAGTGTTTAATGTTTGTATGACTAATTGCTAAGATATGCCAAATTATATGTTCCATTGGCATGTCAGAAAGTTATTGGTGGTGGGCGTTACACAGAAATGCGGGCTTAATGAACTGTAAACAGTAAAACTCATCCCACTGTAATGAAATGTGAAATAAAAATACAGTAAGTATAAAATGAAAGCATTATGTATCACATTAATTTATATTTGTATGTCAAAAAAATTAAAATAATAACATGGTACAAACGTACTAAGTGCTTTCAATTTACTGTCAGTGGTGTAGTGGTAAATTTGGCAGAGTGGGAACACAAAATTGTGTCTGGGTTATCATAAATAATAATGTAATTGTATGGTACCTAGGCACTTTCTGAGCAGGTTAAGGAGTATGAAACACCTAGGGAAGGGAAAATCGAAACCTTCCTCCCGAAATTGTTTAAAAATTTTAAAGTCATGTCATGAAAAATTGAAAAGCATTTTTTAGTGTGGGAGCGCTAGCACCACTTGTTTACTGTAAAGTAATGAATACCACAAAGTAAATGGAAATAACATAAAAAATATGTATTTTAAGATAACCCTTCTTTATACCAAAAAGGCAAAAACTAAGAAAGTCCTATCAATTATTTCAAAATGGCGGCCAAAAAGTGATTTTTCTGTATGACATATAATAAGTACCCAGATCTCTAATGAAATTTGAAATGCATTTTCACAGCATGATATTTATTAGAACTATAAATAAAAGATCTTTTAAATCTGAGGCAGAAGGTAGGCTGAGCATAGCCAATTAGAGTAACAAATTGAAAATTCGCTTCACTCACCACAGCTGTGGTTTGTTGGCGTGGTTCTCTCATTGTGTTACATTTCAAATTTTTTATCCAGAGGAAGATACTTTAGTTGGGAAACAACTTTTCTATTTAACAATAAATTATTTCACATAAAATAAGACGATGAGGTATCTCTTACTCTACTTACAATCACATAGTTGATAGGTGCTCAAAAATAATAATTGCAGTAATTGAACTATTGTATATAAATTATTATAATCTAGTTCTACCAGTTCACACAGCGTCCAACTTCATATAAGTGAGACCAACTGTAGTTTTAAATCATTTATTTTCTGAAACAAAATTGCACCAATAAATAGCAGTAAATTAAGGATTGTTTGGTTGTTTTTGTTCTCGCGTAACCGAAAATGATAATTAAGAAACAAAATTTTCAATTTTCATACTAAACTCATTATTTTTGGTAGACTTATTCCCGCGCTGTCTGAATATCTGAACTGTGTAGTGCAACCAAATAAATGAATTAGTGAAACTTGAAATTCGCAAAGAGAATAGGTAAGTTCCGTCGTTAGAGTTTATTTTCAAGCAGTATTTGTATAGATCAGATTTGAAACAAATACTAATGTAATTGTTACACATTTATGGTTTTGCTTTTGAATTTACATCCGGTACTTTTCGAGAAATGTACCTTTGCCAGTAGGCTTGGGTCGAATGGGATTTTTTTACTACCGCATTTTACTGTTATCTGCTGAACCGCATTGCATAAATGATTACAAAAAGTATTTCTAAAAGAAATTTAGATTTTCCATTTTCTTTGGGGGGTGATTGATCACCCTGATCACACCTTATTTAGGTAACTGTAAATTGATATGCTTAATTCAGTTATTAATAAATTAATTGTTTTATTGTAAAGCCTATCACATTTGCTACTTTAAAAGCAGCTATCAAAGTAGCGGCTACTAGGTATAGTGTGACATTGGTAATCAACGGCTACTAACCACTAGCATCAAAATGTTCTACATTTCCGTGCTACTAGCACGAGCAGGTGAGAGTCACGTGACCAACTAGCGTAGCAGGTAGCAACCCTGGCGAACTGAGTGTGACATACTGATTTCTGAAGCTACCGGCTAAATGCAACTGCGCATGCTCTCTGTCAACTCTTGAGTTTTGTTTCAGTGTATTTGTAAAACAGTTAATGACAATGAGTGATATTAAGGGGACTGAGGGATGTCATAACAATTTTGACCCAGTTTGCAATGTACTCGTATCTTAAGGCTATTCTAATTTCGTGCGGCTCGGAATTTTTCCGTAACATTATTTTGTTTTGTAAATAGTTGATCAAATCATCACAAACACGTCTGTTAAACACCCCAATATCAAAATTGGTTTAAATCATTACGCCTTATACCAACAGATGACATTTTACACGCTTGTCACAGACAGAACTAAAAATGAAGCTTGATTAGCACAATCCAACTACTAGGTAGCAGCTACCATGTTTTGTGTGTGACAACTTTGGTAGCAGCTATTTTAAAGCAGCAGACAGTAGCGGCTATTAAGTAGCAAGTGTGACTCTCAGGCAACATATTGTTTTGTAAACAAAATTAAGCTTATCATTGTTGATCAAAACTGATCTAAAATTAATGCCAAAACTGCAAAACATTGGTAACACTATATAATATCTCATTTTCTGATGTCAGCTGCTAATAAAAGCGCACAGAGATAATAGTCCAAGCAACATTATTTGCAGTAAAATGCTCATATCTCACTTAATTTTGAACAGATTCTTTTGAATTTGATGTCATTAGTTTTGTATTAAACTACCGCTTTTTATGATTTTTACAATTTGTATATAAATTATTAATAGTGTCCTAGTAGCAGCTATTTTACAAATGGCTTGAACCAGTAGCGGCTATTAAGTAGCCAAGTGTGACTCAGGCTTAAGCAACATATTGTTTGTAAAAAAAATCAGCTTATCATTATTGATCAGTTGATCTAAAATTAATGCCAAAACTGCAAAACATTGGTAACACTATATAATATCTCATTTCTCATGCCAGCTGCTTAAATAAAGCGTTTGAGAGATAATAGTCCAAGCAGCATTGTTGCAGTAAAATGCTCATATCTCACTTAATTTTGAACAGATTCTTTTGAATTTGGTGTCATTAGTTTTGTATTAAACTACCGCTTTTTATGATTTTTACAATTTGTATATAAATTATAGTGTCCTAGTTAATTGAATTTAAAAACTTTAAATATTCATCATTTTGAACAAAATAATGTTTTTCTTGTTTATATTTTTTTAAGGTTTCGGTTAGAGGAACAATTATACAAAATTTCAATGGAGCCGGTCAAATAATTTTTGAGATATTTGGCCTAATTATCTAGTTAAAACACAAAGTGGCGGCTAGTGGAGAAACTAAGGACTTTAGACCCCATGTTATATTATATAATTTGTTTGTCTCAACCTAAGAAACAATATTACCGTTATGAATTGTTCCAGAGAGCGCTCCGAGACACCCTGTATAAAAAACTTCTAGTTAAAATGCCAAGATTTTTTAAAATTATGTACAATATGACCTACCTTGGCATTTAAAAATCTCGATGTTTGATCCCATGAGTTTCTGCACACTTCACACTGGTTATGCATTAACCAATATTTTATTAGTGTTTAACCACTTTTGAGTGCCAGGTTTAATGAAAATCCTCTTAGTAACCACTATATTCACTAGTAGTAATTGAATTTTAAAACAAATGGCCACGTGGTAAAAGATGTTACTAATGGCTGCCTGGGACTGGATTGGGCGAGGTCTGAATGATGGTCGAATCCAGTTCCAGGCAGCCATTATAATATCTTTACTCTAATCAGTCAAATGAATAAAAGATGAACACTATGAATTTCATTAACACTAAAATGGTTTCCTAATATTGGTTAATGAATAATCCAACTTAACAAGCTTTATTGTCTTCAAATTCAAACATTACACAACACCTACAACAGTTGACTTAAAAAACAGCAAATACGTACCCAAACCAGTGTAAATACAACTTTTTGAGTTTTTCTTTCCAATGGTACCAATTAAAATTGTCTAAGAGCAATTTTACCCAGTAAAATTTATAATCAAAATCAGGAACATCATTTGTAATAACCCTGTATTAAAAATGGAAAAAACAGGAAAGTGAATCACACTTATTATGTAAAATAATAATTTACTGAAGGGTAAAGGGCACAATACATAATAATATTTTGGAGGAGATAAATTCTTACAAGAAATAGGACCCACCAAAAATTGCAACATAACATCACTCTTAGCCTTTAAAACCTAATTTTATTTACAAAACACATCATTGACATCAATGCATGCCCAAGTTAACACATCAATGCATGCCCAAGTTGTATTTAGGATTTTAAAGAGGCTGCCAAGGTCATAACATTGAATCAAATACAAATTTTCATGTTACAACAAGTTCGTAGCAGTGAATGTTTAAACAAATAATTAACAGATAAGACAGACAAAGAGACTTCTGAACTGAAGGGGCAGATATTGTGGTATTAAATCTCCTAGCTTTGAATATTGGGATATACCGTACTACTGTATCTTCAATGACAGATTCCTGTTGGTAACAATGAGGGGGAATTAGCCTCAAAAACAAAAAATAATATAACGCTAACTTGCTCAGAAAAATTATTTTTATGACAGCTTTATAAGAGTGCACAGTGCCTGTCGGCCATTTTGTTGTTTTGTCCCACAAGAACAATGTAAAAACAGGCATTACAACCCTTCACGCCTACAATTTTCATAACATCTTTATAAAATAAGTTTATTTGAAAGTTGACAATATACAGCAATGGCCCCTCTGACCACTTTTTTGAAAAATTTATTAATTTACTAGTTAAAAATGAAATTTATAAACAAAGTTTGTTCACATTATGAATTTACGTCACGGTCTTATAAATAAAAAAATAGAAATTCGGTTCAGCAAAGGGAGGAAACCATTTAATACACTTCAAAGTTTATTTCATAAAAATCCGATGAAAACTGTAGGCATGAAGTGTCCCAAGAAAATGCATGTTTTTACATTGCTCTTATGGGACAAAACTCAAGATCACAACCACTACTACGCAGCCTTAATACACATTATATTAAGAAAGAAAAAGTAAAAGAGTATGACAGAAAAAATATATTTAGTTAAAAAAAATTTGCTGAGAGAGAAAAAATAGAAGAGAAAATGTTTACGTATAGGTCGTATTATATAGAGATTTCATAAATCAACTTACAAAAAACATATGAGCCTTGCAAGCCAGTGTTAGGTAGGTTTCTCACCATTGTACATGAATTGATTCACTGCCAAACAAGTTAACCAATTCATCTCAAATACATAGTGGGATAAATTCCTTTTAAATTAACAAAAAATCATGTACATTTTAAATAACATTCAAACTTTACAATACAATTGATTTTTCATAGCTAAAAAGTTTGGATTTAATTAAAATGGTGTACAAAATTTCAGCCAAATTTGTTAGCCAGCAGCATTGGAATATCGGAAAGTTATTGGTGGTGGTTACACAGAAATGCGGGCTTAATGAACTGTAAACAGTAAAACTCATCCCACTGTAATGAAATGTGAAATAAAAATACAGTAAGTATAAAATGAAAGCATTTTGTATCACATTAATTTATATTTGTATGTCAAAAAATTAAAATAATAACATGGTACAAGCGTAAGTGCTTTCAATTTACTGTCAGTGGTGTAGTGGTAAATTTGGCAGAGTGGGAACACAAAATTGTGTCTGGGTTATCATAAATAATAATGTAATTGTATGGTACCTAGGCACTTTTGCTGGAGTTAAGGAGTATGAAACACCTAGGGAAGGGAAAATCCGAAACCTTCCTCGAAATTGTTTAAAATTTTAAAAGTCATGAAAAATTGAAAAGCATTTTTTTCAGTGTGGGAGCGCCCGTTCCATACCACTCCCTGTTTACTGTAAAGTAATGAATACCACAAAGTAAATGGAAATAACATAAAAATATGTATTTTAAGATAACCCTTCTTTATACCAAAAGGCAAAACTAAGAAAGTCCTATCAATTATTTCAAAATGGCGGCCAAAAGTGATTTTTCTGTATGACATATAATAAGTACCCAGATCTCTAATGAAATTTGAAATGCATTTTCACAGCATGATATTTATTAGAACTATAAATAAAAGATCTTTTAAATCTGAGGCAGAAGGTAGGCTGAGCATAGCCAATTAGAGTAACAAATTGAAAATTAGCTTCTCACCACAGCTGTGGTTTGTTGTGTTTCTCTCTCATTGTGTTACATTTCAAATTTTTTATCCAGAGGAAGATACTTTAGTTGGGAAACAACTTTTCTATTTAACAATAAATTATTTCACATAAAATAAGACGATGAGGTATCTCTTACTCTACTTACAATCACATAGTTGATAGGTGCTCAAAAATAATAATTGCAGTAATTGAACTATTGTATATAAATTATTATAATCTAGTTCTACCAGTTCACACCGCGTCCGAACTTCATATAAGTGAGACCAACTGTAGTTTTAAATACAGGAGTATGATATTTGTCATATTATAAATACAGAATATTTAAATCACAAGAAGGCCATCTTGTGATTTAAATATTCTGTAAGTATTGCCAATAATCTCCACTTCAAGAAATTATATTATAAATAAATAATAATTTATATAAACTTAACTCTTATGCTTTCGGACCGTTCGCCACAACTATAATCTAGTTCTTCCGGTTCACACCTTGTCCAAACTTCATAATTAGGTTGAAATATTTTGATCTCGCTGTGAGTACCATCTTTAGTTACTGATTGCCTGAAACTGAGCTACTTGCTGTCCTATTGGTGATAGGGCTGCCAACTGTCAATGTTCTCAACAATGAGAAGAATATTGACAGTTGGCATCCTTACCTCATTGGACAGTTGGCAGCCCTACCACCAATAGGACACCAGACAAGTAGCTCAGTTTCAGCCAATCAGTGACTGAAGATGGTCAAATAAATTATTTTATATTTTGTAAATTATTTCAGACAATAATTTGACCACAGCGAGACCAAATATTTCCACCTAAATATGAAGTTTGGACACGGTGTGAACGAGAAGAACTAGATTATAGTTGTGGAATGATGGCTAACATAAGAGTTAGATATACAAACATTATTTATTTACAATATGACAAAAATCATACTCCTGTACTTAAAACTAAAGTATGGTCTCACTTACCCGGCATTAGCACTATCTTCCTTCCCACCAAACTCATTGTACAAAGTAAAAAAATCACATATTTTGTTTAATGGTCAATGTTTTGTATTGTGTTACATGTCTCTTTCAATTTTTCTAGGTATATTTTCATTTAGTTTAATAGTGAGATATGTTTGTTAAATAAAAAATAACATTATTGTACTTTTTTCAAAATTAAAATGGCTTTTTCTTAAGGATAAGTGAGACTCTACTGTATCATAAAAAGGCCAGCAAAGCATACATATCCAGCTTTATACTTTGGTTACACGATGCCACTTTGCAAGGACAATAATTAAGGTAATAATAATTGAGGTATCCTCTTCAGCATTACGTCTCAAGGGAAGAACAATTGCATGAGGTATTTTTTGCTAACTGTTTAGGGGGAAGAAACATCAGACTGATGGTAGGCCTAGTAAAAGTGGTTGTCTCAAAAAGTGTTTTGAGAGACGTTAGGTAAAAACAAATATCCAGTAGATGAGTAGAGGCATTGTATCTTCTCAGTAAAGGAAGAAATGTTTCTTTTAAACGTATTTCAGTTATTTTACTTTCAAACTAAAGGCAATTAAATTCTACAAAATCATTCTTTTGGTTTATTTTTATAATATGGTAATACTTAAGAAATTGAAAGAATTACTACTTTAACTTATTTATTTATTATTAATACATCAATTTAATTACTTAAGAAAATTACTATTGAGATAACCTATAAAATTTTTAACAATAGGTCAATTTTTAAAATCAGTGACATTACAAAAAATAGGTTTAAAAATGTCTTAAAATAGGTTTTCAGGTGATTTAATTCTTAACATTTCCCCAGACCCCTCGGTAGGGCTGCGTACAATGTTGGTCGCCCAGGGCCTCCTGCTACTTGTATTTAATTCATATAAGAAATAGTCAAAATAAATAATAATTGACAAACTGAATTGAAATGTTAAATACACAGTCTCTTAAAAATGTTTCATTAAAAAGGCAAGTATAATGGGGGAACTACCGAATAAAATACTTCCACTGGTTCAATGCTCAATACATAATAGGTTCACAGCAGTAGAATTAAAATTTAAAACTTTTAAAATAATAAATGCGCTTTAAGGGAGGAAATTAACAAAACCGGAAATCAAGTTTATTTACATACAACTTCAATGTTTTAAACAAATAATTGAATAAAAAAACTAAACCCAAAACAGCTTTTTGATATATAGAAGAAATAGTTGGGATATTTTCAACAACTTCATCATGCTATTTATATTATCACCGATATTTACAAGTAACTATCTACTTAACAATAGAGTACAAGTATACAAAAGGGTATAAAAATATACAAATAAGTTACTGTTTAAAACTAAATAATCCGCTCGTAGAAGAGAAGGTAGGCCTGAGTTTTGAGGACAGAGCTCTCATCGATATCACTGACTCGGGAGTCGCTGATGTAGTACCACTTGCCGGGGGGAGCTTGACCCGGTGACGCCTCCGCGTGGCAGCGGACCTGCACAGCAACACCACTCCTATCAGTTCTCATTATTCTAGTCAAGTGTCATTCAAATCTATATAAATAAAAACACTTTTTTAAACTTTGAACCAACAAGTTTACAAAAGGGCTTAGTTTTAAATTTAAACCCATATAATTTTGGGAAATTGTTGACTCTGGATGAAATAATGGCTATTTAAGTTTAAGGGTTTAAATTTTCAAAGGTTGATATTTCAGTTGGAAACACAGCAACAACTTGGCTTTTAAAATTGATTTATCACAAAAACTAAATGCAGCCCAAAACGTTTTTAGAACAGATTAAATTGATTGTATACCAAATTAAATGGCTTAGTTAGTTCCACCTCAATCAGTTGATTCTAATTGAAAAGACATAAGTTAGAAACTATTAACTTTAAAGCAGCCAACATGGGCTAATTTTCACCTAGAGTCATTTTTTTAAAGAAAAGGTTGCAAAGGTTATATTTAGTTAACTGACCCTTAAAATAAAGCATTACTTAACATAAGCTTACATTTGGAATTTTTTAGTAAGGACTGCATATAACAATATAATTTGTCACAATTTTAAGTTCATTTCTGGTGATATTGAATATATTCCATACTTTTGACCAAGCCTGTACATTCAACTGTTTGAACCTTTTTTCCCAAAATAATGTTTTAAAATACATGTAGCGTACTAAAACAATGCTTACAGTCGGGTAGGAAAGTGCAGTCACCGACCTGTCACCTAGCGCGTGAATACAATGCATACAGTCGGGAAGGAAAGGGGGTGCATCGTGCGGGAATCTGCTGCGTACAGTCATTGATTTTAAATGTATATTTAATCAATGGTACAGTCGGGTGTGATGAAAGGGACTGTTCACGTAACATCCCACGAAAACTCATGAAAAATGACCGATAGTAAATTTATCGGTAGGTCGGATAACTCGGAAGGTCGGATAACCGAGACTCTACTGTATGTTATTAAATTACCTTATTTTTTGCCATTTTTGTACAGACCTGATGATGAAGGTATTGCCAAGAAACGCCTTGCTCTGAATAAAAGTAACAATAATGGTTTTTGATATAATAAAATTAGTTTTTGTTAGGACTATATTGCTTGATTGAGTTTAACACTCATAATCCTGTTATTTTTTTATTTTCTGTAAGATCTATGTTTTGCCTTAGAAAGGCACATCATCAATCCTGCATAGAAAGTTACAGCCGAAAGTAAAGTTGAACAGACTAATGTGTTAGTAAGGTTGTCAGGATTTCAAATAATCCAGATTAGTGCAAGTTTAGTGATTAAACCTTTCCTGGCCCACTAGAAACAATAAAAGTAGACTCAAGATGACAAAATTGAGTTATAAAGTGTGAAAACCTTTAAGGGCTGTCTTTATTAAATTCTAAAGTTTGTTTTGACGTACTTTGACAACAATCTGTGGGGAAATTTTTAAACACAAACCTCACCTGTGGCACCTCAAAAGAAAGGAAATTTTAATAAAAATTCAACGAGGCAAATCAAAATGTTGTATCTCGACTAGTTTTTTTTGTAGAAATTAGGTTTAAAATGCCACATTTCACATACAGTTTTTTAAAAGACAAATTGTTCTTGAAAATCCTCTGAGGAAAACATTACAACCTTATAAAATAATCCTACTAAGTATTTTGAACAAAAAAATAAGGTTGTATACATATTTGAAATATTTATATACAGTAGAGTCTCGATTATCCAACCTAAACCGGCCCCGGCAAGACTTTCAATTTTTAAATTGAAGATAAATTTGTCATAACAAAATTCCCTTTCTTTTGAGGTGCCACAAAGGATGGTTTGTATTCAAAGTTTTTGGGGGATTCTACCCCCTTGGTTTTTGGGTGGGGGGTGGGTGACGCAAAGTACGTCAAAACAAACAAAATACAGTAAATATGTATTTTAACAATATCTATCAATATACCAAAAATCATGAAAATCCAATGAGTCGTTTCAAAATGGCTGCCAAAAAAGTGTTTTTTTGCTGTAACAGCGGAATGAATAGTCCTATTTCAATGAAAGTTGTTTTGCTTCAAGATATGTAATAAAACTTGCAGTAAAGAATTGTAAGTCTGGAGCAAAAGGTCGAAGCAAGGCTGTGAGCGAAGAGAGATAACAATGTAAGTTGCATTCCTATTTACACTTCATAGATTGAACTACAGTAGTAGTAATAGAGTAGTTGAGCCATCGTGTTGGATGGTTTTATTTAGTAAATTAGAAAGAAACAGAAGCGATACTTATTACTTAATAATTAACTTGTGAGGCCTTTATTAAGTCGTTCTGTGCAAGCCTCACATCCAACCTTGTTTGCACCAACTAGATATTCATTTAAGGTGAATTGATTTAAACAAGATTGTAGTGAACATTCCCCTTCTTCAAATTTGTATTTGTGATGAGGAATTCCTATGTATGGACTTCTCTGAATAACAGGTTGGGGTTGAGGAGCTTTAGTAAGGTCTAGTGAACAAGGTGCAGTAAATAGAGGCATGGGGGGAGGAAGCGGTATGGGACTTTTGCTAGCCATTTGTGGTTCAGTTTCTTCAGTGATCTTTGGTGACTCGACAGCCTCAGCTGCATCATGCCAATTCTTAGGCGAGTTCCGATCCGACTCATGTATATCTTGAACCAAAGGTATCCCTTCTAAGGTACGCTTTAAAAGTCCTGAATCAAGCCTGGTTGTCTCCTCCATACCTACAGGACTACTCCTACTTTTCAAAATCCTACTGGTTTCTGATTCCATCCTAGATTCTTGCCGCTCATCTGACCCACTTTCATCCTTTTGACTTTTTGTGGGACTGTTTAAAATAATTGATACATTTTCTGGCAAACTGTTACAAACTGACATATTGTCATTACTGTGGGGAATACTAGTGCAAAGTGACATATTATCATTGCTTTGAGATCCAGATAAATTGCCTTCTTTAGGTGAAATATTGGTTTCTTGGCTGGGATCCAAGCTACACTGTGGACTCACTGACAGACTGTCTTGACTACGGTTCTTGATGTCTCCTGTGCAGTTCCATTCGTACACCATTGCCGCACGTTCTGCTTGACTATCACTGTTGTCCGGTAGTTTGTAGTCTCCTTGCAATAGATCTACATTTTTATTATATGAGCCTTGCTGACTATCTGAGCTTACATTAGGTGAATTGTTACTGGCATTTACTCTAACAGAATCTTGACTCGTACATTCAGTATTGGTTTCTTCTGGAATTGTAACAGTTAATTCTTGGATAGGTCTAGATATTGAGTCAGTATCATTCTTACAACTAAATAATACATCTGACTTATCATGTTCAGTAGTAGTCCCTAGCTTTGGTTGACAGCTTGAAAGAACAGCCAAGGCTACTTCAGTGCTTGGTTTGGGCTTCTCCTCTGGACTCTGTGTGGTGATTGGACTCCCTCTAGCAGACATCTGCTTCTCAGAACTGTACCCAGATTCCACAATTTCAGCTTTGTTATCTTGTTCATCACAAGCATTGTCTACGTTATCCTCGACATCAGCGTCACTTTGATCTGCATCCAAAGAATCTAGAAAAATCATTAGATTGACATAATGAGACTACTTCTAAAGAACTAAACTATGTTCCTTCAGTGAATAAGGATATCTTTTACTAATGTTGTGTACTGACTTTAATTTATCTTAGTCATCTGTTCATCTGATTGTTACATTATTATTATTATAGTTTAGTTTGTTGTGATTCTCCAGTCAATAAACATCATTTAATTCTTTCTATTTTATTGATAAATTAGTGTCATCTTTTCAAGGTTTAACGAGGCGCCTCCACGAACATTCAGGAAAATGATTTAAATGATTTAGTTTATGCTAAAACTACAACCAACGTGGCTCCAGATGGATTGCAGCAAAGGTAGTAACCGGACCTGTGAGTTACCAACTCACTACCAGTGATGGATTACTAATTTGCGGCACATTGACCAACTCGTCCAAGATCGAACAAAGTCAAAACTTTCCACAACAGTTAACCGAGAAGAACAAGAGCTAGAGCACACTTCCAGAGAGCATCCCTGTGGTAGATGGTGGAAGAGCAAGACAGAAGTACTTCGAATCAGTCTTGACCCTCGACCAGTTCGACAGGCGGGCTTCCTTCATACTTACAGGACTACCGTATTGGGGAAGGAGTGTTGTGTACTGACTTTAATTTATCTTAGTCATCTGTTCATCTGATTGTTACATTATTATTATAGTTTAGTTTGTTGTGATTCTCCAGTCAATAAACATAATTTAATTCTTTCTATTTTATTAATATTTTAAAACTAAAAAAGCAGTTTTGGTAAACTAATTTCAAAAAGTAGCTCCCTAAAATTACTTCCCTAAAATGATAACTTGCTAAAACTTAACTGATTTTGAGAAAAGGTAGAAAGCTTAAACAAGGTGTCCACTGAACCAAAAAATTCTGTTTTAATGGTCTGAAAGGCTAATTATTAAAATTGAAAACACTAATTTAGGTTTTGAATTAGAGCTGTGCGAGAGCAGAACTTTTGGTCCGGGACAGAAGTGGGAGGGATTTTGAAAAAATCAGGGATTTGGGAATAGGCAAAGCTGGCAAATAGACATATTTTAGAGGAAGCACTTGTTAGTAAAGAAATATGAACTAAAATGAATTTCTTAAATGCCGAATTTCACTGACACGCGAGTGATGAACCGGGAACTGTAAATCTGTAAATTTGTATATAGAACATTTAGTGATAAGAAGAAAGAAGGAGACACTTGAAAATGGGCAACATTTGCCCGAAATGCATAGTGTCAAAATTTTCAACACATCTCTAGGATACATATCCGGATTACGATAGCTCGATTTTGCTAGTTAATGAACTTGACCAAGATATTTAAAAAAAATTCATGAAAATCAAACAAAAAATGCAATCTGTTAAGGGTACACACATAATACATATGTATATAAAGTCTTGTAAAAATGCTCAAAAGGTATTCTGGGGGTCAGGATCGGTGCTCATTTCACGGTCCCGGGTCAGGGTCTTACCATGCTGGTGGCATAAATATTTTATTTTTACAAAGGAAATTCGATAATAAAAAAAATAGAGCTATAGCGTGAATTTTATGGATGCAATTAATATATACAGTACAGTCTCTATAATCCGCCGTTTGCCACGTCCAGTAATCCGGCACTGTGACCGCATCAACTAGCCACCTGTTTTCAAGTTTCTACTTGTCTGTATAGCGCGTGACGTATGTATTGATTACTTCAGTTCACTGCAGACAGTCAGAGAAGTGTGCGTTGTTTATTGCGAATCTGTGCCCGCCTTTACGCCGCGGAGATGTCACAAACACGTAAAAATGTTACTTTGACAATGGATAAAAAGTATGTGATTTTAAAAAAGATTAGAAAGTGGTAATAAGTTAACTACTCTATCCAAGGAATTCAACATCGGCAGATCATAAACTCACAAATATAAGGAAGAAAAAAGATGAAATTTAATAATTTTTTAAGAGTAGTGAATAATTGTCCCGCGTAAGAAAGATTATTCCTGGCAAATTGAGTCTTTTTAGTGAACCTCTACTAATCCAGCATTTTCACTGATCCGGCGCTTCCGATCCCGATATAGGGCCGGATTAGTGAGATCGTACTGTACAATTTGTTAAACTAACAATTTTTCACTAAACAAGCAAGTGGAGACAGGAATACTTTCAGTTCAATTTGGTGCTGCTACATAGTGGCAAATGAGGGAACTACCAGTAGTAATCTCGTCATGTTTAGCTTAAAATTGTGGTGACAGCCTGATAGGTAATTTACATAACCTTCTCAAAATGTTTAGCCTTCTCTGAAAGATTGAAATTTTTAATACTCTTTTGATGTTTATTTCCTTTGGACTATTTCACTAACTTGGGGGGAAAAGTAAAACTATGCCACAGTTCTTCATCAAACATTCAATCTATTGAAATGTTATACCTTTTTTATCTTCTTCCTCTATTGTGGTTTGTTCTTCTTGACCAGGTTGATTTTCAGGACCGTAAGAAAAGGCAGAAGCTCGCTGCTGCTTGTGATTGCGCCTTGCTTTATTCTTTTGATATTTTGAAGATCCAGCTTCAGCACTTTTATCTTCTTCTTCGACAGGACTATTACAGTTAGGTTTTTTCTTTCCTGAACTGGGCGGTTTATCCTATAAATTAATAAATACTTTATTATAGAAACGAAACATGGACTAGCCTGAGACAGTTAAGAATATAAATCATGCAAAACGTTTTCTGCAGTCAGGTGGTCGTCAGTGCATCACTTACTCGTTTTTAATGGTTTGTGATACATTCTACAATCATCTTATAACTTATTGGAAATTAACAATATTAGGTTTAAGGTTTCGAACATAGGTAGTTGTTATACTATAACATACCAAAGATGGCATAACAAAATTGACCAAATTGTATCATTTGGAACAAAGTACAGTAGACCCTCGATAGAACGGACTAATGTGGCGGAGGTGGTCCGAAAAAACCGGACGATCGGGGATACCGATAAGCATATCCTGGTGCATTAGGATCGATAAAAATAGACTCAAGATGACGTAATTTGAGGTCCAGATCGGTTACTGACGGTTTGGCTGAGCCACACCTTAAAACCACTCACTCTATGCAGTACTCACACTGAAGGTCTTACCAAATAAAACACATTTAACGCTCAACAATGTATTTATTTCGCTCAAAATACTGTATTTTCACAATTTATGTACAATTCATATTTACAGTAAAAGAGGTTTCTAATTTTAATAAAATTCCTCCATACGAATGAACTCTCTTTGCTTTTGTCCGCCATCGTAATCACACAATTTAATCACCCGACACACAACACAAGTTATCACAATACAGATATCACATCACGAATCAGCTGCAGGTGACTCACTGTTGTTTACATTTGTGACAGTGCAGGGCGGAGGGGTGACTGCCGCGCGCAGTTGATAGCCTGACATTATCGCATCCACTGCTTTAGTCTGCGGTGTATCCTGACAACCCCAGCATCGATTCAAACCAGAACTCAGCTGCGTTTCTGCGTAGCTCGGTATTGTCAACGGACTTAGTGCACTATATTGTCATTAAATATTGTTTATATTACCAGCTTAACGTTGATGTTGTAAAATTTAGTAACAAAAAAAAAAATTTTTGTTTTATTTTATTTTTTTTTACCGAGGGTGGTCCGACCATCCCGAACGAAATGAGGCGCCGAAGGCTCCTGTATAATGAATGGAAATTATTATTACAAAACCAGAAGAATCAAGACTACAGAAAAATATGTTGTAATTGTTCAACTTCCTTATCCTTCATAAACCTAACCTACAAAACTATAATAATGAAATAAAAAGTAAAAAAAGTAGCTTATATCTGAACTCAATGTCAACTTGTAAAAATAATGTCCAGTGAAGTCTCAGAAAACCCCAGTGACCAGTCTCATAGATTCAAAAAGGTAAACACTTTAATACCAGTAGGTACAGCAATAATTATTGTAGCTGAAGTAAAATAAGCTCGGGAATCTACATCCATCAGTTGTATTAGCGTAATTTGTCAATATTCTAAGTAACGCATGCAGACTCACAAAATTAATGTGTACCTTTTCTTGAGCAACTGGCAGACTGAGATCAAGGAAGGGCTCCTCTCGCTTTGAGACATGGTTACAGATGGTGCACTGCAAGATGCTGACTAGAGAGCCCTTAAATATCTGGTCCGGTCGGATTGGAATTGTGTCGCAAACCTTCTGGTTAAGCTTTTTTCCAAACTGTTTCTTGCTGTCTTCTAATTCATCTCGGTTTTTGTTGTAATACCCAATGTGATTAAGTATTGCCTTCTGATATCTCTGAAATAATTAAGAAGTCCAATAGGTGTCATGTGATTGTTCATAGTTTCAGTAATTAAACACTTTTAATATGTTAACTCTTTGACAGGTGAGTTTTCCAGGAGAATTTGTGCCCCAATAAGTGAGTTTTTTTTATAATTTTTTGGTATTATAATTTTTAAATACTGGTTCTTTGGTCAAATAACCTGTTTTAAACCTTAAAATTCTTCTTTTTTTTTGTTAAAATAAGTACATAGGTAAAAAAATGTTTTGATGTTTAAAAATTTTATTTTAATATATATATTTGTAAAAAAATGTTTTGATGTTTAAAACATTTTATTTTAAATATTTGTGTATAACTTTTTTATTTATTATATTTGGATATAATTCAAATGTGAATACAAAGAAAAAAGGTGTTTACCTTTTACCTCAAAAGTTTAGCTTTGTATGGTAAGTGAAAAAGCAGTCTGGTACACAGAGGCTGCGACGTCACACACTCGCGGAGTCGCGTACACATTCACTGCCAGTATACTCACCGAATAGTCCCACGCTTTCATCTTTTTTCACTTTCACATTAATTTTCACCGCTCATAAAATCTCCGCTATATGATTGTTAGAAAGAGACATTGTTACAATAAAAACGCCTCAAAATAGAACTAAATAGTTAGTGAAACTAAATCAATAAGTAATCAAATATAAGTAAAAACTGCTAAAAACAACTGTTTATAACTTTTCCGTAAACACAATGAATAGTAATAAACACGCAAGAAACAAAGTAACACAAATCAGCTGTCAGTTTACCAGATTTCTTATAAAAACCATAAATGAAATAATCGGCACTCGGCACAGACACGAAACGATGTCAGGCAAAAAACCCAGCTGGTAGACAGCAGCTATAATCTAGCGGATCAATATTTTAATTTTTAACTGTTTCAAAGAGGTTAGAAAAACTCCCCTAGGTAGCAGGGGCATCCACAAACGTTATACTTCATAAACTGAGCCGGAATTGTATTGATCACAACAGCCTCGCGTTGCTACAGAAGGCCCATGCGCCGCCGCAATAGTGTCGGCGCATGCTTGTAGACTCTGGCGCACGGCCGCAAACGTGTCGTGCATACCTGCCAAAGGGTTAATCAGTTTGGTTGGTTAAATTTAAATTGAATTTTAACACCCAAAGCACTGGAATTTTTAGGTGCGGAGGAATTGAGAAAAACAAAGTAAAGGCTTGTGTGATTAGTACTTGTTTGGTACTGCCTACCCGTAGATCCTCCGTGTGAACAGTGTCGAGTAAGTGTCGCAGCAGTTCATGCGCATCATGCTGGTCCCCTCCCTCAAACTGAGGACACTTGGCAGTGAGAGCTGACAGCAACAGGCGAGGGTTCACTGCAAACGAGCCTGTCCTCGCATCCCCAGTCCCACTAACTTTCACACCAGACACTTCCGTCAGTATCTGGGCGAGCTGCTCACTCAATGTCTGCTTGTTCTTATCCAGGTACTTCTCCAGTGTAGCATCCTGCAAACAATATTCAATCTATCAACACACTTAACAACTAAAAAAATTATGGTACATTATTTTTTTATCACATTAAGTAGTAGTGAAAAATATCTCTGTGCCTTTTCATTGGTTTTTGTTGTGTATGATTTAATCACAATCATGTGCCTCAACCAATGTCTTAGAGAAGTTCCATGCTTATGTGATTTTAATTGTTTTTTATTTAAAGGTTGAGTTTGATTTGGAGTACTTCCACTTGCTTAATTATAAGAAATGCAGAGGTATGCGAGATCTCTCCCTTGACCGGCCTCAATATCTACATTTGGGCTTGGCCTAGAACCAGGCTCCTTTTCTTTTGCCTGCCTTTTTCGCCTTTGAGCTCTAGGCCTATCCCCTTTACCGGCCTCAATATCTACATTTGGGCTTGGCCTAGAACTACTTTCAATAGACCTAGATGTACATGCACTGATAGAAGGACCAGCAACATGAACATTATTAGCAGAAATAAAAATCTCATTATTGCTTTCTTTGTTATCTTCCAATAAACCAGGTACATGCATCCAGTTGAACGTAGTGAACATCGACCTCACTGTCAGACTCGAAATCAGAGTCAATCCATTTCAGAATCTCACTATCACCCATGATCACTAACACAATCACATGTATCTATTTGTTCATAACACTAACGTACATAACTGATAAACTTAGGAAACTAACAACTAAAACAACTTGGTAAACACAGGTTGTAAAGCACAAAGTAGCCTGGATTGACCAATGAATTCAATCGCAAAAAAAACCTGTTTTGTTTTGCCTTTTTCTCCCAGTTGGAGTAGACAGAATAAATGAGAAAGAACTGAAATAGTCAAGAAATAATCAATACATCGTTCTGTACAAGTTTCAATTCCAAAAGATTTCAAATAAATCCGCTAGAAAGTAGCATCTACCGAGCAAATCGGGCATCGTTACTGTAACTGACAGAGCCCTAACTAAGCGAACACACTGGCCGCGCGTTACTATAATGGTTTAAGACGCTAAGGACTTAACCCTTTGAGGTCTCATTTTATTTTTTGATGAGTCATTTTCTTCAGTGATCCTCAGCGGGCATTGGGTTCTCGTGACTCGAATGATTCAATGACTAGCATTGCACCGTACCAGAGCGCACCCGGGTGGGATTCGAACCCACGCTGTGGCAGACAGGGGCCAACTGTCCGTCACCATAACCACTAAACCACTGGCTGTTTGTTCGGTCAAACCACAAGTGAGCGGCGTCAGAGGAGTGTAGTTTCGGTGTTCTCTGCTAGGTGCAAGTAGTGTAGTGTGTAGTCCTTACACATCATAGACTGTTTCAATCGTGACCTATACTGGACATCCGCCGCCTCAAGGGAAATAGCGTTTGTCGACCTAAACTCGACCTCATAGGGTTAAATGTGAAATAATGATATTATATAATTTTTCGATAATTAAAAACTGGACTCATATTTATTTATGTGAACAATACTTAAACTATAGGAGCTGTTTAGAAATTAGTAAAAGGAAACACATTTAATTTTAGGTTAATAATATCTGTGTGGCTGCTCTGTATTTGTTGTATTTAATCCAATAAAACATATGTTTTCATTGTTTATTAATTTTCATAACAACATTGTATCTCCATAGAAATAAAGAATTGTTTCCTAAAGTATTCTTTATTATAGCATAAAATTGATGAATTTGAAACGAGGAAAGTGAACATGTATTATTTTAAAGTTGTTCAAGTTGTACAAAGCTTTGTAACACGGTATGTACTGTATAAATATTGATTGAGTACTGTAAACACAGATTTTGTAAAGAAGTAATTAATATTTAATATTACTTTTTCAATTGCAAGAATGAAGTTTTCGTACTCACTATTGTAACACCTTCAAGTTCCAAGTGAAACTTCTCTCCTGGCACTTCCATTTCTCTCAATAAATCCACCAGACCAGGAGTCTGAGTCAAGCATTGAAGAACGGAGTTGAAAAAACATGTGTTTCCCAAATTCATGAGACCCTGAAAAACATTGTGGGGAAGGATATAGTTAGACCATCAACAAAAATCTTACAGTCTGAAACTGTTCTGCACCTAACACTACCACTTCCACACTGCTCAGCAGCTGATTACCAAAAACCACAACGCACAAGGTTTTGCGAAGAAATGCGATGGAGAGGGAAGGGGAAACATTAGACAATAACTTAATTTGTATTTACATCAAATGTGTTGTAAAACCAAACACACAACAACAATCGTTTCATTCATTGTCAATTGTTCCTCCCTGGAAAAAATGAGGTATTCACATTGAAACTTCAAAGCATGGGACAGTTTTATATTATTTTTGTATCTTATCTCTGCTGGTAATAAATTAAAACATGGCCGTAGCGTAGCCACAAGCACTACCGAAGAATCCTAGCGAATTTCCTATAACAAGGTAAGAATTACACCGGAAGACTCTTGTGACCACCACTCTAAAAATCACATTTTTCTCAAATTTTCACAAAAATTGGTACAAATGTTTCTTTTGTAAATACTAAACATCTAGATTAAGTTTGTTAATGTGCAAAATCAGACCACGAGAAGTGCCCCCTCCCCCCCTCAAAGGGCTATAAACACTGTATTAATAAACCCATTTTGATTAGACCGACTTTTGAGAGATTGCTTCAACTTGCATGTTGTAGCACCCCTTCTGCTGACCATAACTGGGACCACCTTGGTGCTTGCCATATTAAATAGACGCCATAGGTATTCAGCAAGGCCCAATACTTTCTCATTGCTACTTATGACAAGCATGCTTCCCATTTTCGTATCGGACTATTACATCTGCCTACTATACAATTACCTACAACACGGCAAGTCACTTGAATAAGGATTGTCAGAGCGCCAATGCTTTGGGTGGTATTGTGAAGTCAACAGTGCTTCACAGTAGCACTTCACATTTTGGCCGCTTAGGATGAAAGCTGCTAACTCTTCCTGAGTTCAGAGCACTCACTGTGGTCAGTCTGATAGGTCTGAAGAGAGCTGTACGTTTTTCTAGAAGTAGTTTTGTTCTGCCTCCTTTGTTTGATGGTGTAATTAAATGACAAAGTTCATCAGTTGAGGTTGTTCTCTGTAAGAACACGCCGGAAACGGTTGCCATATTAAAAAGCTGCATAAAGACGCGCTGTTTTGAGCAAAAACGGGAGTAACGCAGTATTTTTCCCAAATTCAAGATGTTACCGATTGAAGACAAGCTCGCCCGACGACCTTCAAATTCAAACCAGTGAAATTGTTCAGAAAGCCGCATATTTTGCAAGAAGTCACGTGGGAGGACCATTAAGAATGCTTCTCAGTTAGTCTGGGTGTTGAAATTCAGTTTACTAATTTCAACACACTTAGACCTAAATTTTGGGACGGTTACTTTTATACTTTTAAGAATAAGTATATCACTTGGTAAACTTCCAAAGGGTTGGTTAAAAGTGAAAAAACTATTCAGTATAAAACACTTACCCTCACTTTGGGAAGGTTCAATACAGGCTTCACTTCATTGTTGTTCAATGATAAGCCTTGAAAGGGTTTGCAAAGTAATGATTCTGGCTTCAGATAGTCATCTGAGTTTGTTCCATTCGTCATTTTTGCATCTGAAAAGAACACAACAAACTTTTTATATATATGTAGGAAACACAATAAGCATAGCAGAAGTGGTGTCAACAGCAGTTACTTTATTAGTTTATGTGGCACAAACCTGTGACAGGAAAATCATTTTCCTCCTACATATACAGAGTGTCACAATCTTTGGGGTTATGCTTATTGGGTCAAAGCTCAAAATAAAGAAAAAATCAAGAATAACAGTTTTTTGACAAACTTTTGTTCACCAGCTACTTGCCATTTTGTTTTTTGAACTTACTATTACTAATTATCTCCCACACCCCTTATTGGATTTGGTTCAAACTTAATATAAACTTTTAGCTAAGTAAGACCATTTTTGAAAAAAATTACCAGCAAGATCTAACTTACCATTTTAAAATGGTGGGTATTTTGTGGATTTTTGACATTTTGTTTCACCTTAATACTGTTATTCAAGTATTCATTACTCAGGTTATTACTATACTATTCATTTCCGATTAACAAAAACTAAATTTACCAGTAATTTACCACGATTATTATTTACCTTATTACGGTCAAGAAAATTAAGCGATTGCAATTGTGATTTCACCTTGAGTTACCAGAATCAAGGTCGCCCTGACTATCTCTAAAAAAGTTTTGCCTTGGAAACAATTACTGCTTGTGGATAAAAGTGCAGAAAACAACCAAGAAGTTATAAAGTTAAAGTCAATTTTGTGGATTTAATTTATTTCATGTTTTATTTTGGTTTGTTTTAATTTTACTGTTTGTTTAGGCATTAACAAAGTCTTTCTTTAATTTTTGTTTGTGTGGTGACATAAATATATAATATGTTCATATTTAATTAATTTAAACTCAATAATAAAATTTGAAAGAAAATTCTATAATGAGCTTGTTTTTTAATACCCTCTAATACTCAACTTCGAAAACTCAACCTTTTTTAAAAACTGCCACTCTAACTAAAAAATGGTACTGCTTTTCAAATACTGTTATTACATTATTACAATATTATTATTTATTACACCTTATTACATACATTATTACACCTTATTACGTTTATGTTATGACAATAAATTGTCCAGAATAACGTTATTTTGTAATCTATCTTTTGACATCAAGGGCATAAAACCAATTGAGAAATAACAGAGCTTTAAGGGAAACTCTGACTCAAAACCCGTTAACGTCGGTTAACGGCGACTGAATGGAAAAATACAATGCCATCCTCCAAAACAGACTATAATAGTGTATCGCCTTGACTCGACCTCTCCGACTTACCTGATGATATTACTCCAAAAATAGCAATTCTTCACATCTACCGGAATTACCCATCCGCCTCCCGATAAATCTGACTAATTATTCAAGGTTTTGACAGTGGTATGAGAGGGCATATAATATTCTAAAGTGCGGTTGCAGGTGTTGTTTCCGGTTATTGGTGATTAAACGTCTCCTAAGCATAAGCGGGTCATATTGACAATACAGCAAAACTTCGACATGGTGCAAATCATTGATCATGGTTCAACGGTAAAAACAAATATGCAACAGTATAACAATGCGCATGGTGATAAAAGAGTGTCGTTGGTATAAGTAAAGAAAACAATAACAGCATACAACAAACACTAACAATACTCTATCGCCATCTTGTAGCTATTTTCTGGTTGCAGTGGTTACCATTCACGGACTGTCAACAGTTTGGCCTTCGCGCTCCTGATAGCTCAGTCCGACCGTGGCGGTCACTAAAATGCGAGAGATAACTAATGACCGCTTATTGGAATCCATTATCTTCATGTTTAGCTGTTTACATCTTTATATATTTTGTTGTACATTAATTTTAGGTTCTTGCGGATTAACTGCGATTTTGCAACGACGAAGCCTCAACCCGAATATCGGCGGTTAGTCGGGAGTTGACTATAACAACATGTGCTACAAAACAATATGCTGTACATTTTAGTGTAAACCTCACAATTATTCGCTAATTAAGGTGTAACAACAAACAAATATGTTCTATAAGTATCATAAAATAGACACCAATTTAAAATGGTAATTAATTAATGGTAAAAGATCATCCTGGTAATTTTTTTTAAGCTGGTCTTACTTAGTTACACATTAATATTAAGTTTGAGCCAAATCGAATAAGTGGTGTGGGGGTAATAAATATGATATTTGACCCAATAAACCTAACCCCAAAATTGTGACATCCTTTTATTACAAACACCCTGTATAACTATAGAACAAGTAGTAATAAGCTAGTGAATGACCCCCGAAGCATCCAATTTTTTTTCTAATAATCTATATTTATAAAAGGTTTTGTCCTGACTGACTGACACATCATCCCTGAGCTAAAACCACAAGGCCTAGAAACTTGAAATTTTGTATGAACACTGCTTTTTATAGTATATGCACCCACTAAGAAAGACTTTTTAATTCAAAAATTTAGAGGGTTTTTGAGGGGTTAAATATTGGAAAAAACTACCTCAGAATTTCTTCACTTTGACATTCAAGGCACTGGGCAGATTTCTTCATTTCGACATTCAGGGCACTGGGTAGAAATTAAATGTTGTCAATAATGGTACACTCAATGTTCTTGAACTTTCTTACCTGGCTGTACTTTTACTGGACTAAATGGTAACTGATCGCTGCAGATCTTCTTAATTAATTCAGCACAGCTTTGCACCTTCTTATTCACATCCATAGGAATCTCTTGTTGGCATTTAAAACACCTGCAAAGACCAAAGTTAGTTCACTAATTTACATTTCCCGCAGCGTTTTAAGTATTTGACTTTTCATGGTCAAAATCTGCACTGGCACTGAACACCGAGACTAAACATGTGTTGAGCGACACATTGCCCTTTTGCAATGGTGAAACCCACTTACCAGATAATGTTGGAGTTGACTTGGAGAGCAACATAGTGAGTGTCTGAGCGAGGAGCTTTGAAATGATCCTCTCTGTGGTCTTCTTCACTGGGTCCACAATTGCACGATCCACATCTCAAACAGATCCATGCCTCCTAACATTCAAGTTCAAATTAATTTCAAATCCATTACGCTACGCTAAGTCTCAGTAATTAATCCCTCAAAACTAAGATTATAAAGATGTAGTACTTTAGTGGCACTCTTTGTCTTGCATTGCCATGTGCCCATATACAGAAGAGCAAATATTGGGATATTGAAAAATAGCCTGCATATGGTATTATGGTATACAATTTTGTATTAATTGGTGCTGATTAACATTTTAATAGTTTCACAAGTCAGGCTCTACCTAATATGGCTGTGTTTAACTTTTTTACAAACATATTTTTTTTTAAATGTTACAAATGGTTTTCTATAAGCTGAACTTAGGACTTGCTGGGATAACTTACTGTAAATGTAACAGGTTACAAGTTACACTCTAGCGAGTTGAAATCGAATCGTAAAACGCATCAAACCAATGCCACACGTAAATGGTTTTGAAAATATAATTTTACTATTTATATATTGTGTAGTTTTAAGCTTGAGGACTACATTATTTTGAGGTAAATTAAAGGCAGATGTTTTGGAATAATCTAAATTATAAATTTTTATGCTTTGGTTGACCTGAATAGACTTATGAGGTTAGTGGGCTAACAGGACTGTTCTAAGATGGGCAAAAATTAAAATAGTTACTTAAGCTAAGCAAAGCTAAAGATATTAACTGCTGAAAACATTAAAAAATAGCCAGTTTGATGGTTCCATTAAGTGTTTTTAGAAGGGTCTAAACCCTAGGGGTTTCTTCAACAAAGGTCTTCTTGAATGTAACCTAACCTTTACATCGTCAAGGATTTCTCTTATCCTCAATGGATAGATTTTAACAATATACACTTAAGTAATGATAGTCTATGTAATAGGGAAAAAATGATAAAAGAGATGCATTTTAACTTGCTTTTGAGTTAGAAGCCGTACAAAAAAATTGTTACAATTTTGAATTTACTAAGGTTAGGTTTTAGCGATTGTGACTAGACTAGCACTACAGTTGGCACTTTATTTATTTTTGTTTAATGTTTCAAAGATAAAACTAGGTTTTAAGCTGTATTGCACAAACAAACTCAATTATCTGTAAATTAAGACAGTAACTTTACAGTACTAGTACTGTCAAATAAATAAATTGCAGTTTGGCGACTAGTGCATAAGAACGACAAGACGTGTACTCTGAACTGTTACATTTGTTTTCTTTTTATCCCTTGCTCAACGTTGAATGTTGCCAGTTCCATAGAGAAACTAGATTAAACAGAGGAAAGACATCTAAACTACGTCATATGTGTAAAATATGGATTTGAGTTGATCTAAAAGGTGCTGTTTTTTCGCTAATTTTAACGTACAAAAAGTAACTTGTTAAATGTAGTCGTTACCGCTAAATTGTAACGATTATCGTTACTAGGTTTCAAATGTAACGATTACGATTACAAAGATACCCCGTGAAGGTCGCCCAACATCGGTTGTTGTGCCAGAAAACATCGATGCTGTGCCTGAGCTAATAAAGCATGATTGTCATGTGTCAATCAGGAGATTGAGACATCTGCAGGCACTAGTATGACAAGTATCAAAGAGATTTTGCATGGGCATTTGCACATGAAAAAGGTTTATTCACGCTGGATACCACATTACCTCACAAATGTTCAAAAGGAAGCTCGTTATGTTTGATGCAAGAAAATGTTTAAGAAATTAAGCTCAAGGTGCATCAAAATCAATTTATAATATCTGCACAGGTGATGTAGCATGGATATAATCATTATTTCCGAAACAAAAAGCAATCCACTGTATGAGTCTTTCAAAACAAGCCAAATTAAACCAAAGTTGTTCGTGGACAAAGCACATCGATGCAAATGGTTGGCTTTTACTTCGGCATTATCTGTCATGAGGCGTATGTGTCATTAGAGCAACATAGAATGGTCACCTCGGAATGATACACCACTATTTGTTTGCCAGAAGTCTTTGAGAAACTTTGAAAAAAGACACTTGAAAAGAAACTTTGAGAAAAGTCAAAGTATAGAAGCATCATCCTTTAACATGACAGGGCGAGCTGCCACAGATCGGCTGAAGCAATGCCGTTTTTGACAGGGTAAAACATGGAATTTATGACTCATGTGTCGTACAGCCCTGATTCGGCACCTAAGGACTATTGTTTGTTCCCGAAAATCAAGAAAACTGCATAGAACGGGTTTCCTACACTTGTAGAAGCAGTTGTTGCATTTGAACCCATGTTTATTAATTTATTTATTCTTTCAATGGAAACACCATTTACAATAAGAAATTCCTCAAAGAGGCAAACATGATTGGTCATGTTTTAGAAATTACCTAGTTTGGAGTGAAAAAGTCCATTACAAATAAATTTCCAAAAGTATATCAATCTTCATGGAGATATATTTAAAAAGAATAAAACTGATTTAGTCCTTAAATTTGTGCATTTTTAACCCTAGACCAGAAACATAAATAACAACCATCGTATACATAATTATGTACATATGTGTGTACTCTCTACAAGGCACATTTTTTGTCAGATTTCCATGAAATTTAGTACAAATCTTTCTTTTGTAAATATCTTGGTTAAGATTGTTAAACAGCAAAATCAAGCTACCAGAAATACCCTTTTGGGGGAGGAATTTATAAGTATCCAAATTGCAATAAAATTTGAAATACATTTTCCCTTTACGATACCTAATAAAACTTGCGGTAAAATAACATGTAAGCCTTATAGCGCCTGTAATAATGGACTACCTTTCCTATCCTTCTTTTGTCACGGCAGTCCAACCTTGTTCATCCTACCCGTTACTGCCAAGTGTTAACCAGCGGTTGTACTAAAGCAAACATGTCCTGTAGGGTCATTCACAGCCCCAGGAGGTGGCTGGTCAGTCTAGAACAAAGTTTAACAATCAAGAAAAAATACTTACCTGACATGGAGATGTGTTGTTGGATCGTTTGCAAATAACACAAACTAAATTATTGCTTTTATCCTTGTTAACTTTAATATTCTTGCGTAATTGTGTTAGTTCAATGGATTTACCCAAATGTGGACAAACAGTTTTTCCTGAAACATAAAATGTTATAAACATACAAACTTTGGATTTTATACATGACATATCCAAACTTGTATTATATTTATATAGATTAAAAAGAGGTTCTGTATACACATATTAATTTTATTTTGATACTCCGTTAGCCTGAATGAAAAAAAGTTGAAACAAACTGTGTTGATATCATTTATTAGAAAAGAAATTTAAAGACAAAATATGTGGACCGAACCAGGACACAAACTCAGGTCTCTCACTTACTGGGTGATTATGTTAACCACTACACCATCCAGCCCACCTATTTATGCCTTCAAATTTAGAAACACTTAAATATGAATGTTTATCTGAAACATATGATGGTCAACAGCAACTTTAAACCAACAAGCTTAAAATATTACAAACAAAATTTAAATACTGTGTCAACTTTATTTATTTTTCTTCCAATGGAACACCACTTACAATAAGAAATTCCTCAAAGAGGTTAACATTGTTGATCTAAAAAACTAATGCATAACAGAGTAAACGATTTGTTAATGAGTGCTGATGATAAATTTTAATAACTACATATAAATAAAGTATTTGAATAGTATTAACACAATGATAAAATTTGAAAATGACTAACAGGTGATAAAAGTGTGTGACAATAATAAATAACAACTTGACTTATTATAGATCTAAATTTGTATATATGCTAAATAGCTAATTTATTACTGAAGAAATTTGAGGACAAAATGTGTGGACCGAACCAGGACTAAAAACTCAGGTCTCTCATTTGCTGAGTTATTATGCTAACAAATTAGGTGTGCTGGAGGGTTATAAGTGTTTTGGTGGCTAAGTATTTTATTGTCTGAACAATTATCAAAATAATCGGTAAAACACACAAAATCAAAATTATATTCCACCAAACTACCACAGACTTCAGTTATGTGATAAACTTCCTGTTGATAAATTATTTTTCCCAAAATTCGTTTTAGAAAGTTTATAGATAGGTAAAATGTTATATAATTAATATAAATATAATATATTTGTTGTTATTCATTGTACTACCTTATATTATATTGCTCTGCATGTTTTATTTATTGTTCTGCATGTTTTATTTATTGTTTAGCATGTTTTATTTATTGGTTTATATTTAGTAGCCCTATGTACAATCTCTATAATTAGCATGTTTACTATGCTCAAGTCTATACTTATGATTATGTTTTCTTTTTTTCTCAGGGAGGGCCAATTAGCTATTACAGGGTTCCCAAACTGTGCTTCTACCAAAAGGTCTACTACAAAACTTTGAGTCTCGGTAGGTTTTGTCGTTGTAAGCTGTAGTGTTTGGGATTTTATCTGTTGAATCTATGCTGCCTAGCAAACTAAAACGACATTTAGAAACTGTCCACACAAACATGGTTGGGAAACCAAGAGTTTTTCAAAGAAAGCATTTTGAGGCAGTAAAACAAAGGGCTTTTTTCTAAACATTCCAAAAATGCAAAATAACCCCACATAATTGCGGAAGATCTGATTTTACCAGCTGATGTTGACATGGCTAAGATAATGATCGGGGAGGAAGCAGGGAAACAGCTCCTTAAAATTGTAATGCGGTTTTGTCATGAACTTAAGTTTGTAATATTAATTTGAAACAAAAAAACTTAATTTAAGAACTGACACTATTTATGTATGTATAAAACAAATAAAGATTTATTGATTGATTAATTTATTGATCTGAGGAGCTTATTAGCAACCAACTTATAAATAGTTTGAGAGGTAAAGAGTTCGGAATTCAATTAGACGAGGCTACTGACAGTCACAAAGACACTCATTTAATTTGCTATGTTAGGTATGTGAATGAAAAACAGTTGATCGAAGACTTGTTGTTTTGTAAAGAAATTGTAGGATCTGGTAAAGAATTGTTTGATATTGTTGACGGTTTTATGGCAGAGAATGATATTAACTGGAAAAACTGTGTTGGGGTGTGTACTGATGGAGGCCGGTCAATGTCAGGCCATTATCAAAGGACTGCAATCTCGCATTTGAGCAAAAGCTCCAAATGCTGTTTGGACACACTGTATTATACACCGAGAAGCACTGGCAGCAGAAAAGTTCAGTTCAGAGTTAAGTGCAGCTTTAAAAACCGTGATACAAGTAATCAACTTTATCAAAACAAGACCAATGAAGATCCGGTTTTTTTCCAAACTATGTAATGACACAGACGCTCAACACTCATCCCTTTTGTACTATAGCAGTGCACGATGGCTGTCTCTTGGTATTTCTCTACAAAGTTAAACTTGTGTATTTCAACATGGTAAGTGATATAGGTTTGTGAGGAATTTCTTAAAGTTTATATTGGTACAAATTATACCGCGGAAACGTTTGAAAATGACACTTTATAAATAAAATTACAGTTAGTACAAAGTTTAAATGACAATGATAAATTTCACGTACAAATCTTTGTCAGGAAATGCAACATTGTCTTGAAAATGTCGACACATTGTTAAATCACCAAATTTTCAGTCATGAATGCATTTTTCACATTAGTGGAAAAGTTAATAGACATAATGTACGCTTATGGGGAATGACAGTTTTTGGTTTTATAATATAATTAAAATATATATTTCAGTGGTTTGATCCAAAAAAAGAATTGTTCACAAAGTATCTTTATTCATAAAAGTGCAATGTGTACAAGCAATGGTGTCATAAAAGGTCCGATAAATAAATCTAATTATTAAGATCAACAAATTAAGATCTATAATTAGTAATTTGACATAGTATTTAAATTCTGTTAGTAATATTTCCAGCTTGTTGATCTAACTAAAGTCACAAGTTTCGGATAAACATTCAGATTTAAGTAGGCTACTTCTAAAATAATTTTAAGGCATAAATAGGTGGGCGGGTGAGTGCTGTGGTTAGCATAATCATCTGGCCAGTGGGAGACCTGGGTTTGGTCAACACATACATCATTAGCTATTTAGTGTTTATACAAACTTTGTAGATAGTTAAACAAAAAGCCTGCACTTTCACTTGTTTTAATTGCTAGGCCTTGGGAACAGCCAGGCCAGTGGATTAACATAAAAACTTCACAATGGTACTGATCTCTTAGTTTTCCAACTACCCTACAGTTCAAAAAGTGTATTTGTTTTTTGATAACAGCCTTTTGCTCAGTTAAGCTCCAAACTCTAGTGTCTATAAACTTTCTTCAAATAAGGTTAGAATGAATGTTAATGCTTAAAAATAGTACTTCTAGTAGCAGTGCAGGGGTCCGCTCAGACTCTGAAGAATCTCGAGGGTGATTGGAGTATTTGAGTTCTGACTTTTCTTTTTTTTCCCCATGGTTTTTATATTTTAATGAGCAAAACAGTAACACAAGTATCTGTTATAACTTTTAGTTTACTCTGAAATCCAACATCCAACATTTATAAGAAACCGATACATCTGTAAAGATTAGTTTATTATTGTTATCAATAAAAAGTATATTTGTGATTTTAAATTAATACATGGAAATGACTCATCGAGAACTAACCCATGGGGGTACTTAAACACAAGAGGGAGAGCAAAAGGGATTATCTACAAAATTTTGGTTTCACTTCTTTTTGGGATTTTCATAATTAACCACTTTCCTTTTAAAAACTTGAAGTTTGTTTAATCATATAAATAGGTTACATTGGTTACAAAAATTAAATTTTTCAATGTAAAGATGTCAAGAAACCTCTTTTTGTGCATTTTAAAACTAATTTAACTTAACTTTTTTTGACAATGGTCTCTAAAATTGTTGGAGAACTGGGATGCATATTTGTATGGCAGTAAAACTCCCCAAAACCAAGCCAAAAGATGTAGCTAACAGGTACATACTGACCAGCCAATTAGCATGAATCGAGAGGAGAGTATAAACATATGTGACGTAGCCCCCACCACTCACATGGACTTTCCCCACGTGGCTCAGTATAGTCTGTTCAGACAGAATCCAAGATGGTATGTTTACAAACAGCAACTATCCCTTGTTTCAAGTCCTACTTGCCATTCCGTGGTTGCTATTAATTAATGACCCAAACTGCAGTGGCTGAGTTTGTAACAAGACTATATCATCCATCAATCACTAACACACTTTAATTTCACCTTAAAATGCCTCTAGGAGTATTGGTGTTCAAATCAAAGTATCAAAGTAAGTATTCAAATTATCTTGTTTCTTTAGCGTAAATAGTTATTTATTTTGATCGTTTGAATTCAATTTGGTTGATTCTGTTTTATTATTTTTAACAGTTGTTTTGCAATACATTACATTAAATTCATGTAATGTAATGTTTTACTGTTTAAATCAAATCAAACTTCTGTTTAAAAACAAGATGAGGTTATGTTATTTGTATTTGTTGTGACAGCTAAAGTGAGGTTTGCTTGTCACCGACTTGTAGTGGTGTAGTTCATAAGTTGTATTGTCCAACGATGGAAATAATGTACTAGCGGATAGGAAAGGAGAAGAGTGATCTACGGCGCATCGCATAAGTCAGCGCTTCATGCTAGTTGGCGTTACTGTACTATGATATACTAATGGCAGAGGAACAGCACTGTTGATGATGCATTAATGTTCATTAATTTCTCACATAATATAACACACTTATTTTATATAGCCTATATAATTAATCGAGTTCAACAGAAGGGCTGGACACTGCATGGAGAACAAGTGACTAATCCTCAACAGGTTTTTCATCCTAAGAGAAGTTTTGTTGAAGTATTAAGAATTTGATATTTATTGCACAATGTTTAACAAACCTTTTTCCTTTAAACTATATTAATACATTCAGAGAGTAAGTCCATTATTTAAGTCCCTGGAATTCTTTGATAGTTTAGAAGAGCCATAGAGTAACCATGTCTTAGAGGAGTTTTCAACTTAGTAGGGTCCAGTAATTTCAGTTATGCAGGAGAAGGAAGATTGTCTAAGTACTGCGTCTTATGCTCCAGCATGGTACTTCTGTGGGAAAGAATGTTAACATTACTATAGAATCTGATAAACAACTGAGAATGTCTTTAAGTTGTGTTTATCCCTTTAAAGTTCCTGAAATAACCACCAAGTCATAGATGTAAGTTGCTACTGCAGTCATGACTACATACTCTCCTGCAACTCTCCTATATTTTCAGCCCAGCCGTGATTTCCACAGCTTAATTTTACAGAGTAGGAATTTGCTCAAAGTCAGCTAGGATTCCTCATAGCACTAGTCCATACTTCAAAATTCATAAAAATCAAAATTGTTTATTTGCAAAAGAAAATTGCAAAAAAATGATGATTATTTATAGGTTTAACGTGGGTCTGAAGGACACAAATTTGGTAGTTTTGGGCAGCTGACTATGGACCTTGCCGGAGGCTCCGTTATCAGCATATTGTTTACAGTGAAAAGAAACTATTCAAATTCTAAGGGGTTGGCTTGTTTAAAACTGGTGACTGGACTGGTTTTCCTATCCGTGTCCATTATTTGTCAAACATCCTTTGCCATGTTATGGTTCATGAGGGGCTTTTAATTGACTACAATATGTTATGTAAGGAACAGTTTGGTTTATAGCTGTAGAATTTCGACTTTTTAGAATGTATTTACAAAATTTCCATGGAACGTTTTGTAAATACATTCTAAAAATTCAATTACAACCTAAACTAAATGGTTTGTTTGCAGTGGAGAGTTAGTTATTTAATCCAACAGTGGCACTTTCTCAATTTGTGCCAGGGCTTTGTGAAACCACAGTGTTAAGAGTTTGTCCCATGTTAAGCATTTTCACTTGGCCTTGACCTCGGATCAAGTACAGGGGCCTCTTAAAATTGATTTTCAAATGAAGTAAATGTTTGTTTAGTATTAAGAACCTTTTACTGTAATTGGGTTCCTGTTGTAAAAGTTTGCAAATAAATAAACTAACTCCTCTTTTTAATAAATAAGAATATTTTAAAACATATTGGAGAACTAGGAGAAAAATAATAAAGTTACAAAAAATTACGAACTACAAAAAAATTAATTTAATAAAGGTGAGGAGGTTCTATAATAATAAAAAACAAGATCCAAAAATATCAGCAAGCAATCATGGGGAGTAGTGAATAAACTACTAATGACACCCAGACAAATGAAAAAATAGTCATAAAATATAACAATGTAAAAACTACAGATCCCACTCAAATATCTAAAATATTCAACACTTCCTTCTATGAGGAAGTAAAAGAACTATTAAAAACAGTTCAAGTAACTATGAACCATGTCATAACCTGACTGGAACAAGGTAAGGAAAACCTAAGCTGAGTGAAACAGATGAAAAAGAACTCTCAAAGGTGATCGACATGACATGTGGGAAATGGAGGGCTGGAGTAGATGAAATACCATGCAGGATCATCGAGTTTTGTAAAGATGTCCTTGTAGAACCTCTCACAATAAGTATCAACAAATCTTTTAAAGTGGAAAATTTACAGGCAGCAAAAAGACTTCAAAATTATTCTAATATATAACAAAAATTCAGTCCATGGAGAATTACCGACCAGTTCCAGTATTTTCTAAGGTGTTCGAAACCCGCTATTTCAACAGACTTTCCTTCCTGGAAAAAAAAAACAAGTGAAATCCATTAAGCTAGACTAAGTATTGTGTACATTTTACAACATGAAAAAAAGCCTTTGACTGCATTGACCCCTCAGTACTAAAAATAAAACTTAAAACCTGGGCATAGAGATGAGGACTAGACTGGATTATGTCCTTTTCAACAGATAGGTCCCAGATAATGAAATAAGAAATGAAGAAAAGGGCATCATTAAAATCAGAATAAAAAAAAACGGACGGAATAAATATAGAAACACCAGAGGACACAAATATTGGTCTGATCATATTCTTACTATACATAAACGATTTAGTAGAATACATCTTCAAAGAAAACATATAGATTGTTGCAGATGATATCTGTCAGTTGAACTTAAACAAAAGTGATGGAAAACCTAATTCCAAAAAAATAATTAGGGCTAACAGAAATGGAAAATTGTTGCCTAAATAGTAAAATTATTCACAATCAAAGCAAAACAGTTAATCTTCAAATGCACAACTGTTGTATCCAATTTATATATATGTGTTGATTCTGTGGAATCTAATAATTTTAATATTTATTATCATAAGGATACATTATTAATACCATTGTTTTGTTTACATTGTTTGTTAAGAAAATAGTTTAAATACAAAAACAACTATGTTCTAAATCTTGTAACATTTTATTATACACAATAATTTGGCGACGAGGATGGGATTGGTTTTTGTGGATTGAAAATTTGTTCTAATGGTTTGTTATCAACAATAAGTTGGAATCTACGACCATATATAAATATTGGTAAAATCTCTTGATGCCCCAAAAAACAGCAGTTGCCTCTCTATCCAGTTGACTGTATGCTGATTCACTTTGGTGAGTGATCGTGAACTAAATGCTATCGGTTTTCCTCACCATTTATTGTGTGGGACAGAATAGCTGATAAGCGATATGGACTGGCAACTGTAGCTATTTTTAAAATCATGCAGAAGCTGTGCTGAAGTTAAGAACAATCCAGTCAAGGCACCACAGCAGCACACTGGGAAGAACCGGATCAAAACTGGCAGAGGATTCACATTGATTATGCTGGTCCTTTCAAGAGTCAATATTTCTTTGTTGTAATTGGCCTAAAAGTAAATGGCTAGAAGTTACTATGTCTAGTAGAGCTCACTTACATCTACAGTACAAACATTGGAAGATATGTTTACAAGACATGGATTGCCTTTACCATTGTATCAGACAATGCAACAATATTCAAATCACAAGAGTTTATTAATTTCTGCAAAGGTAATGGTATTGAACAAAGATTTTGTGCCATATTACCCTGCAACAAGCGGACTTGCTGGCGATCAGTTCAAAATTTGAAACAGAAATTGAAAGCAATGGCGACAAAGGCACCCTCAGAGAAAAATTAATATTTTTTTTATTCAAGTATCGGACAACACCCCTTGCCAGCAAAGATTCTCCAGCACAACTGTACATGAACGAGAGCTTGAACAAAATTACACCTGATCAATCCTATTTTACTGTTAAAATCAAACTCAAGAGCAAGGAATGAAAGTAGGTACACTGAACATTGGGGATAGGGTTCAAGCAAGAAACCATT